>OY282591.1:0-1200000 GCA_958298965.1 Chrysolina haemoptera
CCTAACCTAACCTAACCTAACCTAACCTAACCTAACCTAACCTAACCTAACCTAACCTAACCTAACCTAACCTAACCTAACCTAACCTAACCTAACCTAACCTAACCTAACCTAACCTAACCTAACCTAACCTAACCTAACCTAACCTAACCTAACCTAACCTAACCTAACCTAACCTAACCTAACCTAACCTAACCTAACCTAACCTAACCTAACCTAACCTAACCTAACCTAACCTAACCTAACCTAACCTAACCTAACCTAACCTAACCTAACCTAACCTAACCTAACCTAACCTAACCTAACCTAACCTAACCTAACCTAACCTAACCTAACCTAACCTAACCTAACCTAACCTAACCTAACCTAACCTAACCTAACCTAACCTAACCTAACCTAACCTAACCTAACCTAACCTAACCTAACCTAACCTAACCTAACCTAACCTAACCTAACCTAACCTAACCTAACCTAACCTAACCTAACCTAACCTAACCTAACCTAACCTAACCTAACCTAACCTAACCTAACCTAACCTAACCTAACCTAACCTAACCTAACCTAACCTAACCTAACCTAACCTAACCTAACCTAACCTAACCTAACCTAACCTAACCTAACCTAACCTAACCTAACCTAACCTAACCTAACCTAACCTAACCTAACCTAACCTAACCTAACCTAACCTAACCTAACCTAACCTAACCTAACCTAACCTAACCTAACCTAACCTAACCTAACCTAACCTAACCTAACCTAACCTAACCTAACCTAACCTAACCTAACCTAACCTAACCTAACCTAACCTAACCTAACCTAACCTAACCTAACCTAACCTAACCTAACCTAACCTAACCTAACCTAACCTAACCTAACCTAACCTAACCTAACCTAACCTAACCTAACCTAACCTAACCTAACCTAACCTAACCTAACCTAACCTAACCTAACCTAACCTAACCTAACCTAACCTAACCTAACCTAACCTAACCTAACCTAACCTAAACAACCTTTTTTTTTTTTTTTTTTTTTTTTGTGCTGGGGGGGAAATCGCTTGACACCAGAGAGTAGGGTCTATCTCTCCGGTAGTGCTGGTCGCTACCTCCAGCTAAAACCCCCCCAACGCCCTCTCCCTTGCTTCGAATTATCGCAACGACAATAGCATCAAGTAAGGGCGGCGTGTGCCTGAGTCCGAAGGTATTTGGTCCTTATCTACGCTGCATCAATCTCTCTTCCTGCTGCAGTTCTCTCTCCTCTCTCTCCTTGTTCTCCATAGTCTTCGTTAAGAAATCAAAACCTGCCTGCCATTTTCTTGTGTCTTCCATCATTAGACCAATAAGGTTATCTGGGGTAATTGCCCTCTCTAGTATGTCTTCAGTTCTGCGTCTCCCCTCTGCCCACCTGTCGCACTCAAAAATGGTGTGGTTTGGGTCATCCTCTCTATCCCCACAGTATACACAAAGATCGTCTTCACTCTTTCCTATCTTTCTGGTATACTTACGGAAAGATCCATGTCCACTAAGGGCTTGAGTCACGTAATAATTTGTGCTCTTAAAAGTGCATCTCGCCCATGCTCCCAAATCTGGTACGAGCCTCTTAGTCCACTGCGCCTTGGATGTATTCTCATCCCATAGAGCTTGCCATCGCTCCATAGTCCTTTCCCTCTCTTCATTTCTCTCCCTTTGGGTAGGATTGGCCTTGTTATCCAGGCGCTTTCTCTCCTCTATCATCAGGTCTATTGGTGGAGTCGCCGTTATGACACATAACGCATCCGACGACACGACACGACACGACACGGTCTAACCTAACCTAACCTAACCTAACCTAACCTAACCTAACCTAAATTGAAAATTGAATTATATGGAAATTTCTGGGAAAAAATGGTCCTTCGGGCCGGATTTCGAAAAAAAATGGTCGTTCGGGCCGGATTTTCTCCATAACTCGGTAACCGTTGGTCCTAGAGAGTAACTGAGGACATTTTTGGATTCCTCTCGACGAGTTCTATCGATTGACACCATTTTCGACCCAAGGTTAGCGAATTTTTCACTTTTTCCGTATCTCGAGAACGGCTCATAGAACTTGGACGAAACCTGTCTAGGAGTGTTTCTCGTCGTCTAAAACGTAAGAATAAACATTAAAAAAGGTATGTTAGTAGTTTTTTGGGTATAACCTAACCTAACCTAACCTAACCTAACCTAACCTAACCTAACCTAACCTAACCTAACCTAACCTTTTTTTTTTTTTTTTTTTTTTTTTTTTTTTTCGGTGGGGGGGAAATCGCTTGACACCCAGGCCTATCTGTCAATCAGCCTGGGTAGTGTAAGGCGCTACTCCTACTAAAACCCCCCCTGCGCCAGTATAGCCTGGAACTAGCTTTCAAAAGAAATGCATCAGGCTACCTGCGTACCGGTGTCTCATCTCCGTCTCCCCTCCATCTCATTTTGATTTCTTCTTTCTTCCTGCTCTTTTTTTATCATTATTTCTCTTAGGAAAGTCTCCCCCCTTTTCCAGTTCGCTCTATCTCCGATCATTAAATTTATCAGGTTTCCTGGTGTTACGTCATAACCGATGTCATTATTTAATCTGGTCCTTTCTCTGACCCATCTAGGACAGTGAAAGATGGTATGCTCTGGGTCGTCCCTATCTCCGCAGTATATGCAGGTATCGTCAGGCGATTTCCCTATTCTGAACGTGAACGATCTAAAAGATCCGTGTCCCGTTAGTGTCTGTGTTAGAAAGTAATTCGTTGTTTTAAAATTACAGTCCAGCCACAGCTTTATATTGGGTATGAGTTTTTTGGTCCACTGCGCCTTTTCTTGCAATGCATCCCATCTTTCCTGCCAAATGCGTATGGTCGTGTCCCTTTCGGTTTGTTTTATTTTCTCCGTGGTATATTCATGAGCTGCAATTCTTGCTCGTTCTTCTACTAGCAGGTCCATGGGAGGGATCCCTGCGACAACCGCTGTCGCTTCGGCTGATACTGTCTTATATGCGGAGATCACCCTCAGTAGTATCCGTCTCTGCGTCGAGATCATCATCCCTTTGTATCTGTCCACCCTCATTGCTATCTTCCATACGGGCGCCGCGTAAAGGAGTGTTGATTGTACCGCGCCGTACATCAGTCGCCTCTTATGGTACCCAGGCCCTCTGATATTTGGTAACAGCCTTGATAGTGCCGTGCATTGTCTTTCTGCTTTCTGACAGACTTTCCGCACGTGCTCGTTATAAATGATCTTGTCATCCAGCCATACGCCGAGATACTTTACGTATTTCTTCGGTATGGTCTGGACTCCAGCAATCGTGAACACAATATCTTCTCTCTTACGCGGTCCTTTCAGAATTATCGCTTCTGTTTTCTGCGTTGCCATGTCCAGTTTGTTTTCGACCATCCAGTTATATATGCTCGCGAGTGCTGTGTTTGCTCTCACGATGAGATCTTGTTTTTTATTTGCTGTGACTGTGAGTGCCAGATCGTCCGCGTACGCGACCGTATTGCATCCTTCTGGTAGTTTTATTCTAAGGATCCCATCGTAGAGCACGTTCCAGAGGGTGGGCCCAAGCACGGATCCCTGCGGGACGCCCTGCGTCAGTCCCTGCCTATATTTTTTGCAAATTATTGCTCTTTCATTCAAATAGCTAGCGATGATATTTTGTAAATATCCACTGATATCCATCTGGGCTAAGTTTGTCTTGATTATGCCCCACCTGGCAGTATTAAAGGCATTCTTTATGTCTATAAATATGGCCGTTCCCCACGTCGCTCTGGTGTCCGTCGTTTGTCGCAACACCCTTTGTATCGCCTGTGGAGCAGACCTCCTAGTGCGAAAACCATATTGCTTTGCGGAGATGGCACCTCTTTCCTCAAGTTCGGCCTCGAGTCTGGCCTTAATCATTTGCTCAAACAACTTCCCTAGGGAGTCTAGGAGGCAAATTGGTCTGTACTTGGTTTCGGGTCCATCTGTACTTCCCTTCGGTATGAGCACTGCCCTGGCCACTTTCCATGGCCGCGGAAAAGATTCAGTAGCGAGTAAATGGTTCATAATATTCAATATGTTCTCAGGCATTGTCCGGGCTGCTATCTTCACTGTTTCCGGCAATATGCCGTCTGGTCCTGACGACTTTTTACTTTTTATTTTTTCTGCAGCAGTCTGCAATTCCTCCCTTGTGAAGGGTACTAAATTCGCCGGTTCTTTGCGTTGTCCCCTGTATTCCTCATCGCAGTTTGGGAATAGTTCCGCTAGCTTGTCTGCCTCCTGTTGTGGGTCGAGTTCGTATTGCTGTCTTGCTATACCCAATTGCTTTGTCGCTATCTGGTATCCCTGTCCCCACGGGTCGTCTTCCAGGGCATCGCACAAAGCCTTCCAGCTTTCCCTTTGTGCGCGGTTTATTTGCCGCCTCAGCTCCCTTCTTGCGTTTTTGTAAGTCTCCTCTTTGTCCCTAATGTCCACCGGGTCCCCATTTCTTCCTCTCGCCCTTATTAGTTTTCTCCTGATTCGGTTGCATTCGTGTCTGGCATTTTGAATATCGTTATTCCACCAGGTAGGTTGTTCCTTTCTCCTACCGCTCGAGTCTTTGCTCACGGAGGCATCTTGGGCATCTTGTAGTACGTTATTTATGTCGTCTAATTGGTATAGATTACTCTCTACCGTTTGAAACATGCCAGTAAGAATATCCTTGTCGATTTTATGAGTTTTGAAACCTTCTTTCCTTTTAACTTTTCCTGATGTTTCCACTGTATAGAATATGTGTCGATGCAGACTCATACTTTCTTCCGTGGACACCTCCCAATTTCTTGTTTTGTTTGCCAGCCTCTGGGTCGACAATGTGATATCGATTATGGAGTTCTGTGGTCCTCTTACAAACGTTGGCGTGTGCCCCTGGTTTTGTACCGTGAGATTTAGCGACTGCACCCATTCTGCCAGGTATTCTCCTCTTCTATCCGTAGTGGCTGCATTCCAGAGTGCTGACTTTGAATTAAAATCCCCCGCGATTATAGCCTCACTTCCTCCATTCCTAACGTGGTCCATGACCGTATCTACATATGCTTCGAAGGTTCTCTGTTCGGTATTCGGGGAAATATAGCAGTTGTATATGGCCCAGTCGCCGAACTTCAAGCACACAAAGCCGTTTGCGCTTTCATGCCCTTTTATTCCGCATGCGCGGTTTCTGCACCAGATTGCTGTATTCTTGTCTTTTCCTATTATCCATTTCTGATCTTTTGTTACTATCGCTTTGTTCGGCTCCTGGACCAGTATAATGTCAGCGTCCTTCTCTTCTGCTACCTTTTGTAGCAGATGGTGGGCGTTACGTCTTCTGTCCACGTTTATTTGAAGGATTTTGAGGGGCATTGGAGGAAGGTTTCTACATTTTTTCGAGGCGTGCCTTGCGGCGCGCTTCAACCATTCGTTTAAAGGAGGGGCATCTCATTTGGTCTGCCCTATGTCCGGCTCGTGTGCACTTCCAGCAATAAGCTTGTTCTATGCATTCCTTTGCCTTATGGCCGTCTTTTCCGCAATTCACGCACAAATCCGTCCTATCCTCCCCCCGGCAGTCTGTCGTTCTATGCCCAAAATCTAGGCATCTGTAGCACCTCGGGAGCGCTACCTTTTCCGCTACTCGGCATTGCGGGAGACCAATGCGTATTGTTCCTTTTTTCAAAATACTGCCTATCGCGTCCTTTGGCATTTCTACAATTGCCGTTAGCTCGTCATATTGCCCAGTCCTAGTATGTTTTATATCTACATCCCCGGCGTCTATACCCGCTGCTTTTGCCAATGCATTGACTATTTCCTCGTCCGTTGCCGTTATCTCCATGCCGGTTACAATTATCGTGGCTTTATTGCTGGCCACCTTCACCTGCAGGTCGTTAGTTTTACTGTATATTTTATCCCTCAGATCTCTTGCTTTCCCTTCCCCTCCGTCTATGTTTAGAAGCATATGTCCTGCTGCCGTTTTTCTTATCCTGGTGATTTTTACCCCAGTCTCCTCTCCTGTCATTCCATCCTTCACTATTTTTACTAGTTCAGCATAGGACTTCTGTCCACTCTTTATTGAGATGGCACAGTTTTCCTCTCGAGTCTGTTTTGTCTTCCGAGCTTTCGTTTGTGGGTCTGTAGCGGTCAGGATGGTTATTGTAACACCGTGCTTCCTGGCTGTCCCCTCCAGGATCTTCCTTGCGTATTCTGAGTTCACTCCGTCCGGTATCACGACCTGCAGTCCATCTCTGCCCTCGCTCCGTGTCGTTTGCATGAGCTTATCCATGGTGTTATAGAACAGCTCCATATCATTCATTCCGCCTGCCTTGTCTACCTCGTACACTGCTACGAAGACGTACCTGACCTGTTTTTGTTCGTTGCCATTCCCCTTGCTTCTCATTGACTTTATCTCGTTTTTTAGGTACTCTACGTCTCCGTTCGATGCCGTCTCCATAATTTCCGTAATTTCCGGGTACCTGTCCCTCAGTCCTTTTAGGTACTTTTCAGCCACTGCTTGTTTTCCGCCGATTACGGCTACGTCTCCCTTGTCGCTGGCCTTCATTAGGCCGCCCATTTGCAGCTGTGTGTTCTTGTACCACTCTTCTGGCCAGTCCATATCTAGTATCCTGGATATTCCCCGAAAATCCACGAGGTCCTCATCAGTGATCTCGTCTAAATCTGTTTGAGTCCCGCCTTCCTTGGTAACCTTCTTCTTGTCCTTTATAGAATCCTCATAGCAGTCTAGCTCTTCACTGATCGTGTCGGTGATTGCATTAATGTCCCAGGCCGTTTCGGCTAAATGCTTATTTCTACCCTTCATCTCACCCACCCCCTGGACTAGGGCTTTCACTTTGCGTTCCAGCCGGCGTACCGCCGTGCGCAGTTGGGACAGATGGTCTGTTTGTTTGTTCCGTTTCGTTACCTTAGGACTGTCTCCAGACCTCTTGCGCTTCGTCTTTTCTGTCTTGGTCGCCTTTTTCCTCTGTTCGTCCCCAGAGCTCACCAGGCCGAACAGTACAATACTCTCGTCGTTTGGATCATTTTCCTCTTGGTGTGGACGCACCTCGTGCGTAGCCTCGCCCGGAAATATGCATCCTGCGCCCTCCTCTATTGTTCCGATAATTATTGCATCTGAAGATGCGCTTTCCTCGATTGCTTCCTCTGTACTTGTTGCAGGTGCTTCCGGAGATCTCATCGAACGTGTCTCCTTTAACCTCTGCCTCTCGAGTTCCCTCTCGAAGCGCTTTCTTTCCTCCATTTCCCTAATTGTTTCAACAATTGACTGATTCGTATTTTTTGAAGATTTTTTCATGTTAGATCCCACGAGTAGCTAGGGAAAAATCGGTCCACCCCTGCAGAGCCCCGCATGCAGGGGTAAGGCATCTTCCCCGCCGGGTTGCCCGGTCCGGCGGGCATCGCTTGCGACACACTTTATCACCCCTGTGCCATGCATCCCTGCGGCGCGATGGTGCTACACCGTTGGATTGGGGGACGCGGTAGCCCCCTGCCTCCAATGCCCCGGCTTGGGACACAGGTGCAGAAAGGACTGGAAGATAAGAAGACATAGCCGCCTCCCCTATGTCTTGATAGTGAGAAAAAGAGTGACCCCTAGCCCTCGAATGCTCTAATAGCGTCGGGGTCGGAAAAGAACAAGAGTTGGCCCAGTGTGACCGACAGAAAGATAAAAGAGAGTGGTCCTGCTCCAGTCTAGATGAAACAAAGTAGGGCCAAGCTAAAGTACTCCCAGGGTCGCCAGCCCTGCACACTAGGTGTGTGTCTCTAGGAGGGCCTTTTTATCGAGGTTTTTCCCCCCTCTAGATCCATTGGGTTCTGTAAGAGACAGGCCCGCCACGTGTAGGCACCCAACAGTCTTGCTTGTGGAGAGGCTCTATGTTATGATGTGCGCTTCACACTCGCCTGGGAAGACCCCCGAGCCCAACCTAACCTAACCTAACCTAACCTAACCTAACCTAACCTAACCTAACCTAACCTAACCTAACCTAACCTAACCTAACCTAACCTAACCTAACCTAACCTAACCTAACCTAAATTGAAAATTGAATTATATGGAAATTTCTGGGAAAAAATGGTCCTTCGGGCCGGATTTCGAAAAAAAATGGTCGTTCGGGCCGGATTTTCTCCATAACTCGGTAACCGTTGGTCCTAGAGAGTAACTGAGGACATTTTTGGATTCCTCTCGACGAGTTCTATCGATTGACACCATTTTCGACCCAAGGTTAGCGAATTTTTCACTTTTTCCGTATCTCGAGAACGGCTCATAGAACTTGGACGAAACCTGTCTAGGAGTGTTTCTCGTCGTCTAAAACGTAAGAATAAACATTAAAAAAGGTATGTTAGTAGTTTTTTGGGTATAACCTAACCTAACTTCGATTTCTTATATGTCGTTTTTCATTCTTCTACTTGAATTTGGCTCTGATAGGCCTCCGGAAAGTTAATTCAGACAAATCATGTTGGAACAGATAGTTTTGATCTAACCTATCCTGATTTATCTAACCCAACTTAGATTTATTGCTCGTTTTTGTTTTTCATTTTCCGACTTCAAATTGGCTCAGATAGGTCTTCGGCAAGTTGATTTAGAGAAATTATGTTGGATCAGATAATTTTGATCTAACCTATCCTGGCTTACCTAACCAACTTCGATTCATTGTTGATTTTTGTTTTTCATTTTTCGACTTCAAATTGGCCTGGATAGCGTCTCGGACAGTTGTTTCAGTCAATTCGGGTTGGGTTAGGCAAGTTGATTTAGACAAATCGTTTGGACATCTAACCTAACTTTAATTCGTCTTTGTTTTTCAATTTCTTAATTCAATTTGTCTCAGATAGGCCTCCGGCAGGTTGATTTAGAGAAATCATGTTGGATTGGTTAGTTTTGATCTAACCTATCCTGGCTTATCTAACCCAACTTTGATTTTTTGTTCGTTTTTTGTTTTTCATTTTTCGACTAAAAATTGGCCTGGATAGCCTCTCGGACAGATGTTTCAGTCAATTCGGGTTGGTTTAGGCAAGTTGATTTAGACAAATCGTTTGGATGAGATAGTTTTGATCAAACCTAACCTGGCTCATCTTACCTTACTTCGATTTTTAATTCGTCTTTGTTTTTCATTTTCCGACTTCAAATTGGCCTGGAGTCGGAGTCGAGTCGAAGTTGTATCGGAGTCGGAGTCGGATCGGAGTCGGAATCGGATCGGAGTCGGGTCGGAGTCGGATCGGGTCGGGTCGGGTCGGAGTCGAGTCGCAGTGAAGTCGGAGTCGAGTCGCAGTGAAGTCGGAGTCGAGTAGAGTGTAGTGTAGTGTAGTCCTGTGTAGTGTATTGCAGTGTAGTGTAGTCAGAGCCGTCCCAAAGCACAGTGCTCGTGAAAGTGCTCGAATTACTTTTGTGCTCTTAAGCACTATGTTCCCGAGCACTTTCCTAATTCAGTGCTTAGTGCTTAGTGATCCGTAGTATTTAACGAAAAGGCTTAGTGCAGTTCTGGGTATTACTAAGCCTTTCCATATAAATTAATCTTGTCGAAACATAAAGTCGCGGCAGATGGCACCCCGCGTCACCCTCCACCAAAAATCAATTTTCTTCGATTAGTACTACGATTTCTGTGTGAACGTAGATGGTATGCATTTCTCATGCAGGGTCAACAAAGCAGGGTGGGCACCTTTGAATTTCTCATGCAGGGTGAAAAATGTACGGTGCCTACCAAGGCTTCATAAACCCTGGGTGGGCATCCCTGCGTTTTCGACCCTGCATGAAAAATGCATGTGCTTCATAAAGCCTGGATTGTTTTTGACTATGCACGTGCTTCGAAAACTCTGGGTGGTCAACCTGCATGAGATATGCAGGTGTGTGAAAATTCGTGGTGTGAGAACGCACGAAACTGAAACGTTTCAGTTCACATAATGAAAGATTAATGACATTTGGAATCTATCAAAACAATTGAACAACTTTATAATTCTGATTTCTACACTGTAGTCAATGATTTTACACTTTTGTTCGTCTCCAGAGCTATCTACGCAAGCAGTTATGGAATGAAACACAGACACACATTTTAAATGCAGTTTATTTTCTCCATATAATTAATGTAAATATTTTACAGATTTTACCGGTAAGTATGAAAAGATGGATATGAATCAGCACATGAAAAACTTCAGAAGAACGGGTACTTATTTTTACATACACACGAAACATCAATCAACTAGAGATTCGGTACCTCGCTGCGCTGAAGAAATAAAAGCATCGAGACATATTCAGGTAAACGATAAATAAAATGATGTGCTCTCTATATCACATGCACCACGGACTACAATAGGTTCGTCCACGATACAAGTCGAAATTATTTACAGATAGCCAAGTTATAGCCAACAAAAATTGCACAGATACAACTACTGTTTCAAGAAAACGGCGGCGACTCGACACTATTCAGAAGGTTCTGTACACTAAATTATATAAAAATAACAATTAGGCTCAATCAAATCACCTAGACTAACACTTTGTATGCTCATATCATACAACACTTGTGCTATCGTTCTAGAAGACTCTATGTTGCTGAGGGCCACATTAGCTAGGTGCGACTGGTAGGACTTGAAGAATCTGCAAAAGGACACAAAATGAATTTTATATAACTAAATTTTTGCAATGAATACTGTATATGCCGGGATTCCTCGATATCAAGGAGGCTGTCAAGCGAATACGTAACTGGACCCTCGATAAAAATACAACATTGACAAAAGCGTAGTTTAATTTTTTTCCTGGATTTCGTCCAATTTATAATATTTGTCCCCCAGAGAGAATTGAAAAAGTATGTATACAAAATCGCATAAAAACGAAGACAAATAAGAAATCGAAGGTTGCTAGGCCAGGTAAAATGGTAAAAACCATTTGAGAACTGATTGAGAGCTGAGAATGGTTAGAGTTAGACGAATTCTGCGAACGCCAATCGATTCAGGATGTCCGAATTAGTATAAACTGAGAATTTGAACGAAAAAAATTGATGAACAAAAAAGTCGAGTATATCATTATCCATGAAAAACAAAGACGAATAAGAAATCGAAGTTAGGTTCGATAAGCCAGGTTTGTTTAGATCAGAACTATCTAATCCAGCCCGAATTGACTGAACCAACTGGCCGAGAGGCTATCCGGGCCAATTTGAAGTCGAAAAATGAAAAACAAAAACGAACAATGAATCGAAGTTGGGTTAGATAAGCCAGGATAGGTTAGATCAAAACTAACTTGTTATCTATTTCCAAGTCACCCTATATTGCGATGAGGAGGAGGCCGTTTCCAGGGGGAAGAGAGGACTGTCAGGGGTTGACATTTTTTATTGATGATTTTTGAAAACTGAAAATTGTATTTCGCAATTTCTAGTAAAGTTCACTTTTATTCGTTTCTCAGTATAATAATAATAATAATAATAATAAATGGTCTTTATTCATCATAATTACAAGAATTTTGAAAAGGTTCAAGAACAGGCATTAATAATGAGTTTTGATGAAAGGGCGAAGTTCAGCTCAAGCTGTTTTTCAACTTTACCCAATATAAATAGAGAAACTGAGTACCTAAATATACAAATAGAACTATATACAATATACAATACATAAAGATATACAATAGTAAATAGAGAGACTGAGTACCTGAAGAGAAAATGAGTACATAAACTCCAAAATCAGAAAATTCATTGAAATTTCAAATCGTTTGCCTATTCCTTTGCCTGAGTTGTGTACATTATATTTTATGTTGTAGTGCGGAAATTAATTTTCAAACGTTTTTTAAAATTCATTATTGTGTAGGATCTAATTTCCCAAGGTACCCGATTATATTCAGTGCTTGCCTTGTATGAAAATGATCTCTTAAATAATGATGTTTTATGTTTTGGTACCACTAGAGTTGATCTGTTTCGTGTAGATGAGTTGTTAATGCTAGAGAAAGTTATAAGTTTATTGTGAAGATACTCTGGTTGCTGGAGTTTTACAACTTTATGGACGAGAGTCAGTAAATGTAGTAAGCGGGATCTTTCGAAGCTTAACCAACCTGATTCGTTCATTTTGTGAGATATGTGATCGAATTTTCGTATTCCATAAGCAAAATGTAAACAACTATTTTGAATCTTCTGCAAACGTAAGGAGTCAGATTGGAGTAGTGCGGGTCCATATATCGAGTCACAATAAAAAATTTTGGAAAAGATTAACGATTCACAAAGTTGTAACTTGAGTTTAGTAGACATCAAGTCGCGGTTAGGATATAATTGTCTCAGAACATTAAAGGAGGATTTAGTTAAGGACATCACATGTTTGGTAAACCGAAGGGCGGAATCCAGCCAGAGCCCCAGATTTTTGGCATTCTGTGTAAAATCTAGATCTGTTTCACCTATTTTGATATTAAGTTGATTTACTATGGTTTGTCTCACTTTATTTGGTCCAAATAACATTACAGTCGACTTGTTGGCATTTAGTTTGAGGTTGTGAGCTGCAGAAATATCAAAAAGCGCTTCGAGATCTTCGTTGATGAGATTTTCAAAAGAATCCAAAGATTCGATATCAGAAGAAAGATACAACTGCGTATCGTCGGCATAATGATGGACACTACAATTTTTTACGAAGGTATGAAAATCGGCTATGTATAAAGAAAAAAGAAGTGGTCCTAAAATAGAACCCTGTGGTACTCCTTGGATTACAAACATGTTTTCCGACGCCTGGTCTTCCAAAATAACTCTGTGGCTACGATTGCTAAGATAGTTCGATATCAGTGAAACTGCATTTCGGGAGAATCCAAAATATTTTAGTTTTTTACAGAGAGTATAGTGATCTAAGGTGTCGAATGCCTTGCTATAATCCAAGAGCGTTAGGCATGTTATTTTTCCTGAGTCCGTGGCCTTGAAGATATCGTCAGTGATTGACAGCAGGGCGGTAGTTGTGCTATAGTGACTGCGGAACCCTGACTGACACGATGTTATGATATTATGTTTATAGACATATTCATTATTATTCATTCAATTGTTCTTTGAGGATTAATTCAAATGCCTTGGAAAGAGTTGGAAGGATACTTATTGGTCGGAGATCCGAGAGAGTTTTTGGCTGATCACATTTAGGAAGGGAAATAACTACAGCACTCTTCCAAGCAGCTGGATATTGAGAGGATGATATTATTTTGTTGAAGATAAAAGTTAGATGTTTTATCAACTTATTTTCAATCAAGAAAAGCATTCTTAGCGAGTTATTGTCGTAACCATTTGCATTGCTCTTTATCATATGAATAGATTTTCTAACAGATTCTTCGTCGATGGTATTGAAGTGAAATTCACTATCGACTAAGTTATGTCCATCTTATCGATCTAGCAATGTCAACTGATTTGCAGATTTTTGGGCAAAGGGGGTAGAGTTGAAATGACGAATAATGTCATTGACATTTTTGAGTTCGATGGGAATTTCAGTTCTATTTTTTTTCTAAGAACTTCCAAAGACCTTAGTGTATTCCAGGTATTTTTTGAGTTTTTTTGTCTGAGTACGAAGTCAAGATAAGCCTTCTTCTCTCTACGAATTGCACCTGTAACATAGTTTCTCATTTCTGTATAACCATCCCAATTTGCAGCAGTTCTATTTTTTTTGTATTTGTCAAAGGTTTTTTTCCTAAGTGAAATCATTTTCTTTATATTATATGTAATCCAAGGTGCATGTGGTTTACTTACTTTTTTCTTCACCATAGGGGCATGTGCTGAGAAAAGTAACATTAGACTCTCATTCAAATATGAAATCATTTCATCAATGTCATTTAGTGAATATATGAGATCCCAGTTGATATTATTCAAATCGAAATTGAAGTCATCCAAATGAAGATTTGAGAAATCACGATATGTTATGAATTTAACTTTATTTTGTGATACCAATGGCTTTATACTACAAGATACTGCTAAGTGATATGATAGCCCACGACCCTTCACATCTACCACTTCTACACAAGACACTTGATCAATATCTGATACAAAGATTATGTCTATCAGAGTTTTACTCCTTGGAGTGAAATGAGTGGGTTCATTGACCACTTGATGGAGATCGAAAGAGTTCAAAAAATTTACGCATAACTCAACGCCTCTATTTTGTGTCAAAAAATCTATATTGATGTCACCTGACAGAATAAGAAAGTCACAGGTAGGCAACAGGGCGCCGATTGAGTCTTCCAGTTCATTAATAAAACTGGGGATTGAAGAAGAAGGGGGGCGGTATACAACTCCAAAAATGTAGGTTTTTCCTTCCGATTTAGTCGAAATCCAGAGCTGTTCAAGATCAGGAGAGGACCGAGAATGAAGATGTTTGTATTCAATATGATTGTTTACGTGTATAACTCTGTTATTTCTTGAAACCCAAAAGCTATCCTGGGAGATATTAGTTGCAAATATTTCCAACATAAATCAGAAGTGGTCAAGAGAAGCAGTTACAGAGAACTGGAGAAAAGCTGAACAGGAAGAAAAGGAAAACCGAAGGATACAACAAGTTTTCAAGGAGAATAAATCGTTATTTGAAAAAGTAATTTGACTCTGACAATTTTGACGTTCGAGAAAAAGTGACAATGAACGGCGAGGAAGGTGTCACAAGTTCAAATCAAATGCATTTCATGGAAAAGTTTATGAATATGATGCAAATGATGGAACAATCACGATTAGCCAGTGAAGAGAAATTTCTAAAACTATTGGAGAAGCAAACACAAACTCAGGTTCAAACACAGTTTCAGGTAATGCCCGATTTTAGCAAAAGCATTGAGAATTTCGATGGCGAGAATCTAGGAAAGAAGGCGATGGACTGGTTGAAGACGGTAGAATGTGCAGCTTTACTTCATAGGTGGCCGGAAGAATTTAAACTGGAGACAGCCAAAATTCATTTCGTTGGGACAGCAAAAAAATGGTATTTGGAAAAGGCGGCGGATATAAAGAATTTTGACGACTTCAAAAGTAAATTTTCAAAAACATTTGACTTGAAAGAAAGCAAAGATGAGCTTTGGGATAAAATGAAAAAGAGAATACAGGGTAAGTCAGAATCTGTTTCCTCTTACTTTCATGATGAAGTTATGATTTGCCAAACTCTTGGTTATGATTTTCAAGATACCAAAGAACAACTTTTGATTGGTTTAGCAAATAAAGACATCATTCCAGGTCTAATTGCTGCTAAAATAGACAATTATGATGATCTTTTACATGAAATCATACGTTTTGAGAGAATTTATGGAAAATCTAATGTAAATAGAAGTCAGTCTTATCAAAAGTTTGGGCAATTTCAAACAAATTCTTCATATACTGTGGGAAAGACAAATAATTATACAGGACAACATGTTAAGCATGATCACGTGGATTCATCAACGATTCCTTCGACGACAACAGAATTGCAAGGAAATACAGAGCAACAAAAGGTTGAAAAGAGACACTGTTTTTAATGTAAAGTAGTTGGGACATCTGAAAGCTGATTGTCCAAAACGTCGTTCTAAAACGGTTGTAGCTAGTGATCCATCTCCACAGTCCAGCTCAGACACAACTCAGTCGTTGGTTTATCAGAGAAATGATGAGGATAATTCCATTTCAAAGTTCATAAAACAAATTTATTTGAACGATAATTTGTATGTTACAGCTTTCATTGATCCTGGTAGTGCCGTGTGCACAATTAAAAAGACAGTCGCTGAAAGAAATTGCCTAAATACTTATTCGGTGGACCAGAAGTTATTCGGTTTCGGGGATAATCGTCCAGTTTGTAGTACACAGGCAGTCAAAATCAAGATTAGCTTGGATGCGGTAGAAGCGGACATTGAAGCATTGGTAGTACCAGATAATGCACAACCACTAGATTTACTCATCGGGAGAACATTCACGGAATTGCCGGGACTAGCATATGTTCGTGTTGGGGACAATCTACATTTTGGGTATAAAAATGAAGACCCATTTCGGAATATGCAGTTAGCAACAAACCCTAGGAAAAAGCAGGTTTTCGTAGAAAAGAGCATGAAATTGGAACGAAACAGGATTAATTTTGACTAATTTTGACTATTGAATTTGATTAATGAATTTCGAAACTGTTTTGCTTTGAATATTCATGAACTCGGGTGTACTGATTTGATGACCATTAATATTAAGGATAATAATAAATCCTTCAGATTTAGACCATATAGATTTAATTTCGAGGACCGAAAAGTCATGAAAGATATTGTAGAGGAATGGCGCGAATGCGGAATAGTGAGAGACACAAATTCTTCTTATGAATCTCCTGTTTTATTAGTCCCAAAAAGTTCTGGTGAAAAGAGACTGGTGATTGATTTCAGAAAATTAAATAGTCAAACTCAAGTGAAAAATTTTCCAATACCACATGTTGATGATTGTTTCGAAATTTTAACTGGTTCGACAATATTTTGCACTCTTGATTTGATGTCAGGATATCTGCAAATACCTCTAGATGAAGAATCGAAAGAGAAAACTGTTTTCATTTATCCAGATGGCACGGCAGAATTCCAAAGGCTTTGTTTCGGATTAGTTAATGCTCCCTTTGAATTTTCGAAATTGATTTCATAGGTATTAGGACCGTTGAGGAATACAATTGCAGTGTCATATTTAGACGATATTCTGATTGGGGCTAAGGAATGGGCAGATATGTTGGAGAAATTGAGAAAAGTATTTTCTGCATTTTTGAAGGCAAGATTAACTTTCAAGTTGAGTAAATGTGAATTTGGAAAGAAAAGCGTTATGTTTTTGGGATTCCAATTAACTTCAGATGGATTATTTCCAGGTCCAGCAAAGCTGAGGGTAATCGAGGAGTTTCCAATTCCAAAAAACAAACACGAAGTCCGGAGATTCCTTGGACTGACAGGTTTTTTTTCGTAGATTTGTTAAAAATTATGCCACAATCACAATCCCAGCCAAATTGAAGTCAGAAAATGAAAAACAAAGACGAATTAAAAATCGAAGTTGGGTTACATAAGCCAGGTTAGGTTAGATAAGAACTATCTAATTCAACCCGAATTGACTGAATCAACTGGCCGAGAGGATATCGGGGCCAATTTGAAGTCAAAAAATGAAAAACAAAAACGAACAATAAATCGAAGTTGGGTTAGATAAGCCAGAATAGGTTAGATCAAAACTATATATAGTTAGGTTAGGTTAGGTTAGATTGGGTTAACTATTTGTTTCAACATGATTTCTCTAAATCAACGTGCCGGAGGCCTATCTCAGACAAATTGAAGACGGAAAATGAAAAACAAAGACGAATTAGAAATCGAAGTTGGGTTAGATAAGCCAGGTTAGGTTAGATCAAGACTACCTTATCCGAAGCGATTTGTCTAGATCAACTTGCCGGGGACGTATATGAGCCAAATTGAAGTAGGGAAATGAAAAATAAAGGCGAATAAGAAATCGAAGTTAGGTTAGATCAGCCAGGTTAAGTTAGATCAGAACTATTTAATGCAACCCGAATTGACTGAATCAACTGTCCGACAGGCTATCCGGGACAATTTGAAGTCGAAAAGTGAAAAACGAAAACGAGCAATAAATCGAAGTTGGGTTAGATAAGCCAGGATAGGTTAGATCAAAACTATCTAATCCAAAATGATTTCTCTAAATTAACTTGCCGGAGGCCTATCTGAGTCAAATTGAAGTCGAGATTGAAAAACAAAGACGAATTAGAAATCGAAGTTAGGTAAGAAAAGTCAGGTTAGGTTAGATCAGAACTCTCTAATCCGACCCGAATTGAATGAATCAACTGGCCGAGAGGCAATCCGGGCCACTTTGAAGTCGAAAAATGAAAAACAAAAACGAACAATAAATCGAAGTTGGGTTAGATTGGCCAGGATAGGTTAGATCAAAACTATCTGTTTCAAAATGATTTCTCTAAATCAACTTGCCGGTGGCCTATCTCAGACAAATTGAAAGTCGGAAAATGAAAAACAAATACGAATTAGAAATCGAAGTTGGGATAAGCCAGGTTAGGTTAGATCAATACTACCTTATCCGAAACGATTTGTCTAGATCAACTTGCCGGGGGCGTACATGAGCCAAATTGAAGTAGGGAAATGAAAAATAAAGACGAATAAGAAATCGAAGTTAGGTTAGATGAGCCAGGTTAGGTTAGATCAGAACTATCTAATGCGATCCGAATTGATTGAATCCACTGGATGGGGGGTTATCCGGGCCAATTTGAAGTCGAAAAATGAAAAACACAAACGAACAATAAATCGAAGTTGGGTTAGATAAGCCAGGATAGGTTAGATCAAAACTATCTAATTCAACATGGTTTCTCTGAATCAACTTGCCGGAGGCCTATATGAGCCAGATTCAAGTCGGAAAATGAAAAACAAAGACGAATTAAAAATCGTAGTTGGGTTACATAAGCCAGGTTGTGTTAGATCAGAACTATCCAATTCAACCCGAATTGATTGAATCAAATGGACGGGAGGATATCCGGGTAAATTTGAAGTCAAAAAATGAAAAATAAAAACGAACGATAAATCGAAGTTGGGTTAGATAAGCCAGGATAGGTTAGATCAAAACTATATATAGTTAGGTTAGGTTAGGTTAGGTTAACTATTTGTTTCAACATGATTTCTCTAAATCAACTTGTCGGAGGCCTATCTCAGACAAATTGAAGTCGGAAAATGAAAAACAAAGATGAATTAGAAATCGAAGTTGGGTTAGATAAGCCAGGTTAGGTTAAATCAAGACTACCTTATCAGAAACGATTTGTCTAGATCAACTTGCCGGGGGCCGTATATGAGTCAAATTGAAGTAGGGAAATGAAAAATAAAGTTGAATAAGTAATCGAAGTTAGGTTAGGTGAGCCAGGTTAGGTTAGATCAAAACTATCTGTTCCAACATGATTTCTCTAAATCAACTTGCTGGAGGCCAATCTCAGCCAAATTGAAGTAGGAAAATGAAAAACGAAGACAAATAAGGAATCGAAGTTTTGTTAGAATGAGCCAGGTTAGGTTAGATCAAGACTATCTTATCCAAAACGATTTGTCTAAATCAACATGCCGGGGGCCTATCTGAGCCAAATTGAAGTCGGAAAATAAAAAACAAAGACGATTTCCAAATCGAAGTTATGTTAGATAAGTCAGGTTAGGTTAGATCAGAACCAACTAATCCAACCCGAATTCACTGAATCAACTGGCCGAGAGGCTATCCGGGGCCAATTTGAAGTCGAAAAATGAAGAACAATAACGATCAATAAATCGAAGTTGGGTCATATAAGCCAGTATAGGTTGGATCAAAAGCTAAGAGGCTATCCAGGCCAATTTGTAGTCGAAAAATGAAAAATGAAAAACAAAACCGAACAATAAATTTCTTGTTCGTCTTTGTTTTTGTTTTTCCCACTTCAATTTGGCTCAAATATGCCTCCGGCAAGTTGATTCAGAGAAATCATGTTGGATTAGATAGTTTTGATCTAACCTATCTTGGCCTATCTAACCCCACTTCGATTCATTGTTCGTTTTTGTTTTCATATTTCGACTTCAAATTTCGATTCAGTCAATTCGGGTTGGATTAGATATTTTTCATCTAACCTAACCTGGCTTATCTAACCTAACTTCGATTTCTCATTCGTCTTCGTTTTTCATTTTCCGACTTCAATTTGGTTCATATACGCCACCGGCAAGTTGATTTAGACTAATCGTTTTGGATAAGATAGTTTTGATCTAACCTATCCTGGCTTATCTAACCCAACTTCGATTTATTGCTCGTTTTCGTTTTTCACTTTTCGACTTCAAATTGTCCCGGATAGCCTGTCGGACAGTTGATTCAGTCAACTCGGGTTGCACTAAATAGTTCTGATCTAACTTAACCTGGCTGATCTAACCTAACTTCGATTTCTTATTCGCCTTTATTTTTCATTTCCCTACTTCAATTTGGCTCATATACGTCCCCGGCAAGTTGATCTAGACAAATCGCTTCGGATAAGGTAGTCTTGATCTAACCTAACCTGGCTTATCTAACCCAACTTCGATTTCTAATTCGTCTTTGTTTTTCATTTTCCGTCTTCAATTTGTCTGAGATAGGCCTCCGGCACGTTGATTTAGAGAAATCATGTTGAAACAAATAGTTAACCCAATCTAACCTAACCTAACCTAACTATATATAGTTTTGATCTAACCTATTCTGGCTTATCTAACCCAACTTCGATTTATTGTTCGTTTTTGTTTTTCATTTTTTGACTTCAAATTGGCCCCGATATCCTCTCGGCCAGTTGATTCAGTCAATTCGGGTTGAATTAGATAGTTCTTATCTAACCTAACCTGGCTTATGTAACCCAACTTCGATTTTTAATTCGTCTTTGTTTTTCATTTTCTGACTTCAATTTGGCTGGGATTGTGATTGTGGCATAATTTTTAAAAAATCTACGAAAAAAAACCTGTCAGTCCAAGGAATCTCCGGACTTCGTGTTTGTTTTTTGGAATTGGAAACTCCTCGATTACCCTCAGCTTTGCTGGACCTGGAAATAATCCATCTGAAGTTAATTGGAATCCCAAAAACATAACGCTTTTCTTTCCAAATTCACATTTACTCAACTTGAAAGTTAATCTTGCCTTCAAAAATGCAGAAAATACTTTTCTCAATTTCTCCAACATATCTGCCCAGTCCTTAGCCCCAATCAGAATATCGTCTAAATATGACACTGCAATTGTATTCCTCAACGGTCCTAACCTAACCTGACTTATCTATACTAACTTCGATTTATTGTTCGTTTTTGTTTTTAATTTTTGACTAAAAATTGGCCAGCCTCTGTCAGCCAGTTGATTCAGTCAATTCGGGTTGAATTAGATAGTTCTGATTTAACCTAACCTGGCTCATCTAATCTAACTTCAGATCCATCTCCAACCATCAACCCTGAAGAAAAAGGAATACATTATTTTATATCATTGCTCTTGTTGAAATAAATGGTTTATGCATTTCATAGCCAAGAAAATCATAATATTTTTCAAAAGATACGAGATTTTGAAATTGACAATAGTGTAGAAATAAGAATTATAAAGTTCTTTATTTGTTTCGATCGATTCCAAATGTCATGAACCTCTCATTACGTGAACAGAAACATATTTCAAGTTCTTGCGTGCTCACACCGCGAATTTTCACGCACGCCGACAGGCACAAGTGTGAACGTCGGTGGGTATGCATTTCTCATGCAGGATCAAAAACGCAGGGTGCTCACCCAGGGTTTATGTAGCACGTGCTTTTTTCACACAGGGTAACAAATGCAGGGTGCCCACTCAGGGTTTTTGAAGCATGTGCATTTTTCAAACAGGGTTAAAAACGCAGGGTGCCCACCTAGGGTTCATCAAGCACGTGCAATTTACAAGCAAAACCATTTTTGATCCGTGTGCCTGAATACTGCAAGAACATTTACATACGTCCTACTTCAATTTGGCACATATACGCCCCCGGCAAGTTGATTTAGACAAATCGTTTTGGATAAGATACTTTTGATCCAACCTAACCTGGCTCATCTAATCCAACTTCGATTCATTGTTCTTTATAATTTTTAATTTTTCGACCTCAAATAATTGTCGCGGATAGCCTCTCGGCCAGTTGAATCAGTCAATTCGGGTTGGATTAGATAGTTTTGATCTAACCTGGCATATCTAGCCTAACTTCGATATTTTATTCGTCTTTGTTTTTCATTTTCCGACTTCTATTTGGCTCATATACGTCCCCGGCAAGTGGATTTGGACAAATCGTTTTGGATACGATTTTTTGATCTAAACGAATCTGGCCTATTTAACCTAACTTCAGATCCATCTCCAACCATCAACCCTGAAGAAGGAGGGATGATTTTATATCATGGCTCTTGTAAAAATAAATAGTTTATGTATATTATGGACAAGAAAATCATATTTTTCAAGAGATACGAGATTTTAAAAATTGATCACAGTGTAGAAAACATAATTTTCAAGTTGTTTTATTTGTTTGGATTGATTCCAAATGTCATGAATATCTCATTATGTGAACTGAAACATGTTTCAATTTCGTGCGTGCTCACACCGCGAATTTTCACGCTCGCCGGCGCAAGTGTGAACGTCGATGGGTATGCATATCTCATGCAGGGTCAAAAATGCAGGGTGCCCACCCAGGGTGTATGAAGCACGTGCAATTTTCATGCAAAGTCAAAAATGCAGCGAGCCCACCCAGGGTTTATAAAGTACGTGCATATTTCATGCAGAGTAAAAAATGCATGGTGCCCACGGTGGGCACGGTCACCGTGAGCCCACCCAGTGTTTATGAAGCATGTGCAGTTTACAAGCATATTTATTTTTGAACCAGAAAAAAGCTGATGTGATAAAAAATAATTACGTAAAATTGGCCTGGGTAGCCTCTCGGCCAGTTGATTCAGTCAATTCGGGTTCGATTTGATAGTTCTGATTTAACCTAACCTGGCTAATCTAACCTTACTTCGATTTCTCATTCGTCTTTGTTTTTTATTTTCCTACTTTAATCTGGCTCATACACGTCCCCGGTAACTTGATTTAGACAAATCATGTTGGATTAGATAGTTTTGATCTGACCTAACCTTATCTAACCCAACTTCGATTTATTGTTCGTTTTTGTTTTTCATTTTTCGACTTCAAATTGGCCCGGTAGTAGACTCTCGACTAGTTGATGCAGTCAATTCGGTTTGGATTAGATAGTTCTGACATAACATAACCTGGATTATCTAACCTAACTTCGATTTTTTTTCGTCTTTGTTTTTCATTTCCCTACTTCAATTTGGCTCATACACGCCCCCGGCCAGTTGATTTAGACAAATCATTTTGATCTAACCTCACCTGGCTTATCTAACCTAACTTCGATTTCTTATTCGTCTTTGTTTTTCATTTTCCGACTTCCATTTGGCTCAGGTGGATTTCTACCAAATGAAGGATACTATTCTTTTTTTTTTTCAACTACAGATAATTACAAAATAGAATAATAATTATTTATCTCTACTTGACGTTAACACGGTTAGCCACATCAAAGTGTCAAAAGTTGTATTAAAATTATAAAATATGCAATATTTTCGTCTGGGAGTGTATAACCAACTCGTGTGAATTTTTTTTGTGTCTTCAAGTGGATTCGGGAATGGTTTGAACTCACATTTCGGTCCACTACAAAATTATTTTTCAGTTTACTTTTTATTTACAAGTTGAAAACTGCTGCCAGCGCCTTCGCCACCGATTACGCCTGAACTGAAAAATCATTTTAGCAATCCTGGGGAATGGGAATGAATCTAAATATCACACATTTCAATCGTGATGACAATGTGTTTTTTGGTATGCATCTGTACTTGGCATTATATCGATTGAAAAAACCTCAAATGGTTGAGAGACAATCAGTGATATTGGAGGGTGGATGGAGGTCACTACAATGCTTTGAAACATATAGGTATGCCAATACACATAGGATATTGGCTTTATTGTCTATTTTACTTTCCGCCTTGCTATGATAGAACTCGAGTAATCGGAATTCGGAGTCTGACACACTATTACCCCTTGCACCCTGTATATACACTATTGACCATTCATTTTCATTTCATTCAGTTTCATTCCAGATTCATGAAGATAATTTAGGATATAGCATTATTTCGATAATAATAATGAGTCTTATGGTGAAAACATATATTGCAGAAGTTTCCTTATTAATTCTGTTTGGTTATGGTTTATGTACAGTTTAGCATCCTGGAACAATTAGTTCGCAACAGACCTTCATTAATACAATAAAACGGAAAGTTTGTTTGAATTGGGAAACGGAAAGGTTTAATAGCCTAAATGAAACTCCAGTAGTTTAATAAAGGAATGATTCATGAAGTTGGTCCGTATTTTTTAAATTAGATAGGTACTTGGAATTGTAATCCGAAAATTTGGTAAGAACTACTTTACTTATTGAATATAATCGTCATAACTGAAATATTTCAAGCTTGTTTTCGATTTATTGAATTTTGAACATTTTCATCTTATTTTTATGTTCTGGATCCTACAAAAAGGAAAATCCTGTTATGTTCATAGAATATCGTGATAGCCGAGGAAAAGTGGGTATATGAATTGGAGTTCTTCTTGAACACTGAATGCCTCAGGAAACACCTCCCGATGCAGTGAGTTCCAAGGATTTGCCGTTCGTTGGAGAACGAGCCTTGGAAAAAAGATGTTCGGCATGTCTCCGAAGTGACGACATATGGATGTAAGGACTGAGCTCGACGGGTCAGTCAGCTGAAGTCGAAGTCGAAGTCGAAGTCGAAGTCGAAGTCGAAGTCGAAGTCGAAGTCGAAGTCGAAGTCGAAGTCGAAGTCGAAGTCGAAGTCGAAGTCGAAGTCGAAGTCGAAGTCGAAGTCGAAGTCGAAGTCGAAGTCGAAGTCGAAGTCGAAGTCGAAGTCGAAGTCGAAGTCGAAGTCGAAGTCGAAGTCGAAGTCGAAGTCGAAGTCGAAGTCGAAGTCGAAGTCGAAGTCGAAGTCGAAGTCGAAGTCGAAGTCGAAGTCGAAGTCGAAGTCGAAGTCGAAGTCGAAGTCGAAGTCGAAGTCGAAGTCGAAGTCGAAGTCGAAGTCGAAGTCGAAGTCGAAGTCGAAGTCGAAGTCGAAGTCGAAGTCGAAGTCGAAGTCGAAGTCGAAGTCGAAGCCGAAGCCGAAGCCGAAGCCGAAGCCGAAGCCGAAGCCGAAGCCGAAGCCGAAGCCGAAGTCGAAGTCGAGGTTGAGGTTGAGGTTGAAGTTGAACTCAGTATGATTGGTATTCAGTAAAGTAGGCAAATTATTGTATCAGTGTATTTGAGTTCATTGATATTGATTGTTGTTTTGGAGTTGTGAATAAATGCGTGCGTCATAAACTATTCAGAATTTTCTGTAGCAATGAATTCCAGTATCGTTACAGTATATTTTTTAACAACGTTAGAATTAAAATACTATGCGTGCGCGAACCAAAGGCGAGCGAGAGGAACTACGAGCATGGCGAATGTTTATTCTAACCAAGAAGCTTAACAGACTTTTGTGAATACTTTGAAATTTACGAAAGTGTATTTTCAATGCAATTTGAATTTTGAGAAAGGTATCACAATTAATTACATTCTGATTCCATAACCAAGTCGTAATCATTTATATGAAAGAAAAACCTATCAAGCCATTAAAATTAAACAAATTAAATATCGATTTCCGTCGACCGTTCATTTATTTTGTATTTTATTAAACTACCCCGAAGGAAAATCAAACTATCTCTGGGTTGATATAAATAGAAAATAGTGATTGTTTTTTATCGTATCGTTGAATAAATAAACATTGAAAGTAAGATATATCTATTTTTGAAAACTAGGGTCGAGGAAAACTTTTGTAACAAACTCGTGAATTAAAATGGCGATTAACAATCTCAAACATTAAAATATCTCGATTGTTAATCGCCCTTATTAATACACTTGTTCGTTAAATAACTATTATTGGAATGAGGCCCAATATGAATTAGATCAATATTCAGAAGATCTTGATAAAATTATTGATGAACCGTTCGTTACGGACACATTCCTTGCTTACACGTTTACATTTTATATAGTCTCACCGATAAAGCCAGTAACACATGGAAGAAACATGATTAGTGCTTGTTTCGACAATTTAATGCATATACATTAAAATTCACATAAGCCACGGTTTTTTGACACCATGACAGCGAAAAAAGTTTTCCATAAAATTTCCAGCGACAAAACGATCGAATTTTCACCCTGTTTTTGTAATTACCTAAGCAAATTAAATATGCCGTAGGGAACGAGTTACACTCAACCTTTTTTTATCGAAGTAAACTTAAACTGTCTGTCCTGACGTTTCTTCTATATCTGCGGTGGACATTTTCAAAGGTACGGTAACGGACGCAGCGTTGAGTCGTTCAGTCGCGAAACGTCAGAGGGAGAATTCAGGGTTAAACCGGAAGTGGTGAATTTTCAGTAAAGGGGTCAAAATATGCGTATTCAAGTACTATATCGACATACCAAATTTGAAATCAATTTTTTTTTAGCTCAATTAGTTAGTGCAATACAATACAATTAGTGCAATGCCTTGTACGACTTCTTTATGCACGCAACTGTACCTCACCTCGTGGTCACCCGGTATACATCATCAAACTAGATTTTAAACTACTGATAATGTCCATATAGGGCGAAACTGTAGTATAAAAACATAGTTATTTTTATTTCTCATCATTTAGTTATAAGTCCGGTAAATACATTTTTATATGACGAGTAACATGATTGCGGACAAGGCGATAGCCGGGTTACCCGAACTTTGTTACCTTCCGGCAAAAAATACAGCGGAAAATGCAGTTCTACAGCAGCTGCATGAATATGCATGGGGTCTTTTTCAAGAACGTCGAAGACTTCGGCTTATATGTATATAAACTTGACACCGCCTTTCTTAGGTCAAGTGGGCTGAAGTCGGAGACCGGTTGATTCATTAAGGCCTCACAGAATGATGCCTTCATACACCAATCAATAGAGCATGAAATAAGTGATTATTTAACAGAAATAAAATTAAAAAACCGACTGTGCCATCACATGAGGAACAGTCCGTAGTTATATTTTGCTATGTTTTGGACACGCAACTGTCATTTATTTATTTTCTATAAACAATTAGATAAAAAACGTGTTTTTTTAGTGTTTTGCTCATTAAATAAAAACTAATACATCAATCTGGTTAGTCCAATGAGATGCATTGTAGAAAAGCAATATTCGAGAAAAAAGATATTTGGAGAGTGCATGATAAAGAAATTGTGTAACGACAATTTCTTCATCACCTACTGAAGGACACAATTCCAAGTTCAAATATTTGGAGATTCCTATTTATTTTTCGAGAGGATTCTTCGTTTCAATTCAGCACCAGAGTTTGGGACACCCTGTATGTTCACAATTTGAATTTGTTTCTTGGGTATTAATATTATATAAAAAAAGGAACCAGCAGTATTCCAAATATTGTGAACTAGACCAGTTCAATAATTCTACAGAGCTGTCAGAATTGCTCCAGCCGCCTTCATTTCCAAGATACTGCCAATAAATTGAGTTTTTTCGTCTTCAACACGTATCCCCCATTTGATGCAAACATGAACCAGAAGTCCAGAAGTATTCTAAAACTTGTGAACTAGACTAATTCGAAAAGCAAAAATATGCCCAGTCCTCATAGGAGGAATTGCGTGAAACGTGCGATCCCAGCACGGTTGGAAATTCCTACTGAATATGTCACTCTAATAATGTCAGTCATCCATCCAAACTGTAACGGCTTCCACAGTTGCTTGACTATCCCACTACCCGACTTTCCCCACAGGTGTCTTCTCATGTTGACACAATTAGTATTTACCAAGAAGTTCATTATCCCAAGAGCGTTCATAACCTGCATCCTGCATTCACCCCAAGAAATTTTCAGCGCGGTGTTATTGTCGCTATTTCATTCAACTTTTGGTAGGTGCAACTATTAATAGTCCAGTTAATAATTGACCGAGGTTGAATATCCCTATATAAACGAAAATTCAATAGTTGTAACCCTAGCTCCCTCTATAGATTGTGGCATATTGGGGGAAAAGTGCCGCACGTACTCTGAACTACAGGTTGCCTGTATTTCCAGCCTTTCAGTTTGCATTGGGACGCCACGCGCGGCAGATCTCCCAAAATACGTTTCAGCGGGAACATCGAAATTGTGCGGTTTGGCGACAAAAAAAACTCCTTATGCGACTGAATCGTGAAGAAAAATTGTTTCATGGCTGTTTTTTCGAATCTTGACGGAACTTTGATTTGATTTGGAAAGTCGAACCAACTCGGCACGTGAGACTTTTAAACAAATTATTTATTCTACAGACGAAAAAGTTGGAACTGGAGTGAATAATGAATATTCAGTTTTATTAATTTGGTCTTCATCATCGCCCAAATTTGAGTTGTAGTTTCCGTGCATTGACTCGTAATTATTATGTACTCAATCAGGTATGTACAGTGACTTATTAATGAAGAAAGATGCAGTCTGAATTTCAAATATATGTATAGTCGGTTATAAGTAATTCTCACTAAGAACTGTCAGGAATGTAGCAATTTAGTAAAATGTCATCAATCGGCCACTACACGCTATCAATAAAAATTACTATGGAACTTACGTATTTTAGACCAACATATCCAACTGAAATTTTTGGCAGTTTCAAGTAAATTCGTATAGATACGGGCTTTTTCCGAAACAATAAAAAATAAATATATATAATATGATGCTTTTCACCAGCACAATATACACACCCGAATTCACCCGTTTACATTTTTTCTTCATTGAAAATGGTAAAAAATCAGCCCTTCTTTCAACGATCACAAAAACAACAAATCTACGCTGATCTCGCTGAAAGACGAATATGCCGTTTTCAATAAAACAATAAGTTAAAACAGGTTGAATTTGTGTGTGTACATTATTGGATGGTAGAAAGAAGGAGGCATTTTGAGTGTTTTTTTCGTTGTATGAACGTGTGCAAGAAAATGCCATCATTCAGTATCTCCGAAATTACTTGTAGCCGTCAAAAAATTTATTCAGATTTTATGTTTGCCAAAAAATAAAAAATGTAATAGCGGCCCATTAATCGGCCGCTGCACGCTATCAATTTTTTTAATTTCAAGTTATTTATATTGATGATAGTGATGAATATAAATATAAATTCATATACAGTATAATAACCGCAGAAGGTTCACATCCATTCTGTTTTCTCAATCTGTTCAAAATACTCTGTTGATGTGAAATAAGGTTCAATTGAAGAATACGCGAGCGAAGCGAGCGCGCTAAGCCGGCATTATTTCGCAATTTAAAATATCATTCAGTTTTCTAAATGCCGTCGTCTCATTTAATCCATATTGATGATGCTCGCAAAATTTGTTCACGCTCCATTACGCTATTTTATTCCTCACTGTATTATGAGAGATTGTAGACTGGATCAATAATAATAATAATAATAATTTATTCACTTGAAGAAATTTACAGTAAAATAAGTACATTGATTCAGTGAATAAGCCAATCATCACAGAAGCAAAAAATGCTTGTTTGTGATTCTGTTTGTGATTATATTGATCTTGGTAACGACCATGGAAGCATCAGATGCTTGTAAATGGCCTGTATGTGATAAATTAAAATACGAGTACAGAGATATTGTTACCAGGAAAAAATAAAAGGTTGAAAAATAATAGTTTAAAAAACTAAAGAATACGCTTTACTTTCTATTGACTAAAATGTAAAAAATAGGGGGAAAATTCGAAATATACGACCTAAAAAACCTCACATACCTATTTTGAATCGAATCTGACCATAATCTCAAATCTCGTTCGCCATCTTGGAGCCGCCATTTTGAATTCATGAATTTTGATAAGAAAATCATAATCTCTGTCATATTGCATTGTCACCGGAACTATGAACACCTGCCAAATTTCAAATCATTCGGGCGTCTGGAAATGAGTGAAAATCACGCCCTAAGGGGTCAGTTACAAACATACAAACAAACATACAAGTGAAGCGTGTAAAAAGCGTGTAAAAACAGAAGTATAAATAAAAAATTACGGGTAAGAAATGTTTAAAATCAGTTTTATTTATTAGAAATAGTTACGTATCAGGGACCTCTGTATATATATGAGTATATGTGTGGAAGTCTATAAAAACGTTATACAATAGTGATGTACGCCAACATGGGACTCCAACATAGTGACGTAGTCAAGCACATAAAGAAATCCAGATCTGTAGAATATAATTTTATGCGAAGTCAATAAGATTGTGCCAGTTAATTCTATTCATAGACAAAATCCAAGCCTTCACTTTTTTTTTAAATAAATTTAGGTAGTTTATTGATTTCATCCAACATGTTCCTCAACCTAGGGGCAATATATGTGAAGGATCGCTGGCCTAATAATTTTAGAGCACGTGGTAGTATCGCATTTGCAGCAATTTTTCCCCTCGTACGGAAAAGGCGTGGGATTTTTTTATACGTGAATGTTAGTATCCATTGACAGAAGATCTGTCGGGGGTCAATCATTTGAGTTTCATTGAATAAAAGGTCGGAAGGGTATCTGGGTGGTTTGTCGAATATGATTTTCAGGGTCCGTTTTTGGACAATTTCTAGAGGTCTCAGTTTGGTTTTTCTCAATAATCCCCATGCTATTATGCTATATTGTAAGATAGATTCCACCAAGGAGTGATAAATTATCTTCAGATGAGTTACGTTGAGAAATTGTTTTATTTGTTTGATATTGAATATAAGTCGGCGGAGTTTATCCACTACTGTTAGAACATGGACATCCCATCTCAAGAACGAGTCCACCATAATGCCAAGATATTTAACTGACTGTGTGAGTGTTATTGAATCATTATTAATGGTTATATTTTCGTATGTAGGCAATTGTTTTTCATCGGAAGTGAACGGGATGATTTTTGTTTTTTTGTGATCGATCGATAGGTAGTTTTCGTTAAACCAGTTAGTGATATTTATTAAATAATTTATGCAGTTTCTCTTACCTTGTTCCAAGTATCATCAACATATAACAAGGCAGTGTCATTGGCGAAGGAAATAATTCCACCAGCGGAGTTCATTTTGAGTAAGTCATTTCACTCTATCTATTTCTTCGTTTTCTGTTTCGCCGAACCAATTCATTTTCAAACACTTTAACCGGATTGGTTCAAATTGACGTTTAAGTTGTATGTATTTAAAGTACTGTCCGATGCACAGGCTGCTTGATATTAGGAATATACCGACTATTCCCGGCGAATAGTCGCTAATAGAGCGTGTTGAGTGGTCTTTTCAAGCAGGAAACAAAAGTCTGATTGGTTGATGACTGATATTCAACAAACGAAACAAATAATCGTAAAAATGTTTATAAACTGTCAAACGAAATGACGTTCGTTTGCTTATTCAAGTGCCAAGTATTAAGATTAACTGTCATTAGTGTCAAAAATGTTAGTATTATTCCCATCGAGACGCATGATAATATTCATTTGTTTCATTTAAATCTCCAGATTGAAAAGCTACCACTTTCATGAAGGGTATCCGGTTGAAAAATGATCATTTTCATATACATGAGAAGAAAAAAATAATTTCACATATAAGTTAAAACTTTACTGAAAACCTGCATATACCCAAATCGTAAAATGAGGAACAGATAATAATTATTGAAACGAAGAAAAATAGAAAAACAAATGTAGGTATACAGGGTTTTGTTATATAAATACGAAAATTTCACAAGATATTCCTTGCTGAAGAATCAAAGTAATGGCATTTTGTAGGCGCGCTCTCCCAATAAAAAGGCTACCTATTGATATTTTAATTTTTCATCATTTAGGATACACCCTGTATGGGCCTGGAACCAAATATTCCGAGAGTCGAGGCAAATCCTCTAGCATTTTCCAAGCGGAAATCTACAGGCCCATTGATTCAGATACATGCGTGCCCACCCAGGGTTTATTAAGCAAGTGCAATTTACTAACAAATTTAAATATTTTTTAGAAGCTTGAGGCGTGAAATTAAATTTAAAATAAGCTTTAGGTAACATAATTTGTTTCTCTAAATCTGCCATGTTTCCTTTCGTTGCTTTATGAATTTTTGATATAGAAAACAGCTGACTTGATTTTGAAGATTTCACTCAAATAAAATGTATTTTAATGGTTTAAAATGTGCATTGGATAAAATGGCGTGAATTTTGACAAATGTAATTGAGGGCTAACTAAGAAAGTAGCAAAAAAAATACGCAAGAACCCCCACATCATTGAACGCGGAGGTGAATCCTAGATACAGCAAATGTATGTACCAATTTGAACGCTTCAACCTCTGTGTAATTTTCAAAAATTTTTCACACCATTCATTAAAGACCAGTCCTGACTGATTCCACTGTCTCTTACACAAACTCGGTAGTGGTTTCATTACCTTTGGGGTATTATTGGTGTGGTGTTGGTCTGAATTGTCCTTATGGATTCTTCGTGTTTTTTTGAGAATGCTAACCGTTCACAGATTGAAAATGAAAAACTGTAAAATCAAGGAAATATGTAGTTACAAGTGTGGACGGGTCAATTTGCTTCTAATGGGTTACTGCATTCACAAGACTTTCTATATTTGTATATACAGTGTGGTCCAACGAAAACTTAACACCTCGATTTTTCGACGTTAAAATGAAAATGTGGAAAATCGCTTGGACCAGTCAATTTCTGATTCGAGGAGGAACAACTTTTTCTCTTTTTGCATCCCCGTAAATGCAACCCCCTAACGGGGGTGAGCACAACCCCTTAATTTTGAATTAGGATGAGGGGTGTTGCGATACCTCATTTGGAAGATCTTAACGAGTACTAGCTGATCCAGAAATTTTGCATCAATATATCCATCGATAATGAAATAACAGCTAAAATAGTGAAAGAGGCAATGTGGAATTTATCTCGAGAATATTATTCATATTCGACGCATTTCAACGGTATGTATTATTTATGTTATTACTTTTTTGTCCAAAAAAGTAGACGGACCATGTTTTTGATTTACCTTAGTCTGTCGTGAATGTTTAAGAACGTTAAAAGTGTGTCAAAACGATTGTAAATTTGTAGTAGCATTAACATGGTGTATTCCGTGGAAGAAAGGGTGGATATGATAAAATTATATTTTAGAAATAACGACTCTGCACGAACAACAGCGGCTGCATTTAACGAACGACATCCTGGAAAAAATGTATCCGCTGCTTACGTGGTGCAACTGGTTGCAAAATTTGACGCTACTGGTTCAGTCGGAAACAAGAAGAGGGTGCATGAAAGAGACGAAGCGAGGGAAGTGGCTGTCTTAGGTCATGTAGCAATGGATCCGACCCTTAGTACTAGGAAATTGTCCGACGTATCTGGTGTTTCACGCACAACAATCATAAGAATCCTTAAACAACATAAATTCCATCCTTATAAGATACGATTGGCGCAGGAACTGAATGAGGATGATCCCGATCGCCGACTACAGTTCTGTGAAGTGGTCAGTGAAATAATTAACGGTAATCGACACTACATGTTCGATATCTGTATTTCGGACGAGTGTTCATTCTATCTTAACGGCACTGTAAACAGGCATAACTGTCGGTATTGGCCAGAGGAAAATCCAAGATTATTTCGCAAAGTGCATACTCAGCATCAGCATGCCCAAATATTAAATGTTTGGGAGGGTATTTATGGCCACCACATAATCAGCCCTTTTTTATACCCGGTAATCTCACTGGCCAACTTTATTTAGATCTATTAGAGAACGCTATTTATCCAGCCCTCGTGTAAGTATTGGAGAATGACGAAGACCATCAAACGATCATTTCGTTCAACCTGTGCGTCAGTTCTTAGATGAACATTTTCCTCACGCCTGGATTGGAAGAAGGGGACATATCGAGTGGCCACCCAGATCACCTGATCCAGCGCCACTGGACTTTTTTCTATGGGGTCACCTGAAATCCAAGATCTACGCTACCCAGACTGAGTCACTGGATGATTTGCGAAATCGGATCATTAATGAATGCCGTCAAATTACACCAGAAATCTTGCGTAATGTACGTGAACGTTTTCAGCAAAACTTATAATTACTGCATGGAAGTGAATGGTGCCCATTTCGAGCATTTAATAAAGTAATCACAACAGTACGTACTCTTCCACTATTTTACCTGTCATTTCGTTATCGATGGATAATTGATGCAAAATTTTAGGATCAGCTAGTACTCGATAAGATCTTCCAAATGAGGTATCGCAACACCCCTCATCCCTATTCAAAATTAAGTGGTTGTGCTCACCCCCGTCAGGGGGTTGTAGTTACGGGGATGCAAAAAGCGGAAAAGTTGTTCCCCCTCGAATCAGAAATTGACGGTTCCGAGTAATTTTCCACATTTTCATTTTAACGTCGGAATATCGATGTGTTAAGTTTTCGTTGAACCACACTGTATAATGAATTCCCCCCACATAATAACACTTTCAATCAATATTGACGTTCTATTGTTTATTGATATTTCTATGATTGAATTGAAACTGCTTTTTCATTACTAAATATAACAAAACATTGAATTATTCGATAAAGAAAATTTTAGTCGAAACGGAACATTCAAACAATAACATCCTTTCTCATATCATTCATTCTTTAATAGCCTAATGAAGGAAAGAGAAACAAGCGAATGTTGGCCTCTGAAAAAATATTAATGCACATTAAGGGACTCTGAACAATAATGTGAAAGTGATGTAATCATATTATGTCAAGCACCACTTACGAAAATGAGAGTACGTTGAACGGTTCGTTTTCGTGTCATACAAAGAGTGTGTCACGGAAAAAAATCAACTTCATAATATGAAAGTAGGTTTGATATGCGAGGGTGTAGTTTGCTGGAAACTTCGAAAGGTCAGAATTGCATGGTCCTCAGCAAGCCGCTGTGTAGCTTAAGTATGATTTTAATAAAGGTATAGTTTTTACATAATATCCGATATTTTAAGGGTGGACAGATACCTGGATGCGCGCAAGATAATGAAAATAACTCTAGAAGTGTAACGTCATTTGAGTAATGAAGAGAATTCACTAGAAGAAATTATATGAAAGACATAAAATATATTGCATGAAAGAGATCAAAAGCAACAACTAAGTAAGTGAAAATATATATAACTGAGAATTAAAGAGAAGATTTTTTCACTGTAGCAACTTCCGTAGTTCATTTTTCCTACATATATTGGTAATATCTAGAAATGTAATCCTCGTAAAAAAATAGTGTATGATTTTTTTTCGTATATTTTCAACCAATCGGAACCTCCAATTGAGTTAAGTTACCTCGTATAATTTCGATTATATCTGGATATGTATAGAATACCACCAGAAATTAGAGTACCTATCAGAAATTTAGAAATATTTGAATTTCGATATTGACCAATTCATATCGCTACACACAAACAAATCAATTGGAAAGTTGTGACGTTTATCTTATCATTTTGTCACTCAAAAATAATTGTATCAAATACAATTCGTACTTCAAAATATTTTAGGGTTACACATCTCAAAACTTCCTGCACAATTACAAATCGTGTCAGTTTAATGTAATAAACTGACACTCTTTGTAATCATGCAACAAGTTATCGATGTATAACCGAATATTTTGAAATACTCATAGTATTACTACTGACGCAGTGGTTAGGCGGCCGACTAGTGATCGAAAAGTGGCTGGATCGGTTCCCAGCCGAGGCAAGGTTTTTTTCATTTTCAGATGTAAAAGTCTGGATGATTGGATCTTGTTGCCGGTTGGGAACAATCCTCCATGATTCACTGTTGTGTTAATAATTAACAGTGCTGCTTATAAGGTGGAGTATGGAGTTAGTAGGCTTATCCAGAACACGTGGCTAATGACCATAGCAGTCGATACCAACACACCAAAGAAAAAAAAAAGTATTACTATTGAGTATACTGTTGGTGAGGAGATATCATGAATTGGATCATCATACTAACTAAAAAGCTGTTATTAATTTGAAATACTTGAAAAAGAAGTTATGGATTACAACGATTATTCATCAAGAAACGAACTTTAACACTTGCATATTCTTCAGTTACTATAGTTACGATTATTACACCATTTTTTAACTGAACAGATAACATCAATATCCCACTTCTCATCGAAACATCAACGTAACTTACGGGATTTATTTATAACTTGTAAAATTTTCATAATCTACAACTACACCAAAAATGTACAAAATAACCTCGAGTGGATGATTTTAAGTGTTATACACTGCTTTCCGGCAGCGATGGAACCACTTACATTTCGGAAAAATTACGACCATTCAACTGCTAATCCACTGAGTCCCTAAGAAAAAAATGATGGTCTTCTCATGGAAACACTTTTGTCGTATTTATCAATTTTGCAAATTACAAGTTCTACGCTGAAAATTACAGTAGTTGCGGGGTTGTCTCTATGTGACGTGAGACAAATTTCGATTGTTTTTGTCCTAATTTGGGGTCAAATCTTGCGAGCTGAGTTAGAACCGCTTTCTCTTATTCCAAGGAGTTGAAATTTTATATTTTGTTTCAGTTCCGGTGACAATGCATTAGAAACCCCCCCCCCCACCCCCTAAAAGCTAAATAGAGAACGCATGGGAATACGGAAATATTTTCGACTGTTTCGGACGTGAAAAGTTATATCAACAAAAAAGTCTTGGTCGAAAGGCTCGTCTCCCCCATTTTTGAAAAAAGTTAGAAAAGTTGCGATATTAAAAAATCCGTAAAATTATCTGACCGTCTGACCCCCTTTTCGTTAAAAGTTGCGAAAACTCGTAAGATAGGGTAGGTACCGAGAAGCTGGGCATTTTGCGTACCCATTAAAACCAAATAAAACAGACAATTCTGATACTGAAAAAGTTCAAGATAAAAATAAATACACGAATAAAAACCTTTTAAAGGAAAGCTTTCATTCAAATGCGTTGGAAAATTTTCAATCTTATATATGTTTATAAAAATTTCGTGTCACGATGTATGTTCGCGATAAACTCCGAAACTACTGAACCAATTTTTATCAAATTTTGTAATCATTTGTGATTTGGTCCAACTTGGGAGACATGGTAGTTTTTATCACAATTATTGATCTCAATATTGTTATTGCAAATTAAATGTTTATTATACGACTTTAGTGTGTATTTATCGGTTAGTTCTATAAAATCCTAATAGATGGCAGTTTGTCATCTAAGTTTTACAGATATCTGGTAGATGGCACCGTATTTCTATTTCTAGATTATAGATGGCTGATTGTATTAAGAGAATTAGAAAAAAAAATGATTCAATCTATTATAATTACTGAGCCACAGCAACGCGTAGCTGGGTCAGCTGTAAATATATAAAAGTAAAGTGTTAGTGGGTATGTCCAGCCTTATTTATGTGACCACCCACTGCCATCCACTTGCGGTTGCAGTGGTAGAAGGTCCCACGTGTGCACTTGTAAGTACAGTGAAACTAGCCTACCAATGGACGTGAAAACGTCGTAGCACAACGGATTATAGCCCGTATTATATCCAGTGATAAGGCACTCAACATAATCGAACGCGCAATTAAAAATTTATCGGTAGATTGATTTCACTGTAAGGGAGTTTGGATGTGGGGTAAAAATGTGTAATGAAATACTTCTACTTTTTGGAATATTATAAAGAAAATTCTACTTATATTAAAAATTCCAGAATATGATTGTAGCTTTTGGGAAGTTCTAGAAAACTCGAGATCTTCGTAGAATGAACTAGAACAGATCATTCATAATGTTTTTAACATACTGAAAAGACCCTTAACACGTTCAGCTTCAGTGTATCTTTTCCGATACACACAGTTAAAACATTGTGTATCTAAAAAGATACACCGACTCAGTTTTTTTTGTCCGTGTGTATCTGGCCTCCTAGAATTTCCTCTCAAATTGGGGTTAGGGTTGAATGAAGGTTTTGTGTGACGTTTTCATATTATTCACCTGTCAGCTCAGATTAACACAACACGTAATCATTATATGTTAAAGTTGCAACAGTAGTAACATATTTTTTTTATATGTTCTGTTTGGTTCATAACGTTATATGTTTGTTATACATAAATATACATGGGTACGAGTCATCTATTTTTTTATATATATCATATATATCATATATATTATATATATATATATATTTTATATATATATATACAAATGTATTCATAAGAAACAAGTTAGAGCAGATGGAACCAAATATGTTGATAAGGAGCGTGTATCTTTTGATACACACCTGGCCTGGGAAAAAGAACACTGTATCTGAAACTTTTTCTCAGGCCAGTGTATCAAAAAAGATACACATGGAAAAAACTGGAATATAAGTGGTTAAAAAGCTGAAAATAATACTCAAAATTACAAAAAAAGTTAAATTCATAAAAATCACGAAAGTTTGGCCTCAGAGCTTGGCGCTGAACGTGTTAAATACAGTTTTTGAAAAGTCAGCCATCAGGAAGAAGGTGTGGTTAAAAAACGTTCTGGAAATCTCCAGGAAATGAAAAATTTAAAAATATACTTCTAGATTATACGGAAGTTCTAGTATGTTCTAGAATCTTCTAGAAAATTATAAAAATTTCGAAATATTCGTGGAATAAGCGTAATGTTCTAGAATGTATTGAAAAGACATTCAAGTAAAGTTCTCGAAATTTCATTGAACAGGAGAAGAGCATGGTAATGAAACTTTCTAGGTACTTGATTTCTGGAAAATTTAATAAAAATCTGGAATATTTTCGAGATTTCCATAAAATTCTAGAAAATTCGTGGAAATCGTGAAATGAATCAGACTAGTGTATTCGGAAGGTTCTAGAATGTAAGGAAAAAAACACTCAAGTAAAATTGTCTAATATCATATTGTTGCGTCTTCGGGTTCAAAAATAAGTGTACTCTGGTATGAACTCGCCTTTATTATTCAAACTTTACTTGACAACACTGTAATACAAGTCACTGTCAAAATACTTGTATCCAAGGTAACTCAAGGTAACTTTCTAACTAACTTCCTTTATCTAACAAATGCAACGCTTTTATATACAAATAAAGTTCTAGAAAACTTAAGAAATCAATAGAACACAAATAGAATGTTCGACGATTGATCCAGAACAAAAGTTAGTGCTTCTAGATTTTTCCATCTAATTCATCGAACGATCTCGAACAATTCGAGAAGTCTTTATCAAATTTCAGGTCTGTAACAATATATTTTTTACCCCGGAAACGCCGGGTGTTAGGTACTATATATATATATAACTATTTTCAAAAATAACTTGTGATATCTACATTACTATTTTCACAATATTTTTTATAAAAAAAAATCAATTTTGAAACAAGTAAAAATGTAAGAGGAGGAGGCAAACGTATTCCATTCAAAGCCACACAAAAACAATACATAAAAAGTGGTTATGTCTATAAAGTTGAGTATGCTGAAGGCAGAGTTTCCAGTGTTGAGAGCAATACAAGGTAATATTATATATAAATAGGTGAACAATAAATAATTTTTTTTTCTTCAAATCTTGGCAAAGTAATAATAAAATCAAATGACTTCACTTGAAAAATTTGACAGTTCAAAGACTTGTTTTTTTTAAACCAATTATTAATGAAATAAAAAACGTGATTTTGTTTTTGTCATTCAATACATAAATCATACACCATTTTTTCTTCATAATAAAATAAATATTCACGTAAAGCATTAGCGTACATACTATCTAAAGATGAAGCTTGACAAAAACCATCTTTAATTTCTTCTAAACTTAAATTGGTTTTATTATCACGTAGCCATGATTGAATAATATTAAAAACACCTCGATAATATGCACAAAAGCATCCAGCATAGCGATGCGGCTCGGCTGGACAGCACTCCCATATGTGAATTGAGAATATCGTTGACATCTTGCTCAGACAGCTCCATGTTTACAGCATCCTTGGCAATGGAAATTTGTTTGGTATTACTTTCGATGTACTGCGTGTAACGTAAATGTAATCCTCGCAACATGTTGTGATTGGATTGTATTCATCTACATAGCCGTCGATTTGTGAATCGAAGAAAATTTCCTTGGTTGTTTGCAATATGCCAATGAGGGTTCCCCACTCATCAGAATATGTAAAATCGATGGACCGAATGGAAAACTGCTGCTTCAAATTGATGCATGGGGTGAAGTCACCGGCTGGACTAAGGCCACATGGGATTCCATAGGAGGCATGGGAAAAACCATCGACAGCAATTATTGGCTTCCGTTTCGAGCAGCGTTTTCGTATCGCTCCAACGCTTTGTCTATGTCTGCCTCACGAAGAGTTTCGTTGTAATCTTCATCATCACTATCGAACATTACTTCAACTCTACTACTATAAACTTCAGAGTGAATCAAACCCACCATTTTGTTACTTTTTACAATTTTATATGATATGGATGCTTCTCGCAAAAATAAATCCTGATAGTTTTTGATGATAGATTTTGATAGTTATTTATGGCCTGCGGCGTGGATGATCACATGTCGAAAGTCATAAACGCATATTACGCACGTGATACATACAAAATTTTATGCACTAGCGGTCTATTAACGCGAATCACAAATACTGACTCGAATTCCAATGCTCTACACGTTTCATACGTTATGTATACAAAATCAAGAGTAACATATGGGAATATGAAACTGTAGTAGCTGAGAAATTTCATATTAAAGAATCTATTTCCAATGAATTGATCATCACTGAAAAAATTGACAACGATTGTGCCGAAATGATACCAGACAGGCATTTGAACAAACTATCCACTTCTAAAATGAATATACTTGTTCTTGTATCGATGCAGATGCTGTAACGAAGTTTTCAATATTTAATAATTATGTTCAAGAGAATATCCCATCTTCAATATCAATAACTGAACCAACTTCATTTTCAATGTTAAGTCTTATGACCTAGTTACATGTTGAAAAAATGTCGATTATGAAAAAATGTTATGAAGAGTCTGTCTCTATTGAACTGAAATAATTGTGTTTCGTCTTAGGACTGGAATGAAATGATGTGTGAATATGGACAATTTGAGAATTTTGTCTACTTTACGGCACGGGGGCCATAATGCGCCCGCGGGTGGTAAAGTGCCACCTCACACTCGCTAGTGCATGAATATACATAAGTTCTTCTTGCGACAAGTCTTTTTATGATTACTTTTATTGCGCACGTCCATTGTCTGGAATGTTTCTATGAGCACGACGTTTCAATCGGTTCAGTATCTCCGATCGTTATCAAGTGTGTATGACCGCCATAGTAAATGAGATAAACTTTTATGTCTTGAGGTAATTAACAGGACTACCTTTTTTTCTTAATTGGCCATATAGCAATAGCCTTATTTAATGGCAATAGCCTTGTTTGTTCCTGCCAAAACAAGTCCCATCTAATTTTCCTTTGTTTTCACAACTTTCCGTGAGAACCGCATGGACTGTAACAAAACTGTTTTTTCCTCCGACAGCGCGATAATCGCACTGAATCGCACCTTCAAAGGTTAGACCTTCCTCATTTATGGCTCGCACGAGTCTTCCGAGGTTTGCTCTTGGGGGTGTAGCCGGATTACTGATAGAATAAGTTTCGAACAAATTTTGAGCAAAATAAAAACAACAAATTTTTAACAAAAGCTTTGAACAAATAATAGCAATATTTTTGACATGTGTGCAAGAAAATAGAACAGTCTGACAAAGAACCATTTGAACTGACCATTTATTTTTGATAACTATTTTCAATTCCAAAACTTTTTTTATGACATAATACCTACGAGATCAAAATCATACACACTTATTTTTTTATCAACAGTAAAAACAAAAGAGCATTTTTTCATCGGATTAATTTCTTCCTTCAACGAAATAATTTTGCCAATCAGTAATTTCACGAGAAAAACTGGCATGAAAAAATTGCGAGACCGTAAGGTCGAGCTTCGCGCTCATGTGGTTTCCTAAAGCAACATAATTTGTTTCGAAAGAGAGAAGGAACTAATGATAATCCTCCAATATACGAGTTGTATTTGTTAAGACTATTCCATGAATGAAATCGAAATCATTTTCATTTATTTATTATTTATTCATTAATAATATTGATTGTTAGTATAGTATAGAATAGTTTTTTTTCATATATTTAGTTCGGTAAGGTTATATTTCTCACAAATTTAATTTATATATTTGTATATAATATTCAATTCTCTTGGTTAAATATTCTCCTCTCGATGTGGTTCTAGTAGACCCACTCTTTTTTTTTGCTCATCACTGTCAAAGCTGGTCGCTAGATAGCCTTGCGCCAGAGGAAAAGGCCAGCTCGAAAATTAAAAACATGCAGAAGAGAGGTGTGCGCTCTGAAACTCTCGATGCTCTCTCGTGGTTTATGTATATCAGTGATTTATTAGTACAAATTCCTGATTCCCACTATCAACAACCAAGACTGCATACAGTCCATTCTAATCAAATCCTGGGTAAGGTGGTTGCAACCCCAGAAGACCAATTCGAGCGAAGATCGCCCGCGCTGGTAGGTCCTTTTCTTTTCGACCTTCCATTGACAGTGGATTTTATTTTTATATTCAAATTGCATCCATACATTACTTAAATACATTAATTAATACGCCACGGCAAATAATAATAATAGCCGTCCTCTACCCGCACAGGCTATGCCTTTGGGTACACTCTACGAGTGTTTATGAGGGAGTATTATTATTATTATTAATATGTTGATATTGAATGTACACTTAGTGCTGTTGTATGAGTATTTTAACATAATTTATATCGAGTTCATCTTTTCTTGTACTAGTAGATACATGTAACAGCCTACTACTCAATTCAACGAACATTAACCCTACATTTAAGTTCTACAACTATTCAACTAACAAAATACAAATGGATGGTGTTATGCAATAACGAGTCGAATAATTGAGTTATCAGTAATTTGAATCGCAAAGCGTTATTCTACAATAAGCAAAAATTATGCAACCAGCGATTATAAAGGGGATCCATCCACTGACGATAGTGCTAAGCCATATTCCATCATTCCAAGATCTGCTAAACTATTGTTACAGACCTGAAATTTGATAAAGACTTCTCGAATTGTTCGAGATCGTTCGATGAATTAGATGGAAAAATCTAGAAGCACTAACTTTTGTTCTGGATCAATCGTCGAACGTTCTATTTGTGTTCTATTGATTTCTTAAGTTTTCTAGAACTTTATTTGTATATAAAAGCAATGCATTTGTGAGAGGAAGTTAGTTAGAAAGTTACCTTGAGTTACCTTGGAAACTAGTATTTTGATAACAGATTTGACAGTAAATTGTATTACAGTGTTGTCAAGTGAAGTTTGATTAATAAAGGCGAGTTCATACCAGTGTACACTTATTTTTGAACCCGAAGACGCAACAATTGGTGACAGCGGCGGAATAAGTGTTACTGAAGAAAGAAAAGTAAGGCAGTTTTCCAGTATTTGATGGTGAATACTCGTGCAAATAATTACGACGAGATGGCGACATCAGCAGATATCCTTGAGTTTTTAAAGGAACAAGAAGCCAAACGAAAACAAGAACAAGAGGAACAAGAAGCCAAACGAAAACAAGAACAAGAGGAACAAGAAGCCAAACGAAAACAAGAACAAGAGGAACAAGAAGCCAAACGAAACCAAGAACAAGAGGAACAAAAAGTCAAACGAAAACAAGAACGAGAGGAACAGGAGGCGCGGTTAGTCCAGCAGTTACAACAACATGTTGATCTTCTGCAACGTATTAGTCACAGTCAACAGTGCTTCCAGAATGAAATCACTGAAGTAGTACAAGAGGTCAGAGGAAAAGTCCAGGAGGTCAAAGGTGAAGTCCAGGAGGTCAAAGGTGAAGTTCAAGAAGTCAGAGGTGAAGTTTAAGAAGTCAGAGGCGGAGTCCAGGGAGTCAACAGAAGGGTCCAGACGTCGAAAATGAACTGTCCAAAATAGATGAACGGGTGGCACGAGAGGTGAACAAGAAATTCAACGAAGAAGTGGATAGGATCAACCAGCGAAAGGCCATCCTCACTGACAACTCCGATAAGGCCTACAGCACAAGTGAAAATTTTGAAGCCTCCAACATTTGATGGGCAATCCTCGTGGTCCATGTATAGACGTCAATTTGAAGCGGTAGCAAACGCAAACGGCTGGTCCGAGGAAGAAATGGCCACCTCTCTAGTCTTGTGTCTACGAGGACAAGCATTGGACATCCTTCAGAACATCCCCGAGAGTAATCAGAAGGAATATTCTAGAATCGTTGAAGCTTTGGAAATCAGAATATCTCAAACAAGTGTTTCAGAGTCAATTAAAGAGTCGATATCAAAAATCCAACGAAACCCTACAGGAGTATGGAGCCGACATAGAGCGACTCATTAATTTGGCATACCCACAAGCACCGAAGGAGTTCGTAGAACAAATTGGGGTGCAGACTTTCATCGATGGTTTGAGAGATACTGACATGCAGCAAGCCCTTCGACTAGAACGACTTCAAACCATAAACGCAGCACTAATAGCATCTTTGGAGTTCAAGGCCGCGAAAATCGCATCAAGAAATACGAGGCCCAAGTTACGTGAAGTTAAATTCAACGAGGATTCTCCTACAAGCGAGGCGCTATTGAAGAAAATATTGGAGTCTATAACAGCATTCAGCCTTCCCCATAAGACAGGAAGAGGCGCTGCTATAACTGTCGGAAAAGCGGCCATCTACAGAGGAGTTGCTGGGAGAGATCGAGATCCAGAAGTCCAAGAAGAAAGAAGTCGTCATCAGCGAGCAACGAAGATAGATCGAGATCGCCGTGCCCAGGAACAGAGCAACGTGGGCGATATACCAGAGGAGCCTTCAGGAGATCGACCACGCCAGAAAGGAGACTTCAAACGTCCGAAAGAGGACTTGCTCCCAACCAGGAAAACGAGAATTAGTCGGCACTAGGGGGCGCGTGGCGACTTTCAGTGTTCAAAGCCCCAAGATCCATATATCGTCATTGAAGAAAAATGGCCAAAGTCTACTAATACAAGGCCACTTAGAAGATCGGAAATACACCTTCACTATTGATACAGGAGCTTCAAGATCAATTGTTCGCCCAGACCTCATACAAGAATCTGTGAAGCCGATGAAAAGGAATATGGTGTTGGAAACGGCAACGGGACAAACCGCACCAGTCATTGGGGAAACACTTGTACACATCCAGATAGGACCTATTACCATGGAACATTCTATGTTGGTTGCGGAAATAAGGGATGAATGTGTTTTGGGTCTGGACATCATGGAGAAAAACGACTTCATCCTTAACATCAGACAGAAAATTTTGCGGATTGGCAATGAAGAAATCTTCCTGAGCAGGTACAATGAGAAAATCCAACCAATTAAGATTTATGTTGACGAAGACATCCACATTCCGAAAAACTCCGAAACCATCATCATGGCCAGAATGGATATAGAACCTGGGGATTTGAGCACTGGAATAATTGAAAATGATGAATTCCGCCAAGATGGAATTTTAATTGCCCGATGTCTTGTGAACACAGAACAACTAATTCCTGTCAGGGTTGCCATTACTTCGGAAAATAGAGTCCTTCTGAAGAAAAACGACCAATTGGGATTCTGCAAACCTGTTACTCGAGTTATCAATTGTGAAAACCACACTCAGGTACTGCGAAGAAATACCACTAACACCGATCAGAGAACAATAGACAAAATGATGGAATCCACGGAACATTTAACTATGGAAGAAAAGCAGAAGGCCAAAGAGTTTCTTGATAGCCATCGTAACATTTTCTCGACAGAGACTTCGACGGGACGTACCAATCTACCTAGTTCAACATCGCATCAACACCGGCGATGCTCGACCAATCCGACAGGCTCCGAGGAGATTACCGTTTGCCAAACAGAGAGAGGTAGCAGACATGATAAACAACATGATGGAGGATGACATAATTGAAGAAACCACAAGGCCATGGTCCTCACCGGTAGTATTGGTAACTAAAAAGGATGGATCAACCCGATTTTGAGTGGACTATCGTCGACTGAATGACGTAACGATGAAGGATAGCTACCCATTACCAAGAATCGATGATACACTAAACACATTATCCGGTTCCAAATGGTTTTCAACGTTGGATCTGAGAAGTGGGTATTGGCAAGTGGAAGTTCATCCTGATGATAGAGGAAAAACAGCGTTCTCTACCGGACAAGGGCTGTACCAATTCAAAGTTCTTCCGTTCGGGTTATGTAATGCTCCCGCCACCTTTGAGAGACTTATGGAACTAGTACTGAGAGGTTTGACATGGAAAATTTGTCTAGTCTACTTGGATGACGTCATAGTAATGGAAAGGACATTTGACGAACATCTGAATAATTTGGAAGAAGTACTTTTGAGGTTAAAAAATGCTAACCTGCAACTGAACCCAAACAAGTGTTATTTATTTCAAAAAGAAGTTAATTATTTAGGCCATGTCATCTCGGCCGAAGGAATTAAGACCGATCCTGCTAAAATCGAGGCTGTTAGGAGTTGGCCACGTCCTAGGGATAAACATGAAGTAAGAATTTTTCTGGGGCTATGTATCTAAACAGGAAGTTTGTTCAAGACTTTGGTAAAATTGCCAAGCCACTCCACCGGTTAACTGAGAACAACGTTCAGTTTGATTGGAGCCCTGATTGCCAACAGTCGTTCACTGAACTGAAGAAGAAATTGACAACAGCGCCTATTTTGGCTTACCCACGAGAATAAGGCACTTTCATTTTGGACTGTGATGCGTCTCAGCAAGGCATTGAATCAGTTTTATCCCAAGAACAGGATGGCGAAGAGAAAGTAATAGCCTACATCAGTAAAACTTTAGGCAAAGCCGAAAAGAATTACTGCGTTACAACAAAGGAGCTTCTATCGATAATCAAAGCCATTGAACATTTCCATACCTTCCTCTATGGCAGACGTTTTCTCGTAAGAACTGATCACAGCGCTTTGCAGTGGATAATGAACTTCAAGAAACCTGAGGGTCAAGTTGCGAGATGGCTAGAGAGACTCCAACAATACGACTTCAAAGTTATTCATCGCAGTGGCAGGAAACACAGAAATGCAGATACATTATCAAGACGTCCATGCTTGGAACAGCATTGCCGATATTGCCAGAAACTTGAAAACAAAGAAGTCAACTTTTACAATGATGAACATTGCAAGGAAATTCTGGAAGTTACCACCGTAAGAGTCGAGTCTGAAGAATCTGATTTATGGACCACAGAAGATATGAGGAAGAATCAGAAGAAAGACAACAATAATTTAAAGTTAGTCCTAAGCTGGCTAAATAATGGAGTTAGACCTGAGTGGCAGGAAGTATCGAAGTTCGGTGCAGTTGCCAAGGGATACTGGGCTCAATGGGATTCCCTATGTCTTCGTGATGGCCTATTGCATCGCAAATGGGAGAGCCCAGATGGAGCAACTGTGGTGTACTATCTGGTCCTGCCGAAGGCACTTACTAAAGATGTGCTTGAGCAACTTCATAGTAGTCGTGCAGGTGGACACTTCGGAATCAAGAGGACCCTTGCTAGAATTCGAGAACGATTCTATTGGGTGAATTGTCGTCGTGATGTTGAAGAATGGTGCAGAAGATGTGACCTATGTTCTTCAAAGAAGGGACCCAAAACTAGAAGTCGAGGGAAAATGGCGCAGTATCTTTCTGGTGAACCATTCGAAAGAGTAGCAGTTGACATTCTTGGGCCGTTTCCTGTTACCGAGCAAGGAAATAAATACTCGATGGTAGCCATGGACTATTTCTCCAAGTGGCCTGAAGTTGTGCCCATTCCAAACCAGGAGGCAAAGACCGTTGCAAAGGCCTTCATAGAAAATGTAATAGCCAGACATGGAGTCCCACTAGAATTACATTCTGATCAAGGACGAAACTTCGAATCTGAGTTATGGCAGGAAATGATGAACATTCTAGGTGTGAAGAAGACTCGTACCACAGCCCTACATCCACAATCAGATGGTATGGTTGAACGACATAATAAAACCATCAGTCAGTACCTGTCGATGTTCATCTCCAAAAATCAAAAGGATTGGGATGAGTTGGTATCACTATTTCTCCTATCCTATCGAAGTTCCCAGCATGAGTCCACCGGATATACCCCTTCAATGTTGATCACTGGGCGAGAAATGAAACTACCATGCGATCTGCTGTTTGGAATGCCACCCAGAAGTACAGAGGACAAAGTCCTACCAGAATATGTCCAAAAGTTGCGAGAAAGACTGGACCAAGTTCATGAATTCTGCAGACGTCGTCTTCAAATCTCCAGTGATAAAATGAAAAAGAGGTTCGACAAGAAGAGTCCAGGGACTATGTTCGAGCCAAGTGATGCCGTTTGGCCATACCAACCTCAGAGAAAGAAAGGAAAATGCCCCAAGCTACAGAGAAATTGGACAGGACCCAACGTCATCATAAAGAAGATCAACGACTTGGTATACCGCATCCAGCTCAACCCAAGGAGTAAACCCAAAGTTGTTCACATCGAGAGGTTAGTAGAATACCGAGGCCTCGATCCCCCAAATTGGTTCCAGAGGGACAACCAAAATGGTGATGGTGTTATCCGGGACGGAATAACCTAAAGGAGGAGGCAGTGTTACAGACCTGAAATTTGATAAAGACTTCTTGAATTGTTCGAGATCGATCGATGAATTAGATGGAAAAATCTAGAAGCACTAACTTTTGTTCTGGATCAATCGGCGAACATTCTATTTGTGTTCTATTGATTTCTTAAGTTTTCTAGAACTTTATTTGTATATAAAAGCAATGGCATTTGTGAGATGAAGTAAGTTAGTTAGGAAGTTACTTTGAGTTACCTTGGATACAAGTATTTTGATATCAGATTTGACAGTGACTTGAATTACAGTGTTGTCAAGTGAAGTTTGATTAATAAAGGCGAGTTCATACCAGTGTACACTTATTTTTGAACCCGAAGACGCAACACTATTTTGATATTTTTTACGAAACTGGCTGACTGTGGCTTGACCCATTATTGCATAACATCATCCAAATATCTATTCAGTTTGAACCAGAGTGCGTCTTTTGTCGCATGTTTATTAACTCTCTTGTAGATGTAGGTTATGTCTTTAGTTTAAATAGTTTTGGTTTATAAATATAAAAATTTTCTCCAATAATAAACGCGTACAGAAAAGCTCTACTTTATCAAAAATAACTCTTGTTTTGTCATCGCCAGAACACCTGCATTGAGTACGCCATTGGAATATCAATCGCTTATTATTAACGAACATGTTCAAAGAGTGCAATAGCATACCTTCAGAAACAGTTTCATATGCGATTTCAAACATGAAATAAAATCTTTCAGAACGTATTTCTGGCTACAAACGTTTAATAACGCAAAATTCTCAAACGAGTATAGCCGGCAGGAAATTCGATTCGAAATATGAAATTTTTGCTACATATTTGCACTTGACAGTTTTCTTCATTACTGTTTGTGCCGAGGTTTAAAACGAATACAGTTTCCGCAAAATTCTATGAAATGAAACTATCAGGATACTAGGGTTGCAGTTATTGAACGGTCGCTAATGAAAATTTGATAGTATTATTGGAAAGTATTCAGTTTACTCTTACTCTTCAGCACTGTGCAGACAACTTCGGATTGAATAAAATTATGAAATCTAGGGCACTAATATGGTGAGTTTCTCGCGAACACTAATTGGCTATCTAATGGTTTTGATCCTCTACTAGGTGGAAGTTTATCCCAACACTATTTAATTCGATTTTGAAGCAGGTAGGTATATCGTTACTCGTGCATTCGTACCTACGAAATATAGTTTTGCATGAGTAACTAACGAGATACCTGCTATAAAATCGAATTAAATAGCGTTGGGATAAACTTCTACCTAGTAGAGGACAAAAGCATTAGATAGCCAGTTATCATTAAATGTATGGGGTGATATTGATATAATTGGTGATCTTTTGGTTGGTCCTTTCTGTTTGCTTGGTCGACTTACTGGTCATTTATACTGGAGATATCAAATGTGGTTTATGCACGATGGCGCCCGAGCACAGTGTTCCATTTTGGCTCGGTAGTATTTAAATGAAGGGTATAAAAGAACATTATCGGATAGGACGAGATTGCCCTTCAGTTATGGCCCCCTAGGTACTCTGACTTGAATAGTCCAACTTATTTTCTATGGAAGGCGTCTCAAATCATAGTAATTTCAAAATACCCTCTATAATCAGGAAACCCAATATACTCTAGAGACGTGAATATTCTTTCAGACTGAAAAACAATAGTTCTTGTTTTTTTTTCAAATAAAAAAAATGTATCATTGTGTTTATGCGAGATGACCTGACACATTCTACGGCCATGTCTAAAGAGTGCGCCCTTCTTAATTTTCACCAGAGGATAAATCGTGGAACGTATTGGGTTTGCTTATACAAAATGTGGAAATACAATGAATGAACAGTCCTTCTGAGCATTGTTTTGTCGTCGTTCCTTGATATGTGCGCCAAATTTTAGATGATTTGGACGATTGCAAATCCGTAAAAATTTTATTTGAAAATTTTCATAATTATTTTTATCTTATTACATTTAATGTTATGAAATTCTTGTTTTCTCATGTGTGCCAAATTTCAAATCATTCTAACGACTTGAAGTGGTCGAAGATTGACTTCAAACATTTGATTACATCATTTGTTTGTTTGTTATTTACAAGTGAAGCTAATAAAAGCGTGTTACAAACCTATATGAGAACTGTCTAATAGTTATTTATGCAACGAGTGTTGTCCATCTCGGCCTGATAGCCTCGTTGGACAATTTCACGTCGAGTGCAATAAACTCTTTTTGCACGAGTTTCATACAATATTTTTTCTACGTTCATGCAAAATCCAGAAAATGTTTCATTTAGGTGGTACTCAACTGTAAGGAAGACATTATTTGTTTAAATCTATCTGCTAAAAGTAATTCAAAAACATGTTATGTAATTCAGATGATATTCGAAGGATATAATTTTATTTTTAACAAATTGCATTTTCTAGTAATATCATAGTCCATTATAATATGAATATGATGAAACATGCAACTATTTATAACGTAATACAATCTCACAGAAAATGGGCTAAATTTGGAGTCGATATGAAAGTTTATGTCTGTCATGATGACAGAACGCTATAGTAGAATGACAGATGAGTGCAATAAAGTCTTTATCGCACTCAGTGCAATAAAGAGACAGTTTTTCCACCAAATATAGTTCAATAAAGTTTTGTTTTTTGCATGAACGTAGAAAAAAATATTTAAGAAACTGCCTGCAAACAATTTTTGTCCTCACGTTGTTCTCGCGTTTTGAAGGATTCGACGGTACGTAAGAACAGTATTCCAAGACATCATAAGGAATTGAACATCAACTGTAAAAGGCCTATTCAAGCTCTGCATGAGAAATGCATGCCTATTGTCGTGCGTGAAAAATGCGTGGCGCACGCACGGAAATGGGACAGTCTAGTTACTTTGGCAATACAGTTCAGCATTAATTTTTTTTTATAATTTTTTTAGGAAAGAAATAGATCACAGAATTGGCAAAATGATTTTTTTTTTTATTCTAGTACTGGTAACAATTTTTCACGTTTCCAGGATCGGTATGGCCCAGACAATAATTCATGACTTCCTCATTATGAATTCTGCCAATTTCATATTCCAGTAAACAATCACAATCAGTTGAGAAATGAAACTACATATTCGGAATAATTTTTCCGGGCGTCCAGGGCCAGCTTCACTCCAGCAATAAATCTTAACTTTCTTATTAGGCACACTGCCAGTTTCATATTTTGGAGTAACAATCAGGATCGGTTGAGAAAAGAATCCATATGATCAGAATTATTTTTTCGGGCGTCCAGGGCCGGCTTCTCTCCAGCAGTAAATCTTAACTTCCTTATTAGGAACTCTGCCAGTTTAATATTTTGAAGTAACAATCAGGATCGGTTGAGAAAAGGATCCACATGTTCAGAATAATTTTTGCGGGCGTCTAGGGCCGCTTTCTCTCCAGCAATAAATCTTAACTTCCTTATTGCGTAATTGAAATAATGCTTTCAAAATCTTGGTACTACATTGTCAAACCGATTATTGAATCAAAATCATCAGTAAAAATGCCATCATTATATTGGCTGATTGCGCCTGAGAGGAAGCAATAATCAAAACAAATTAAAGAGAGCCATCATTATTAAAAAAAAAAACACAAATCAGTTCGCCCTGTTCGTACAAGTTGACTGATCAATCCATTAATATTACCAGAAATGATATTTTCTAGTGCTTGGAGAATTTTAAAATTTATTACATCGAGAGATGTCTTTCTCTGCAGGTTTTATTAATAGCAAGCAATATGAGTTAGGACAATCTTTCATACTATCGTTTCTGTTTTCTTTCAATATATTTATTGTCACGAGAGCGACGATGCAGAAAACACGATTTTCCTGTGTTATAGATGATTTCTGGAAAGAAGCCAATTTAAGATAGAGATTGAATAGGGTTACCCCACTTGATAGAACTTATGACTTAAACGAGGAAACTTGACAAAAAAGGACCACGCTTTCTACAGGATACAATGGTAGCTGAAGAGAGGGAGAAGCGCGAATAACCGAAAAAAGAAAATGATAATATGAAAGAAAATTAGACAAGTGATACAGGAGAAACAGTCATGGAAGATCGACGTGGAACGCCTTTCTGAGTATAAGAGAGGGTAAGGGGTGATTTTTAGCCAGTACAGAACTGTTGGCACGCGATGGAAACTAAGCGGTCAGCGTCCATGATTACATTCCCATCCCACAAAAAAAAATTGTTTGAAATAGTTGAATCGATAACTCACTTCATTGGTTTTATGTTGAAAAATTGAAAACGAAAATAACAAATTTCTGTTCAATTACCATGAAAATAGGGTACGTTGTTCCAATTTAATCAACTTCATATTTCTTAACATACCTTTGAGCTAGAAAGCTACCTTGTATATTATTTCTAGAATAAGTTTATGGGTAATCAAATTTTGCAAAAATTCTTTGTGAATTCGTATTTTCAATTTATTGCTAAAACCTTATATTGTTAATTAAAATTTCAGCTAAATATTCTTGTTAAGGTCAAACATTTGCATGTAATCATCTCAGTATGTATATACAGTTTTTGTTTCTAGCTAGAAAAGGTCAATTTTAGTATTCATTACATATTGAAAAAATCCCTGCCTACTAAAATTATGAATTCGAATTTTAGTAACCCTGTTCTTTAATTCAGCACAAAAATTGTTATTTTACTCTCTTATATCTCACTTCTTTTGATGAAGACACTCGGAATCTTCATCTTATTTATCATCACATTTGCTGAAGGCTTTTTCACGTGGAAACTTCATTTCTCCACCTTGTTTTTTGTAGATTGCAAACTTATGTTACAGAAATAATTAATTTCTTCACTTCGTTGCATTTAACTTGTTGAGTTTGTTTTTTCCATTTATCTTGAGTGAACTCTTCGCTTTCTCTAAGTACAGACTGAAATTCCCTTTATATTATGTCGGTTCAGATCACACCAAATGTTTGCTTTGGAACCTTCATTATTCATCCAGGAACTTCATTTTCCATGGTGTATAACGTTAACGGTTGTTTGAATAGTAGCGTCGACTTCATTATAATTGGGTCATTGATTCAGTTGATTTCATGGGGGAAAGTAATATCCATTTTGAAGTAAATAAAATCATTAAAAAAAAAATCCCTTTCATTGTGCTACAAAAGGCACCGCATTTCACAAATTTCTCCCAATTTATAGTATCTTAAATATCATTAGGTTTCTTTTTGGAGTCACGGTCATGGGTAATACAGGGGGACAGGAAGTAGGGTTTCGTAACACATGATTGGATTGTATTTATTTGTTTTCCAGTGGAATTTTTATTGCGGTAATACAAGTTTGGACCAAATTTGGTTGAGCTTAAAGATGCCATTTTCTTCTGTTGACGTTATTCACGAGTCAATGTCCATTCACTATTAGCAATTATAATTATAGGTCAACATTTACAGGGCTATTAAAGTTCTATGCGTGAGGATTTCCAAAACGGTAAGAGACTCATGTTTCATGTTTGCGTAATCTTTTCTTCTGAATTACAGAACGTTCTGGAAATATTGAACTATTACTAGTGAAATATCACCATTTTTAATTGAAAAATATCAGAGAATAAGAAGTTAATTATGACAAGTTGATTTTTTAAGAATGATCAATTTCATAATTTCAATATTATCTGATATCACTCTGTTGTTCGATATAACAATAAAATAAAATCAACATTTCCAAGAGACATTATGGGGTCCTGTACCTGCGCTCCGGCGGCCCACAACTTCTAAACGGTGCAAATTAAAAATGTATTTCAAGTGCAAGCATGTTTCCTTTTTGGGAGAGTATCTGTGGAAAATATTCTGAGGTATAAATGATAACCCAGAAAAGTGCACCAAACCAAAGTTATGTTTTTTGTAATGGAACACCCTATATTTCATCACAATAGAGATCACTTCTACTATTGAAAAAGTATAGGATCATGTATGTTCATACGTTATTTCCCGTTAGTTCCATAACGTGAGTTTTTAATAATTTATTTCAATAAACCGGTATTGGTTGATTTTAAACTCTTATCTGGGTTGCGGTCTAAGACACAGACCGGTCAACTTCTACTAGCGATGGCTGTTTGGATTCCGAAGTGCAAAAGAATTTTTTTCAAGTATATTGTTGAAGAGCAAGTGTGTTGTGAGTTGCCTAGATGCGAAGCCCGTCCAGTGCTAGATTGGAGTGTGCACCGCCAACTCGGGAGCGGTGATGTAGGTTTTTCAGGTTTTCCTACAGCTGAAAAGTGAATACGCCACCAAAAAATCCATTTGAAGGGTTTTATTATTCTGGTTCAATATGTCTTCTTGACTGGATTGGTGGTCTTCAATGTATGATATGGCGAAAAAGCATATGTGTTTTTGCCAAAAATTCAAATAGTTCGTTTCCAAATGAAGAATTATTTTTTTGTAACGTTGTGTTTTTTTCAGGAAAGACGCTCATGAAGATGAATTTGAAACCCGAAACCTTATATAATGTTTTGTCCAAATCGTTAAAGCCGTTTCCATAATCCACAATATTAATAAATATACAAGAATTGCTCGTTTCAATGTAGTATAAGATATTCAATTAGGTATCAATTCATATTCTGGCTGAATAATATCTAGAAATATGTGATTTTCGACGAATGTTTTATCGAATAATATTTTCGTAGAATACAAGCCAACGTCGTGTACTACAAGATTTTAATTTTCATAAATGCTTGCCAGCATGCATTTGCATGGACACGGAGCAAGTATATTAGGAATTTGTGAATCACTTATGCTCGCTTGAATATATTCACCAGATTGCAATTTTATTTGTTTATGCATGATTTATTTAAATCGATTCGTTCAGGGACAGATGAATATCATAAACAAAAATATTTGCTGTTTTTTGTCTATGTGTATATATTGAAGAGTTTCACGAAATATTTATTGGTGAAATAAAAAGGCAGGCATTTTTAAGGGAAGAAGACCAACATTAAATGAACAAAATAATTCGTTGAACTGCGCCTCACAGACATACATACACGCATATGATGTGCGAAATTCCAAAATCCTGAAAGTGTTTGACTCATTTTCACTTTTTATAAAAATCAATGGATTTTTATCACCGGTGAAAACGAATTTTCTTCAATATACTCTATTTAGACCAGATAATGATATATTTTGCCGATCAATTTTCTCTTTTCTGGGATTTTAACCACTGAGTTTCATATTCAGTATATTCCAAACATGAGAACACATTTGTTTTGCTTCAGTAAACGTACTATTCTCGAAAAATGTGATTAGATCGTTACAACTTGTAAGGCAGCCAAAATCCGAAGGTTTCATAGAACAATATATAAGACAGTCAAAGAGAATATGTTGCAGTGTTTCGGGTTCATTTTGATTGCACATGATACATAATTCGTTAGGGATTATACGATAGGTACCATTGTAAGTTTTATGCCATTCTTATTTGAGCAAGGGTTTCTATAATTTATATAGGTACTTTCAGAAGTATGTATTTTTGGGAAGACACTGATAGTTAGAAATTGCGATATATATGACTGAGACTCCACAGGATTCAGAAGGTTAGAAGTCTCTGTCGCACTCATCAAACCTGATATCACTGGATTCGTAATGACGATCTCTAACCAAATATGGAAAAATTTACTGGGTGTCCCATTTAAAAATTTCACCAAAGTAATTTTAACTCAAATGCGGATAACGTTATATTTTGGGTGGGTTCAAAAATTGGCCCATCGAAAAAGAAAATCGACCTGTCCGAGCATTTTTCCGAAATATCTTTATATTCAGAAATAATGAATTTATACCATAATTTAGCACCGCACAGTATGTATCAGTACACTCAATATAGTCAATTTCCACGCAAAGGTTGACGTGAGGTAGGAGGAAGCAACATATTGTAAAGTTCCCAGTCATCCAGGAACTAATATCTTTTGTGAAATTGGATTTCCCTATGCCATATTCATATATGTAATATTCTTGTGCTATTCAGAAATGCGGCCTTTTTCTTCAAGATCGTTAAAAACGCTGCATTAAGCTTTCCTATTATTCAATTACTGTCTTTGTAATTTCTGAGGCGGATTTACAAGTTCTTCAAACTTCAGCCAAACTTTGGAGGGCATAGTTCTGAATACGAAACGGGTATTATGGTAGAAACTTGACTCACGAGAGTGACAGAAGACGATAATAGAGAAAATATTTTAATGATTTCGATCGCATTGGAAGTTGTACAAGAGAGGCTGGGAGAAAGAAGCGTACAATAATTAGGTTTCCGATGCAAATAACACACAAAAACATTATTTGGAGAAAACATTATATTTCATCTTTCTTTAAGCTCTTGAGTGGAGTTTTCAAATTGGTAGGATCTTAAGACATTACTTTTTGTTGAAGAGATATTTTGAAACAAATTCTAATATTGCAAGTGAAACTGTTCCGGCATCAGTTACCAAAGAACTGTAAAAAAAATAAAATATATATTTATGTATCAAGTGAGTAACGAGATATTTTTCAAAGGGTATGGAATGTTGACGCTCGACGAAGTGGAGTAAGGCAATTCCGTAAAAAAAAACACTTCAGTCACTAGTTTCATACATTATTTTTTCTACGATAGTGCGTAAACTAAGTGTTTACGCACAAGTGCATAAAAAATTACCTGTGTGTAAAATCATCACTATTGGGTAATACGACGACAATTCATAACATAAAACATTCAAATTTATGATACAACCGCTACAATTTGGCAATATAATAACTGTCGAAGAAAAAACTTTGTATGCTACTCTTTCGTAAAGGGTTTTTTTGTAATCGCGTGTTTGTTGAACTTGGCTGCGAATCATTCAACAAACTTTACGCTCATAGAAAAAAGTCCTACTTTACGAACTTGTATCATTAATATCTATTTGTTTTCTAAAAGATTACTAGTTTCATATGACGAGACTACTAGTTTCACATGACGAGAGTACTAGTTTCATAAGACGAGATTCCTAGTTTCATATTTAGAGACTACCAGCTCCATATGACGAGGCTACTAGATTCGTATGACAAGATTATAAGTTTTAATAAATTGATGGATGTAGCCGTTACTATGTAATAAGAGGTCATCCTTCCTTTTCCCATTTTTCATTATAGGTTTTATATGACAAGATACTCAGATTTCAGTTCGAAAATATGAATAAGACATTCATAAAATCTGTTGTGGAATCATCTGCGACTGAAAGACAAACTTTAGTCGCTATTTTCCATCGTTCAAGATAACCCCTTTTCAATACTCAGATTATTGTGACGAGATCTTCATCTTCATATATGATGTACTGGGATGAAAAGACGAGCTTACTAGTTATCAAATTTTGGGGACTTAATTATATTCGACTAGATTCTCATTTCCACATGCCCAGATTAATACATTGGTAGAACGTGGTTTCTAGTCCAATATGCCAAGAGCATTTGATCCTCTGGGATTGTTTGTTTGGGAATATATGAAAGTAGTTCAGTTTCAAAACACCAAATCTTATTCGGAACAGGTGACTTAGTAATCTTAGGTAATCTTAGGTGTACGCTCTTCCGTCACGCCGCCAGGTAAATGAAATTAAGCTAATGAGTATGTGAATTTCGTATACCAAGTACCGGATTTTTTTCCGTGTGGTGAGAACGGCGGCTGGATTTGAGCTGTATATGGCGTGTAGCGTTTAAAACAATTCATAATCATTGTTTATAATTATTATTATTGCTCGGTTGGGCTGGCTATCAGCGTAAAACCTTTTATGTAATTCAACCACTCGTTATAAATTTGCTCTGTCGCGTCCACTTTAGTATCTTGTCAAGTGTGGGAATAATAACGATATAATATATTATAATCATAAAAACGAGAATTTTGTTTGTTATTCTTGAAACAGAATCATAGTTGATGGAAACTTTAGTAGAACAAGGATAGTTTCATGGTTCATGATGATGGGTACTACGTATATTCATATCACGATTTCTACACTTTCTATATATTTTTCATTTTATATGTAGTAATCAGAGGAATGAAACGGGTAATCGCTGTTCCAGTCTGGTTTTGTCGCTGGCGTATCCTCAGTCCTACCTCCTTCCTAAGAGAGTTGCGGCACAGTTCGAGAAGATTGCTTTTATAGCCGGTCGATTGGCCCCAAACAATCTATGCAATGGTTATTTCAAAACATGTCACACGGCACATGACAAGAAGTTATCATCTGAATGAGGCCGGAGGCTATCTTTGGCTCATCGCTGGACAATTATTATTTGATCCAATTTGTGTACACTTCATATGTTCCGTTCGCTATGTGAACTACTGTATATTCTGCACTATTTACGTGCATGTAATTTTCTCGAATTGTTTAATGTGAACATATCTTTTAGTTCAAAATATGCTACAATGGAGATGGAATAAATAACAACCGTTTAGAATACATGCATATGGGCCCGCTATCTATATCAAATCATCGCTGTATAATCCCTTCTTTAATTTCAACACCAACGAATATCGGCATTTAATTTTTTTTTCAGATCCTTCATTACCACCGAGATGCGGATATCGAAGGAGATCTAATTTATGCGGGTATAGAAAGGGTGGGTGAATCACTCCAAGCTTTACTTGATCCTCTTTATATGCCAGCCTTTCTCGAATAAATTTCGTGATTCGAGTGCCCCTGAAAATGACCACCGAGGATACCTTCGGACCCAGTGCTGCAACCGACAGGTGAGTTGAGGATTTTCTGCTTAAAAGGGCGGTGAACATCAACTGAATTTTATTTACGCATTTCGCGAAGGGAGAGTCGTTTTGGCCACGTTTCGCTTGATTGAGAGGGGTTGTTAAAGCTGATAATTTTATGCAATGTGGTCATTTAGCCATGTTTTATTATAGGGCAGAAAATTTAACCATAGTTCCAAAAGTTTCCAATTTTAGGTCAAGTCAGTGGTACATCAAGAGAGCAATAAATCTCAGTTTGCAAACTCTTCTGGAATTCGTAACATTGGCAAAATGGCAAAATGAAAATTAACTTGCATTTTGCTGTATACTCGTTAAAAACATTCCAAAAGTTCTGCAAGCTTGGAGTAGTAATAGTTATTTATGGTACTAGTGTGTTATGTTGAAAATAAGTCACGCGAGAAAGATTTATACCACGAGGCCGTCAGGCCGAGTGGTATAAATTCTTAAGTGTCTTAGGAAACATAACACATGAGTGGCATACAATGTTTTATCCAACACATGACAGTTATGACCCATTATTAATGTCATTTTAGATAAGTAAACTATCAAATAACACACTAGTGAGTCATAACTGTCATGTGTTGGATAATAGTTATTTATGGTACTAGTGTGTTATATTGACAATATATTTCTTTGCTTAACAACCAATCAGTGGATTTGAAATTTTGAAATTCAGCCAATAGAATCGGAACTACAGTGAAAATATAGCTTGTCGCTGTATTTTCACGGTGATAAACCTGCTTAGTTTTTGTTTTACTTTGACTTTGGAAACATAACACATGAGTGGCATACAATGTTTTATCCAACACATGACAGTTATGACCCATTATTAATGTCATTTTAGACAGTCATAACTGTCATGTGTTGGATAATAGTTATTTATGGTACTAGTGTGTTATGTTGAAAATAAGTCACGCGAGAAAGATTTATATCACCAGGCCGTCAGGCCGAGTGGTATAAATTCTCAAGTGACTTAGGTAACATAACACACGAGTGGCATACACTGTTTTATCCAACACATGACAGTTATAACTGTCATTAATGTCATTTTGGACAAGTAATCACTAGTGTGTTATTTGATAGTTTACTTGTCTAAAATGACATTAATAATGACAGTAATAACTGTCATGTGTTGGATAAAATATATTATTTCATATCACGAATCAAGTTTACAACCAATTTAAGTGTACGGAACAATTTTTTTATCAAAAAATAATGTTTTTCTTTAATATACCACAAGAAAAAATTCCAAAAGTCCTGCAAACTTGAAAGATACATCGGAAAAACTGTTGTACAGATTTCCAACCTTTTACGTTGACCAGAACATATTTTTTTTTTACTTCATGGTCATTTATTTCTTTATCAAGGTGGTCTCGAAATAATTACAAAAGTTTTGAAAGTCTAAAATTAGATTTTTGCAAATTGCATGAATTTTTAAAATTTGTGAATGCATCAGAATAGATGTTTTCGAAATCTACAACAAAGTTTCAAAAACTTTTGTAATCATTTCGTGAACACCTTGACCACGTATTGAAAAAAAAAATATATACCGGGTGTCCCCGGAAGGTGGCTCGACCCTATAACTTTTTTGTTTTTGAAGATATTGTAATGAAATTTGGAAGATGTATATAATACATAAAACTGCATTTTTTGACAAGTGACTCAGCTTCATGCAACTTCCTGTCTCACCGGAAGTGATATAACCTTTCGATTTTTAATTGAGACACCCGGTATATTTTCCCTTTTTTTGTCTTCATATGACATTCTGCATACAACCATTTATCATTTGTTACTTTTTGTAACCAAGAATTTTTTAAATTTTCAAATTACTCTTTGATACTAGAGGGCTATGAATACGTTAAAATTATTAATTTCTGTTGGGGAAAATACAACTTTACGGTTTTCGGTTAAAATGCATTTGCTGTGTAAAATTTTATTTCCAATTTATTCCTACTATTTTATTTTCAAATGACAACATAGTGGCTGGTTGAGTCAGAAAAAATTTTTGGAGGATTTGCATACGACTGTAAGACCTGTAAGACCGAAAGACCGAAAGTTGCACGACTCTGAGTCACTTCTCAAAAAATGAAGTTTTATGTGTCATACATATCCTCCAAATTTCATTTCAATATCTGCAAAACCAAAAAAGTTAGAGGGGCGAGCCACTTTCCGTGGACACCTGGTATATATATATTTGTTCCGCTTATTTTTTTGAATTATTTTAAATTTTCCAAATTCCCTAGATAGATACATATCGGGAACCAGGGTATTCGTTAATTAATACATATAGATGAACAGTTATGAGCTTTCGCCAATATATGAAATTTCATGGCCTTCACCAATATTTTATAGAATTCGCCAAGCAGAACTGTCATGAATTACATACATAAAAGGAAATAACAAAATAATAACAACCACTAATACTATTTTAACTGTTATCACAAACCATTAGAACAACTGTCTTTCCGAAACCATTGAAAAATTTTGAAACGGTATTAGTCTAATGTTCGATATACTTATGTATCAAAAATCTTTTACACATAGTCTGTTACTGATGATATGGCTATTTCCATCACCTGTTTTCAATCAGTTATAAAGATTTCACCAATATATAAAATGTCGTGGCTTCAGCAATATTTTATAAAAGTCGCTAAGCGGCACTGTACTAAATAATATAAAAAAATAACAAAATAGTAACAATCACTAATTAGTACCATTTCAACTGTCATTATCGCAAACCATCATAACAACTGCCTTTTCGAAACTAATGGAAATTTTGGAACGGTAATAGTCTAATGTTCGTTAAATGTATTAAAAATATATTTCACACACAATACTGCTACTGATGATATGGCTATTTTCAGTACCTGTTTTCAATCAGTTATGGATCTTTCGCCAATATATGAAATTTCGTGGCCTTCACCAATATTTTATAGACTTCTCCAATCAGCACTGTTATAAATAATACATAAAAATAACAAAATAAAAAAACCACCAATTTTATTTTAACTGTCACTATCGCAAACCATCAGAACAACCGCCTTTTCGAATCTACTGGAAAATTTTAAAACATCAATAAGATTATTTTTACAACACATGACAGTTATGACTGTCATTATTAATGTCATTTTAGAGAAGTAAACTATCAAATAACACACTAGTGAGTTATAATCCATAAGTCACTAGTGAGTTATGGATTTTAACTCACTAGTGTGTTACTTGATAGTTTACTTGTCTAAAATGACATTAATAATGGGTCATAACTGTCATGTGTTGGATAAAACATTGTATGCCACTCATGTGTTACGTTTCCTGAGTCACTTTAGAATTTATATAAATCTTTCTCGCGTGACTTATTTTCAACATAACACACTAGTACCATAAATAACTATTCCATCACCAGTTTGCAACCACAGGAGTCCCTATAAGACAGAATAGACAATTCGAGTAGATTTGAAAGATAGGGTCGACTGAAATTTAACCATCTTCCGAAATACCATGCCAATGAGTCAATATTTTTTTGAATTTGATATACTGCTAATTGTAATGATTATCATTAGGTGGATATATTTGAAGTTTCAATACAAATTATGTTCTAGAATGGAAACTGAATGTCTATTTGCTTTGTTAATATTTTGTTAGTTTATCGACATAATGAAACAATTGTTTATTTCAATTCTTTTCCAGTGGAGAAAATAACAGAGTAGACCACGCCACAGCCCAAGTACCAGATGGGATGAGCTCTCAAAGGTAATTTCTTCTCTTTTTTATCTGAATTCTGTAAGAAATTGAAATTAACCTAAAAGTTGTTTTGAAATGTAATCATTTGTAAAAATCGCTTACTTCTTTGGAAACCTGCAGCAACGTTGTCGATCTGTTACTTTCATGAATATATCGTCGTAGTAGACACTTTCCTAAAATATCGACAATTGTTCCAACTTATAAAGTTTTCAAGGTTCAAGTTCCTCAATTACTACTGTGGGGTTAGTTTGGAAAATTGCTTAAGATTAATTCTTTAGGGCTCTTTCTTTTGATGAAAGACAAACTCGAAAAAGGTATTAATATCAACTCCTTCAGTTTTTTTCTGTGAATCTGATAATAGAAAAGGTTATATTTGTATCAGCTTCATTGGATGAAAATGATTAAACTGGATTCCAAGTTCTTTGGGGAAGCCGCTGTAACGTCACGGAAATTGTTTAAGTAATGGTGAAGGCTTTACCGAAATTCAAAATATTGTCAAGAATGGCACCTGTGTATGGCTGGAGTGCGAAATGCTTGGTCATTGGTATGATATTACTTATTGATCAATTAGGGAACCATCATGCTCGACCATGACACTACTATAAATGAAGACTCATTTATGGTGGAGGGCATTCCAAATCTTCTCAAGATCCATGTTAGTTTAGTTATTCATTCATTGAAGTCCACAGCCAGTGTGGCTAAGGGCGTGAAACTTTTGGGCCTTGCATTAATTAGTAGTTGGGAGTATTAATGTTGTATGGTAAGAATTGTATCTTGTATGATTAGGTGTGTATATATAACTTTGCCCCAATTGATATGTGAATGAATGTTTCGTATTTTGTTATTATCTACGAGTTTCTCTGTGCTACCATTTGTAGCTACGATCCCTAGTCACAGAGTAGCAAAAGGTAGCAACTCTAGTTGCGGCCATAGTAGAGCTAAAAGGGCCCTACGGAAGCCCTTCTTTTCTTGAAATATCGTCAATTGTTTCAACCGTTGCAGTTTTCCTACTTTAATTTTCTCATTTATTTTGAGTCAGTTTGAAAACTTGCTAAACATTATTTCACAGGACTCTTTCTCTCAACGAAAGACAACTACAAAAAGGTAGTATAACGTATATTTCTTTCTCGTTTCTATTAGTTTTCTGGATAATTTCGGCACATAACAAAAATGTTCTCTATTGTTTGATTCTTATAATGAAAAATGGTTATATCTGTATCAGATTTATCTAATCAAAATTGATGAACCGGGATGAATCGGAATGAATCGGGATGAATCGGGTTTCAAGTTTTCTGAGAAAGCTTCTGTAGACGTCACATATTTCCAAGGAAATTGTTTGGGTAATGGCGAAGGTTTTTCCAACATCGCTGTTCCCTTCAACTACAATAGTGCTGTTTCTTCCAGAATCGGATGCATGTATAATTTAAAATCTCGATAGATATTTTTATATCTAGAATGCGAAATGATACTTTTGCGTTCAAGAATGAAAGTTTGTCTTATTGTCTTATTTTATTCGCTCACCAAGTATACATTTTAGTTTTTTGTTGTCATCATGATTGTCAAAGAAGAAATAGTAATCTCTGAAAACAATTTTTAAGTGATTTTGTAAATCGATGAACGCCGGCTGCACGCACGAAAAAGTATGCCTCATTGTCACGTTTCTCCTGAGCCAAGCGTGCAAGCGAGAGCGCCGAACAAGCGACAGACAGGCACGATCGGGCTAAGCATTCGGCTTGTGACGCATCTATCTCTCTGTCACTCCATCGACTGATCCGTCCACGTCCAAGTGAAAGAGAGACAGCGGCAGCACATAACCTACACGTGAAGTGTTTTGTCAACTGTTTGTAAAGTGAAGTGAAAAGTTGAAGTGGTTTCCACTGGTTATTACAACAATAATTGCAACAAAAAAGGTAATTAATACTTGCATTTTGAGAATTTGATTAGCGATATAATCTTCTTTGTATTATACAAAATAATGATAATTCAGTGATGATAATTCAATTCACTTCATAAAAGTATGCAATTTTTCATCAGTGTTTGCTTCTGACATACAAAATAATGATAATTCAGTGATGATAATTCAATTCACTTCATAAAAGTATGCAATTTTTCATCAGTGGTTGCTTCTGACATTATCAATGTAAAAATGTCATATTTTGATTAAATTTTATTAAAAATGTCTCATGTTTGCGAAATTGCATGAACTGCATGAACAAAGCGCTATCAGTCTTTATCAGTCCATGGATTCCCGTCAATTTTTGATAACAGTAAAAATATAAATCCGCTCCCAAAAGACGCGACCTTTGGCTTCGAGCAAATGTAGAAGGGTTGATTTGGCAGTTTTTTTTGCGATTTCCGTGCCATGTATCTCAGTCATGTTGTGAGTTATTATCAGTTATATACAGAATCAACCCACAGAGATTGTCGGTCGTATTCGTAATCACCCTTCATAGAGTATTCATCAATACTCTTTTCACTTGATGATTTAGATATTCACCTCAAAAACTGTCCCCTAATAAAAAAACATAAACTGTATAATATCAAATACTTATAGCAAATGTCAACACTTTAATTTAACCTTCTTTTCTGCTTTGGTAGTGGAACAAAAGAATATCGAAAAAATCAATTTCCTGCAATTTTTGCAGATGGATATTTTAACTGAAAACAGGAAAGATTTTTATTACGGTTTCCCAAGCTGCCTGACCCTTAACGACCTTAGTGCCTGTCGATTAAATCAGCACTTTAACGTTTTTACACTCCACTCAACAAGCCAATAGTTATTAATGATCCTGTTAGATTTACACTGGGTTGAAAAAAGCGGAATATTGATTTGTGACGAATGGGAAATCGTCACATTTCAATAGTCAATAGATTAAATAGGAATTTCGTCTATTGAATGCAACAACTTTTATGAAGAATGAAATGTCCTGAGAAACTAATAATAAAAAGTTTCCCATATGGTTCCGAAATTTTGGCGAAAATTTTATAATATAATATGACATTTGTCTGAATTTATTTATAAAACTGAAACGTGTGCACGAATGATAAGTAATTCTTAACAAATACGTTATGCCACGAACATTGAATTACATTTGACAGATACTTGTGAAATGTCGCTCAATGAAGGACACAATTACGGATGCTTCTTGTAATCGAACAAAAGAGCTGCTGTATATCCAGGATGGAAGAATACCTCGAGACAAGTTTCGGAGGTATTTATCCTCATCAGTGGTAGGGTAGTTCCGACAAAATATGATATGCGAATGCTTTTTCTGTACATAGAATTATAGAGAATGAGAATAGTGGATGATAATTCTGTTGAGGAAATTCATATCGCAGAGTATGACTGACTCGAATTAATAATGTGGAATTCGCGAGAAAAGCGAGCATAATTCGCTTGAAGGTGCGTATTCACTAAAGCATTCGTTTCGCATGAGCACATGTGCTCCTCGATTCAAGGTCAGGCTGTCTCATGCTGCGTAATGTAAACACGAATTCTGTTCAAATCAGCGTTCACACTATCCGAGCATTTGCTCGTTCAGTGCTCATTCGGTGCTTATGCGGAACAAATGCTCTAGTGAATATGCACCTTAATAAATAAATATCGTGTCGAAGCTATTTCAATTTGAAGAATTCATTGAAATGAGAACTACTATACTTGAAAAAGTCAATATCTGAATAACTATACTTCAATTGTACATAATAAAGTTATCTTTGTTCGAGAGAGAGAGAGAGAGAGAAAATCATTGATTTTTGAACATACTTATGCTGATAATTTGTATCCATTTCAATGTTGTTTGGTTTCAAATTGTCCCCAGCATATTTATAAAAGAACTCAAATCCTCTAGTACTGTAACATTTGAATATGTAGTACTTCGAATGGAATATATAATTTTTGAATGACCGTTTAAAAAACAAAACAAAATCCTGGGTGTTTCATTGAAAAAAATCACAACTATGATGTCCCTGTACTATTAATGAAAATAATTACATCTTGTAGCTCTAATCGATATACGTATATTGAACGGACACATTTGTCGTCCCAGACCCCGTGTGTTTTGGGGTGTAGGTATTTTGTTGTACATAAAATGGTTTGAATCAAAACATATTTAAATGTCAGCTTTGTGGAAAAATATTATCTTTTATAATTATTCTACATTTTCAAAAACTACTGATTTCCAATTACATACACAAATAGTTTCAGTATTATATTTCACACGTTAGTCAAAGTGGAAGCAAAATAAAAAAAAAAATTGAAACGTAGAATCGCAGTCACCCGCATTAATCTTGCCAGGTCTTATTACTTGGCTAAAATTTTCTTCAACTCCGAAATCAACCGATATCTGAATGCTGACATTATCGACCTACCACTCATTTCACCACCGAAGAGCCGCTCTAATGACATTCCATTGTATATTTCCTTTTGTTAATGGTTACCAATGATCCATGCCTAGAGTCGCACTGAAACCGTGTTGATAGTCTTCCTATCCATCCGAGCGATGATAATTCCGTTTCCCGGTTTCTATCGCATCCCTGATTTGAGCAAACGATGCGACGTCGAATTGGGGTGAGATTTCAGTGAGAGAAGTATTTTGGGTAGCGTGGATTATCTAATACGGTTCCGACATCCCGAAATTATTGAAATGGACGGAGCTTTGCAGTTTCGGATTTATTGTAGAACACTTCATTCGTCTGGACTCACTTACATGGAATTACTTTGTTGTGAGCATTGTTGTACGTGACCATTGAAAGAGTGGTTGACTTACCTAGAGCAAGATCAATCTCAATTTTTCGAGTTGTCCTGCCAAAATAATTACACACTATAGTGTCGTGATTCACACCCGTCGATATCGGTATATTTATCACCAGGGGCTAAAAAAGCTGTTACCTAAATATCTTTTAGTTTTTCAGATTGCTCTGATGGACCACACTATAGGGTGGGGGTGGATTGTGATTATTCGGAGGACAACTCGAAAAATTGAATTGAGATTGATCTTCCTTCAGGTAAGTCAATCAATCTTTCAATTTTTCTTCGTTGTCCTCCTCAAATAATTTACACAGTGTAGATGTTTAAAGACACAGAAGCCTGCATTAGCGATCTTAATACCATATATATTTCCCTTTAATCAGTAAACAGGGCGACCCAGGGTGAAACCGGCAAACGTTCAGCATCGGTTTTTTTGGTGAAATTTTGTTGGAAAATTGGGGAAATATTGGAAACCGCTATTCGAAATTACACAGTTTCTTTCATCCGGCAGTTGCAATATTATTGCGGCTCTGCTCCGGTCAGCTGACGTTCAATTTAAACTTTTCACAACCATCTTCTGCTGGAAGACTAATAGATTCTCTTCCGGTATGCATGCGTGAATGTTTCCATTGTTATCATCTAACCATCAACTCCTCATTAACTAACATGAAAAGTTGAATTAAGTACACTCGACTAGAGATTGGGGGCCTGGGTTCGAATCCCATTTTTATTTTCAGTTTTTCAATTGCCATTTTCATATCTGCATTGCCGCTAACAAATTTCTTTAAATTGATGTATAGATATCAAAGCTACTTCATTTTTATTCGGATTCATTGTTCTGAAGACTTGTGGAAACCACAAATTCCAATAGAATAAAGTAAATGATAAATTGCATGCCATTAGCTCATTCACCAGGAAACTCGTCTAAAAGAACTGAATTCATGGCGCTATTTGCACTGCACTGTTTGGATGGAACCTTTAGTGCGGTAATGAAAACTCCAGCATATTCATCACGCTATTTGCTCAAAAGAAAAATGTAATGCCCGAAAAGCACGAAACCCCGTTTACTTTCCGATAACTTTCAAACAACCAACAACGAGTTTTCACATCGTCTAGTCTTTGATTGAAATCTTTTTCTAATTTGGAAATGGAAATGGAACATATATATATAGGTATATATACAAAGGGGAAAATTAGTGGGTAAACCCTCATAATGCAACCGTAGACGGATCCGTTTCGGACTCATTAGACCTCTTCAGTACGGTAAAGCCAAGTGCAAAGTTGTGCAACACTTGAACGCAAGATCACACAAATGTAGGAGCCAACCACAGGAAACGGATCCGTCTACGGTTGCATTATGAGGGTTTACCCACTAATTTTCCCTTTTGTATTTATTATTCCCCTCACGAAGCGATTCTATGGTTTTCTACTTTATATATATATATTTGTTCTGACTTTTTATTATAAATTTTATCATCAACTTCATGTTCTTCCCTCGATATTATTTATATCTCAATCATCACATCATTAGCATTCAACCTCAAAAAACACACTTTCCTGAAGATGACAGTAGCCACTGTCAAAATATCGGAAATATAGTGTTAAAAGAGTACACGTTTTGCTTGCTACTTAACCCAAAAATCTTATATATATATATATATATATATATATATATATATATATATATATAGGGTAGTCGTTGCTGACTAGTTAGGTATGGAACTAGTAAATAGTGGGGCTTTGCAGCAAAATCAAAGAGTACTACTTTAAAGTTTGTCCAAGCTTTCGGAAATTTAATAAATCATTTCCATCATCAGGGATACTACAAATTGCATGTGTAAGTAATATAAAAAAAAAATATATATGTATTGTTAACTTACATCTTTGTTGAGATTGTGATACGCGATGTTATTCAACAATAAGTGACACATTGTGCAAGATGAAAGTTGATATAAAACATGTAAAATTGGTAGGATGTCTTAAAATTTTTTCATAAAATACGTTACATTTAAAATTGTTAAAATTTTTTATTTTGACCACACCAGGCCAAAGCAATGCTCTTGGTTAGGAGAAGACAGACAGTTGACATGTCATACGACTCAGTCAGTGGTACCAATTTACAGTTACCAACCTATGTTGGAATCCGTAAATCCGATTTTTAATTGGTAAGGCGACACCTAGTGAGCTAGGAAGAAACCTGAATTGAGTACATTTGGCATGTAACTAAATGTCTTTAGTAGAATCAAAATTTTTTGGACGAAAAGGAGTTAAGTTAAATGTATAAATTATTTATCAAAGTCATAAAATATTTGTTAATCAATTTTCATTGTTAATGGGTGATGGATTCTTATCCAACGTCAAAAGGTAGGAATAAATTTCACTCAGATGATTGATATCTGTTTTTTTATTTATGCAATTACTATTTTCTGCTATAAAGGCCATTTCAAGAAAGGTCCTTTTGGATAGATGCGATTCACTAGCTAAGACCTTCGTGGCATCGTAATTCATATGGTGATCAAACTTGTTGACATGTTCAGCTAACGCACATCGTTCTGGATGTAATCTACAGTCACTTTTATGTGAAACGATTCGGGAGCCTAGAGATCTCGAAGTCTGACCAACATACATTTTGTTGCACGATTGACAAGGAATACTATATATTACATTCGTTTGAGAGAATAGAGAAAGTTTATCTTTAACTTTAGAGTGAATTGCTCTAATGGTTAGAATTGATTTATTTGCAATTTTCAAATTTGGTAAATCATTAAAAATTCTGGAAAGTTTGGGAGAGATTTCCTTTATGTAAGGTAAAGAACTGTAGAAAGAAATTAATGGTGCAATATTATTTTCAATGTTATTAATGTTACTATTATTATTATTCCTAATACTATTATTATCATTGTTATTCAATTGTGCAATCGTTTGATTACTTATATCAAAAGCGGATGAAGAATTAAACAAAATATTTTTGATCATGCTCACTGGGTAAGAATTTTCAAGAAATAAATTTAAAAGAATATCAAGATTTTTTTTGTGAAATTGATTGTCAGAGATTTTCAACACTCTATCTTTCATTTGTTTAACTAGATTCACTTTCATTGAATGCTTGTGGTAAGACCAATAGTTTATGTATCTTCCTGAGCTACATGGTTTTCTGTACCAGTCTATCAGAATTTTGTTTTCTGATGACCGTATGAACCTTGTGTCAAGGAATGAAACGGAGAAATCAGCATCTTCAGTTTCCATAGTGAACTGAATGAAAGGATCATAACTGTTGAAGGTGTCGAGAATCTCTTCAGTACAGTCAATTGGTAAAGCCAGGATAATATCATCAACATATTTTTTAAAAAATGGGGTCTGAAGGACAAAACTGGTAATACTGTGTCTAACAAATCATCCATTACATAAGCAGCCAAAATTGGAGAAATTGATGCACCCATGGGGGTTCCAAAAGTTTGTTTGTAAAATTTATTATCAAAGGAGAAATATGTATTATCAAATAAAAATTGTAAAAGATTTATAAAATTTTCTTCAGAAATACTGCAATGTGAACTAATATTGTCCCATTGTTTGTGGATTGCTCTTATGCAGGTCTCCACATAGACATTGCTGAATAAGGATACCACATCCAAACTTGCCAGAACATAGTTTGGAGGCAACAAAGTGTTATTAAATTGAATATTTACTTCAAACGAATCTTTTATATAATAGTCATTGTCTAGGTTATAAGCTTTAGTCAAGATATTTGTTAGGAAGGCAGCAATTGCTTCTGTAGGTGATCCTATCGAAGCCACGATCGGTCTTACTGAAAGTGTTGGTTTATGTATCTTGGGTAAAGCATAAAACCTTGGGGAAGTACCATTGTAGCATGTCAGCTTCTTTTTCATCACAACATTGATTTGGTTTGAGTCATTTAACTGTTTAATTAAAATGTTCGCTTTCCTTTGAATAGAATTCGTAGGATCTTTATTTAATTGTACATATGAAGAGTTATTGGATATAATGTCTTTTGATAATTGTAAATATTGTAGTTTTTCCATTACTACTGTTACGTTGCCTTTATCTGAAAGAGTGAGAATTAAATTTGGATTATCTTTTAGAAAACGTTTGGATTTAAAGAACAAATTTCGAAAAAGAGAAGATTGTTGAGGAGGATTATGAATGTGATTTGTGATGATGTTAGTAGCCCTTGCTACAAGGATGCTTCTTTGTATGGGGTCTGGGATAGTGGATGTAATGCAATCTACATCCGCTAAGATATTCTTGATGGGAATATCTTTACCTATTAAAGGTTCAATGCAAAATTTTGGGCCTAAGGCCAGAAAAGAGGAAATATCTTCCGGAATCGTTACATTTGAAATATTTTTTAACCATTTATGGTTGGATTTGATTTTTAAATTGGCATTTTGAATTTTTAAATTGTTCAATTTACTAATATTTTTAAATTTGACTCTATGGAACAGTTTATTGTAAGCCCGTAACTGCTTACTAGTAAAATTTTGAAAGGTTAGTTCATTGGTAAGAGCAATTATATTACTACCCAGTGACGTTAAAGAAGATTTCAATTTAGAGATAAGTTTATGATTGGAAGCAATTTCAATATTTATAAGTTTCACCCCTAACCTGTAATTTTGTTCTTTGATGTTAGTGTGTGCTTCATGTCTTAATAGTAGGTTTTTTATTGGTCTTGTCGAAGCCGTTATGTGGGGAGGAAGGACGTTCTGTTTTCTGCATTGTAGAAGGAATATTCTTCTGTTAATTTCCTTAGCCAATTTCATCTTTGTCTTAGACCAAAGTTTCAATTCTTGAACTGCTCTGTCACCAAAAGTTGTAGCGATGGATTGGTAGAACCCCATGCCTGTAGAGTAGAGGAAGGATAGTCGTTGCTGACTAGTTAGATATGGAACTAGTAAATAGTGGGGCTTTGCAGCAAAATCAAAGAGTACTACTTTAGTTTGTCCAAGCTTTCGGAAATTTAATAAATCATTTCCATCATCAGGGAAATGATTTATTAAATTTCCGAAAGCTTGGACAAACTTTAAAGTAGTACTCTTTGATTTTGCTGCAAAGCCCCACTATTTACTAGTTCCATACCTAACTAGTCAGCAACGACTACCCTTCCTCTACTCTACAGGCATGGGGTTCTACCAATCCATCGCTACAACTTTTGGTGACAGAGCAGTTCAAGAATTGAAACTTTGGTCTAAGACAAAGATGAAATTGGCTAAGGAAATTAACAGAAGAATATTCCTTCTACAATGCAGAAAACAGAACGTCCTTCCTCCCCACATAACGGCTTCGACAAGACCAATAAAAAACCTACTATTAAGACATGAAGCACACACTAACATCAAAGAACAAAATTACAGGTTAGGGGTGAAACTTATAAATATTGAAATTGCTTCCAATCATAAACTTATCTCTAAATTGAAATCTTCTTTAACGTCACTGGGTAGTAATATAATTGCTCTTACCAATGAACTAACCTTTCAAAATTTTACTAGTAAGCAGTTACGGGCTTACAATAAACTGTTCCATAGAGTCAAATTTAAAAATATTAGTAAATTGAACAATTTAAAAATTCAAAATGCCAATTTAAAAATCAAATCCAACCATAAATGGTTAAAAAATATTTCAAATGTAACGATTCCGGAAGATATTTCCTCTTTTCTGGCCTTAGGCCCAAAATTTTGCATTGAACCTTTAATAGGTAAAGATATTCCCATCAAGAATATCTTAGCGGATGTAGATTGCATTACATCCACTATCCCAGACCCCATACAAAGAAGCATCCTTGTAGCAAGGGCTACTAACATCATCACAAATCACATTCATAATCCTCCTCAACAATCTTCTCTTTTTCGAAATTTGTTCTTTAAATCCAAACGTTTTCTAAAAGATAATCCAAATTTAATTCTCACTCTTTCAGATAAAGGCAACGTAACAGTAGTAATGGAAAAACTACAATATTTACAATTATCAAAAGACATTATATCCAATAACTCTTCATATGTACAATTAAATAAAGATCCTACGAATTCTATTCAAAGGAAAGCGAACATTTTAATTAAACATTTAAATGACTCAAACCAAATCAATGTTGTGATGAAAAAGAAGCTGACATGCTACAATGGTACTTCCCCAAGGTTTTATGCTTTACTCAAGATACATAAACCAACACTTTCAGTAAGACCGATCGTGGCTTCGATAGGATCACCTACAGAAGCAATTGCTGCCTTCCTAACAAATATCTTGACTAAAGCTTATAACCTAGACAATGACTATTATATAAAAGATTCGTTTGAAGTAAATATTCAATTTAATAACACTTTGTTGCCTCCAAACTATGTTCTGGCAAGTTTGGATGTGGTATCCTTATTCAGCAATGTCTATGTGGAGACCTGCATAAGAGCAATCCACAAACAATGGGACAATATTAGTTCACATTGCAGTATTTCTGAAGAAAATTTTATAAATCTTTTACAATTTTTATTTGATAATACAACCCCCATGGGTGCATCAATTTCTCCAATTTTGGCTGCTTATGTAATGGATGATTTGTTAGACACAGTATTACCAGTTTTGTCCTTCAGACCCCATTTTTTAAAAAATATGTTGATGATATTATCCTGGCTTTACCAATTGACTGTACTGAAGAGATTCTCGACACCTTCAACAGTTATGATCCTTTCATTCAGTTCACTATGGAAACTGAAGATGCTGATTTCTCCGTTCCATTCCTTGACACAAGGTTCATACGGTCATCAGAAAACAAAATTCTGATAGACTGGTACAGAAAACCATGTAGCTCAGGAAGATACATAAACTATTGGTCTTACCACAAGCATTCAATGAAAGTGAATCTAGTTAAACAAATGAAAGATAGAGTGTTGAAAATCTCTGACAATCAATTTCACAAAAAAAATCTTGATATTCTTTTAAATTTATTTCTTGAAAATTCTTACCCAGTGAGCATGATCAAAAATATTTTGTTTAATTCTTCATCCGCTTTTGATATAAGTAATCAAACGATTGCACAATTGAATAACAATGATAATAATAGTATTAGGAATAATAATAATAGTAACATTAATAACATTGAAAATAATATTGCACCATTAATTTCTTTCTACAGTTCTTTACCTTACATAAAGGAAATCTCTCCCAAACTTTCCAGAATTTTTAATGATTTACCAAATCTGAAAATTGCAAATAAATCAATTCTAACCATTAGAGCAATTCACTCTAAAGTTAAAGATAAACTTTCTCTATTCTCTCAAACGAATGTAATATATGGTATTCCTTGTCAATCGTGCAACAAAATGTATGTTGGTCAGACTTCGAGATCTCTAGGCTCCCGAATCGTTTCACATAAAAGTGACTGTAGATTACATCCAGAACGATGTGCGTTAGCTGAACATGTCAACAAGTTTGATCACCATATGAATTACGATGCCACGAAGGTCTTAGCTAGTGAATCGCATCTATCCAAAAGGACCTTTCTTGAAATGGCCTTTATAGCAGAAAATAGTAATTGCATAAATAAAAAAACAGATATTAATCATCTGAGTGAAATTTATTCCTACCTTTTGACGTTGGATAAGAATCCATCACCCATTAACAATGAAAATTGATTAACAAATATTTTATGACTTTGATAAATAATTTATACATTTAACTTAACTCCTTTTCGTCCAAAAAATTTTGATTCTACTAAAGACATTTAGTTACATGCCAAATGTACTCAATTCAGGTTTCTTCCTAGCTCACTAGGTGTCGCCTTACCAATTAAAAATCGGATTTACGGATTCCAACATAGGTTGGTAACTGTAAATTGGTACCACTGACTGAGTCGTATGACATGTCAACTGTCTGTCTTCTCCTAACCAAGAGCATTGCTTTGGCCTGGTGTGGTCAAAATAAAAAATTTTAACAATTTTAAATGTAACGTATTTTATGAAAAAATTTTAAGACATCCTACCAATTTTACATGTTTTATATCAACTTTCATCTTGCACAATGTGTCACTTATTGTTGAATAACATCGCGTCTCACAATCTCAACAAAGATGTAAGTTAACAATACATATATATTTTTTTTTATATTACTTACACATGCAATTTGTAGTATCCCGTATCCCTGATGATGGAAATGATTTATTAAATTTCCGAAAGCTTGGACAAACTTTAAAGTAGTACTCTTTGATTTTGCTGCAAAGCCCCACTATTTACTAGTTCCATATATATATATATATATATATATATATATATATATATATATATATATATATATATATATATATATATATATATATATATATATATATATATATATATATATATATATATATATATATATATATATATATATATATATATATATATATATATATATATATATATATATATATATATATATATATATATATATTGACGATTTTTCGAGTGAAACATGGAATTTGATAACATTTTCATATGTACCAAATCCATTGTCTAGTCTATAAAACTCACTTTTGTATTTGCTGTTTGTGAATCTTAAATTTCCCAAAACATTTTCTCGAAATTGAGTACTGGAATTCAAAATTCATCATGAATACAAATAAATAAATAAATCATTACTGCATGATTGCTACATTAATGATAGCATACAAGGACAAGAAAAGACAAAATTTCACACCCTGCAAAATTCCTTGTAGAATAGAATAGAATGGAATAGAATAGATTTATTTCCAATATAATTGTGTAGGAAAATTCGTGTTATTACAAAAATATAACAAAAATAGACACATAGTTAACATGAACAGATATGTACGGAAGCGTAGAAGGGCCATTATTTTTTTATTTATTTTTTCTCCCTAATTCCGAGTTGCAACTCCTTAAATTACTAAATTCCGAGTTGCAACTCGGAAAATTACTAAATTCCGAGTTGCAACTCGAAAAATTACTAAATTCCGAGTTGCAACTCGGAAAATTACTAAATTCCGAGTTGCAACTCAGAAAATCACTAAATATTGAATTCCGAGTTGCAACTCGGAGAATTACTAAATTCCGAGTTGCAACTCGGAATTAAGGAGAACATTAAAATACAAAAATAATGGCCCTTCTACGCTTCCGTAGATATGGCATATAATGAAAATATGATGAGTAAAAAATTAGAAAAATTTAAAAATCCACATCAGGCGGTTGTGGTAAAATTATAATCAGTTAGGTATTCATTAACTGAATAGTATGCTTTGGTAATTGAGATTTCTTTCAATTTATTTTTGAACATTCTTGAATTGTATGTTTTCATTTGGAAGTATAGCTTGGCTCCCATGTAATAAGCACTCTTTTGGAATAAAGCTGTGTTATGTGGGGGTAAGATGATCAAATTGGAAGTTTTTCGGGTTTGGGAATTGGCAAATTGATATGTCTTCTTGTTATTATGTACAAAAACTAACAGATTGAATATATATAATTGGTAAAGTGAAAATTTTCATCTCTATGACTCTCAAGACTCTCTTCTCTTCAATTTTTTAATTATTCTGATTGCTCTTTTTTGCAACACAAAAGCTGACTGCCACTCAGAACTTATGCCCCAGTAGTGGACCAGTCCATATGACATATGAGACATGAAGTTTGCATAATAAACAATTTTTAAAACGTTTTCACTTACTTGTTTATTAGAGAGTGCACGTAGACAGTAACATGATCTGCTGAGCTTTATATGCGACATTTTGATGTGTTCCCTCCATGATAAGTAGCGATCGAGCTGGAAAACCAGACATTTCATCATTTCAGCAGGTTTTAATTGAAATGGCATAATCAAGTTATCAATATTCCTGTTTGCGAAAGGTATATATGCGAAGTTAATTTTTATTTTATTCGCTGCACACCACCCAGCTATACTATTCAAAAAACAGTAATTTTTTCCTCCAAGGAGGTTGTCAAGACTTTCAACAATGAGAAGAGCATCATCTGCATAAAGCACAGGAGTTGCATCACCACAATTTCTTGGAAGGTCATTAAAAAAATTAGAAAGAGTAGGGGGCCCAATATCGATCCTTGCGGTACTCCACATCTAATGTTTCCCCATTCTGACAATATTTTTTCATTTTCTCCACATTTGAGAACCACCCTTTGCTCCCTTCCATTCAAATAACTATTGATCCAATTTAGTGCAATTCCTCTTATGCCATAGTGATACAACTTCTACAACAGTATGTCAAAATCTACGCTGTCAAACGCCTTCGCGAGATCACATGCGATTCCCACAGTTAAATATTTCTTATCCACATTTGAAATTAGTTTTTTGCATATATCATTGTAATTCATGGATTCTTTGCTGCAAAGTGGTTGAGTATTTCGGATCTAAAATAAATACATATTATTATTTCATTGAATGTGGCAGGATATCCCAAGCTAGATACTTTGCAATTTCAAAATAACAAACTAGACAATTGAACATTTTCACACACGATCACCTTATAATTGAAGTTTCATCCACACTTATGAACCATATAACCACTTTATTATTATTATTATAATCATTGAACATATTGAGAAAATCATGATTCAGAAAGATTTTTTTCAGTTTTTCTGAACTTTGAGCGATTTAACGATCGATAAACCACCAAGTTATATGGACCATTTTGAAGTAGAGATTTGAACAATGAAAATGATCACTTATAAACCTTCGAAGTACATAAAAACATGAAACAATTATTTTTCGTGATGGTAAAGGTATTTGTATATATTAAAAAATATTATTCAGCACTGCCAGACACTTCCCGCCGGCCATAACTTCCGCTAAACGCTTCAAAACTCAAAAAAATTATTTAACTTATGTAATATTTTAACGCTTGAGTTTTATATACTAAGGGGACCATTTCAGAACTATACGTGACAAATCGTAGGGGCAAAATATCCCCCAGACACAAAAAAAATCTACCGTTAGTATGAGTTCAAAGGTATACTTTGCATGCGTTTCAGAGCGAGCGAAGTAACACCAACGGTAGAATTTTTTTTTTTTTGTGTCTGGGGGATATTTGGCCCCTTCGACTCCAAATAACATACAATAATATACTAAAAAACATATTTAAATTCAGCCATTAGAATTTAAGTGAACTGAGCCCCATTTTTAATCACTCTTTTCTCACCTCGTATATGTGGATTGGCCGTTTACCCAACTTAGCAGATAACCATGCGTTGAAAGTACATAGAAATATTCCTAATATTTTGTACCTCAGAAAATAAGTTAGGTCTGGCGGCCCTGGGATCTTAGTCTAAATAATTTGGTCCTTATTCACTTGTATGGATTCAATTATTTGATCTTAATTTCCTCAGCTTTTCGAAATATATATAAAAATAACCAAATAATTTTGTTCCTTTCACAATAATTAGAATCAACTAATAGAATATTAACAGATGTACTTGTATTCATTAAACTGATTCATTAATATGATTAGTCTTTGAAATACATTAGTATTTCACTGAGCTTTGATTTGGATGAGCTCCATATATTAACGACGTTTTCTATATGTGTTATGAATGCAAATTATAGATACCGTATACGCAAATCAGTTCATCATTGAATATATCGTACCGATTAATCGCAAATGGATTGTGTCCCCTCCATGATAATGAGTTTTGCCTAATGAATTTGATGCATGGCTGATTGAGATCTGATATTCTGAGAATGGAAAAAGGCCAGCATATTATCGGCATATTTCAATGTAATAAGAAAATTCGAGTGTAATTATGACTGACCAAATCTATAATTTATGTCATTCGGTTTTTTGAAATACAATCAAGTGTACCGCATGTACATATTTGATAAAGAACGAACCTAATAGTTCATAGACAAGATCCACATAGTATGCATAAAACTTCGTTCCATCAAACTGAAACTGAATAGAAATTGGTTATTAGCCAAAGCTATAGGATCTTGCAGCAAAGGGGTAGGTGAGATTTTGTACAGATCAAATTAAAACCATTACAGGTTGGGTGGTTACTGCCATAGTGACAGTCAGACTTTACCCTGGAAGAAAAATGCGAGGGTAGGGGGTCAAGTATGTAAATTTTTCACGAGAAAAAGTGATAAGGTGGTGATAAGTGGTCAATTTTTCACGTATATGTTAGCGGTAGATTGTAATAACATTTACATGTATGAAAATGTGGAAGATATGCTCTCCTTTCTCAAATACTAATTTGATCGCTATATTCAATCGCCATGCCCCTTACCGTACATTCAGAGCAACCAAGCCACCAGCACCATGAGTCACTTTTAATATAAAACGAATACTGTAACTTGAACACAAGGACTTGTGTATTCTGAGCTGAAAGAACATCCAAGAATTGTTTTAAATTGTTTTTGAATGTCCACAGAGACTTTTCATGAATTATACCGGGTGAAAACGAGATCACTTTCGAGCTACCATTTTTTTATTATGTCACCCTGTAAAACGAAACTTGGCAGAGTTATTATTCGAACTAAATGTCATTTGACTAATATAACGACAAATTTCTACAACTTCCGGTTTCCCTAGAAATGACCTTAACTTTCAAAATTTAAATGGGACACCCTGTATATCGTTTGTTTTTTAGGATTCTTTAAATCATTCTATATCCGAATTCATAATGTTTTAATTAGTTTTGACATAAATTATATGTTTAAATCAAATTTTAATTTTCAATCCAGAGTGCTATGACCATCTTAAAATTTCTCTACTTTGACTTTCTATTTACAGAAGAATCTAAAATGAATATTACCTTTGTTTGTTAGCCTAGAGAAAGGCTGTAAAGTTGTATAATTTAATTATTTTGTATTAATTCAAAAAACTTGTAAAAAATGTAAAACTTGTAAAACTTGTAAAATGTAACCATATCACTTTCATAACACTATTAAATGCATTAATTCAAAACGAATCCAAAAATAGCACATACTACCATCTTTCATTCCAACTTACTTTTATTTAATTATTAAATTAAATTTTGCCGAATCTCGCATAGTTAATAAAGTCATAGTTGCCGTTGCCATAGAAAACAATTGAATTGTTGTACCTATGAGGTTACATTTATTGGCAGTGTTTGATAGTTAAATTAGAACGAGATTTGTGATTTTATGACCAAACCGCAAATGCATGAATTTTGAAGTGAATAAATGTTAGGTATAAAGTAATCGAGTGGTGAATAATGTTTTCAAATAGCGAAAAGGTTGATATCCTTATTATGTATGGACAGTGTGGAAAAAATGCGGCCGAAGCTGAATGAGTTTACCGGCAAGAATATCCCGACCGAATTCATTATCCTACAAGACAGTACATTTCTTATCTGCTGAAGACTATGCGCCGGGAACAGAATGAAGAGAACAATTCAGCATTTATCGTCAATGAAGAAACCGAAATGAATGTCGTTGCTCTCATTATGCAAAATCCGTCAGCATCCATCAGAGAAATGGCCTTGGCTTTAGATGTAAGCAGAGAATCGATAAGAAAAATACTCAAAAAACATGGATATAAATCGTTCAAGTACCAACTTCATCAACATTTATACGAAGGAGATTTTGATAGAAGGCTTGCATTTTGTAACTGGTTTTTGAACAATGATAATTTAGAAAATACCATTTTATACTCTGATGAGTCAAGATTCACAAACAAGGGAATGTTTAATCGGCAAAATACTCGATACTGGTCCACAGAAAATGAGCACCGAATGAGCGAAGGACATTTTCAAGAGATATTTGGTATAAATATTTGGGCTGGGATGGTGGGAACTAGGATCGTTGGACCACTCCTCTTTCAAGGACATCTGACAGGAGAAAGGTATTTAAGATTTTTAGAAAATGAAATTGAGTGGTTCTTGGATGAATTGCCTTTACAAATTAATAATCGGCTCTACTTTCAACAAGATGGAGTACCTTGTACATCGCTTTGGAGACCGTGTCATCTCTACCTATGGACCAATTAGGTGGACTCCCCGTTCACCAGATCTGACACCACTAGATTTATTTTTGTGGGGTTACATTAAAAATTGTGTCTATGTAACACCGTCAAGAACACAACAGATTTTAGAACAACGCATACTAGAGGCATTTGAGAGCATTACACCAGAAATGCTCAGGAATGTAGCCCAGCGAAATAAATTCCGTGTTCGAAAATGCAGAGATCTGCTTTGAGCATCTAATTGGGGGTTAGACTAGGTTATTTTTAAAATATTTGTTGTACCTATTTCTTCTTTGTGTATTAAACTTTTAATTCATTCCAAAGACTTTTTTTCTATTTGCAACTAAATGTCCAATGAATATTTCCATTGTAACTATTTGTTAAGTACATGCTGTACCAAATATAAAAGATGTAATTATCAAGGTACCTAATAAAAGTAATTTCTCATTACGATAAATGAGATTGTATCACTTACGAAGTGTTATAATTCGTTTTATCCGTCTTGAAATAACGCAATTTAGAATTCATAGCCGAAACAATTCAATTACTTTTTCAAATGTTGTATGTTGAATGGCCGCCGCCGTGCCGACGCGATTTCCATGGCAACGGCAAATATGACTTCAAGATTCGGCCGGGATTCGGCAAATTTTAATTTAATAATTAAATAAAAGTAAGTTGGAATAAAAGATGGTAGTATGTGTTATACATTTTTGGATTGGTCTTGAAATAATGCATTTAATAGTGTTATGAAAGTGATATGGTTACATTCAAGTTTTTTGAATTAATACAAAATAATTAAATACAATTTTAGTTCGAAAATATGAATAGGAAATTCATAAAATCTTTTGTGGAATCATCTGCGACTGAAAGACAAACTTTAGTCGCTATTTTCCATTGTTCAAGATAACCTCTTGGGAGGTATTCATGTTGAAAAGGGGGAACATTCTCCATGAAAATTGAAAAATGAAAAATGTGACTTATTTGTGATATCTAACAGAAAACAACTACTTCCCCGGCACAAGCCACGCTGGACATTGAACTACATCTGATAGATATTGTTCCCCCTTTTCAAAATTAAATACAACTTTACAGCCTTTCTCTAGGCTAACAAACAAATATTCTTTTTAGATTTTTCTGTAAATAGAAAGTCAAAGTAGAGAAATTTTAGGATGATCATGGCACTCTAGATCGAAAATTTAAATTTGATTTGAAAATATAATTTATGTCAAAACCAATTAAAAAATTATGAATTTGGATGTAGAATGATTTAAAGTATATTAAAAACAAACAATATACAGGGTGTCCCATTTGAATTTCGAATGTTAAGTTAATTTCCAGGGAAACCGGAAGTTGTAGAAATTTGTCGTAACACCAGTCAATTGACATTTCGTTCGAATATTAACTCAGCCAAGTTTCGTTTTACTAGGTGAAAAAATAAAAAAATGGCAGCCCGAAAGTGATATGGTTGTCACCCGGTATGTAAAACTGAAACATAGTTTAATGAAAACCATTGCTGTAAGATTATCGATTTCGGCAACTGAACGATTATGTGTGTCTCTGTATCAATCGCCATCAATTGTATTGGCATGTTGCTAGTTTACACATGTTCTACCGCTCAAACGCGCGGGCGCAGCTACGTCAGTCGCAAGGGCCAAGCGTTCGTAGGCCCGAGCTGTGAATTTCGCTTTCGCGCGTACGTCGACTGAACACGCTCTCTTTTGAAATGTTACATTTAACTCAATGCAAACCAATTTTCAATCGTAGGGCGTAGAGCGCATCCTACGCCTCATCTGGAATGGTTGAGTTCCAAATACATCGTTTTTGCTTTTCGCGTCGTGCGTCAAATAATTTTTTTATAGTATTTGAATATGTTTAATAGGGACCTCAGTTTTTTTTGTCACGTATTCTGTGTGTTTGTTCAATCGCAAGTTTTTATCTATAAATAACCCTAGGTAGGTACTTTTTATGCGGTTACATAGTTATTTCAATTATGGTCCCATCGTTGTTGTAGGGGGGTGTGGTATAGTTAGGTGTATTGTAGTTTGCGAATGGAACAAAAAAGGTCTTCGTGAAATTAATTGAGAGTATACTGCTCTCGAACCACTGTGCGCCTGTCCTGTTACCCCACCCAACGCATTAACGGACCACGTGGCAATGCGCCACACCGCACACCAGCTCACGTCGATATCCCTTCCTCGAGCGAGTAAAGGAGAAATTGTAATGCTCTCTCAACATATAGCAAGCTATTCTTCACGCTCTCATGAAACCACCATATCCAAGATGAAAACTTTCCGATACTGTATACTTTTAAGGTACTAATGCAAGAATGTTTCCTTCCTGGGAGAGTATGAGAGAGAGAGAGACAGATGACCCAGAAAAGTGCACCCAACTAAAGTTATATTTTTTGTTATGGAATACTCTATATTTCATCACATGGTTGGATAGAGATTACTTTGCCTATTCAAAATATGTGTGGGTTTCCTTTTAAAAAAAAGAAGATATTTTTCAATTTGAGTTTCGATCCATCCGGTACACAAAAAGTAATGAAATTTCAACTGTGTGTCATGTTACAGAAACTACACCATAATTGAGTCATTTCGCTCCCAATCAATTTTTAGAATTATATTTTAACGAGGAGATACAGGGTGTTGAATAACCCATAACCCAAGTTTTTGAAGTAATATCGATATATCTCTGTAAATTACGTTAATAGACATACATGACCCCATATTTCTTGGATGGTCAAAGTATTCAACCATGTTTAGAGAATTTATTGACCGGCCAGAAGAAGTTTCTCTCTCATGAATAAAATAATAGGCGATATCTCCGTACTCTTTGGAGACATAATCAAAGTTGGTATTGTTGGATTCCTTATAATCATCCCTAACCGATCATGCAATGATATACAGGGTGTGTAATTAAAAAAAAAACTTCCAAGTCGCTGCGCTTTTTTGAGACACTTTGTATGAATAAACTTTGGACCATTGAAGAGATCGAAAGAAAACCTACAACTTATGTTCTCAAAATTTTTTTGTAATATATAAAATAACCAAGTTACTTGGTCGGGTGGGAGGGGGGGCGACGGACTTTTTCTACATGTTGAATTGGTCGTACTTGACGAAAGGAAATAACTTTATGACATGAAAATGGATTATTAACAATGCAGCCTTCTGCATATTTCCTATATTTTTTGTGATGAATAAAACAAGGCAAAATTATAATCATCATTTATATTTTATTAAAAAAAGTCGTAGGACCAAGGACATTGAAGTAGTTCTTAAATCAATATCTTTAGACCACAAGTGTGACAGTTTCTTGGAATCGTTATATTGGGAGGGACATAGAAATGTCTTAATATACATGTTGTCCCATTAATAATTTTTAATCTGATGGCATGTGACCAGAAACAAAAAGCTCATTTGGTTATATATTACTAAAAAAGCTGCACCTACTGCTTTAATTCACAACCCCAAAATTACAATTCTCTACTACTCTCGAGTTCCGACATATTTCCTGTTTTATTCGTCGTGGGACATCCTGTAAATTTCAAATTATTAAACCGGTTGAGAAAAAGGAAATATGAGTCCTGATATTTTCTAACAGCATATCATTAGGTGGAAAATATATCGATGCATTGCTTCAAATGGAAAGCAATCAAAAATTATCTCCATTCAGAACCACCGATTGAAATCAAATCAAATAAACCAATTTATTAGAATTTCCAATATTAACCGCAGAAGTTTACTAAATTGAATGTTCGAATGCATTCCAGTCTGCGCCTTACAATAATTGACGTGCATGATCAGCGGAACTACGACGATTACCGCTTACATCCAGCGTATTTTTTCTTCACTCATCAATAATAGGCCAGTAGAGATAGACATGAAAAATCGAAAATTTGACATCAATTCCAAAAGTTTTCAAATTTTGGTCGAATGAATGGTTCATCGAGAAAGCAATAAATCTCAATTTGCAATCTGTTCCGAAGTCCGTTGAGAAAATTCCAAAAGTTCTGCAAACTTGGAGTAGTATTGAATATATTATTTCATATCACGAATCAAGTTTGCAACCAATTTACGCGAACGGAACATTTTTTTAACGACCTATGTTTTTCTTTGATATACCGTAAGAGAAAATTCCAAAAGTTCTGCAAACTCGACGGATACATCGGAAAAATATTCCGAACAGTTGTTCACATTTGCAACCTTATACGTTGACCGAAACATATAGTTTTTGTTAATTCGTGGTCATTTTTTTTATGAAGGTGGTCTCAATATAATTATAATCCTCCCAACGAGTATACAGCAAAATTCAAGTTAATTGTCATTTTGACAATGCTTTCTCGATATACCATTTACTTGACCAAAGTGTGAAAACTTTTGAAATAATTATGAATCGATTGACTATTTCTACTGGCCTATATACCTCGCTGAACACGAATAACGAATTTTCGCTTACTGGAAATTTCTCTATTACGTTCGAGTTGAATATTTCGCGATTTGATCCTTCAATTAATTTAAATGGAGAATTTTATTGACTGATATACTTTTATCTAATACACCAACATTCGAATTCAGTGCGATAATCAGTATGATATAAAGATCGTCATGATTGGAATTCATTCAAAAGCAGTTGAATGCTACAAAACTAATTCCGAAGTAATCAGACCAAGAATTGAATGAATTCTACCAGTACCCACTTGAATTTTTTAATTGAATTATTCGATGGAACCATGTTTTTTACAATTTTTACGCATTTTCTAGTTTCAATATTCGCGAGTTTTCGCAACTTTCCTGTCACTTCGACCGAAAAAAATGAAAAGCAATTAATTTGGAATACCATTAGGTGATTCTTCAGATCTTTAAATAATATCATGTATTCTGATTTTGTAAATGAAGATGGTAAAGAACTGAAGGCTCTGTTACCTATTCAGTGGGGTACCCCAGCTTACTTTTATGAAAATCAGTATGTAATAAGGTGGTATGTCGGTGGATTGCAAATTTTCAACCAAAGACAGGTGACGTAAAGACAGGCAAATGGACAGACAAACGGACAGACATACGAACAAAACAAGTTGAATGAAAGCTTGTAATGAAAATAATAATAATAATTTTATTCATCATCTCCAGTTTCCAACTGTCAAATTCCTACAGAATAACAAAATATTGCTAAAAATGTCCGAACTCTAAAAAAAACTATTAAATTCAAAAATATGTATTTTCTAAACTATTAGGAAAACAGGAACGATTCTGGGCCTTTTAGCAAATTCAGTCTACTTTAAAAAGATGTGGCATAGTTATGATCGAAAACTACTCCCTTGAGGACCCGGAGTTGGAAACAGTAGGTCCCAGATACGGAATGCCAACGTCATGAACAACGCATAGTTATTTATGATTAAAGAAACGTTTTTCACATTGAAATGACAACTGAAAAATTACAGATTTAAGTTGATAATGCCAAAAAATCATTTATTGAAAAGTATTTTCTGTATCATTCAATCACCATACATCGTTTCATCACTCTTCAACCCTATATAATTACGACAATCTTTCGAGTAAAAAACCTCCTACTAAACTTAAAATGGTTCATAATAAAACACTAGAACATCAATTATCGACACTCACACAGTATCGGAAAGTTTTCATCGGGGTATGCTGGTTTCATACGAGCGTAAAGAATAGCTTGCTATTATGTTGAGAGAGCATTACCATTTCTCCTCGACTCGCTCGAGGAAAAGATATCGACGTGGCTGTTAATTTGTCGGACGAGGTAGTAGGGGAGGCGTACAGTAGTGCGTCTCTCTTATTTATGTGGTATTATCATATCATTGCGTTCCTTGTTGCTCGCATAGCTTTGTCTATACCCCCGATGAAAACTTTCCGATACTGTATGTTATCATATCATATCAGTACCTCTAACTTTTTGCAACATCATAAATAGAGCACTGTCAGTGACGTACTTTGATAATTGTCAAACGTTCGATGCGGGGCGAACAAAGCCATTTTCCATAAGACTATGCGAGTACTTTTTGTGGATTTTCTGCGAAAAAAATTCTAAAAACACGTTCTTGGCTTTCAAGTGAGTATTAATTGATTGTGTATAGCCTGAATTGAGTGCATAAGAGGTGTTATCAACAATTCAAAAATACGTTGTTATAATGATAGGTATCATACAAACAGTTTTCTCTTTTAGATTTGAGGACATAAATTATGAAGATTTGTGCTGTTATGGGTTGTTATAACCGATCCGATCAGACCAGCATGTGAAATTTCTAAATTTCCTTCTATTATACAAACAAGGCAGAGACAGGTAGAAACTGCTGGAGTATAGAGACATACTAGTCAGATCGTTCCGAACATCCGTACCATGTACCTACCCAAAATACGTAGAACAAAAGAACAAGAGTATTTCAAAATATTATCAAATAATGAGATCACTAAATTTAGTAAAGTACAAAAAAAAATCACAATTAACCGTTAACCACCACAAAAAAACAATTTTCTTTTCAAACTCAAATTCTTTGTTTGTCCCCCCATCAGCTGATCACCACCATGTTGTGAGTTTTGACGTCAGCTGACAGTGCTCTATCAGATCATTCTTCAAAAGTTCGCGAGAATAAATTCCCGAGACAAACAAGTGATTTTCATTCAATTCCTATAAATCTTCTTTCCTAGGAAGGGACGAGTAATTGAGATTGATCATCCGTCAAATGTGTTCAAGCTTTCGTTCTTTTCATTTCTCCGTGGGCTTTTTATAATTCTGTTGTTTTCAGACTCATTCAGCTGCTACAGACAGCCAATTATCTGATGAGGTAGAAAAATATCTCCTCCGTAACAAGAAAAAGTTCACCACAAAGGACATCGAACAAAGTATATGTAACCTGATCCCCGTAAAATCTTCTTTGATATGTCGATCAAGAAAAAGTTTTCACAACACCTCGCAAATAACGGAGTAGATAAAAAATGACGGGTCAAAAGCTGGGAGTGTTATGAGCAATACCCATTGTCTAGATACATTCTGTCACAAACTGATATAGAAAGATAAATTGATGCTTTTTTTTTGTTTTTTTTTGAGGTCACAATAAGAAACATGAACATCGTTTGTTTTCGTTATAAGTGTATTTGTCTAGCGACTAGGAGGAAGAAATTCTTTCAATTAATTTACATTGGTAGTATGTTAGTAATGTTAGTAAGTTACAGCGCGCAACGCAAAGCGGACGCGGTAATCTTTGGTCGGTCAAATTGCTGGCAATACAATCCATATCACTAACACATTAAAAAAAAATAGTCATGGATTTGAACCCCGATCGCTGGCGTGAAGAGCGGAAACCGAGAGGGAAACCGCTGGGGAATTTTTGTGTACATGTCCCCCAAAGTCCAGCTCTCAAGTGTATGCAAATTATTTATATGTATTTGATCAATTAAATGACACCGTTACTAGTGATAGTCATATCAATTTTGGGTTTGACTCAGTTCAACCAATCCGTGATGAATTTGGCATAGTTCGGATGGAACATTTGAGATGACTCAATAAAATAACCTCTGTGTATAAGCTCCTCAATAACTATATCGAATGTGAGTATTTGTTGGCACAAATAAAATTATATATTCCTGCTCTTGGACTTCGCCTTAAACCGACTCTCTTCCAGATTTCCAAAGAAACAATGCTCTCTTTGTGTAACAAGTATGCCGGAAGCATGAAACTTGTTTTTTTTCTTGATATCCTTCTTCGAATTATTATCTGGTATATCAATCGTTATCTGAACATAAAATATTTGTAATATACTCCTATTTTCGATAACCTCTGCACTCTCAAGTATATTAGTAGTCGTCGTCAATTTACACAAAAGTCAATTAGATTATTTTTTCTCTTCACGGTTTCATTATAGGTTATGATGTATCATATTCTATAGTCTCCTAAATTTTTCTTTTTTTTCAATCTAGGTTTATCTTAGTTCTAATTGAAATAACATAGTATTCAGTTGGGAAACATGTAATTAGGTTAATAATGTATGTTTTCTATAAATAAATAAATGAAGAAATAAATGAATAAATAAAGAAATAAATAAATAAATAAATAAATAAATAAATAAATAAATAAATAAATAAATAAATAAATAAATAAATAAATAAATAAATAAATAAATAAATAAATAAATAAATAAATAAATAAATAAATAAATAAATAAATAAATAAATAAATAAATAAATAAATAAATAAATAAATAAATAAATAAATAAATAAATAAATAAATAAATAAATAAATAAATAAATAAATAAATAAATAAATAAATAAATAAATAAATAAATAAATAAATAAATAAATAAATAAATGTCTTAGGTATTAGTGGTATTAGTCTTTTAGTATTTTTGTGTATTACAGGTATTACCGTTGTATTACTCTGGCATTAGAGAAATCACTTAGGAATTATTAATGAGCATTACATGGGAAAGGAAGGTATTACTCGAGCATTACATGGGTATTACAAAAATTATTCGAAAGTAAGAGAACAATTACTGCAAAATTACATGAATTATCCGAAAAATTAGAGAGCACTGGCGAAAATACTAACCACTTGACTATACAGACTCCTTTACAGTGTTGAGTTACATGTTATCCATAATAGGGCCTGGCTACTGCACGGTCCGACTTGCTCACTAATTTAACGTTCGGTGCCGGTCCGACCGTACAATAACATTCTGTTCGATGCCTGTCCGACTGTACAGACAAACTGAGTTGAAAATGCGTGAATTTGTTTTTTTCTACATTCATGCAAAAAGCAAAACTTTATTGAACTATATTTAGTGGAAAAAGAAGTAATTTATTACACTAGTGCAATAAAGTTTTTATTGCACTCATCTGTCATTCTAATTCAATGTGCTGTCATCATGACAAGTATAAACATTCAAATCCACTACATATTTAACAGATTTTCTGTCAGATTGGCAATACGCTTTAAACAGTTACATACTTTATATTATTTTGTATTAATGTTAGCAGCCAAAGTTAAAAACAATGCATTCCATAATCAAAACTGATCCGCTTTGTTCTAAACCGTCTACCTGCATAGAGCAAACTGTCTGTACTATGACCACACCTCGTGATAACATCCGCGCTCACGGCTACTATGATTCTGATTTTTATAATGCAACTGTGGTTATAGAAGTGTCAGTCAAAACTTAATTCTGAGGATTACAGAATTAAAAGTTTTAAAATGGGTTTTATTAATAGAAAAATACATGATACAAGGAACTTTTTCGAATGTGTATCAAGACAATAAGAAGAAAAAACAAATCCATGCATTTTCAAGTTTGCCTTTTTCTTGTCTGGTGGTAACAAAATGTTATTGTACAGCCGTACCGGAGTGCAGGAGTCGTTCTCTTTATAATATACCTACGTGCCGGCAAATCGGAAACATCTGAATAAGCGAGCGTTTACTCAATTTTTTCGCTTTAGAGCAAAAACGTTGTCAATTAATGACATTCCTCAGAAAACATTAACTTTGCGTTGGGATTTGAACGCGTCAAAGGCTACTTTGTTATGCGGTTATCGAAAAACATATTACCAAACAAGGAACGTCATATTTTAAACGTTGTTTGACAGTAAAGTCACTTGTTACTGTCTCAAATGGAGCGTTCCTAACTGGAGCTGTTCGGAACCACAACAATCAAATAATTGTGGAATAGATCACATTTAATTTCGTGAACATAAATTACAACTAAAATCCTTTAATCGTCAACCTCAACTCAGTACAGTATCGAATTGGTGCAGACTTTTTTAGATTCAAACTTTTGTCACAAATGATCTGATACATGAATGAATGAACAAACTTGACATGCACTTTCCATTGTTTCAGGGTCTTCAAGAAGGTATCTCCGAATCAAAAGCTCACCCTGTATTTGAGCTCTCGGGACTTGGTGGTATCGCCAGAAGGAATCGATAGATTGCAAGGCGTCCTTCTCGTCGATCCGGAGTTCGTGGAGGATAGAAAAGTGTACGGTCAGGTCACGCTCACTTTCAGGTATGTAACGATCCCATTAATACCTTATAGCAGACACATTTTCGGTGAATGCGCTAACAATATGAATAAAATATATCTTGGGACGCTTCGAAACGATGGCAAATTGTCTTTTCACCTCTACTGGTATCAATTAGTGAATATTAAGTGGAGGAAATTATAGTGCAAGAAATCGAGTCTAGATATTTCATGTCAGTCCTGGAGCAGCATTATCGATATAATCGACAGACAACAAATACTTACCTGGCTAATACTGGCCGAATATTAATTAACATCTGTTGAACACCTTGGTTGTTTTCTATTATCGTTCTTCACTGTCCTAACTAGTCTTTTTTAATTTTTTTTACACTTTTTGATCTGTGTTATACATATACTTAGGTTTGTACCATTTGGAGTTTTATCTTCCCTGTAGCTTACGAAATAAAAAAATGACTGTTATAACTGTTATCTCCGAATACTTTGTAATTTTACACTGTTCGATTATTTGACAATTACTGTTACGGAGGTTGTTCATGAGAATCACTTTGTAGTTGAACAATTTCTTTATCTGCGCTTGATGAATCTTGAAATATTTGCTGTATGGTATTATAATCCTATATTGATGCTGTGTCATCTACGAATGTATAGATATGTCCCTTCAGTTCACCATTCAGTTTGGCATTTAAAAATTCGTCAATATATTATGTATATGAATGTTTCGAGCCTAATACCGATTCCTGCGAATTCCACTTTTTGTTTTCAAGGGAATGCTCACTGATTCAATTCATTTTGACTATCCTGTTCAATAAATAACTTTAAAACCAGAGATACATAACTCTCCTGGTGCTACCTTTATCTAATATGTCTGAAAAAGTATATTGAGAAACAAATGCTTGATATCAAATTTATTAACAGTTTTCTCATGCATATAAATCATCTTTTGTGCTTTGAACATAATAGTGTAATTTTATTAAGGAAGAGCAAAGAACATAATAATCGACTTGCGTGAAGGAACAGTAATCCCAATTTTCTCAGCCCCACCCTTAGTGTACGGCCATGCTTGCGTCCTGGTCACTGCGACACGAACGTTGCGACCAGGTCGCAGCGATATATTGCATTGATTGTTATATATGTGGCCAGGCTTGCGAACAGCGTCAACTACTTATATTTTGAAAACGCTTTTATGAGCTCCAAACGCTGCGTTCGACAGCAACCTGTTTACGTGTTGCCACGTTCTTCATCTCACCTTAAGAGCAAACAATACTTTTGATGAAACGAGTATCGGTTTTGAGCGTTCAGTTTTAGTTTTTGCGAATATTTTTTTGGTACAAATGATTCAATTTGTTTTGTAAAAATGCGGGAAATTAACTGATTTATGATTTGACAAATGAAAAAAATAGGTAGGTTCTCACATTCTTAGGAAATTATAGAACCAGAAGAAGAATTTTTTTTATAAAATCATTAGTTTTTACGTAAAACCGAAACTACGATTAGGAGATATCTATCTTATTGGCGCTCCCAGCTAAGTAATTTTGTTCAGACAGGTGCTTCCTTAAATACAATATCACTCTTGAAAAACATATTTGCATACACCTAAGATATGCGGCGCAATGATGTAATTTGACTCTCGTGATGACGTTACTGCAAGCCTCTCTTCAACTGAAATAGCGTTATTAAATCTTGTGGTTTACTTCTGTAAACCTTCTTTAACATAAGATTGAAGTTCATCAAATGAAGACACACTTATTCTTAAGTACGAAAAAATATTTTTTCGTGGTTCCTGAGAATATCAAATAATGTGTGAAACTGTCCTGATGTGAGTCTCAGTGCGTTAACTGGATGAATACCATATTTTCTTTTCCTCCGCTTTTTATGTGAATACCTCGAGACTAAGATTTGTAACAGAACATTATCTTTCATGTGCAAAGAATTTACAACACAACGACATGGTCGCAACGTTCGTGTCGTAGCGACCAGGACGCAAGCATGGCCGTACATTTATAGAGCCACCATATACTGCGACTTTACGACCACTAAACGAAAACCTAATGTGATGATTCACACATTATTTCCTTTTATGATTTAAAAAAGTTCGTGCCGATGAGATCGTTTCAGGGATACTACTTCGAAATTATAAGGACAAGCAAAAGAAAATTAGGATTAATCTTGCTCAGGCAAGTCGATTAATCTGTTAATTTACGATAATGATGATTTGAATTCATATGCAATATTCCCCATTTTTTATGAATCCGAGATTCGAGACAATATATCTGCGTCTTACATTATGCATGAACATCCTCATGAATAACAGTAAATGATTTCTTGCATGAAGTCGATCTCCATTATCGAAAAACGTTTCAAACTCTCTTGAGAACTGTTAAGTATTCAAAACTTCTGTGGAATAGGTCGATTCAGTACAGTAGCAGTATTTGATATTCATGAATTTCTGCTTAGGAATACAGGAATCAGTCATAGTCCTCAGGCCCGATACGGGGAAAAAATGGATTACCTAACCGTTGATAATTCGTATACAGTATTGGAAAGTTTTCATCTTGGGTTTCATGTGAGCGTAAAGAGTAGCTTGCTATATGTTGAGAGAGCATTACAATTTCTCCTCTACTCGCTCGAGGAAGGGATATCGACGAGCGCTATTATCGGTGTGTCGCATTGCCACCTGGTCCGTTAATGCGTCGGGTGGGATAACAGGAGAGGAGAACAGTAGCGCGTCTCTCTTATTTATGTGGTATTATCATATCATTGCGTTCCTTGTTGCTCGCGTAGATTTCTGTCTATACTGCAGTTGAAAAGTTTCCGATACTCTATGTGTTCTTCATGTCCAGTTGAACAACATGCAACTCGCGGCAGTTCTAGAAAATTCTCGGTATCAAGGCGTTTTTTTAGGGCCCTCGCAAACTTTTGAGACTGTCAGATACATAGAATATCCCAGAAAATTTGTCCGACAATATTACCTCTGAATTTTTATTAACCGAGTCTGCAAAAATGAGAAGTGAGGTAATACATTGTATTACGTCCGCTACCGAGAATTGCCGCAAATTGCATGTTGTTCAACTCGATATGAAGTACATATACAGTTCCTTGTTGCTCGCGTAGATTTCTGTCTATACCACAGATGAAAAGTTTCCGATACTGTATACGAAGTATCAACAGTGAGGTAATCAATTTTTTTTCCGGTATCGGGCCCGAAGCCTATCACCCCTATTCTAGTATTGGTTGATTCCATTGAGAGAAGAGCTGAAAACCGTTTTGTTTTCACGCGATAAGATTATTTATTTTTCAGTTCGATCCCAAGAAACATACAATGTTTATATAGGGACAACTAATATGAATATACATATATGAAAAAGTAAAAAAAAATAAGTTAAGAAGTGTATGAAAGTGTATATCTGAAGGCTGGTTTCGACTTAATTCAGAACAGGCTATATATTTCTGAAAATGTAAATATTTTCATGTGTATTCCTATCTGAGCTATTTCTGCTACTATGTAATTGCTAATTCCGAATCCAATTATTTATACTTTTGAAAATAAAAGTGTCTCGATAACGTAGTCAGGAATATCATTTTTTTTTACGAATTTCACAAATAACTCATATGTCAGTTTCTTAATTCATTGGCAAATAATAATCAAGTAACTTTGACCCTACGAAACGGGAGACATTGCAATATACAATACAGTACATAATTTGAAGGGCGATTTAGACAGATTTATACAAATCCATGGATTACAGTCATAGCTTATCGATTTTGAATATTTTGCTCATCCATGCATAATTTCACTCAATTTCATAGCATTTAACCCCGAGACCTTTGCGAGTGGTGTGTTCGCTGGTAAATTTCAGAAATTCAATTGTCGCACAGACCGTGCTTTCGTGTTAGGTACGTCGATAGCCGAATCATTTAAATTTTATTCCATTTATAGTAGGTTACCATTTTTAAAGGCAGGGTATTACTATGAAGTCGACTTTCAATGATAAACATCGAAAGGAATTAAATCATTATCATTATTTTATATAAACTCATTTAATGTTAAATGTGTGAAAAGGCCGTTCTACTAACGAAGGTAGGATACATTTAGTAGGAGATATATCGATATGAAAATCTCAGATTTCTCTTTTTATGAGTCAAGTAAAAACTTTCAATTTCAATTTTAGATTTGACGGTCTTTCTACGTTTCCACGTAATTATCGATAATATATTCTGTATCTCATACCCACGCCTTGATGCGAATCATGAACCTGAATATGAAGGGTTTTAATGTTGATTGATCAATCCAGAATCGATAGAAATTATATCCCACGTCTCCCCGAGATATCATAGTGGAAATCGTTTTGAGAGTGAGGACAGTCCATGTTCAGAGGAGGATAACAGGAAAACAAGGTCAGGTCTTTCCAAATTATATTAACATCTTTCTGAAATTGCACACCGAGGGTCTGACAACAAAGGCCATTGTCGAAAATTGCTGTCCATTTCAACAAGAAATCAGGAGTTAAATTTAAATTTACAATAACGTCATATCATAAAGAAAACTGAACTATTTTAGCGTATAACTATGGAAACCAGTATTTATGTGGGTCTAGTAAAAAGAAATTTAAAGGAATAAATTATATTTGAAATAATTAAAGTAATTGTCAAATACTCGAAATAAATAAAATTTTGACACCTTCCGTATAACCTTACGATTCTTTGTACAAACGTAAATAAATTAAAGAAGCTAAAATTGTGAACACCTAAAACTGTTTATTTTTATTTTTTCTTAGTTCTAGTCCTATCCGTAACTGAGATGGCGTCCGGGAGTTTTTTTGGAGCCACTGATATATTTATCGTTGCTTAAATAATAATAGATCATTATATATATAAAAAAAGAACAAACCACGCCCGCTCCCGAAAACGAAGTAGCTGCCGGAGCATAGGGCCCTTTTTTATCAACAAGGGGTTACATTACCAATGTTCTGAATCGCCCTACTTTTAGTTTTCAATATAACTCGTCAAGATATACCCTGTATTATTTAGTTTACATGTTTCATAGTTTTAGTCAACATGAAATCCACAAGAGTGACAGAAAGTCTGAACGGTCGATCTGATGAAATATCCCTTATCGTAAATTATTTAATTTCAATCAAACTTTCCAGAAAATTACCTAAAGCGAAGTTACGAACGTAAACTTCTGAACGATAATAACTGCAATCCCCTGTCGAAATGCACAAAATGAACATTTTTCACGATAACGAGTCATGTATCGAGCGTTCTAATTTCCTACAAACGGGAAATAAAATATGAAAAAATGAATTGAAAGGTCAGACAATATATATTGGGTGATTTACGTAGGGCGTGCAATCGAAGATTTTCAATTGGCCGTTGAATTAGGAAGTTGATATTTGGTATACAGTTCCATTGTAGTGCAATATTTGGATCTGTTTGTGATTCTTAGCAAGTGCAGTCAAGGTTACATGAGTGGGAACTGGGAATATAGAAGGAGAAAGTTGGCTTTGCAAAAATCGTAGAAAGTTTTATTTGTATTGAAAGTAAGATTTTAATCGCATACAGATAATTTGATAGATATGTTCAGTGGAAGTTGATATAGATCCTCAGTAACGAATGGAATTTAATCTCGAGAAACTATGCATTCGATATTCGAAAAGAATAGGCGACCTAAGCTATTCGTTATAAAATTGTGTTGTTCAAGATACAAAAAAAAATCGTAAATTATTCTAAGCTTTGTATATTTGAGTTAATGGAATTTGCCAAGTCGCCAATGTTAATAAAATTTGGTAAGTTAAAGTCACCTATTATCAACAATCTTTTGTCGTACAAGAAGTCAAGAGATTCGAGTAAGTCTGATAGATTCTGAATCTGTTGATTCAGAGGGAGGAATATAGATAACAAATACATGCAATAGTTTGTGTTTGTACAGAACTTTACAGCCCACGATGTTAATGCTGATGAAGTTGACTCTGGATTGAGTATGATCTATTTCTGCTGCGGTACAGTCAATTTCTACTCCCAGTAGTTACCTTCTCCACGGATTACTGTGTTTAATTCTAGAATAAGATCGCTGCGGAAAATCAGGTAGTTGTTTGCCGTTTGAAATGTTAAGCTTCGTACAGACCTGAACATTATGCCGAACGACAAACTGAACAACAAACCGAACGACGAACAGAACATTAATTTGCACGGAGCTACGAACGCGTTTACAAACACTTTCGAAAATCCTGAAAATGTTCTCGAATGCGTTCGCAGGTTTGGGCGGGTCAAAACAAAACGGTGAATAGACCATTGCTGGTCCAGTGAATCTTTCAGTTTGTCTCCTGTAATTGTGAGTGTTTATTGTTACAGAATTGCGTGGACACAAGAAATATTTCTGGAACTAATTAATGTTTATCAAACATAGGAGTTTTGAAAAACAAATCATCCACAGCATAATAAAAAAGCAAGACGCTTGGGAGGGTGTTGACAATTTTTGTAATGTCCACTCACAGCTTGAGACTTCAATTCACTTACTAGATTGAAAGTTTGTGAAATTTATTCATAAAAATGTGTATGTCCCAATCTTGTTTCTCGCCAGTTTTCCTCCGTAGTCAACGAATAATGAATATATTGTATATACGCTGCTGCTGCTGATACTTTTTCCTATCTTCAACGGAGAACTACTGAAACAATTCTGGGAACCACGCAGACGTTCCGTTTGTTGTTCGGCTTGTACGAAGCTTTAAGCTTCGTACAGACCTGAACATTACACCAAACAACAAACAGAACAACGAACCGAAAGGCAAACAGAACAACGAACCGAAAGGCAAACAGAACGGCGAATGAACGTATTTGATTTCAACGAGCCGAACAACAAACGGAACGTCTGCGTTGTTCCCAGAATTGTTAAAGATAGAAAAAGAAGATACTGTATGCTACTACTGCGCATCGCGGGAGTGGATATTTTCTAATTTGCAGCTATATGTGTACTACTGTACTAGTTTCAAGCGAAATCCCACCTTTGCAGTATAATTAAAATAGTGTTGTCTTAATGCTTCGTTATGATAGGTCACTCTGTATAAAAGAAAGGGGATGTTGTTTATGCCGATGAAACATGGATAGTATGGCAGAGAACGAAGAACCCAATTCCTATGAGATGTTTGCAGTCCAATGCTTGAACATATCCCAGAATGGTGATTCCATTATTTTCATTGCCAGTTACAGGATCCACTTTCGTAATAGGTCTAACCACTTTCCCGAAGTTTATGAAATTATTCCGAAGTCGTGTGAATTTTCCCTGTGCCATTAGTGGTAGGTTTGAATACTTCAAATTGAACTCCCGGATGGATCACTGAGTAATTATTTTGATAGAGGCTATGAGTAACAAATAATCAAGCAAAAATAACAGTTGAAATCGAGCAAAATTCGAATCATTTTATCGAAGTGTATAAATGGAATGACATGATTAAAATTAATGACAATATCGTATAGAAGTACCCTTCTGTCAAAACACTGAGGTATTGATTTCATTGATTACAAGAAGACTCACATAAATCATACTGTTCAGTTTCCTACTTTGATAAGATATCGCGTACCTGATTACAATTATTGTTGTTACCAAAAACGTTGAAAAAACGGAAGGAATTCGTCGGCAGCGTGGGGAATATCATATTTTGTTCGAGAAAGGTAAAAATTTAATTCTCCTGAAAGCTTGTACATTAATATCAAATATATCAACCAAAAAAAAATATTTTATTAGAGACGTTTGTATAAATTTCTATAGCAATTGCCCAAAATCCAGTTTCTTATACAATTTCAACATTTAAAAGAAGTTCGTTTTATAATTTGGTCAACGATTGTATTGATTTACTATATAAGCTCAAAACACAACTATTTTCAGAATTCTTTTTTAATATGAAGTATAATAATAATTATACTTACAGGCCAAATGAAAGCTCACATTCCTATACAACGCGTAACAAAGATATGATACATCAACACTATTTGAGACTTTCGAAAACGAGAAACGGAACAAGCTATTATGCAATCAAGTTCTTCAATGTTTTACCATATAAGGTCCAAGTTCTCGAGTGTGCTCAATTCAAATCAGTTATTAAGCGGTTCCTGGCTGATAGTGCGTTTTATGATTTTGATGAGTTCCTATCAACCGATTTTTCACAATTATTAATACATTAAGTAACATAACAAAACATATTGCTGCTTTGTTAAATTTTTTAATGTGCAAGTGTTTTTTTTTTAAATTTTATGTTTTTAATCTGTTTATCTGTTCTTTAAATTTTCTTCTGCTTCTACTGTATATAAACGACAAAGATTGTTTATCTTTTGTTATATTATTATTATTATTTATTAAATTTTTTAGTTTTAGTTCATTACTGACTTGTCAAAGCACAATTGTGTAATATGACCAATAAAGATCTATCTATTTATCTATCTATCTATACTTCACTCAACGATTATCAAATTTCTATCAGCGATAAATTCCTCATCAGACACGAAGCTCTTACCACTGATGGACCAAATCTGGAGAATATGGTGGATGCGGATCCACTTCGTACTGGTAAAAGAGCCCAGTTTTTTCGCCAAAATATATTCTGGTAAGTGGTTTGTTCATTCCTGTCATTTCTGGTGATTTCCCTATATAAGAGCTCTCTAAATAATGAGCAAATACCATGAAACATAGGAAAAGCCCATTTTCATAGCTCCGTCTCGATCTCGAAAACTGTCAAATTTTGAGATTCATGGCTACGGTCAGTTTTGATCGACAACATATCAAAAATTCAGCCATATTCACGGAAAACCATTTCCCATAGGAAATGTGCAGGGTCCATTGTATAAACAATTGAAATGACTTTGTGGTTGAAATGTATTGAAATTGAGCATGCTTCGTTGCATGGTTTTTCGCATGATATACCAAGACGATTAAAGCATAAAAATATTCGAGGAGGCTCCAGTAATTACCGAGTAATATTTGTGTTTGATATGAGGATAAGTATACAGTAAAATAAATTCGAAACAATTACCAATTTCTACCTCATTTTCCTTGGTTTACGCACATTACGGTATTTTGCTTTCTTGGGAACCATGAGACAAAATAAAATGATTTATTTTGCAGTCCACGAAGCAAGCCGGAATCACGCCCTTTACCTCGTTTCACGAAAAATATGTTCGATTGATTTTCAACTCGCCTCTGAGATTACTCAACCAATTGGTGTTCGAGTGTATCCTGGTCTCTTCGCATTCTCCTTGTGATTCCACAAACAGAACTTCAATTCCATCTACAAAATCATTTCAACAGAGATCGCTTGATCTTTTTCATCCGAGTAATTGATTTCACTCAGGTAATTTCCATCGTACCAACTTCGAAGAAACTATTTAGGTCTGAAGACTTGAAAAATTCAGTATGTTTTTGTGTTTGATAATGAATTTTAAAAGTTCTCAATTGAAATGTTTTGCCAGATATTGAACTGAACTTGATTCAATCAGTGTTTCAATTATATTAAGTTGTTAGGATCATGTGTCCATTTCTGTAAAATCCGTTCGTCTTGAAGGAAATTAAACGGTTATTATTATGAGATATTGTCGATTATTTTTTTCGTATGATTTTCAACCAATCGGATCGTCCAAGTGAGTTAAGTTACCTCCTATAATTTCGATTGTACTTGGATATACATAGACTAACTCCAGAAATTTAGAAATACTTGAATTTCCATAGTAACCAATTCATATCCCTACATACAAACAAAGCATCAAATACAATTCGAACTTCAAAATATTAGAATTATTTGACGTTTGTCAATTAACGTCGAAGAAATAATCATCAAGTTTATTCGATATACAGGGTGGCCCATCGAAAACGTACCGCAAGGCATTACAGGCTGGGAAATTACTTTTCGATAAAATCCGAAAACAGGTCAAGTCTGTTTGTCAAGGGGACACATTTTGACGTAACAAGCATAGTAAAACCTTCAACTCCCTAAGTAGGGGTGCCACCCCAACATTTTTTTCAAATGGGAAGGGGGGTCATACCTCTTTAGAAGGGGCTTGTCATTCCCTACACAGTGCTGCTTACATTTTCAAAATCGATCCACTCTTTCAGAAAATATGGAGCGTTGAAACTCCAACGATAATGTGTGACGAAAAATGCAAAAACTGATTCAATTGTACTTCAAAACTCATTTATTAGTCAAGTAAATGTTCGAATTGCTGTCCGTCAACCTGCATACAGTGGAATAAGTTATTTTCAAACCGTTATCGTACATTCTGAAGCATTTGGGGTGTCACTTCGCGACATACGTTAATGATTCTTCGTTGCAACTGTTCTAATGTGTCTGGTGGTGTTTTGTTAACAAGGCTTTTGATGTGTCCCCATAAAAAAATCTAAAGGACTTAAGTCGGGAGACCGAGGTGGCCATTCTATTGGGCCCCGTCGTCCTATCCATCGTCCTGGAAATGTGTCATGTAAACAATTGCGCACATTTTGGGAATAATGAAGAGGAGCTCCGTCTTGTTGGAAAATCAGTTCCTGTTCATGGTATGCGGGATCGTTCTCAATGATATTTGTTAGAGCTGGGTCGATGGCATTTTGTAGTAAATCCAAGTACATATCGTCTGTTAAATTCCCAGGAAGGAAAAAAGGTCCTACAATGGCATTTCCACACATTTAACTTCTGGGGGTGTTGCGTGTGTGTCTCATGGAAAATCCTTGGATTGGTGTCAGCCCAGTACCGGCAATTGTGGCGATTCACTAAACCATGGAGGAAGAAGGAACACTCATCCGAAAAACACACATTGAATAGAAAATTACCATTGTGTAACGATCGCTCACTCATAATTTCGCAAAATAATTGCGACGATCAAAGTCGTCTTCATTCAGTTCGTGCACTAAGCGAATTTTGTAAGGATGGAATTTGTATTTTTTCAATACCCGTTGGACACTGGTACGAGAAACACCCGTCGCAATGGCCAATTGTCTTGTACTTAGCGTACTAACTGCAACTTGCCCCAATACTGCTATCTCCGTAGGTTCATTTAGTACTGGATGTTTGTCAGGATGCCGTTGGTTCAACAACTCCGCGACCCGATTTCCACATTGATCGTTTTTGAAAAAAAGCTCAATGATTTCCACTCTGTCTGGAATTGAATACACCATAATAATAAATTTTAAAGTCAACAATTCGTAAACACTTCAACCACGACAGGTATCTAGCAACTACTTGACCTAATTCAAACGTGAAGAAATGAATCCTATTCATTTTTTACTCTCTAAAATGAGCCTAAAAAAATCTGTGCATCGGAAAAAACAGCGAATCGGCAAAAACAGCGAATTAATTTGAAGGAACTTATTGCAATTGCAAGTACAATTAAACCGATTTTTGTATTTTTTGTCCCACATGATGGTTGGAGTTTCAACGCTCCATATTTTCTGAAAGAGTAGATCGATTTGAAAAATCTAAGCAGCACTATATAGGGCATGACAAGCCCCTTCTAAAGAGGTATCGCTTGACCCTCCTCCCTATTTGAAAAAAATTTTGGGGTGACACCCCTACTTAGCGGGTTGAAGGTTTTACTATGCTTGTTACGTCAAAATGTGTCCCCCTGACAAACAAATTTGACCTGTTTTCGGATTTTATCGAAATGTTCTTTCCTAGCCTGTAATGCCTTGCAGTACGTTTTTAATGGGCCACCCTGTATAATCCTAACGAATACCACTCCAGCAAACGAAAAAATCGATTAAACTTACATCGTAAGTCGATGTAGAATCCGTCTCGTGAGTATAATCGATTATTTTCGATGCTCTCGTAGTATTTCTACTGATTATTTCTCTACAACAAAACAAACGATTAGGAAAACATAACATCCACCTGAGCTTTTTGAATTTTCCAGACTTGTGTAATATGGATTGTTTGTTATTGGGTTATATCGACCAATAACATAACTAATAAGTATTTTTCGACTATAAGATATAAAATGACAAACTTCTAGTTTCACCGGAAACTACCACTACTTTCCATTTTTATTCAGTTTCTATGATGCAAAATTGTCGAATGTAATTTTGATTGTGATTTTTTTGTTTAATTTTCTATTAAATTTTTTGTCTCAGATTGTTTTATTTTGACAAATTCAGTTTTTTGAATAGTGAAGTCGTTCATTCAACCGGCTGCACCCTTACGACTTACCCTCAGAAATCCTTAAGAGACTTCTGCGAGCTAGGGAAAACGGAACCCTTACTTTTTGACGTATGATGCCATGCACGTTAATACTCGAAAACATCCTTACTTTGTCGAAACAGCCTCGACAGTAAAATTATAACCTTCCGGTCCGATGTTAGGTAAGCCCCGACACTGGTTTTGGTCGAAGTCGCTAGGTACCTTTTTGTTTTAGGTTTGTCCGTGTTTCTGTTCTCTGCATGTTTAGAATAGACTTCTTTTCATTTCTTTGATTGTGACAATATAATAGGACCGCAAAGGGTTAATGAATATTAATAGTTATATATTATTTCGATGTTACATAAACATATATTTGAAAAAACTATACTGGAAACGTCATGACGACATTAATGCAATTATTATAGTTTGCCAATATTACAAAAGTCATCTCTGGTTAACATTTTTCGTTAAGTACCTATCGTGTTCAGTGGGTTGTGTCACCTTGTATCTGATTATGTCGGCCGACAACCGATGAAACGATGCGAATGGAATGAAGGTTTCAGTCATATTTACTAAATTTTCGTCTAGTATGAAAACTCAATAGAACATTGTCAACAAAATCGAACCGGTTTTGTCAATTTTGGCCTTTCACATGATATGTGCGGGATCAAGCGGTGGCTAACAATGTTTACTCCTAAAACAGTATTCCCAACTACAGCAGTTATTGATTTTTCAATTTCAGTGTAGAGATTGAAGTCTATAAAAAAGTCATTGAATCAGCCTTTTTGTCGTACTGCGACTGAAATTGAAATACTTTAGGTTTTATTTGCAATGTTTGGTGAATGCATCGAACTTTTGATGAAACAAATATTTTTTTGTGCAAATGTCATTAAAAATTACGTTTTCAATTGACAGGCATATTATGAACTGAAAACTAACTTTTTCACCTAATGTGCCAAATGTGTATGATACATTATTTGTTAAAAGTGATTTTATTTTGCCCGTTGGGTCACAAAATAAAATATCATTTTAAAGACTTTAAAGACTTATCATAAATAACTATCCAGAGCTGGGAAGTACTCAGTACAAATACCCGAATACTGTACTCTTGAGTACATTTCTGGTACTCTGTACCCGTTACCCAGTACATTTTATAAAAAGTACTCGGTACTCATACCCGTACATATCGGGTAGAAGTATCCGATACCCGCGCTTCTGATGAGAGTACATTTTTACGAGTACTTTTTATTATGCAACGCGTCTGCGCCTGGCCTGTTTGTCCAGTCCAGCATGCCGCACCCAGCAACCTCAAAACTCCAAAGGCTTTATAAATCATCAAAATTAGTTATTATGAAGCCAATTCTGACAAACAGAATCAACTAGTTATGCCATTACTGAATAATTATTTTTTCTGCAAACGTCAAAAAATGACAAGGATCGGGCATTGACAACAATATGCGAAGTGACACTTTTTTTCTTTTTCCTTCGTCACCATGACAAGGTGCGCGAAGTAAATGTGCGAAATACCTATTTCGCACACTGCATGTAAACTATATGGGATTTTCATAATATTCTAACCTATACTCCTCAATCAAGCAAACATTCAAGAAATCATTTATTTCTAACTTTATGGTTCTCCATCAAGCAAATATCCAAGAAATCATTTATTTCTGAATTTTCAACAATAATTAAATAAGACTTTTTTTAACACTTTTCAAATTGTTACAAAATTTTATATCACCTATTTTTTTTTAACGTTTGTAGAAAAAAATTTATTTGCATTTCGTGCGCGAAATACTTTGGTGATCGAGGCGCAGCCGAGTTAAATCGAAAAAAAATTATCTGGTTTTTTTTGCGGAGGCTCTTATTTTTCACGGGTTCAAACAAATATAGCTACAGTGGTGCTTTTTTTAGGCATCGTACATAGATAGGTAAATAGGAGGAGAGAAATAGGAATTCCAATGTAAGTTCACACCCATTCGGCGCCTTTGATGTATATCGGGTGAGGCTTTTTTATCTCATTTGGTTTCACGTATGGTATTCAATCTCAGGTTCATTTATAGTTGCGCTGAAGGTCACCTAAGCTTAAAATTCGAAGTGGAGATGTCGACACAAATACAGAGGCGAGTGAATATACGTTCACCAATAACTTAATAATATAAGAGCCGTAGAGAGGTCGACCTTCACCGTTCTGTTTGATGTATGAAACATACTTATTATGGAGTTTCATAAATAGACGAATACGTCTAAAATGGGTTGCCTATCAAAGTGAGGTCCAGACTATATACAGTGACTTTAAAAATTTCCACCAAATTAAGGAAAACTTTTTTATTACCGATTTGTCAAAAAAATTTATTCGTCATAAAAATTAGTGCATTGCAGAATAATACTTGCATATATTTCAAATTTCCAAACGGTGTATAGGGGGAATCAAAAATAGGAATTTTGATCAAATGTAATCTACCCTTATTATTGACATTATCAAAAAGTTCATTCAAGAAGGTTGGTGAGAATCGAAAATAATATTCAAATTTGGAATAACAGCTAGCGTAGTTTACTCTTGATCAAAATTCTATTTTTTGTTTACCCCTGTACACCGTTTCGAAATTTGAAACATTGACAACTCACATGCAAGTATTCTGCTATACACTAATTTTTATGATCAAATAAATTTTCTGACAAATCCATAATAAAAAAGTTTTCCATGTGTTGCAAATTTTTGAATCTCACTGTATAATAGTCTGTACCATATTTTGACAGGCAACCCATTTTAGGCGTATTCGTCCATTTATAAAACTTCATGAGAAATATGTTTCATCTGTTTAACAGAACGGTGAAGGTCGACCTCTCTTCGGCTCATGACTATAAACACAAAGCCAAGCGCGTAGCAAATTGCTCCACAATTTTTTTTCTTGTCAGTATCAGTCAGCGCCGTGATATAATTTGAATGAGGCAAAACTAATTCGTATACTAATCACCCAAAGTGAAGTGCATTTCTACATGCATTTTACTAACTCATTTTCTTTCCCGCATGTTTGTTGGTCTGTTTGGGTGGAATTTTGAAATCAATTTGAACTAACCCTATTTTCATTCGAGTTGAAAGGCCTTCGCTTTTTGGAATCGTGTGACAACTCAAGGTTTTTTATTCCGCATATCGTATTCATGTTGCCTCAGGTAGCCTTGCTCATTAATTTTAGTTTATCGGTTATTCGCATCTATACTTGGAATTAAGTTGTTATTGGATAGCATGATTTTACCTGTTGTCATTAAGTTGTTCTTAATTGTTCTTTCCCTCATACTTTTGTCGCGAGTCTCTTCATTCCTATTGGAATTCTCTCTGTTATTGTGGATCTCTATTGTTTCCCGTAGAAGTTATCTCGATACCCCTGGTGAGGCAAGGAGTTAGAGTATCCTATGATCGATCCCCTTCATTGAGCGCCTGTTTCTCTACCACCGGTTTGTCCTTTTGGCCAAATTTACTGTTTCTCCGATACTCTTTCAGCCTTGTTCCCACGGTTCTATTCGTGGTAACGATACTCCGTGCAAGCAACTAATGCAGAAGGCCATCACTTCGTCTACTCAGGGCACACAACTCTCGGACCCAGTAATTACTCACCCTACAGAAGTGCGGAAGATCGACTATCTGGGTAAATTACACCAGCCCGCCCCCCGAATATATCGAGGTTCCGGATACAACGCCCAACTGGCATATTCCTATTGATAACAATAATAATAATTTCATTTACGTTGTCTTGGCAGGAGGGCCAGAGGGGCAACCAATACAACCGTCAATGCAGAAGCCGCAAGGCTTAACACCTAGCGCCTGAAGTCACAACTGGCAGTGGTGGATGCGGAGATTCACTATGTTTTTCAAGAAAAGACTGTCAGTTGGGTGACCAGCACTACCATGTTTGACGCTGCTCGGAATTCGTCCCATGCAGAAAGGAGAGATACGACTACTTCTCTGCTTGGAAGGCATGAGCGCATACACAAAATGAGAGCTAAGATCAAGTCTTCTATCTGATACTGCGTGCTGTTCACCATCAAAGCGCACTGTCTTGATAAAATAAAAATGCTGGTGGCTGCAAAGAAATCACTACTGAGGCGAACGAAAAGTGCTGCGAAAAACATGAATTTCCGCGATTAACCTTCTCGCTTATTCCAAGAGCCTTCACGTGTTGTGGATGAACCGCTGGCCACTGATCGGGTGAGATTCTGAAGAATAATTATGAGTAGGCTTCGTCAGCCTGAAAATAATCCGCGTAACCCGATAACTCCGTATGGAGTTCGACATGCCTTTAAAGGCTCGAAGAAATTTGCTGTTCTAGGCGCTGAGGGGTTGCATTACTATTGTTTGAAAATATTGCACAAGATTCACCACCACCAACTGGCAAGAGTTTTCAACTCATTGCTTGATGGGATCAGCAAATCACGGATTGGTTTGTCGGGGAACGAACCGTGCTCATCAGCAACTCCGCAGTTGATCTGGTGTCTGAATGGATATCTGAGTAAATAGGGTCATAGAAGCGGCTCGCTGGCTGAAAGAAGAATCTGTTCATCAACAAGTGCAGGTCTCCGTGCACTTTAAGTGCAACCTTTCAATTGCCAGGATCGATTACCGCAAGGCATTTGATACAACTTCGCATGAGCTCATCTGAAACTGTTAATGTCAATCGACTGCCTATACATACTATTAATTAATATCAATACCTTCAATATCAATAAAAAATAACTTGGTAATAACCTGGAAAATGAATGAACTAATGAAAGACCAATCAAGATCACCGCCATAAATTCTCTCCAAATATCATATTGCACCGGGAAAGTTTGTTTCGTGGCTCATAAAAACAGTAAAGTGAGACATCACCCGAATTATCTCCTAGAAAAAAAGACTAAGTGCCCTGGCGTGAGAGTTTTACGGAAGTTTTCCCACCATATGAATTCGCCATTTGGTCGGCTACAACTTCCTCATAGCTCGCATTCATCAACATTACGAACGGAAAAAAAAACTCATCGTATCACGCTTTGATAATACGGTTATTTAGATATTCTCCTTTTAATACTAAATTGACTATAATTCTCATTGACGGGTTATACCTTGCAATGTAAGTGAAGAAAAATTTTTTGGTGGAAGTTCTACGGTTTTGATACTGGATGGTTTAATTTTGAATTCATTTTCTCAAAACAAACATAGGATGAAGCCTAATTGCAGAACATTAATTGATAACTAACCGGACTGATGTTCGAAAGGTAATTAGTCTCTTAATATGTATACAGTTCTGCAAACATAGCTGAAGCCGAGGTTGAAAAACTATGATATTTCCACTTCTTGCGCGGACATTTGATGTTAAGTTACTCATCACGGGAAATACTACGGACTAAGTTGGTTGTACGACTAATGCGTATCCTGGGCGTGCATATTTCCACAGTTTCAGCTGTTTGTTGCACTGTACTCAGTAGAATTGTTACCTAAGGATTTACCTTTCAATTTCGTTCCTGTACACAGGCTGTTCCTAAATTCCATTTACATACGGAAGGATTGGTGAATGACTGAGAATCTATTTGAACATTGGTCTACGGATTGGTTATACCGATCTACAGGGTATTGAAATTTCAATATTTTTTTAGTGTTCTTATAACTTATGCAGATTTTGAAATATTCAGCTTATATTTGAAAAGATGGTTGCGCTGTAGGACTTACATCACTGAGCATGCCAAGTGGTTGTAAGAATTTACAGTGAGATATTTTTTCAGGTGTCATGTTCCTTTTTTTCTCTCTGAACTTTTTTGTAGTGCGCCGCTGGTAGACTCTGAATAACAAAACGAGTTTCCAACTTGTTTAGAATATTTCAATTTCCCTCAAGTTTTTTCATATCTGCGACTGTTATTACGAAAAAATATAAAAAAATTAAAACCTATTTCCTGTAATTCCCTAGGAGAAATTAATTTTCTCAGGCTTTATTTGGGTAATCTCTTGTTTTCATTACAACGATATTGAGTGTGCGTTGTATATATCAGAGAATTGAGATGCCTGAGATGAGGAAAAACTCTAGACTTTTAAAGTCAGAAGACCTGGGAGGTCATGACTGAGGGCCACCCCGTACTATTCACATTCAAATACTCCCTAGGCAAAATAAGTAATGTGCTGGGGTACCGTCGTGCATATACTACGTTTTATATATCAGCAAAACGAATAAGTCTTCAGTAATGAAAGCAAATCGTTTCTGAAAAACTGCCTGTATGAGTGATGATCAGTAAGTCGATTGGGCAAAAATAAAGGACCAATCTATGTCCTAATTATATTACCCCATACATTCAATGAGAATTGCTATCGAAAATGCCTTTCTACAATCTCACGTTATTTTTTTCGAGCACGTATGTCATTGTTATCAAAATACATTGATAGAATTCCTTGAAAAATTGACTTCGTGGGTAAAAAGGATTTTACAATCAAAATCGGGAACTACTGCTATTGAGGTACCACCACTGGCAGAAAAAGGGTTTAGCAGAGAATCACGTAAGATACGCTGAACAACTTGATGACAAAAATCTTATATGGACAAACAGAACTCTTGAAAATTGCCAGTAATGATGCAGTCAAATATAGAGCGTTGTATTTTGAAAAAATAAAGTAATGGGCGATTCCCCTCCATATTAAAGGAGTCACTGAAGTTCGATGAATCCAATGAAGAAAAGTTGGTGGGGTTATTTAGAATAGTTCTGAAGTGATATATTTTTTTATTTTGACACATGAATTTTCATTACAGAAAAGAGTAATGTGAGAAAATGTTCCTCATTGTAGCAACTATCGTTTAAAGAAACAATCAGGTGGATTGTTTGGACAGAAAAAAGTTATTGAGCTCACACCCACCCCTGGTCTGAATATTTTCCCTCGAGACTCCATTTTATGGTTTACTCCTCAATAATATATTCCTGAAAGGATGTCACGCAGCTGCCTCCATCATATTAATACGGTCTAATCCCGCATAGCAATAATTTTGGTACAGTTAACTGTATAAAGGATATCTTCTTCAGATACGAGGTGAAATTTGAATTGAATATTGAACTTGGGTAATACGGAAGTATTGTGCTATACATCTTCTGCAATAATAAATTACTTGCTTACTTATACAAGGGTATATACTCGTAACATTCAAGTTTTGACACAAATAAAGGTGAAATATTCTATATTTTTTATTTTTTATTGTGTTTTGCCTATATTTCAGTTTGGCTTCATCAAGTACATTAGTTACAAAAATATATTATAGGTTGTTCACATCACCAGATTCAGGCGTTTAAAACAAGTATCCTTTTATATGAGCAACATGAAAAAATATCATAAATTCTACCTTTTGTCATCAGGTGCATCAATCATAATTGTATAAATTTTTTATGACGTTAAAACTTCAGCTTTTTTGCTTGGGAAACCTCGAAAATGGGTTCCTGGAACCTTTGGTGTGAATACAATTCAAGAAATAGAAGCTACCCAAAACACCAAAACTACGTCACTTTCACTCGACGCGCGATTCGCTAACAATGAAAGCATTCTCAAGAGCTATACGCTTAGTACGCCAGAGAACAAAAATTTGATACTATTTATACCTACTAGTTATATGAGTGGTTGATTGCGCTCATTATCCATTTTAACTGACCCTCCATTCTACCTAGCGATTGACCGAGCGGAGTCATTAATAATAAACCAATAAAATAATTTATGGGAACGGTGAGCTCTCTGTCAAGAGTTAAAAATCATACCTCACAAAATTTTAGATGTTTCTCTTACCTTATCATATTTAATTCCTTCTCTCCTTACCTTGAGCAGCATTCCTTCCTTCACTGCCTAGAAGTGGACTTTTCGCGAATTTTACTTTATTATGAAATTTACTCTATTCTGGATATAGCACTTATGAATTACTTCTACTGTTCAAACTTTGTTAATTGAAATGCTCTCAACTCGATAAGGCTACAAAATTATAAAATGATTAAAACAAAAGAAATTAACAACACTTATATCTATTGAACAATGAAATAATAAATAATAGAATAGAAATACTTCAGTTAGAGACATTTCAGGAATTATTTGATAGCGACATTCTTTATTTTGGAATATAATATGATTTGAAAATGATACTAAATAACTCATTGTTGATATAACCATAATCAAACATAAATCAAATTCAGTGGAATAAAACCATTAGGACTGTTATATAAGTTGTTTCAGGAAACAAACTGGTAAGAGGTGAGAAAGTTCGTTCTAAAACTTGATACTTGATAATGAAAATAATTACAACGCATTTAAATAAGAGTTGGAACAAAATATACTTATGAAAAAAAATGAATTATACACGAATAATACATTTTGAATTGAACGGTGACAAAAAATAATTTTCAAAGTGTTACCGCAGAAGAAATGTTTCTCTCATATCCATCCCTGATGTGTATGCTTCTGAAGAGCCTGTTTTATTCCAATCCTATATCAATCCTCCTGAAGAGCTTGGCAAAACGAAATAGATTTTTGTCGACCAAAATGTATTGGGGATTAAATGCGAGAGAAGCGGACCTTGCTTCAATGAAATGAACGATTTCTGTGAGTGATATTTTTTTAATAACATTCTCCTTATCTAATTTATTTAATGATTTTTTCAAGGAAAACTAGAAAGAATTAAAAAAGTCAGCTATCTGAATGAAAATGCAAATTTTCACTTTCAGATTTTTTCTTTCCTTTTCAGTTAGAGTCTTTTCACAATATCTATCAGATGTAGTTCAATATCCAGCGTGGCTTGTGCCGGGGAAGTAGTTATTTTCTGTTAGATATTACAAATAAATCACATTTTTCATTTTTCAATTTTCATGGAGAATGTTCCCCTTTTCAATTATGGATTTATGTTTAAACATAAGTGAAAGGGAGGAAATTCTTTCATTTATTCAGATCCGCTATTCTATGGATGCTCACCGTTGAAGAATTCATCACAAAACGAATAACTACAGGAATCCCTTTTATAATTCCCCCCTTACAGATAATTATAAGCTCCTCGAGTATAACCGAATTTAAATAGGAAGATCGACAGCAGATGGATTCTGTTGATATTTCATCGTTTCAGATGAAAAGAAATTTTCACTGAAAGCACTTTCATTATTCAGATAAATTCCTTTAGATCTCCACTGATAATCTAAACCATTACTTTCATGTTAACCGATACATACCGGGTGATTCTGCCAGGTATTCGCGGCCCTGTAATTTTCTTAATGGAAGAAAAAATCATAAATACCTTAGTTTTTCAGTGGTTTATTGAAAACAGTTGAATGACTGATTGGACTAATCCACAATTTGTCAACTGTCAAAGACTTACATGTCAACCTTTTTTTTTAAAGAGTTGTCATATTTATTGATGATTATGATAAAGGTTTCTGAGTTCAACCAAATAAAACATTATACATTATATAAAAAAGTACAATATGAAATTACAGAAATTCAAATAGAATAGAGGATAATAATAGGTACATACAAGTTTTCAGTGCACACGTTTGTTCAAAGTTAGCATCACATTAATAGTTATTATTGATACAAGAATATCTTCAAACACGGGTGTGCGTTCAAATGTGTAACTTAAAATATGTTTTACACGAAAAAACTGGCGAAATTTCAACATACCCGTTATGACGTCGGTTTTTATGGTTTGTTCACAAACATATATTGTTTATTTTTTATTGATCAAATCTCATGTAATAAACGAAATCTATAAAAGCGTTTTAGCAAAATACCAAATAATGAAGGGATTTTCACCAGAAGACAGAAAGTCCGAACACGATACGAAGCTGATTACGTTGATTATCAGTTATTTTGTTCCATTCGGTTACTTTTTACACTGGTGTTTCAAACTGACGTTTTTATTACAACTGAATAATTGGACATTCTGGTTGTCAGTGTCACTAAATTATTGGATCTTTCGAGGTAGAAATTCATGAGTTGAACTGAGAAATTCAGACAAGTAGGTACAAAACATGCCTTCCCTATAATGAATTACTGGTATGTCCTGTATATAAAGAAGAATTTCACTCAAAATTAAATTGTATGATTTGTTTTAGTTACCCGCAATATTGAATAATCTAAGAACAAAATGTTGATTATGTTGTTCTTCTAGCATACTATACTAAGAGTTGTCGGCGTTATTGCCAATTTGTTAATTAATTTATTTTAATTTAAAACCCAACGTTTGAAAAAATGATTTGGATACTTCACAGCAAATTTGAAAAACTCATGGATGCTTTTAAATTCGTTTTTAAGTTGCAACTACTTAACATGATTTTGTTCAAACTTGCATTTGTTGTGATAATCAAATTGAGAATTCCCCATTGAGGTGCCTTTGTATCTAAAACTGTATACTCAAAATGTGTAATTAATCATCCTATGTCATTTCTGATTGAAGGAGAAAAATTAACTATCAAAAAATATTTTTAATGCAATACAAAAAATCATTGATCCAAAATAATCATGAGGCGACGTTGTGTAACTACGTTGTCATATGGATGAAACTCACAACTTCATGAAGGAGATTCCATCAGTCATTTGCAATATGGCATGCAACAAAATGTTCCAATTTCGTTTTCAATGTTCATTGCATTTCATGTACGCCCGCATTTGAAAGTTTCTTTTACCTCATGAAAGCGAAACAATAAAACGTTGTTGTACTCTCCAAACATTATAAAAATTGAAAGGGTATTAGCTCGGTTCTATTAATGTATGAGAAGTCCGCTTATTATAGTAGTGGTATTACGTAAACTGGACTCCACATAATGTGCAGAGAGAGGGGCCTGATGTTTTTTTTTGTATTGTGTTTAGATGTTGTAAGAGTCGGAAAATTACTCCCTCAGTACTGCCGTTCCTTGAAAGAAAATGTTTTGGGACAGGAACGTTGAGCAGAACTTGTATCTCAACAATAATTTTAACAACAACTATAGAATTATCATAGTGTTTAGACAAGCCAAACTCCAATTCTTTGACAATACAATCATCGAATCTACTTATAAGACCTGCACCACAATCAATGAGTTGAGAAAAAAGAAAATGGAACCAAACGGGACGGATGCAATTATCAAGCTACAAACTTCATACTTGGAAGAGATAACTATCATTCCATGCTTGTTATAAAATTAGACCAAGAGTCCGCGACCGCCAGACCTTCGTTATTTAGTGAGAGCTTTTTTTCATATATACTCCCAGAACATGAAATTTGGGTAGTGGTGCCTTCGGCAGAAAACAGATAGTAAAGGTATACAAGGTTGCACCACCCTTTCGTCAAAGTATGAAGCTCAATTTTTACATTTTATTTGGAGTAATATTAGAAGTCACGTAGTTTATTGGCGGACACCCTTATAAACAATAATAAAATTTAATTAAACTCCAATTAAGATTTTTGAACTTATGTGGTGAAGTATATAACTAAATTAATATGGAGCCTGTTGATAGAGGTCCGTGGAATATTTTCATGTTATACAGTGTCCTCCAAAGAGTTGGCATCATTTGGGAAAAACTTTTATTTATAATTTATTATGAAGTCGTGTATTAAAAAATATGGAAAATGGTACTCGGACGAGGTCAAGTGACTTTCGCTATTTCGGAAACTTTTCATCTGTCTATAGACAGAAATCTACGCGAGCAACAAAGAACGCAATGATATGATAATACCACATAAATAAGAGAGACGCACTACTGTCCGCCTATTCTGTTACCCCAACCGACGAATTAACAGCTCACGTCAATATCCCTTCCTCGAGCGAGTAGAGGAGAAATTGTAATGCTCTCTCAACATATAGCAAGCTATTCTTCAAAAATTTCCGATACTGTATGTTATTCAATTCATAACGCTACTGACTAGTTGATACAAAATATTTTATTTGAATTACTCAATTCCTCTCGAATAATTATTATCGGCTATTTGAGGGCTGACTGTGAATTCATTCCTATCGTATTCAAATTTTGAGGGGGGTCTTTCTCAATATTTTTTTTATTAATTATTTAACAGTATGGCAAGTGAATTGCGTGGTAATGATCTAACAAGTATGAATAAATGAGGCTATGGAATATACTTTCGTATAGTCTGGTTATTAATACTTTCAATTTTGAAAAAAATGAATATATATCTTATCTTAAACTTTTCTTCGGTATCCAATAGAAAATAATTCAACTCGACTTCTTGTCGTTTGATATTGCAAATCAGCACTGGGTGAAATGGGAAAGGCAAGTTCAGGGTGCTCCGCCCATATCAGTAAAATTCCATAGATTATGCTGAAGTTCTATTCTCAATGACTTTGGTTACGTTCTAAATTCAGCAGTGGGTGAAATGGTAGAGGCAAGTTCAGGGTGTTCCGCCCCTATCAGTAAAATTCGATAGATTATGTTGAAGTTCTATTCGCAATGACTTTGGGTACGTTTTCCCTATGCTCAATGCAATAATATACAAAAGATTGCTCCAGAAATTTTAACCACAATACTAAAATAAAACAATAAGTTGGTTTACTATATTTGAACACGAAAGGAATACAATATTCTCACCTGCTATGGTTTGTGATTCTAACAATGTATTTTAATTTTAAAGTATTTCTCTATCAATATGATTTATGAAATTTTGGGTTTTTGTATTTCAAAAACTTTTTAACCAGCGCTGTTTTCTTTCTCCTCTTCCATTTTGTTTTCATCGCCAAGGGACACCAAGAGAACATTCATGGTTGCAATATTAACAATTCGAATCATAGAACATTTATGGTTGCAAACTTAAAGGATTAAAGATTATATTTGGTACAGCTATTTGATTGGTTGGAAAAGGCTATTCACCTATTCGAAAAGGGTGATTTTTTTCAGCAGCACTTTCCAAAATCCTAAATCAGTTCTTCACATCATCCCCGAGGTGCGATTATGGTAAAAAAATAGAGGTTGAATGGAAAACATTCCATTTTATTTAATTTTCAGTTTTTCGTTAAAGTGATATAAATTACACTTGCCTGAACTTCATGAAATACAAGTAGTGAACATCTCTTCAATTGGATTCTTGGGACGAATCTGAAGTATTAGAATGTAGAAAATAAAATAGCGTTGAAAAGGAAAGAACAACCTGGAATTCAATTATATGGCGCTGTCGGAATACCAAAGATTATTGAACTGGTTGAGACGAAAAAGGTGAAACTTCCGTGCTCGCTGCAAATGCCGAGACGTATGTCAACAAAATTCAGAGTCAAAGGAGGATCAAAGCAGAGTAGAGCACCGATGCGTCAATTATTTGACGGGGCGTTTGGAAAATCCGGTGTCTGGTATATTAAAAAAAACACTGGGATATTACAAAATATCTTATGAAACAAACCTGGATATGCTGTATGTAGTGTCTTAGGGTGCAATCATGAAAATGAATGTTCTCGTTTCTACATGGAGCTGTAGCAGTGATATACATTCACTGTTGGTTTTGAAGACTATCATATTAAATTGATACTCACCTATCAGAAAAGGAAAGGGTATATCCAAGAGCCAAGTTATTCCAAGAAAAAATAAAACTGCCTGGGAAGATTTCGTGTTGTTAATTAAATTTATATAACTCATCTTCAAACAAACAATTTTTATACATGTACAGGATGAGCTACGACCACTCAAAAAATTATACAGTATGCTCCATTTATAAAAATCCATTTATAGGTATGGCAATGAGCCACCCCTGAATGTACACACGTGGAAACGTAGAATCATCGTTGCTCCGTTGCTCATCCTTATTCAAACGTGGAAATAAAGTTTGTGATTTCAAATTAAGTTTTATTCAGCGAGACTTCCAATAGGAGGTTGCAAAATAAATTATTTTTATAGGACACAAACATATCACAACCGTGAATATTTAAATGAATAATATTGGTGTCGAATGAACTTTCCGTAATCGCCGACAATGTTTTTATGAGTTCAAGTCACATTCTATCCAAGCTATAAATCCCTTCTGAACGATCGATTACGAAATATACTTCGGAGTACGTGTCTCAGTCAACACGTTGAGTAACGAACTGAAATTGACAGAGTGTCTCAGTTGTCTTTTCGAACATGTGAATGATCTAGGATTTTTCCAAAAGTTCACAGGTGTGTTTCTTCAAAGAGGAAACTATCCCGCTTTATAAAGAACACCATATGAAGTGAATTGGCATTTTTCCAATGTATTTCCAACTATTATAAGAACCAAAAAATGTTCACTATTTTTGATGAGCACGTTCCAATTTATAACATCTTTGGTTCAACTCATATATCATTGAAAATATCAAACTCAAAGAAAAAATACATAAATAATGGCCCACAAGCGAAATTTATTGAATTTGAAATTTACACGTATCATTAAAAATTGAATAAAAACATCCTATAGTGAGTAAATGGAGAATTTATAATATTTTTTATCAAATGACCCTAGTAAACTCTAGTTATGCATACATTATACAAGGGCGTCGCTAATTTTTTTTTCTTGGGGGGGTAAAGGCTTTGATTTAATTTAAAAATACTTTCTTATAACTATTCAAGGGGTGGGTAATTACCCCCATTACCCCCCCCATCGACGCCCTTGACATTATAAGAAAAATACTACCATAATAACGGTATAATAATAATACGATTTCATTCACACATTTGTTTTGTTATACATAAATGAAACGCAAATTAATAAATATATATGTGATTGGCGAAGTATCACTGTAGAATCAGTTATATCAGTAATCCTTTACAAAATCTGCAAGATATTGGCAAAGCATTGGGTAAATTCTTTAGTAGCGTTTTTAAAACCCCAAAACTGATCACAATCGCCAGAAATAATGACCAGTATCACGTTTGTATAAATTTCCATCAGATTAAAGAGTTGTGAGGAAGAAAATAAAGGACAAAGTGACATCTGGTCCAAACAACATACGCTTTTCCGTCATTTGGGACTGTTCTGGTTTTTTAACTGTGTTTTACCTAAAATCTTTGAGTAATTCCGAAAAAGGAGAATATTTCTTGAAATATGTAAGGAGGCTAGAGTTCGCCCGAAATTCAAGAATAGTAGTAGTATAGAAGAAGTATTTCTTTGCTCTGTTAACTTTGCAAAAGTTTTTAAAATGATTTTGTATAACCGTATATTATATTCCAGTATCCAAAATATGATATCTCATAATCAGCATAGATTTGTCAATAATGGTTTGATATATGGTGGAGGCGGCTTGATCGTCCGGAAGGTTAATTCTTCATAATTAACCTGATATAGATTACTCTATATGCACCTATAACGGAAAATGAAGATGTAAGACACCCCCTATTGCGATAACTTACTGTTATCAAGCTTTTCACTCGAGTCTCTTAACGTTTCAGTTCTTGCTGTTCTGATCCATTCCACAGTCTTTCTAGAACTTTCCAGAAGTTCAGACAACACTTTACACTTTTCCATCTTATGTTCTAGAAATTTACAGAACAGAAGCATTGAAAACATCCCATATGTTTATATTTTTATTACTATTTTGAAATGTATAGAAGACCGATGATTGATTCACTGATTTCAGTTGCTAATTGTTGAACCAAGAATAATTTTCATTCTCTGGTAGACAGCTCCTCCGCGACATTGTCCTTTGTAGGCAAGCTGGTCGCATTTACTCCATACAATTGAAATCAAAAAGAAGTGACGTATGACTATGTGTGTTGGTGGTTAACATCATTTCGCACTCAACTCCTGTGTGAACAGAGCATTCAATAGAAAATATCATGCTGAGATACGAGCCAAAATATGAATTCATGCCAAGCGTTTCACACGAGCTACTCCCAATAAATGGATTTTCTGTACATGTTCGGCAAGAAAGGAAATGGGAGTTGTATACACAGCAAACATTTCTTAGTGTTTTGTTTGTGTTGATTGTAGATTAGGATTTCGCCGATGACAAACAAAAATATTTTGGAATTTCACACTCTGTGAGGGAAATTTCAACATTAAAATTATATTGCGCGTGACTTCCTTTTCTCATCTGACCTCTCCAACCGATATATTTTTCATAATTTCCACGTCTTAAATAGCAGAAAAGTTTTCCGAATTCCTAAGCGTTCTACTTATCGATCGAATAAAAATGAGAACAAATGTATAGGGATCGATTTTGTAGAATTTTAAATTAGAAACCCCGAATTTTTATATCCACTCAGGAAAGTTTCCATCAGGGAGTAACAATGGAATGTAGCTGAGATGAATACCGATCCATTTTCTGCCCTCCAGAAACAAATGCTGCACACAAAGAGATACTGAGGAAAAATGTGTTTGCGTAATGAAATTTTTATTCTGGCCTTCGGCAGTATTCACATCATAGAAAGTCGCAAACAAAAGTAATCTCCACAATTCTCATTATTTATCCTAACGAGAGGCCAACAACAAGAGCTGACATTAAGGAGACAACGGAATATTGTCACAAATGTGTGTGGGTGAATTTTCGTAATTTATTCATTTGATCTTCTCTCATTATTTATTTAGACAATATTCCCAGAATGGTACTATTTTATAAATAATACCATGAATTCAAGTCAATAATCGATTTTGATAAACAAATCATGATTCCTTGGCGCTAAAAAATTATTATTGCAAGTATTTCATTCTAACACTTGTTATGGAATGTATATTCTAACACTGCTGTAGGTATAAATACGTTAGCCTTAACTGTAATCATAGTAACATTATGTGAATTGAAATGTCAAAATAATTTTTCGTTAGTTTTCCATTTGGTTATATGAAAAATTTGTGATCATGGAGGAAGTACAGTCTGTTACTCAGTTAGAATGAAAATTCGTTATGCTCCTGATTCCTCGCGCTCGTCTTTCGGTTCGCGCTCCGGAACTTCGAATTTACTTCCGTTACTTTCGTTAAGGCAAAAATTAATTTCACTCAAGACAGCAGTCTTGTACGCAGTAACTTATCGGAAAAAATAATTAATTTGCCCTTCTACACTTGTACAGATTTCTTTGGATAAACATTTTTTTTTCATTTTCAGATAGTGGAAGGAAAAATCATGTCAAGAATTGAATGTTTGACTTTTGGTATGAGTATTACAATGGATGTTTAGAGCTTATTTGGAAGTATTCTTGTTGAAAAGAATGTGTTAATACATTTTTTAATTTGACCATTCATAACATCATGTATATTACCTATATTTTCCAAAGGAACTCAAAAATAAAATTAGTTTCCTTTAGGCTTATCTTACTAAAGTTTTCAAGGTTACTTCTTATTTCTGGGAGATAATTGGCGGACCATTCCTCGTGATTATTTATGATATATATTATCACTATAAATAGACTCGATATGAATTATTCATTCAAACAGTTAGCAATGTCGCTATCTGATTTCGCAATACTCAATCACTACATTCAAATTTTGTGACTGGATTTGTAAATTCAGTATTTTCATTTTGAAATAACTGTTTTAGCGTTTTCCACATTTGTTTAGAGTCTCCCTAATGAGAGTCAATTGTATTTTCTTAATAAAGTTTTCTTTTCAATCTAAGACTGTTATTAATTTCAATTGCATATATTTTGAAGATATTCCAAAGATATTTTTTTCTCCACGTTTCTACTACACTGTGTGAAGTTTTATAAGCATTAATGCGATTGTTTCCCTTTATATGAATTTCTTCATCATACCAAGGTAGGCTATTTCTATTATTCTGCCTACTAACATGAAAGGCCCTATCTGCAAAATTTGGAATTTTGACTTTTTTGGCTAGTTGGAGACGCTGACATTCGACTCACATGTGTGCAAAATCAAGGTGTCCTATCCACTTGATAAACCACTGAATTCTTGTCTAAAACGTTTGTCCTAAGTACATAAAGCATCACTCATACTAACCTGAATTGTCCGAACAAACAAATGCTAATATAATCTCCACACACAATAAAATTTACTTAGGATATTTTAAACTAGTATTAATGCATTTATGTTGCAACTCTGAATTCAAATTATAAAAATGATTAGGTATTATTAATACTTACATTGCAATGTTTTTCAAATTGAATATTCATCAGATTTTTTATTTATGGATTGTGTTTAATTTTGGACCTGATATATTATGAAAATCTGGTACGCATACATCAAAAACATTTCCTATCTTACATTTATTACAAAAATCTTTGAATCAGGAAAGTGTAAATGAAAACCTTATATGTCATTGTATTCTGCTCTTCACTGCAGTTCTTATCTGAGAATATCTTAGAAACCACATAGCAGACATGTATTTTCTAACAATATCAGTTTGAATGCCAATTATCTCAACACAATGAAATTGTAGATAGGATCTTTCATGTTAGTAGGGCATTATTTTCAAATATTTTTACAGGGCAAATTCCATCAACTTTCTTAAATTGTGTTGACATCTATGTAATTTGTTGGCCAACTGCAATCGATCAGTCTCAAATTTATTATGTAAAAATTATCAAAGGTAATATCACGATTCCTTCAAATGTTATCGATAAATTTTTAGTTTCCACGAAAACTTTTATATTTGGCAAAAGTATGAGAACAAACCGATTGAAAAATCACGAGTCTGTAAGACGAGTGATTTTATCTATTCGGTTTGTTTGAATGCTTTTGCCTAAAAATAAAAAAGTTTTGAGTGTTTTGAAAATGAAAGTTTATCTAAATAAATTTGAAGAACGAGTTATATTTGGAAAGATTATATATTGAACAAATCAAAGGAATAACAATTCAATTCATTAGTATTCCATTAACATGAGGAGAAAAGAAGGAAATTTTATTATCAGGAAATGTACATTTCAAAATATCAACGATATAGGCTTTCTATGGTCCAGAAGAGATATGATGAGATATGATGCTTAAGCGAAGCATATGATATAGATATCTAGAAATTATGATAGTTTAAAGCAAACCTTACTAATGTTTTCTGACGAAACCAAGAGATGGCGGCACACCTCTCCATTGTACAAGGTTGATAATTGAAAATTTTTTCTCATATGAATTGAAAATCGCGCCAGAAGGAACATAAAATTATTCGATATGTCATTGTATGAAGAACTTCATACAACGGTTTACTCTTTTAAACCACAAAAAACAAATGACAAAAATTAATCGTACGCCTTCTTCATTTGAGTTCAGGAATATCGTCCTATAAGCGGCTACAATTTTGTCCAAAACGTAAAAGTCGTCGTTTGCGATATCCACCGATTTCAATTGTTTAGAACTCGTTGGCGACATCTGCCATAAACTTGGTTATGTTCATGAGCTATTATTTACGTGTGTGAAATTTGAGTGTTTATTGAAATGTGTTGTTTATGTTATTATTATGCTAAAAAAGTGAAAGGTGGATGACTATTAATGATAAGGTAACTTTTCATCCATGATAGTTTTTATTTTAACCTTATATAATATGAGCCAATTCAATAGAATCAACGAGGTAAACCTTATAGTTTTGACAGTTCAAAGGTAAACAACGTTTTATCAAGGACCAGGCAGTTTTATCGGTAATACCGCACAAGAGCTCAGATTTAGCCGGATATTTTTTGTGGTTGTTTTCGAATACTTACTTTCATTGGCAATTTAACGAGAGCTGTTCGAGTTAAATTACCTATATCAAAGTGAGTATGAGAAAACCACCGTAAAAAATATCCCGTGTGTTGTTACTTATAATATCAATAGTTATTGTATCGTGACCAATTATTTTTGGAATATATCTTCAATTTCAAGAGAGAGAATGTTATTATTTTGTTATCAAATTTGATTCGATAAATTCTGCGATGATCATGACAAAAGATGATTTAGATCCCCATCCTCATCTTCATACACAGAATTATTAGTTATGGCTCTGACTTATACCATTTCTAATACAAAAATCTATAATAACCAATAAACAGTCAAAACTATGAAAACTAGAATGTTTTTTGTCTTTCGAAATGTATTAAACGTAACCTTAAAATCCTAGGCGCATTGCATCGTGATAAAGTAAAGTAGTTTATATTTCTTGAGTATTCAAACCAATGGTTCCAAATATGCTATGAGAAAATTAACACTCAATAGCTATCCTAAATTATGTATAAGCTATCCAAATATTCTGAAATAAAGAAAAATAACTCATACCCAAAAAAACCACGGGGAGATCGAAACGGCACAATCTGATTAAGCAACCGAGCGTTTTTTAAATGTTTTCGCTCTAGAGCAGAAATACTGTCCCAAAATAACATTTCTCCGGAAAAGTCATCTTTGCGTTGTGATCTGGAAGCCCCAAAGGCTACTAATCAAGGAATTATATCTTTTATATGAAAATTGATCATTAACTTGAATTGATGGTATTATTTATCAAAATAATTTAATTCTGGGAATATTATTTAAATTAATGAAAGAGGAATAAATGAATATATACAAAAGTTCACTGAATATTTATACATTTGAGAAAATTTTCCGTCATACACTATCTCCTGAATATCGGCTCATTGTTCTCCTGCAGCGCTCTCAACAGTTAGGCAGGGAAGTTTGCTCACTCTACGTCCAACCTTTCCTGTCCTACCCTAGTTCCCACCGGACGAAGAATGTATGAAATGGGATGTTATGATTGAACCGAAATGCAAAGCCATGTTTATCCATAAATTTCTAATAAAGACCCTATTTATTTATTTATCCTGAGAGGTCAGGGATTCGATCAAGGCAACTTAACTTTGTTCATTATGAAAACGAAAAACGAAAATAATTTTCTGAGTACCTATAGATAGTTTTTTTGTACTTCACATGTAAATGTTAACTAGATAAATTTAATTAAAAATTATGTATTCGACAGCATATCCGAACACGTGCGGAAAGCACTTTCCGCATGCGTGGTCGTAGGTAAAAATGAAACTTATGAGGCTAACATTATAGGAATAACTGAAATTTCAAATTATTGTTTGATCTTTGGATCAGACCAGGTCTCTCTCTCTAAGTTGTCGTGGTATTATCTCATTAGGTGTTGTGGATCACCTATTTGATGATGATTGTAGATACTGCCTTTTTAAATGGTTTGGTATTATATCTCTAAATAAGTGCCAGAAAAATAAAATTCTGAATTTCAAGACTCACTTCAAATTTACTTCATCATCGAAAAATCAAAAAATAAAAAAAATATTCTTGTATTTTGGTAAAAAATCCTGTTTTCACCAATAACCCGTCAACTGTTGGAAATATCAAAAAAGCATTGAGTCCAAAAAGAAAGCTTAATAAATTTCCTGAATGAAAGTTATGAAGTAATTTTTCTCTTTATATTAGGGTATTGTTTTCGAGAAAATCAATATCGGAGTTTTATCAAGATTCCCAATATGGATTCAGGCTCGAATTCGTGAATTTTGATCGCCGTCTTTTGATAAAAACTACACAAGCTAGGATGAAAAATCAAATTGATTTTCGAAGGTGATGAAACTTACTAAAATCCACTAATTTCAAGATGGAATATTTAAATTTTTACCTTTTGGGCATACACCTTTTATGTTATATTATATACTTTTACATACATGCAGGTATTTCTCCATCATCTTCATCACCTTCAACACCCAATTAGATTTTTCATCCTAGCTTGCGTAGTTTTCAAGCAATATGTTTTTATAGTCCACGCATGAAGAAATTCTAAAGCTTCGTACAGACCTGAACATCACGCCGAACAACAATCAGAACAACGAACTGAATGGCAAACGGGCATATTTGATTTCAACGGACCGAACAACAAATGGAATGTTTATGTTGTTCCCAGATTTTTTTTTGATGTGTTGGCATCGACTGCTATCCACGTGTTCTGGATAGACTGTGTTACTAACTCCTTACGCCACTTTGGGAGCAGCACTAATACATTTCGGATTCCCAGAATTGTTTCAGTAGTTCTGCGTTCAAGATGGAAAAAAGTAGCAGCAGCAGTAACGTAACTACATTCTTTAACTGCGGAAAAAAATCGCGAAAAACAAGATGGTGCTGAAAGTTTCAATGGATTTAAATGGATTGAAGTTTCAAGCTGTAGGTGGACATTATAAAAATTGCTATCATGATGCCAATAAGGACCCAAATTCCTTCCTACATTCCTCTGCATCCACATTTACAAAAAAAATCGATAAACATTAGTTTCAGAAATAGTTCTTTTGTCGACTCCAATGTGTAGACACAAAAAACACTCAAAAGACAAGAAACTTACAAATTCACTGGACTAAGGCTCACCAGTAATGGTCTCTTCGTCGTTTTGTTTCGACCTATCCAAACCTGAGAACGCATTCGCGAGCATTTTCTATGATGTCGAATAGAGAAAACCGACAGGTGATGGGAACGCCTCCAACCGTTCGCCGAACGACCAGGATTTGCGAAACTGCAAACGCGTTCGTAGCCCCGTCCTAATTAGTGTTCTGTTCACCGTTCGATTTGTTGCTCTGTTTGTCATTTGGCATGATGTTTAGGTCTGTTTTACGAAGCTTAATGAACAAATTCGCGTTCAAATCCATATTGGGGACTTGGGAAATTAGTAAATAACTGTCATTTAGGATATTCATCAAGCTTTCTTTTTTTATAATGAAAACTTTTTTAATATTTTCGACGGTTTACGAGTTTTAGGGAGAAACAGTCTTTTTGACCAGAGGGGTATTTTTCTTTGGTGCGGAGCCACGTCCCTTCAAAAAGGATTATTATAGACTTATGATAAATGAATCCTTTACTAACGGTTAATGAAAAAAATGTTTTGTGACGATTCATTGGGTAGATATAATGTATATTTTACTCCAGTGACTGTACTATATTCCAAGCGCAATCAAATGAACGAACACACTCCAGTCACATCAGCTGGGCTGATGTGATTTGTGTTCTGTATTTGTTTCGTGTCATTCCACATTAATATTTATGTGTTTAAGCATGCAAAAATCCGCACTTAGAGGGGTAACAGATGAGAGTTCTTTGGTAAGTTAATGTTATTTCAATTTGGAAAATATTTGAGAATGTGTGGCTGAGATATTCTCTGAGAAAAAGACACAGGGTACCTTGAAATTGCTTTTCTGTTTAATCAAGTGGGATGTTTTGTTCACAGTAGAAATTTCGTCATTATTAAATGTTCATTATCATTATCTTACCACAATCCTTAATACATCGGGCCAACCTGCGTAGTTTGTAAAAGGCATAATAATTTGATATATCTGCACCAACAGGAAATAATGTAACCTTATCATGCAATGTGTTGCTGACTCGGTGCTTGAGCTGATCAAGGCAAAGAAAACGCGCATCAGGCAACGAACAGTAGAACATACATAACTGCAAATTCGAAAATATTCACGCCCACGATGCTCGGTAGTCGTATGACATACGACCTAGTGATAAGGCAAACGTTTTAAATGGTTAGACACAAGTGATAGCTAATGTTGTTCATTTTAACTTCTTTCTGAAGTGGAAAAGTTGAAGAAATCGGAAGAAGTGGGATAAATGAACAAGGCAATGTTTTTATTGCAAATAAAAAGAATATCATAAAGAAAAGTTGATTTCTTATGGTGTTGAAAATCAAAAAACAGGCCTAAATGATGGTTTTGTAAGACATTGCTCTTTTTGTCTGACGTCAATTCTTATCGTGACATTATAACCGAAGGATATGTGCAACATTGCAATGTTGAAGTTTTGGTGGACAGTGCAAATCGAATGCGAATGACGATATGTTGATGATCATTGATTCTGGTGCGTCAAATCACATGATTAAATCATATTACAATTATTTTTCTGGAGTACATGAAGAATGTTTATTCATCAGGTATTGAATGTAGCCAAAGGCAAGTGAATCTGTGTACTAGAATGTCGACGTTTGCTGAAAATGGTTTGAATTTTCACTAGTTTTTTGGTGCAAATTTGATATTTCACTCTCTACATAATGTCCATAATAATTATCAGTATGATTTTCTGAAAGAGAATGATTGAATTAATTGAGAAGTTGATTATGAAACAATTCTATAATACAAATTTACTGAATAACTTTTCTGAATAAACTTTTTTGATAATGTCAAAAATAGGGATAGTTTACTTTCGAGCAAAATACATATTTTTGTTCTGCCCTGTACACTGGTTGTGTAACGTAGTGTAACGTAGAACTGAGAGAAGGTGTTGATTATTACCGGTAATGATAATCTTTCAATATTTTATTGTTTGTACCAATTTATATTTTATTTCATATTATAATACAGTACGCTAGTATGTAACTATATTCTAATCCTTGATCATCATGGCATTCTAATCTTGGAGAAATAATTCATATCCTGAAATCTCTTTCAATAGTTTCATTATTTCATCAAAAGTATTCACGCTGAGCAATTACTCAACACTGAAGTTACAGCTACCCTGTACAGAAGCAGCATTCAGGCATTTTCTTATTGTTGAATGGACTTAAATCTTCTACTGTCAGAATCTCGTCGCTCATACCTGAACAATATTTTGTGGGGTTAAATTGCCCAAAGAAACAGAACAGAAACATCTCATGCAATTCCTCTGGTTTTCATTCATTTCTTTGTGATTAATTTTATCGTTCTGCTCTGTTATGAATTTTCAGTCATCTCCTTTGAAACCTTTTAAAAAATTTGGATTCGTCTTCTAAAACGATTCTGAAAAGCATGAACCTCAAACGTGAAAAGCTTTCTGTGAAACTTAAATGTCTTTGATTGCCTGTTATTCTCAGTATCGGATTCAAATTATTCAAGAAACCTGGTTTAATCACTCATACTTGTGAAATCGGATTTTAGTTATTATCCAAATTGTGCAGTCGGTTAGAATTTGGCATTCATATAAAAACAAATTATGTATGAGCAATAATTGAGAAATCCTTTATAGTTTCAAAATGAACCGAAGCACAGTGCGATATTTTCACAATCTATTTGGACAAAATTATTTTATTTGAGATTTGTGTGTCAACAAGCAGTACAATGAATATGAGTGAATAAAAAAAACAGTTATGTTAAAAAATAATAATAATACACGGAATGAATGAAAAAAAAAATCCCAAGTCAATTGATATCCTGAACAAAATATTGACACTGTTAACTCTGAATTGTAATGTAATGTAATGTATTGTAATTTAATGTAATACTATCTAATTATTGTTCCATCCCTAATAACCTCTAATGGTTGATGCGATTCATTTGAAATAAAAAAAAAATTAAAAATTTAGAAGAAATATAGAGAAAAATTTCAATCTATAGACAAGACACCCTCCCTGTTCAAGAACGATCTATTCTAAATGGTTGACAGAATCAATATATAAATTTTGAAGACAATTGTCATAATGATTTGAGTTCAATTTCTATAAGAAAATTCGATTCAAAACTACAAAAAAAAATTATTATAGTTTGCACGAGTATTATTATGGTCCTGCTGTATAATGTGATTGTAATAGCTGTCATGGAATTTTTGAAGAGAATTATCAAAGGTAATACCACGAGTCCGTCGAATTGTATCGATCAATTTTTATTTTCCACGAAAACTCTTTCATTTGGCAAGAGTATGAAATTACAAGTGTGTAGGACGACTGATTTTATCTAATTCGGTTTCTTTGAATGCTTTTGCCTAAAAATAAAAAAGTTTGAGTGTTTTGAAAATGAAAATTTATCTCATTAAATTTGAAGAACGAGTTGTATTGGGATAGATTATTTCTTGAACAAATGCAAGAACAATTTCATTCGTTAGTATTCCATTAACATGAGGAGGAAAGGAGGAAATTTAATTATTAGAAAATGTACATTTCAAATAACAAACAACGATATACGCCTTGTATGATCCAAAAAGGATATGATGAGTTTAAAGCAAACCTTACTTATGCTTTCTGACGATACCAAGAGATGGCGCCACACCTCTCCATTGTAAAAGGTTGATAATTGAAAATTTCTTTTTATGAATTGAAAATCGCGTCAGAAGGAACATAAAATTATTCGTTATGTCGTTGTATGAAGATCTTCATACAACGGTTTCGTCTCAAACCCCAAAAAACAAATTCAATTGAAAAAAAAAATCAATCGTACGCCATCTTCATTTGAGTTTAGATCGGTCTACAAGCGGTTACAAATTTGTCCGCGACGTGTCGTCGTTTGCGATATTTGCCATAAACTGGGTTATTGTTATATATTGGGCTCTAAAGAGTTCCACTCTGTATATGCGATTTGAGTATTCACCTTGTGGATAGTTGTTTTTTGTCTTCAAGCAAACATCGAGCCGATATGACTGCTCGCAGGCAGTATGAAATAAATAGGTACACAATTACCAGTGGTTTTATTCATTACTCGCGAATACTATTTTATATAATAGTAACAAATAGAACATTGGCGACAAAGATTACTTTAGTAACTCACGTGCAAGTGTAATTTAGAGCGAAGTGCGGTTATCAAAATATAACGTGAAATCGTTCGTACGAAGTGCGTATATCAAATTATATCGTACATTTTTTAGTGAAACTTCAAAATGCCCGAATCTCAGTGGGACTTTTGGGTTCACTGAATACTTTCGATCCGAATAATTCGGACTTTTCGGTATTCAAGGAACGACTCAAGCAATTTTTTATCGCTAATAAAATAACGGAGGAAGATCGCAAAAAGGCTATCCTTTTGAACACTCTCTCTGAAAATTGTTATGTTTTGATAAGAAATTTGTGTGTTCCCCATCTACCGGAAGATAAATCGTTTGACGAATTGAGCAAATTGTTAGCTGAACATTTGGCTCCAGTGAAATCCTATTTTGCCGAACGGCTAAAATTTTATACCGCAAGACGCGAAATTAACGAAAGTGTTTCAAACTGGGAAGCTAAGGTTAAAAAGCTTGCTTCAAATTGTAACTTTGGAAACGAATTGGAAACAGTCATGCGGGACATTTTTGTGATTGGAATCAATGATGTGAAGATCATGGACCGTTTATTCGAAGAGGATGCCTCAAAAGCTACCGTGAATCTGAAACAAGTGGTTAAATTAGCATTATCAAAGGTGTAATGATAATTCGTATTTATCACCCTTTATAAGTTTATTTTGTATGTGTCATTATGTCAGTTGTTTAACGTATACTCTGAAAGTTGTCAGATAATCCTTCTGTTTATTTGCTTATTAAAGCCTTCAGTTCGAGAGAGGTCTTATTACAATTTAATAAGCAAATATATTCTCATAATATAGTAACTCGAACGATGCTGAATAGTCAGGAAACCATCGCAAGTTCTCAATCAACTATGACAACCTTGGACAGGCTTTTGCGTCCTGAGAGATTAGAAGTAGATGTGGATTCCAGTAGTTCTGGACAAGAATGGATTCACTGGCATAAAACCTTTGAAAATTTTCTGAAAAAGACGTCAGCTACTGAAGAAGATAAGCTCAATTTGCTCGTAAATTATGTGTCTTCCTCAATATATACTCATATTAGTGATGGTGATACATATGTATCAGCTACTAAGACACTTCATGATATATTCGTGAAAACAAAGAACGAGGTATTCGCCAGACACACACTTTCAATGAGAAAACAAAATGAAAATGAATCAATTGACCAATACCTTCAAATGCTGAAACTTTTAAGTAAAGATTGCGATTTCAAGGCAGTTACAGCTGATCAAAATAGAGACGATTTTATTCGCGATACCTTCATTAGTGGACTGAAGTCTTCACAAATCCGACAAAGATTGTTAGAAAATTCAAAGCTTCAACTGAAAGAGGCAATCGATCAAGCCAGAGCATTAGAAATGGCTCAACATCAATCCGAAAAGTATAACAACTCTTCTTCATTCATGAATGCCTCAATGAACGTGTCAGAAAGTAATCCAGAGCATTCAACAAATTTGTCATCTATCCAAATCAAGTGCTATTTTTGCGGAAACTTGAAACATCCTCGTGATCGATGTCCAGCTAAGAATACAACATGCAGATCCTGTGGGAAATTGGGACATTTTTCAAAAGTTTGTCGTTCTTCAAATTTGAATACAAAAACTGTCACTTCATCTGTTACTTTAGCCACCATTTCAGCTGCATCTCCAAAATCATTATCAAAGGCTGTTATTCGGATTAACGTTAATGGGCTAGAAACTGACGCATTAGTGGATACAGGAAGTTCAGAAAGTTTCGTGAGTCAAAATTTGGTGAAAATTCGAAACTTGTTAATATATCCAGCTGATGGAGAAGTTAATGAAGTAGCTATGGCTTCTACATCTTTGCATTCCAAAATAATCGGATTTTGTACAGTAACTCTCAATATTCTTGGATATGAATACAAAAACAGTAGGTTATTGGTTCTCTCTGACTTGTGTGCTGATGTGATTTTGGGACATGACATTTTATCGAAGCACGACAGTTTAAAAATCGCATTTGGTGGACCCAAACCTCCCTTAACATTATGTGGATTATCCATTGCAAAAGTCGATCCCCCTTCATTGTTTGCCAATCTGACATCAGATTGTAAACCAATAGCAATCAAATCACGAAGATACTCTTTCAGTGACTACAATTTCATAAAGGAAGAAACTGGGAAACTGCTATCCGATGGTATTATTGAACCAAGTAGATCACCATGGCGAGCTCAACCATTGATCACAACCAATGAAAATCATAAAAAAAGAATGGTTATTGACTATTCACAAACGATCAATAAATTCACCCTTCTTGATGCTTACCCTCTACCAAAAATCGAAGATATAGTTCAGAAAGTTTCAAAATATGACGTATTCAGCTCAATTTATTTAAAGAGTGCCTACCATCAAATTCCTATTCAGTTAATAGATAGACCATATACTGCTTTCGAGGCAGGGGGAAAATTATATCAGTTTACTAGGATCCCATTTGGAGTCACAAATGGAGTTTCCTGCTTCCAGAGAACAATAGATGACATCATAGAACGAGAAAATCTCAAAGGTACTTACGCATATTTGGATGACGTGACAATATGTGGTAGGAACCAAGGAGATCATGATCAAAATTTGAAAAAATTCATGGAGATGACCGATAAATATCATCTCACCATCAATAAAAACAAGTGTATATTTTCTGTTGATACAATCCACATCCTTGGTTACACTGTTGGAAAAAAGACAATAAAACCTGATGCCAATAGACTCAGGCCTTTGCTGGATATGCCTCTACCATCCAACTCTGATTCCTTGCGTTGAATTGTAGGAATGTTTTCCCATTATTCCAAATGGATTCCTCGATTTTCAGAAAAAATTCAACCTCTTGTACGAGCAACTATATTTCCTTTGAATCCTGAAGCAGCTGCTACTTTTCGCCAGCTCATATCTGACATTGCTAAATCAGCTGTTTCATCTATCGACGAAAGTATACCATTCGTTGTAGAGACAGACGCTTCGAATTATGCAATTAGTGCGATATTGTCTCAGTCTGAACGACCTGTTGCGTTTTTTTCAAGAAGTTTATCGCACTCTGAACAAAAACATTCAGCAATCGAAAAGGAAGCTTATGCCATCATTGAAGCACTGCGAAAATGGAGACATTATTTAATTGGCAGATACTTTACTCTTATAACGGATCAAAAATCAGTTTCTTTCATGTTCCATGACAAGAACCATGGAAAAATAAAAAATGAAAAAATAATGAGGTGGCGACTGGAGTTGTCATGTTTCAAATATGATATAATTTATCGACCTGGTTCTAAAAATACAGTTGCTGATGCATTCTCCAGAATATGTTCAGCTACGGATGGAATAAACAAGTTGGTAGAGTTACATGATAAGCTTTGTCACCCAGGAGTAACAAGAATGTATCATTGGTTACGATCCAAAAATATGCCGTATTCTGTAGAAGACGTCCGGAAAGTTATTTCATCATGCAGAACGTGCTCAGAACTGAAACCGAATTTTTGCAAGTATCAAGGAACCCTGATAAAAGCTACTGCTCCACTAGAACGCCTCAATATAGACTTCAAAGGACCCATACCATCAATATCTAAAAATCGTTATCTCCTTACAATTATAGACGAATTCTCCAGATTTCCGTTTGCCTTTCCCTGTCCGGATATGACATCAGGAACAGTCATCAGTTGCCTCAGACAGTTATTTGCGATTTTTGGAATGCCTCTTTACATTCATTCTGAGCGAGGAGCTGCTTTAATATCGCAAGAAGTAAAGACATTCTTGAGTTCACACGGTATTTCCACTAGTCGAACCACTCCCTATAATCCTCAAGGAAATGGACAGGTTGAAAGATACAATGGTATCATCTGGAAAACTATAACACTGGCTTTGAAATCACGAAACCTGGATTCAAAATACTGGGAAACTGTTTTGCTAGATTCACTTCATTCAGTCAGGTCTCTTTTGTGTACTTCGACGAATGAAACTCCTCATGAAAGATTGTTCATTTATCGTCGAAGAACGCTGATCGGATCTTCTTTACCTTCTTGGCTTACATCACCCGGGCCGATTCTAATAAAAAAGCAAGTTCGTGCGAGTAAATATGATCCATTAGTTGAAGAAGTCGAGTTGATAGAATCAAATGAAGGTTATGCTCATGTACGTTTACCTAACGGAAGAGAAACAACCGTATCCATTCGTCATCTTGCCCCATATCCTGAATGCCGTACCACAGAAGACGAGGGGCCCACAACAGATAATATAGACAATGTTGCAGATTCAAACAACCAGAAAAACGAAAATAGCGATGCCGTTGATTCATGTGAAGTCAGGCGCCCACAAAGGAATAAACATCTTCCTGGCTACTTGAGCGATTACGTTACATTTTAGGCCGAGGAGAATGTAATGATAATTCGTATTTATCACCCTTTATAAGTTTATTTTGTATGTGTCATTATGTCAGTTGTTTAACGTATACTCTGAAAGTTGTCAGATAATCCTTCTGTTTATTTGCTTATTAAAGCCTTCAGTTCGAGAGAGGTCTTATTACAAAAGGAGTCAGCTTTAAAGGAGCACAGCACCAGGGAGAGTTTGGGGGTGGTGAACATCAAGGCGGAGCCAGTGAATTTTCACCGTCAACGCGGTAAGGCACCACAACACAAGCGGCCTGGACAAGTTTCGAGTCTAGGTGATAGATCATCATCGAACACTTCTGGTAAGACTCAGGGACGGTCTCAAATGGTAAGCAAACCACAATCTATCAAATGCTCAGTGTGCGGAAGAAAAAATCACTCATCGAATGACTGTAACTATAAAAATTGCATTTGCCACAAATGTGGAGTGAGGGGACATTTAGCGCCTCTTTGTAAAAGTCTTCTCAACATTTTTTGAGTGAAGCTGAATATGAACAGACAATTACTGATGATTCAATTTTCAATATACGTTGTTTAAGTTCAGATATTGATACAAATGGAAATGTTAAACCAACTTTTGTAAATTTATTGGTAGAAAATATTCCGATAAGTTTTGAGGCCGACTCCGGATTTGCTCACGCAGCGATTTCAGAAAAATTATTTCTGAAACATTTTCAAAATAAAACATTATTCAGAAATGATTTGGCTTTGAAAGATTACGTAGGTCTCAGTTTTGAGCCTTTGGGTTTCTTGAATTTAAAAATAAAATTCGAATGTGATGAATTTGATCTTAAAACATATGTTATAAAAAATGGAGGACCTCCACTTATCGGAAGAAATGGTCTTAATATGTTAAATTTGGGTATAGGTAAATTAAAATATGTATCTAGCATGAAAAAAGATTCAACTGACATTTTTTCTGAAAAAGTAGATGCTTTGTTTGAAAATTATAAAGAAGTGTATGATGGAAGTTTAGGAAAACTCAATAAGTTTGAAATCTCTCTGAAAGTCAAGGAGGGTACTGTTCCAAAATTTCATAAAGCCCGACCTGTACCATTGGCTTTAAAATCAAAAATTGAAAACGAACTTAAACGTTTAGTAGATGCAAAAAATTGTGTAACTTGTTCAATGTATTCTAGTAATCCACCAAAAGCTTCGTTAACAGTTTGGAACTGGCCAAAAGAACCGTGGACAAGGTTGCACGCAGATTTTTTTGGACCCTTATTCAATAAAAATTTTTTGGTCATTGAGGACGCAACTTCAAAATGGATCGAGTGTATGGAAGTTAGCAATATCACAGCTTCAACAACAATCAAACATTTTAGGGAAATTTTTGCCCGATTTGGTTTACCAATTGAACTCTGCACCGATAACGCAAAAACTTTTATTTCTGAGGAGTTTCAAAATTTTTTGTTGGCTAGTGGTATAAAACATTCTACAGGAGCTCCCTATCATACTGCCACTAATGGTTTAGGAGAAAGTGGGGTAAAAATAATGAAAAATGCTATTCTCAAAGCCAGAAACGACAATCCGAATATGGATTTACATTTAATTATAAACCGTTTTTTGTTTCAATACCGGAGTACACCGCATACCACGACCGGAGAAAAACCATCAAAATTATTGATTGGTCGATCTTTACGTTGAAAATTTGACTTGTTGATGCCATCTGTTAGGGACTCAGTGGAGGCTAGACAAAATTATCAAAAAAAGTATTATAAACAAAAAAAAGATGAATACTTTACCGAAAATGATCAGGTATGGGTTAGAGATTTTCGACCAGGTACACCTCCTTGGTGTTCAGGTATTGTCAAAGAAGTTCTAGGTACAAGAACTTATATAGTTCAGACAAGTTGTCGATTGACATGGAAAAGACACAAAAATCAAATGAAAGTTAAACATGCAGTGGCAGAGGATTTGGTGTCAGTTTCATTTATTCCGCGATCCTGTTTGAATGATAGTGATCTTAATCATAGCAATGAGAATAGTGGTAGTAAAAATGATATAAATGTAAATAATGTAAATAGAGAAATTGTAAATACTGAAAATCGCAATGTGAATAGGGCAGCTAACTGGTCACCAAAGACATCAAGACGCCGTAGCCAGTTGAAGCAGCCTGATAGGTTAGGGATGAAAAATTAAAATTTTTTCAGGTTGATATTTAAAAAAAAAAATTAGTTATAGTACAGTGCTTAGGAAAGAGGTGTTATATATTGGGCTCTAAAGAGTTCCACTCTGTATATGCGATTTGAGTATTCACCTTGTGGATAGTTGTTTTTTGTCTTCAAGCAAACATCGGGCCGATATGACTGCTCGCAGGCAGTATGAAATAAATAGGTACACAATTACCAGTGGTTTTATTCATTACTCGCGAATACTATTTTATATAATAGTAACAAATAGAACAGTTATGTTCATGAGCTATTCACGTGTGTGAAGTTTGAGTGTTTATTGAAAAGTGTCGTTTATGTTATTATTATGCTGAAAAAGTGAAAAGTGAATGACTATTGATAATACGGTAACTTTCATTCATGATAGTTTTTATTTTAAGCTTGTATATACTCCATTTCAATAGAATCGAGGCGGTAAACCTTATAGTTTTTACAGTTCAAAGGTAAACAACATTTTATCAAGGACTAGATAGTTTTATCACTTAGAATTGCACAAGTGGTTTCTATTCTATCTGGTAAATTTAGGTTGTTTAATGAGAAACTGTTTCCTAGCAATTCGACGAGAATAACTGTCCATTAAAAACATGACACCGAAGGTGGAGTGTTTTCAGGTTGACAGTTATTCGAGTCAAATTGCTAAAGGAAACAGTTTAGAATTTGAACAATACAAATTTACCCGATATCAATCTCGAGTGTAATTCGGCAGGACAATTTAATGAATAAGAAATTCAGAAACATATCAATGTCAAACTATTCATTTTGGCAACCAACACCGCGATAATTGATAAACAAATGAATGAGTGAAAAAACCACTAGTGTATTTGTCGCTGTAAAAGTTGAAGTTAAGTTTTGCCGCTATCAAATGGACAATTGCACTGTGGCATATGCGATTTTTTATACATAAATTAAATTGTCAGTATAAAACCGAATGATTGGCCAGAATAACACGCTGCTATTGGTTGAAATACCAAAAACGTCACATTTTGACATGTGAAAAAAATAATCGAGGGTAATACCCAATGTCATATTATGGCTAGAATGCGTTATTTACACTTTCAGCTGCGGTTAAGATAGGGTCAATCTAAGCACAAGGTTTTTTCCCCGCTTGTTTCGGGGTCATTATATGCTTATATACATTGTATATATCGAAAATTGATTTTTGAAACCTTTGGTGTGAATACAATTTAAGAAAAAGAAGCCCACCAAAACAACAAAACTACTTCACTTTCACTCTCCGCGCGTTTCGCTAACAAAGTTAGCATTCTCAAGAGCTATACGCTTACTATGCTAGAGAACAAAATTCTAATCCTATTTATACCTACTACATTATATATAAGCAGATAATTGAGCAGAAACTCAGCTCAAAATTGTGCTTGAAATGTGACCGCAGCTCGAAATGTTTATAGCGGGGTCTAACCGTAATATGTCATTGGTGATACCACGAGTGCTCACAATACTATCGATAGCAGTGGCGGCGCCACGGGGGAGTAAGTGATTCTGAACCTCCCTTCCCTGCATTTGCACATTGCAGCGGAGGTGAGTATAGAATCATCCAGGCTAAAATGTATGGGCCAACATATACCACCATCATAGAAGATGGGGAAGTCACTTCAAAGGCCACACCAATGTTGTCAAGGGGACAAATCTAGTACACGGATTGCTCTAAGACAAGCAATGGAGTAGGACCTGGAATAAACGAAGAGAGATATTAGTCTATGCTACGGTACTTACTCTATATTCCAATCCGAGGAAATTAAAATCGATCTCTTTCTACCCGAGAGAGATTCTAAAGAGGGGTCCCAGAAACCAACCCATAGTGATTCTCGACAGTCAGGCGGTGATAAAAACGACCTGGGGGCTATAAAGATTCTTGAACTAATCCGAGACTCTCTCAGGAAGGTGGTAGGACTGATAACAGGCCACTGCCACCTGAAAAAACGCATCTGTTGGGTATACATCAAGAGTCCACAGGTTTTGTGATGAGGAGGACGAAACAGCCTCCCACATAATGTTTGAATGCAAAGATCTTGCTCGCATGAAAATGAATATCTTCGGACACTGCAGTGCAGAAGATATTATCCCGCAAGAAAACCTTGTAAGAAATTTCTAGGAGTTTATCAAAAGATCCGGAGTTTGTGCAGATAGATCTGACAACGGGGTGTAGAAAGTTATACAGAACTACCTGCATTTCATCCGTTGGCCAGCCCCGTCGTTTAATAATGATAATAAAATAGTAATATGGAAATGTAGGACAAAAGCGCCAACGTTTTTTTTACAGTTTTCATAAAAGTACGAATAGTCGATATTATACATAACAAGTTCTTCATTTTAGATTGATTTGTTTTTTCCGTGTCGATACCTTCTTTCGGAGTTTTGCCAAAAACTCCGAATTCATCTCACTCGATTACTCGCCGACATACATTCAATTTCAGTTTGCTCCCGATTGACATCGCGTTGAAAGCTTTTTTCGTTTTTCCAGTAACGCGTCGTAAAGTGGAATAGGAACATAAGCGTGAGGACAAAAGACAAATATTGATGAAAATCGCAGATAACGGATATGGGAATCGATAAGTTAACGAGGAGTGGAAAAGAGGGTTATATATTTGTAAAAAAAATGCCGAATAATGAATTGGCTAAATCTGCAGTACGGTTGAAATATTTGTTGAATGATAATGATGAATAATGAATTGGCGGTATCTGCAGTACGGTTGAAATATTTTTAGCTGGGTCGCTTCTAATTCAAAGGAAAAAGTTTTCACTTATAATACCTTCAATTATTATTACTGGATATTTTTTCGATAACACGAATTTTCTGTTTTTAATTGAATGGTATTCAGAAATAAAATTTCACACCGAAATTATATTAAAAAATACTGAGAGAATGACTGTTTTTGATGGTTTTGCAATGCAAATAATAGGCTTTGTATGTTAATTCAAAGGGATAATATTTTTCTTTGGCTAATATCTAAGCTGCTATAAGTATTGAGATATCAATATTGGTGGTTTCATTTCTAAATCTGTTCTAAATTTATATTCTAATTATTCAAAATTTCCAGTGCAATTTCATGCTCCTTATCACAAGGATGAGAAAAATTTCCGGATTTTTGTTGTTGTCATGGTAACGATAAAAAATACAAACATTCAATTAGTCGAAAATGTTAGATGTGGAATTTTCATTAAAATTATCGTATCTAGACTTGATGTCAAAGCAAGTTCAAATGTTTTTTTTTTGTTATACGGCATGTAAAAATTCAATTTCGGGAAAAAATTCTATCACTTTCCTGAAATCACTGCACATTTCCATTGGGTAAATGTATCTTTTTAGTTGTTTGGTTGAGCCATAGGTTTCACCTCCTAGAATATTAATTTTTTCCTTTCAGGTATTTTTTGAGGTACATCAAAATGAATTGACTTTTACATTGCCAACACTCCCTGCTATAAGATGGGATTTCCAAATTAACCCTCAGACGTTTCTTAGATTGACCACCACAATCAACTTTTTTTTTCTCATGAGCACCATACATATGCAACTTGTCTTTCTGGTTTAACACTTGTACAGGGATAGGTCTTCTTTATTGAAGCTGTATGTTTTCTCCTAGATTCCTCCATATAATATCAAAGATTCTTCTTTGGTGACATTGGTATAAAGGTTCTCCACGTCAAATCTGATGGAACGATTTCCAGGTCCTAATTCATCACCTGTGGTATAAATTCTCAAGTGACTTAGGAAACATAACACACGAGTGGCATACAATGTTTTATCCAACAAGTGGAAGAAGTCGTTATTTTTATGAGATAACAATTAATAAGTTTTAAATATGAACGTAAGTTATAATCCATAACTCACTAGTGACATAAGACATAAGTGTGTTATTTGATAGTTTGTTATTTGATAGTTTACTTGTCTAAAATGACATTAATAATGACAGTCATAATTAATAAGTGTTGGATAAAGAATATTTATTCGTTGAAGGCACAAATGTGTGTCTTGCGCAAGCCGGAGTACCCATTTTAGGACGTATTTTCAGCCATCTGGGAAAATTATTGGTCAGTTCCCGGAGGTAGAACTTTTCTTTTCGGGAAATTTCCTCCTATTTTTGAATCTTCGTTCGGATTTTAAAAATGTCGAAGAGTTTTTGAGATATCTGCATAAAACCAAACCCCATTTTTTTTCAGTTAATTGTTTATAACTTTTGCAATTGTTGCGAGTGGCCATTTATTTTTTTCAAAAATCATTTACACGCTATTCCGAATCGAATAACACCTCTTTCAAAAAAGTTTGATCGAAAAGGCACTTGCTGATCAGACTATGTATTTGGAACAAGTTCATTGTCATTCCCTGAACGAGAACGAATTTCCGCATACATCATTTATTTAAAATCGATTATGGACTCTGTTTGTCATGGGTTTACTCGGAGCAGAAGTTCAATTCAAAGTTTGAAGTGGCCCTCATCAGTTCAAATAGAGGCGTATGCTGGAGAACGATTTTCTGATGGCGTAGCTTTATTAAATGTACTTTGTATACTTTCTTTGCATTCAACCCCCAACCGACATGTTTCCGTTTTTTTTAGGAAAGTCCATTAAAAATCATTTTTAAACTATTATTATTTTATACTTCTTTCATTTATTAACAGTTTTTTAATGAAATTCTCATCGTTGAAATTTCGAGAATTCCTGAATCCAGTGGTGTAGTGTCAGACTTTTGATAAAAGTTCGTAATTGAAGTGTTAGGTTGATTGGAAGGTATATCCCTACACAATTCGTTAATCCAAATTCTAAGAATCGGATCAAGAACTATAGTTTTGATGTCTGTGGGCTTCCAGATCGATTCCGGTGAGTGATGAGTATATGGTACGAAATTTGTCTGATCGATAGCTGGCCGCCAGGATTGCAATAGATAAAGGAATGATAAAATAGTTGTTGAAATTGTTATTTCCGTCAACCGTCTGCAACCCTTACTAGAAAACTCTCAGGACTCTTAGAAAGAATTATACGAGCTAGGAATCTAGGGAAAACGTAGCCATTACCTTTTAATATGTTATGCTACGCACGGGACCGGTGACCGCGTTGGAATTCGATCCCACAATCAGTAGGTTCAGAAGCGAATGTTTTACCCACGCGCCACCACGTCCCATATACTTGAATAATTCTTCACTTGAATGGGAAGGTAGAATAATATAAACCAAATACATTTTATAATTTATTTTGAACACATAAACAAAAAATCAAGCTGAAGGCTGAAGGAAAGTTGCTAAGAAATAAACTAGAAACGGCTCAAAACGTTAATCGTCTACTTGAAAGAAAATTGGCTTTAACTCACGATCTGTATCTCTCGTGCAATAAAAAAAAATTAAAAACAGGTATAATCTTGAAAACAAAATGATTAATTGCAATAAGATATTAGCTAAGAAAATAATAATATTTCAATAATTTCATATAACAACTATATATTCCAACCTTCTATTGTCACCACGTGTTTAACTCAACTTTCATTATGATTTTAACAATTTCACTCAATTTAAAAATGTATTTACTAGCTATTGTTGAATGAAGGACAAAGGACCATAACAAATATTAAAGACGTGTCTTTTTGGACTTGTTCGTGTGGTAAGAGTTATATAGGTGAAACATCAAGACCATTGATTGTGCGCCAGGAAGAACATAAAAGTTACATCAGAAATCGAAAAATAACGGGTTCGAAAATATCTGAACATATTCTAACATCTGATGGCGATCATATGATGGAATGGAATAATACCAAAATTTTATTGAGAGAATCAAATCAAGAAAAAAGAAAGTTGAAGGAAACTGCGTGCATTCTTTTATCGAACAACTGCTTCTCAACCAAATCCATCGAAATGGACCACACCTGGTTACCCCTCCTCAGAGATGAAATAAGAACTAATAGAATGGTGATTGATTGATACGGAACACCCTATGTATCAAGATACCAAATGTCAATCAAAAGAATGTATGACAGATTTCATTTGACTCTGTCAAAGAAAGGTCTTATTACCAAAATCGCAATTCAAATTCAGTTTTCTCAGCGTCATTCTAAGAAGTTTTGATAACGGAGGCAGATACAGCCTCCGAAACGTCAACAGTTTTCAAAAAAAGAGAAGTATTCTTTGTTAATTCGATCTCATTTTTTCAGATAGGCAAATTCAGTGTAGGGTACGTTACTGACAAAAATTAATTTCTTTCAAGACAGCAGTCTTGTGAACGCAGTAACTTATCGGGCAAATTAATTAATTTCCCCTTCTACACTTGTACAGATTTCTTTGGATTAAAAATTTTTTTCATTTTCAGATTGTGGAAGGTCATAAACCCAAAAAATTATGTCAAGAACTGGATTTCCTCCACAAAATCAAAATTTTAATCAATATTTTACCAATGCTTGTTGGTGTATAATTATTTTTATTGCTATTCTTATTGCTACTGTGACTAGTGTGTCTCAAACTAATTTGTAGGGCATTGAACATATACAACTTTTGAGTTCGATAAGTTCTTCATTCTCCTGTTATAAAAAAACACGTTATTTTTCTCTCCATGTAAGTATTTCATTCATTATTTGGGTCACCATGTGTACGGTGGTACGAGCAAAAATTACTGCAAACTTCAATATAATATTTTCACATGAAAATGAAGAGATTAAAACCGATTTCAGGTTTCCGGGAATTGATTAACCTACAGACAGATCTAAAGGGACTTAGTGAGAGAGGCCAATAATGACTCGTTGATAACGATGAAAAATGTATTGACAAAAGAGGGTTGAATTCATATAACAAAAGCCGATCATTATTTCTAAGCCAGTTCTCTTTTCCGGAAATAATGTGAATAATCACCATTCGAGTTGATAAGATACCTATTAGTCACGTATTTTCAACATTATTTTCCCTTTTAAGATTCGGCATGTTTTCATAAAAATTGAAATACAAAAAAAAACAATACAATTTTAAAATAATTAGTTTTCTTCCAAATTGCATGCAGTTCCGTATCGTGTATAAGGTTGCGAATTTGTGAATGCATCAGAATAGATTTTTTCAAAATTTATAAGAAAGTTTCAAAACTTTTGTAATTATTTCGAGACCACCTTGATCAAAAAAATTACCGCGAATTAAATAAATATATGTTCTGGTCGGTCAACGTAAAAGATTGCAAATCTGTAGAACTGTTCGGAATAGTTTTCCGATCTATCTGTAAAGTTTGCAGAACTTTTGAAATTCTTTCTTATGGTATTTCATTCGATGAAAAAAATGTTTCGTACACTTGAATTGGTTGCAAACTTGATTCGTGATACGAAATAAAATATTTAATACTTCTCCAAGTTTGCAGAACTTTTGGAATTTTTTCAACGAGTATACAACAAAATTAAAGTTAATTGCCATTTTGACAATAAGACTTCGGAACAGGTTGCAAACTTTTGGAATTATTGTTAAATTTTCGATTTTTAATGTCTTTCTCTACTGGCCTATTAATCTGGGTAGATGACAAAAATTCGTTTCGACTCTAAACACTTGGAACAATTATCAGATTTGTTAAAGAAAACAGCATAAAGGTGACTGACTACAATGGGTAAAACCTCGAGGAAAAATCCTTAAATGGTATGAATGATGGAAACCACATTCCCATATCACCTCACGTTTTCCCGATTTTAATATGATTTGGATTTACGTGATCGTCATCATAGTCAATTTCCTGAAATAAGCTCGCCACGATACGAGTAAAACGTACTATTGTAACGGTCGCGGTTGATGACGTCGGAAGATTGCCAGAATAGCCAACATAAAACAACTCATTTTCAAATTTTGAATAGAAGGACGGATCGACTACCACACTTCCAGTTCAAGACACGCGGCGTTTGAACACATATAATGCAAACAAAAATGGTTAATATAAACATAACAAAAAACAAAAAACAAATTTTGAATAGAAGGACGGATCGACCACCACACTTCCAGTTCAAAACACGCGGCGTTTGAACACTTATAATGCAAACAAAAATGGTTAATATAAACATAACCCTGACATAACCCAAATAAACATCTAATTATCCTTCTTATATGTTGGCAACCATGGCACTCTTTTCTCATTTTACGTCTGGTCACCCGAACTCTCTGAAACCTGTTTTCCGCGGTAATCCTGTCGGTATATATGGAGTAACCCTGATTTTATAGAACTTTTCATTAGCAGTTGCTACGTTAAAATGTGAACATTGCGGAAGCAACGACTTGGAGGGAGGTATACCAAATTTATTAGAGGTACTCATTATTAAAAGATAAATTCAGTGTACAAAACATGTTTGATTAATGTCAAATGACATTTCCATCTGTGGCAGAAAATGTCTTCAAAATAAGAAGTTTAAATCTTTCCGCCGCATATTGAGGTTAGGATATTGTTATTTCACATAAAAGACAAATACAAACCAAAGCTTACTTCTGTTTGAATTAATATTGCAACACCCAAATAGTTCGCAAACTGTATATGTCAAGAACTTTTCTAGATCTAGAAATTAATTTCATGTTGAGATAATTACAACACGAAACGAAGCAAAAAAGAGAAAGCTGACGTCTTCGAAGAATCAGAAGTTAAATTCAGTTCATCGGGCGCTACAAGCTATCAACATTTTTTTGGATCTTACGACTTTTGGTGTCATGAACAAAAAAATTCAAGTGAAATTTTTGGCGGTCTCAAGTATTTTCGGAGATACGAGCCTATTTTGAATGATGACTGGCATTCCGAGTGTACGTTCCTACCACAAAAAAAAACACTCAAAAAGCATGCTTCTTTTCACCAGCACAATGTGAACACTGAAATACACTTGTTTAACACTTTTTTTTTATTTGCAAACAGTACCTATTTTTTACTAAAAAGTAGACTTTATTATGACCGTAATATCCGTTCTTGACGTACACCTTCAGGATTAGGAATATCTACTGTTGCCAAATCACCATGAAAGTGAGAACATACATATAAAAGAATAAAACTCATTTCAAGTTGAAAACAATTTTACTGATAGATAGTAGGAAGTTGAAATGTAATCATGAACGTAGACGTTAACTAAGATGCACGTTAATGTACAAATTGACAGCTAAGCATGCGCAGTTTTGTGTTAGCATGTGCGGTCTTGTGTTTTTTGCCTCAGCGAAACAGTTTTTGTACTGGACTGGGAAGAAATGAACTGACGGAAACCAGAAAATCAAGCAAAAATTCCGGAAATCATTTATTTCTGAATGTTAAACAATAATTAAGTAACGCTTTTTAACACTTTTCAAATTGTGACAAAATTTTATAATACCTAATTTTATTTTTTGAAGTTTGTAAATAAAATTTTGTTTGCATCTCGTGTGCGAAATACTTTGCTGATCTCGACTATTTTTTACCAAACTAATAATATTTAAAGAATTTTTATTGAAAATTTCCTTCTCTTTACGAAACTTCTTTCAAAATTCCTTAAATATTATTAGTTTTTGAGTTATCAACAAAAAACCAATATCCTTTTTTTTAACTTATTTTGTTAATAACAATCGCAATTCTGTACGTGCGGTAAAATCCTCAAATCCTATTTTTCTGTAAGTCATTCCGAATCCAATGAGCTATCGCTCATATTTTTAGGAGCTTCATTTCTATTTTTTACGTTTTTCAATTTGTTGATCAGACTTAAACTAATCTCATTCTCGCGCATTATCGATATAGACCAGTAGAAATAGGCAATCAATTCATAATATTAGCAAAAGTTGTAAAACTTCAATAAAATGTCGGAAAAGGTTTAAAAACAAAACTTTAAAATTTTGCAACCTGTTACGAAGTCCGCAACATTGTCAAAATTGCAATTAACTTGAATTTTGCTGTATACTCGTTGAGAAAATTCCAAAAGTTCGGCAAATTTGAATCAGTATAATATATATTATTTCATATCACGAATCAAATTTCCAGATTGACAGATACATCGGAAAAATATACCGAACAGTTGTACAGATTTGCAACCTTTTACGTTGACCGCAACATATTTTTCCGATGTATCTGTCAAGTTTGCACATTTTTTGGACATTTTTCTTGTGGTATATCAAATAAAAAGTTTGGTTTTGATAAAAAATGTTCCGTAAACTTAAATTGGTTGCAAACTTGATTCATATTTATTTTATATTGAAATATATTTATACTACTGCAAGTTTGCAGAACTTAAGGAATTTTTTCAACGAGTATATAGCAAAAAAGTTATTTGCATTTTGACAATGTTGCGGATTTGTGAACAAGATGCAAACTGAGATTAATGTTTTTTCGATGTACTATTCACTCGACCAAAGTTTGAAAACTTTTGGAATTATTCTTAAATTTTAGATTTTTAATGTCTATCTCTACTGGCCTAATACATATCTCGGTTAAGTTAAGTCGACGACTCTTTCGGAATTTTGTTAATTCATTGTGAGAGATTATAATATTACACGTAATTACCACAATAGATAACTATGAGGCTAAAACCACAACCGATGCCTATAATATAAAATACGTATAAGCTCTGTGGTTCACTTACATTAATGATATTCAGTTGTGACCACGAAAAATATTCATCGAATGGAAACATGAAAGTGTTCAGGTGCGTGTTCATAACTCTTCAGTGTTAACCTGTGGTAGAAGTCCATTATGTCTCAAAGTGGAGTGGTATGGATATACAAATCAGTAAAACACAAAGTCGTCTCCACAATTTAATTTCCCATCTAGTTCAAAAGGATGGTGAAACAGTGAATGACCGCTATCAATCAGATAGCCATCAAAAAGTAGAAGTAGAACATGTTTCGGTCCTATATAGAACCATCATCAGCTATTCAAGAAAATTCTACAATAAAAGAAAGACTATGTACTAAAGACAAAAGGCTAATATAAGGCTATACTTACATGGAGAAGAAAATAAAGTAGTGTGATATAAAATGTTAAAATATTATGAAATTAAATAATTTTTTAAAAAACCACATTGTTAATTATTGTGGTGAAGTGAAGTAATAAGTAACCAAAAAATTTTTTTTTTATGTAGGGGAGGCTATAAAGCCTTGGGCCCCTTAATCTTATAGGAGAATTAAATAGTTTGGACATCGAGCAGAAAATAAGTCAAAATTGGATCAATGCACGTGATTGTTGACTGAACAGACGGATATGAATTATAAGATGAACTGACAGGGTGACAACTGACAGCACAGCCGGAACCACTGTCATGATTACTCTTATGTCAAAATTGACACAGAACAGTGACGCGAGACTCCCGCTCACATTATTCAAATCAGATGTTTTATCTTTCCATGTCCTCAATATATGTTCTCTACTGAACACGGTTTTGCAACAGAATTTTTTCCAGTTTAATAATGATTTCTATTCACAAATTTCTGGCCTAGCTATGGGTAGCAATTTATCTCCTCTTCTTGCAGAAATTTTCATGGCTGATATAGAACATAACCTCAAAATTTTTCCCGCTTTTCTAACAAATCTTGTTTTGGTACAGATATGTTGACGATTGCATTGTACTTTTCAATGGCAACACTCATGAAGTAAACCTTTTATTAGATTTCCTAAATTCCTTACACCCGTCGATACGTTTTACTATGGAGTTATCTAAAGATAATTCAATTCCTTTCTTGGATTTATTGATTAGCATTAAAGATTCTAAACTCGATTTTTCAATTTACAGAAAACCTACCCACACAGACTCAGTCATCCCCTTTTCTTCGTTTCATCCTTACTCACACAAATTCGCAGCATTTAACTCTCTCTTTCATAGACTATTTAACATTCCTATGTCACCCGAAAATTTCAACAAGGAACTGAACATTATTAGGCAAATAGGCCATAATAATGGTTTCCCTTTTCATTTAATTAATGGTATCTACAATAAACATAGATTAAAATCCCTTAACCGTAGTTTAACTCCTATTTCGAATTCTAACAAATATTGCTCTATTCCATACTTAGGAAAAGTCTCACTTGATATTTCAAATATTTTTAAAAGGTTCGGTAATGACATTAATGTCTCGATTTATACTACAGATTCTATTTCCAAAGTGTTAGTCAATACTAAAGATAAAGTACCTATTTCCCACAAGTCAGGTGTTTACAGAATCTCTTGCTCTCAACCAAATTGTCCCGCCCAATATGTAGGACAAAGTGGTAGAAAAATAAAAACAAGAGTTCTGGAACATGTCAAACTCATTGAGAGCTCTAGAAACCCACATATAGTTGAATATAATACAAAAAGTTCTTTCTCTAACCATATCCTTAACTACAACCATAATTTTGACATAAATACAGATTTAGATATTTTAAATGTTTGCCAAAAAGGTGCCTTGCTTAATTTTCTTGAAATTTTGGAAATCAACTCGGCCATCAATAATCCCAATATTGTTTCCCTCAATGAACAAACACAGTTCGATTGCAAAAAGTTCTTCAATTCTCTTAATTTTCTAAAAAACTAGATTTGTTCCTGCCTTGGTCCTCCACAAAAATAAAAATAAAACTAACAAATATTGTATCTTTAGTTTCATGATTTGTTCCTATTGTACTGATTGCTCCGCTTGTTGTTGGTACAGTTGTGTGACTTGAGATCCTCAGGCTTGGAATAGTATTGTTGGAATCATTTCCTTCTTTTGTTCTGTGAGCGGGAGTCTCGCGTCACTGTTCTGTGTCAATTTTGACATAAGAGTAATTATGACAGTGGTTTCGGCTGTGCTGTCAGTTGTCACCCTGTCAGTTCATCTTATAATTCATATCCGTCTGTTCAGTCAACAATCACGTGCATTGATCCAATTTTGACTTATTTTCTGCTCGATGTCCAAACTATTTAATTCTCCTATAAGATTAAGGGGCCCAAGGCTTTATAGCCTCCCCTACATAAAAAAATTTTTTTGGTTACTTATTACTTCACTTCACCACAATAATTAACAATGTGGTTTTTTAAAAAATTATTTAATTACATAATATTTTAACATTTTATATCACACTACTTTATTTTCTTCTCCATGTAAGTATAGCCTTATATTAGCCTTTTGTCTTTAGTACATAGTCTTTCTTTTATTGTAGAATTTTCTTGAATAGCTGATGATGGTTCTATATAGGACCGAAACATGTTCTACTTCTACTTTTTGATGGCTATCTGATTGATAGCGGTCATTCACCGTTTCACCATCCTTTTGAACTAGATGGGAAATTAAATTGTGGAGACGACTTTGTGTTTTACTGATTTGTGTATCTTCAGTGTTGTTGTTTGGGTATGGCATTTGTGAGAGATTTAAACGAAGGGGATAAGTGTAAAGTTATCGGAAGAATAGGAAAATGCAGAAAAGCAAACGAATGCTCCTTCGTCAAAAGAGCCATTCGTACGCAACCCAACCTGGTTAAAATATGTGGTTTCGAAGGTCTGAATGCCATTGTTTGTTGCCCATCTCAACCAAGAAAATACCCTAAACCACCTGGTTTTCCAAATGGATACAACATGTCACCACGTTTTATCGATCAGCGAAGGTTTGAGATAGCTTGTGAGAGATTCTCAATGGGATTGCCAATGAAAAGTATTGTGGATGTCAACATCCGTGGTGGAGAGGACGCCGATTTGAACGAATTTCCCCACATGGTAGCTCTGGGATTTCAAAGAGGAAATGAAATCAGTTGGGACTGTGGGGCGACTCTGATCAGCGAACATTTCCTTCTTACTGCGGCTCATTGTTACATAGGCGAGATAGTACCTACAATGGCCCGTCTAGGTGTAACTTTATTGAACCAAGCATCTCCAAGGGAGATCCTCTTGAAGAAGGAGACACTCCATCCTTTCTACAATAAAGATACGAGACACCATGATATCGCGATCGTGGAACTCTCCGAAGCAATCCATATCTCCAAGAAAATCCGTCCAGCATGCTTGTATTCAACAGACGACGACCCGAATGGACTCATCATTACTGGCTGGGGTTTCACTGGAGAAGATAAGAGTAACCACCTACAGAAAGCAAAATTAGAGACAGTACCAGTGAGTTTCTGTAACAAGACATATATCAGGAGAAGTTTCGGAATCAAGACAATCACAAGAAAACAAATATGTGCAGGTAGACGGTCCAATACTGATTCGTGCTGGGGCGATTCTGGGGGGCCTTTGCAAATCTTGTAGGTGTTATTTCTTATGGGTATGAGTGTGGTGGAAGTGCTCCTAGTGTCTACACTAGAGTGTCTAAATATGTAGGCTGGATCGAAAGCATTGTTTGGAAATGAGTATGAAATATGGAGAAAGGGTGCATATTTTTTCAATACCGTATGGAAACTTGATCTCGTTCGTTTATTACTGCCATCCATGAGTTACAACACTGAAATTAAAATGTGTTACCTTCAACAATCGAACATCGTGTAATTATCAGATCTCTCCGTATGGTTTTATCATTCGTCTGTAGATAATGATCTACAGATTATATTATGATTGAAATTTGATGATTTGTAATAATAATGATTCTATAAATCTTCACAAGTGGTTTTATTTCCGAAATATCAATGAATTATCAGTCCTTCAATATACATCATTGTGTCTCACTCGTGGAAAACATTTTTTCAGAGATTGACGTGGCCGTTACACTTGATGAAGTACGGGCGGTACCCCATGTCACGTGTGCAGTTGTATGTTCGCTCAGTTTTTTTGCGGGGCTTTGGAAAACACCTATATATGAGTATGGAAAAAAATTGGTCACATGGTCCAGATCTTCGTAGTTTGGTCTCCATATATAAAAATGGCCGATTTACATTTTTCAAAACTTATTTTACTCCTTTTCTAAAAACAAACAAGTTTTGTATAAACAAATTTTTTGAAAACTCCCGTGGTCTTAAAAAATAAAGTGTGCCTCACTTCTCATGGAAACACCCCTGCATCTTCCATAATTATCGGAGTAGAGCTCTGTCAATTTCAGGATCAGTAGATATTCAGTGAGTTTCAAAAAGTTTGCACCATATGAAAAAATGCATTCATTGAAGTTGGTGTTTTGCGAAAAACTTTTATTTGGATTATCAAAATTCTGAATTTCCAAACAGTGTACAGGAGAGAATAAAAAAAAAGGAATTTTGATCAAGAGTAACTACTCTTATTTTTGATATTATCGAAGAAGTTCATTTGGAAAAGTTGTTCAGAATCAAAAACAATATTGAGATTTGGAATCACAGCCACCTACGTGACAAAAATGTTTTGCCTCATTTTTTGTAGTTCTATCCTCATAAAGAGTACTAGTATCTCATATGGACCTCTTTCCTCATATTCCTACAATGCTATTTCAATGCGAAATTTGATACATTTTATCATTAGTACTAAAATATCAACGTTTGTTGAAAATTGTTCCAATTTTCAATAGTTTTTTGGCACAAATTTGTTATATTACTCTGTATGTATGTCCATAATAACAACAGTATGATTTCACGGAAGGAAATTATTGAGTAAATCAATTAATTATTGGTAAATGATTAAGTCTGCAACTTTACTATCACGTTAATCATTAAAAATTAAAATGTAGATTGTATATCAAAGGGCACTGTACGAAAACACATGTAAAACTCTTGGTCAAATTGTCTGAAATTGTATTATGTTATAGTGGGATGGGTAATTAGTTAAATGTGCGAGTTTAAATGATTTTGTATTTGTCGTTTCTGAGATACAAGCAGCCAAAGTTCGAAAACACGTCGGAGTTGGAAGGGTTGACAAAGGAAAAAACTGTTTTGTTAGTCGAAATAAGACAAATTCAGGATGGAAATGTATTCATCGGAACTCGTTAACATGTCCAATTATAACGTTATTAATGAAATTACACTAGGGTTTATACAGGACATAGTCAAAAAAATCGCTTTTCAGGATTTTTTTTTCTAACACTAGTCCTGAACCAACAATTTATATTTTGGTAGATTATCATAGTTTGAGTCTATTCTGGGCGATGAAAACATGTTTTGTTTCTTGATGACTCTCTTTGTTTAAAATAAGAATGTTTAATATTTTATACTGAAAACAAATAACAGATCGTTTTTGAATGCAAAACATTGTTTATTACCACTAATGATTGAAAAAATAAGAATAATTCATATTTGTCTACGTCTTTGAATGGAGCTAGTTGAGAACTATAACTTTAAATTTTCATTTTTGAAAATCGGTCAATGGGTTCCAAAATAATAGGGTGTTAAGATTTCGAATCGCACACACTGTATATAAAACAGTACCGCCCGCCCCACTTTAATTTCATCATTAATAACTCGAACTGCAAACAAGGTTGTGTAAAAAGACACATATGCATTAATGACGGCTTGAAATGTACAACATGTGCGGAACCTGTCGTGGGCAAAATTGAATGAATATCGAAAACATTGTAGAAACTGTGTAGATGATTACCTATAGACCAAAGTAAGCTTAGAGGAATGGACTCACAGAGAAACTACTAAAGAAAAACACGCCAATTGGTTGGTTGATTTGGAACCTAGCACCAAAATTAAAACAGGTTCAATTATTATAAAAACAGGAACAAAATATTACACAAAAACATGTTCTCCAGTATTATATCTGATGAGTGTATATTTAGATCAGTAAACCACTTTTGGGACTATACTTCGGAAGGCGACGACCTGTGTCGATTCCACCGGTTATTGCTCGAAATGCATTAGATGAACAGAAATAATTTTTAATATCTTCTTTTGTTTGAAATTTCATGGGTAACATTGTCAACAGGTGTAACATTTTCTGTGCGACCAATGGCTTCTGAGGAAAACGATATAAACCAGTGCAGTACATATTAGGGGTGGTTTTTGGGGTAAAGTTCATCCTACCAATTTAAGAACTCTTCATTTTGAAAGCGCTCTCGTTGTTGTGTTTAATCTCCAAATTAATAACCAGCATGAAAGCATGTGCAAATAATGATACCTCACACCCAAAAGTGAGAACACGAATTAATCCGTAACTAATTCTGTTTCGTCAGAAACTTCAACGCGTACGTCTCCTGGCAACTATTAATCACACCTCATGGAAACAACATTTCATTTCAGATATGGCAGGGAGGACGAGGAGGTGATGGGATTGAAATTCTGCAACGAAGCGATCATGTGTTTGGCTCAGCTGTACCCCCCGCACTCAGACAAGCCTGAAGCGATCACCCCTTTACAGGTATGTGCATGCCGAGCGTATATCTTGTTAATTAATGGTAATTACTGCCGGTCATATACGTTTGTGCTGAGGTTCCGGGGATGACAGGATAATGGGAATATTTAAAATGAAAAATGAAAATAATATTCGGTAATAATATTTATAATAATATTTATTGTTGTCATTGGATCCAGTTGGACATTGACATGGTCAGTATCTATTAAAAACATATTTAGGTAAATTAAGTAGAAGAACTTTCAACAAGCATGTATAGTACAAACATATTATTTACATTAACATGTAAAAAGTTAGATGTACCTAAGGTACTCTTCAACAGTGTAGAAGCAATGTTCAAGTAAATATTCCTTGAGTGTTTATGTTTAAATAAATGTATACCCTTGATTGATTGGAGGTTAATAGGTCCCCTATACTCTGCTCCCCTTTCGAATAGGGCTGTACTGTTTGCCGGAATTCTCAGTTTGTCGGAATAACGTAGCACTCTATCACTATTAGTACGTTCATTTACATTTCTCATAAACAGATTTGGGTTACTTTTAACAAAAATAAGTAGCCTATATGTGTAAAGAGAGGGAAGTGGTAGTACACCGAGGTTTTTGAAAAGTGGTCTGCACAGTTCTATAAAGTGTGTTTTCAGCTTTTGTGTCAAGAAAATTCTATCAGCGAATTGGGATCCTCCCCAAAAAATGAAACCATAGGTTGAAATTGATTGGGCATGAGAAAAGTAGTAGGTTTTCAACACAGCAATGTCCACGGAATTGTTTAGTTTACGTATGGCATAACACATTTTATTCAGGTTCTTCACAGTTTGGGAGATATAATTACCAAAATGATATGTTACAATCAATGTCCACACTAAGGAACCTAGAATCAGAATGTACAGGGACTGATTTATTATTGAATTTTATGAAAACACGTCTATTTGGTGTGAAGCGGTTACTAAACTGCACTGACACTGTTTTTTTTTGTGTTTAGATATAATAGCTTATTATTGTTACACCAGGTCAAAATTTCTTGTGTCACCTGTGTTGCCTTTTTTGCGAGGTTTTCGAGATTTTTGTCCATTGATAAACATGAGGTGTCATCGCCATATTGGAAGACAGCTGGAGTTGATAGGCAGTCAGGTAGGCCGTTCACATACATAATTAACAATAGGGGTCACAGGATGGATTCCTGAGGAACACCAGTGATAATATTTCTAGTGGAGGAATTGAATGCCTGAATTCTCCCATTGATTTCGAACCTCAAACTAACATAATGAGTTCTTCCTGTCAAATGGATTTTAACAACTGTAAAGGTTTACCTCTGATGTCAAAGCATTGAAGTTTTCCCAGAAGAATATCATGATCGAGATTATCGAAAGCCTTGGAGAGGCCAAAGTTCATACCTGTAAGAGCTCTCCTTCATCAATATTATAAACTAAGTTTTTCAGTGAATGATAAATGGCCTTTTCTGATGACTCTCCTGGTAAAAAACCAAATTAGCACGAGCTGAGAATGCTGTGTTCTTTCTAGAAATCAAGTAGTCTTTCCAAAACCTTTTAAACCATTTTAAATCCAATGCGGATTGAGTGTTTGTGATCTCTCCTCAGGTTTTGAGATAGTTATATTGGTACTAGTACTGAGACCTTTATTATGATCTTGTGCATTTCGAGTAGTTGTGTGAACTCAATAAAAACCACATTTCGAGAAAAGATTATTCTATTTCACAGCAACTCACATAATAAATACTTTGTATAATATCAAAGCCTATATATTAGCTATATAGCCAGACGCCAAGAAGCCGAAATTTTTATTTATTTATTTAGTTATTTATTCAGTCTTCTTAAGTACATACACATGAAATACAAATTCAAAATAAAATAAAAATATAAAATAAAATATGATGATGGTTAATAATGAAACATTGGTAGTACCTAAGACAGCTGAAAAGGGTTATAGTTAGTTCCATTGTATCAGATACAATGAACCCAATATCAGATACAATGAACCCAAGATACGAAGAAAAGGTTGACTCATATTTTTTCAATAATTTTTTTCCACCGAGATCAGTCATTCAAACGAAGCAATATCTGATGAAAGTTACAATTATTTTCAAATTTAATACTATCAACATCAATGATATTATTTCCGTCATATAATCATATTTGGCTTCCAACAAATTAATTTAGCTGGCATTCGGTTGCCTAGCGCTTTGATGAGACTACATGTCTCTAGCGATTAATTAACAGGCATCACTCGTATCGTCTCTGGTTCGAATTTTCGGATTCGAGTATCGAGCTTGATGAGCGCTTGCTGTGTTCAAAACGAGACGTCTATTGTCTTCTAAGAAATACACTATCTGGGCAATGCTGCAGGTTTTCTGTTTTCCTACAAGTGATAAACCCGTGAATTAACAAATATCAATGGGTCGCCTTTGAGCCCCATTGAGTAAAATCAAGTCAGTCTTATTTTGGTTCTCAAAAAAATTAGTCAGGACATTTTCCTAAAATTCTGTATTATTTGGATGGCGCACAGGAGTCATATAGCTAAACACCCAGCCTCCACATCCATGAAACAAGAAATTCTTGCGTTCGAGATTTATCCTGAGCAATCTAATCCATCTGCATTCGTCCACCTGGAATTTTTGCCATCTAATGGCAATTCGGTATTATTTGGAGGAAGTGGCGAAAGAATTATTCACCAATTTACCGGAATGAATTTTTAACTCTTGGTCGCTGGTTGTCGGGGCTGGACGAGGGTTCAATCAAAGTAACTAGCCGTAAATCATCAACAAAATTGATATTGAAATGCACTGGTTATCTTGATTCCATCAAATCTGCTTCACAAATATATAGCAGCGGAAAAACCGGTTTTCGGTGCCTATAGTAGGCGCTATATTATATTTTCTGCTTTTTAGGGTTATGTAAATGAAATTCTGGAATTCATTTTAAATACTTTGATGGCGTCATTACAGAGACATGCAATAAATTTCAGATTTATTTCATTCTTTTTTCTTGTATCTTTTCGAACGATGTTCGTTCCACCAGGAGCCGAAAACATTAACGAAAATCGTCCTACTATGATGGTCGAGGAGGACTACATCAGGCTTATCAGCTTGTAATTCATTATATCATTATTATTATAATTCCATTATTAAATTAATATTATGAAACTCTTGTATTGCCCTCGGTTCTGGAAATGTGTGCACAGTTTTAGATTATTTGGAGGATTCGTAGAGTGTGAAAGGTGATTTTGAAATTCTGATTATTATTTTTATTATTATCATTATTACACCAAGATTGAAATTCTTGTAATGTCATCTGTCTTTGATATGTGTGTTAAATTTCAGATTATTCGGATGTTTGGAAGTGGGTGAAAATAGAATTTGAATATGAAATCGAGTCAAACACAAAACAAATACTTGAAAAAGTAAATTAAACAACAAATTAAAGTAAAGCTTTTGAGTAATGTTTATAATATTTTTTGGTATTTTGTTTTAGTAATAATTACTATCAAATAATAGATATAAAAGGATTACAAAGTCATAAATTTAAGAAAATTCATAGTAGGTATTATTATCATTATTTTTTCGACTTTGAATAACTTCTGCCAAGGGTGTTCCGACCTGCTAATTTTCTGCCGCTGCTGCAACGCTCTTAATTAGTTAAGGTCCAAACAATTACAATTTTTAGGCACAGTTTTCCAGCCGCCATTTACTTATCTGGCCTATGCAAACCGGCAAAATAGCCATTCGGTGATGGATTAATGTTTTTTCGAATAATTATAAGTTCAAACGTCATGTAACTTACTGGTACAATTTTATGAAACCAGCTCTTTGACTGATAACAAAGCTTGGTATTTCCTCAGGGATTAATCAGGGATTCATAAAAACAGGAAGTGTATTTATCCACTTATTTATAAAGGAGATATAAAGTAAAAGGAAAATGTAACTTTGTAACAAGCTCTTTGAAACTAATTAAAAAATAACTATTCAGTGGTTGAGTTGATTGTCTCCTTTTTGAAATCTGTTGACACTTTTTTACTAAAAAGTTTTGATTAAATTGATTCGAAAAGTTAGACAATCAGAAAATATCAAATAACAAATATCAAATGAATTTCATACAACCTTTAGTCTACGAAATCATGTTTCATTGCCATTCACATACATGAGTTTTCGCTTCCAGAATTATTTTGTTTCTCTCTAATTCGCCTGCTAAATATCCCCAAAGTTAATGGTTTGCTCTGGGATCTTAAATAGACACTTGTTATTTCCAATGGTTATTGTTATCGAAAGCTATAAAACTGGATGATCTCATTTTAGAGATGTTATATCCATCGGAAGGTATCATTAATAGGATCATTCAGTGTGAACAGTTCACAGAAATACTGGCCCAAAGGGTACGAATACATGATATATTTATGAATGAATAACAAAGAGACAAGAAAAAAAAACACACTTATTTAACTTCTGGAGTATTACATGGGTATTGAACAGAGCTGTGCCGAGCACTGACAGAAAGTGCTTCGAGCACTAAGCTCTGAGCACTCTTGAAAAGTGCTCCGAAATCTCGAGCACTAAGCACTTTAATTTACGAAATGCTCGGGATTACTAAGCACTTTCAATTCCAGTCAGGGAGCACTAAGCACTAAGCACTTTTCAGACTGTTAGATACTTAAGTTACCAAATCTTAATCAAACACGTAATATTTTCACAAATAATATTACATCGCGACATGTTTCACTACAGTGTCGCTTTTCAAGCAAGTTATTACATTAACCGCTTGAAAAACTACAGTGTAGCGAAATATGTCTCGATGTAATATCATTTGTTGAAATCATATCGTGTTAATATTACATAGCAACTCCATTTTTTAAGTACATCGCCAGGGTTACTGTTTGATTTCTGTGATTAAAAACCATGAGAGAGAAGATAGTTCTTGACCTGTCAATTGGAACTGTTATGATAAAAAAGATATCAACTTAATAACATAAAATTTTGTGGTTATAATATGAATTTGTAAAAAAATACGGTATATGTAAAGCATTGATGAACTCCTCGAGACAATTGTTTTTTATAGTCGTTACTGAAAGGACGTGTATAACCCTGCTAACATAATATACTATTTAGAAATAGAATTACTCAAATCAACAATTTGATTCCAATGAAATAGGAATATTGATTGATTGATGTTCGGTTTTGTGGTTTTCTTGAGTGTTTACCTCGCACAGTCTGAAAATGAACCAAAACGTGTGAAACAAAATCAAATCGAAATGGGCCGCATATGGTTACACAGAAAAGAAGTTTAAAATAACAGAATTGGTAATTGACATACCGCACATCCCCTGTATCAAGATAGCAAATATCATACAAAATTTTTTGAAGACTTTTTTTGACTCGATAACAAAATAAAAATTGTTTTAAAGGTTTTGATAACGGAGAAAGATTTGGTCTCCGATGCGTCAAAGTAGTTTGAAAAGAAGAAGTAATATTCAATAATTTTGAACTTTTTTTTTTAGATAGGAAAAGTCACTGACAAAATTGTACTTTTTTTTAAGGTAATCTTTTAAACGCAGTACTTATCGTAGAAAATTAATTTTTTGGTTGGGGGGTACCGCGGGGTGCCATGTTTCGACAAGATTAATTTATTTGGAAAGGCTTAGTAATCCCGAAAATTGCACTAAGCCTTTTCGTTAAATGTTTCGGAGTACTAAGCACTAAGCACTCAATTAGGAAAGTGCTCGGGAGCACAAAAGTGCTTCGAGCAGTTTCACGAGCACTAAGCACTGTGCTTTGGAACAGATCTCACAACACTACACTACACTGTACTACACTGCACTGCACTGCACTGAACTACACTACACTGCAATACACTACACTACACTACACTACACAACACTGCACTGCACTTCACTTCACTACACTACACTACACTACACTACACTACACTACACAACACTGCACTACACTACACTACACTACACTACACAACACTGCACTGCACTTCACTACACTACACTACACTACATTACACTGCACTGCACTGCACTGCACTGCACAGCACAGCACAGCACAGCACAGCACAGCACAGCACAGCACAGCACAGCACAGCACAGCACAGCACAGCACAGCACAGCACAGCACAGCACAGCACAGCACAGCACAGCACAGCACAGCACAGCACAGCACAGCACAGCACAGCACAGCACAGCACAGCACAGCACAGCACAGCACAGCACAGCACAGCACAGCACAGCACAGCACAGCACAGCACAGCACAGCACAGCACAGCACAGCACAGCACAGCACAGCACAGCACAGCACAGCACAGCACAGCACAGCACAGCACAGCACAGCACAGCACAGCACAGCACAGCACAGCACAGCACAGCACAGCACAGCACAGCACAGCACAGCACAGCACAGCACAGCACAGCACAGCACAGCACAGCACAGCACAGCACTGCACTGCACTACACTACACTACTAAACTACCCTACCCTACCCTACCCTATCCTACCCTACCCTACCCTACCCTACCCTACCCTACACTACACTACACTACACTACACTACACTACACTACACTACACTACACTACACTACACTACACTACACTACACTACACTACACTACACTACACTACACTACACTACACTACACTACACTACACTACACTACACTACACTACACTACACTACACTACACTACACTAGACATGTCTCAATGTAATAAATATCATTTGTTGAAATCTGTGTTAAATCAAGTTTCAGTAACTCACGTTTCTAACAGTCTAAGTGCTATGGATTTCCGTCAAGTAACAACCGATTCAATTAAAAGCCACTCGAATATCTAAAATGGCAATCACCATACCACGATAAATGATCAATTAATCACATTCCACAATCTGTATATAATGAATTTTAAATATTACCATAGCAACTCCATTTTTTAAGTACATCGCTAGGGTTACTGTTTGATTTCAGTGATTAAAAACCATGAGAGAGCAGATAGTTCTTGACCTGTCAATTGGAACTGTTATGATAAAAAATATATCAACTTAAAAACATACAATTTTGTGGTGATAATATAAATTCGTAAAAAAAGTACGGTATATGTAAAGCATTGATGAACTCCTCGAGATAATTGTTTTTTAAACAGTCGTTCCGCAACGCTGCACTCGTGATAAAATAGTCGTGACTGAAAGGACGTTTATAACTCTGCTAAGATAATATACTATTTTGAAATAGAATTGCTGAAATCAACAATTTGATTCCGATAAAATAGGAATATTGATTGAATGTTTGGTTTTGTGTTTTTTTTGAGTGTTTAACCTTGCAGTCTGAAAATAAACCAAAACGTGTAAATCAAAATCAAATCGAAATGGGCCGCATATGATTACACAGAAAAGAAGTTTGAAATAACAGAATAATTGGTAATTGACATACCGCACATCCCCTGTATCAAGATAGCAAATGTCATATACTTTGAAATGGCGTAATCAAAAAAGTACTTGAAAATGTATATAAGTTAACGAAAATGAGTGACTACAGAGGGATAGCTACAAAGGAATTTGGTACAAACTTATATTAAAAACTGAAAATTATGGATACAAAAATTCATAAATTATGGAGTGGCTACGGAGATGGGTAGAAAGAGTTTTTTGTCCATCTTATTTATGAAAAAACAATGTTTTCAATAAACAAGTTTTTATAATAATGCTACGAAATGACTAATAAGACAGAATAGTTACATAGATCATTTAGTTAGTACTAAGTATCCTCATTTTCAACAATACAAAAATCGTGCGGAAAAGTAAAAATCGTACGGAAAAGTAACTTTTCTGCACGATTTTAAATCGTAGGGAAAAGTACAACTTTCAAAACGAAAAATCGTGCAGAAAAGTAACTTTTCCGCACGCTCGTAGGAAAAACAATCTTTTATCAAAAAATTATAGTTTTTTATAACCGATATTAACGCCCTTCTCCACCATAATCAAAAAATTACTGGACCAAGTTCTTGAAAAAAGTAGAATCGGGAACTTCATATAATCGGGTCAATTCTGTTTCTCATTACCAAGATTGTTATCATAGCAAGACAATTTTCAGAGCAAAATATATCTCAATTTTGTAGATGCCTTGATATCTACATTGCTTTATTGGCAGGGAGATGATGCTGCCACATCATCTCCCGCCGATGTTTTTCAAGCCTACAAAATTTTGCTTTGAAAATTATCTTGCTATGATAACAATCTTCTTAATAAGAAACAGAATTGACCCGAATATATACCCTCTTAATTTGATTCGATTAATGGATTGATTGTCTCTAGTAAAGTTTAATATCGGCAAGAAATATAATGCCGCGAGTGATTGAAACGACCGCCATTATGAAATGCTGAATGGTCATGTGTTCTATCTAGAATTTCAATTAAATTGGTCATCTAGATTTTTGAGCAGTAATTTCATATATCTGGAACGTGTCCGGAATCCACTTTGTACATCTGAACTATAAATAGTATCTCCATTATTCCTCATTTCATTAAAACCACCCACACAGCCAACATTATTATGCTACCAACGTCGTAACTACACGTTAGTCTGGAAAGCTGGATATATAGGTACACGTAAATCTAATCTTCATATTATGTATGATTGACCTGATTACGAGTTGTAACTATTAATAATAGCTGGAGATGGAAAGGCCGATAAATAGATATGGATGTCGGTATCTGACTTATATTAAATCTCTCATTTCATGTCATTATTACAATTATACAATCAAGAACTATTGGTTTGAAAAACTCCCACTGAATTTTTCAATCACGGCTGTTGACAGTGCATAAAGTAACTCTTTTGCGCACAAGCGCAAGTGCGTAAAATCATCTACAGTGCGTAAAGTAAATTTTTACACATTGTTCATCCATGTAGGCATGTTTGAAAAATACAGTATTTTGCATCATATATAACTCTGAAGTCATCATTTGATGAAACGACTACTTACAATTTATAACATAAAACATTAAAATTAATGATACAATTGCTACAATCTGGCAATATAATAACTGTCGAAGAAAAAACTTTATATGATACACTTTCGTAAAAGGTTTTTTTGTACTCGTGTGTTTGTTTAACTCGGCTGCACCTCATTCAACAAAGTACACGCTCATACAAAAAACTAAAAAAGTCCTACTTTACGAACTTGTATCATAAATAGCTATTTTCGAAAACTGTCGTCGAATGTTGGCATTTTCGTTAAAATCTCAGCGAAGTGGCTCTTTTTTGTCGCTCATCTGAAATAGATATTTATGTTATAAGGATCATGACATTCATTATGGTAGAAACCGTCAGTGTCGCCGAGTTCCTCCACTTTACCTGTGATAATACCTTCTTGTGTTTCTAGGGATTATTTCCATAGCCGAGTTTCTCCACCATTGTCATGAGAAGGTAGGTAGATGAACTAAATTTTTTAAACTATTTACTATTCACAGTCATTATGTCTCACTCGGCGACTCCCTCAACCGTGAATGTTATAAAACGGCGTGCACCATAATGATCGTTTATGATCCGAATAGTATACAAAAAACTTCATGTGCTGTCATCAATAAATAGTATATATAAATATTTTTCAGATGAAGCTGCCTATTTTGAATCGAATCGTTTGGAATTACCTACTGGAATTTCTTCTTATAAAGTTCATTTGTGCTAGACATTCAGAAACTTTAAATTTCATTATGGTTTTTGTGAATTTCATTATGTCACTCAACATAATAGATATTTATGATATAAGGATCATAATGACTGTTTAAGATCCGAATTTCATACAAAATCTTATATTCCGACGATTTCATAATTTGATTACATTCCAGATGGAGTTTCATGCAGGAATTGCAGTTTTGAATATGCACATATAAGCCAATATTCTCAAATAAATGTGGAGGAGCTATCGACTGAATTTATCAAAAATTAGTTTTTCTACGACCACATAAAAATATGCCCATTTTATGCGCTTTATCGATCAACGAAGTAGGCCGATTGTCAAAAACTTTTTCATTTCTACATCGCAAACTGTACTGTAATGATCATTTCAGTATAGGATATTTCATTTCCCACGACTTTCATGAACTACCAGACTGTCATTTTTATGATCATAAATAATATCAGATCGAAACAAGTTTGTTAACGTTCTACTAATTTGACATTTTATATCAGAATTTACAAAATTCGTTTAAAAAAAATAAGTAATCGAAAATGAGTAGTGATAGTGAGGATGATTTGACATTGACACCGCTAATTTCAATATAAAGATTGATGACAATCGAATTCTATATTTTCGAATAGTTGGTATGAAGTTTCTGTAGCAGTTAATTTCATCATATTTTATGTGAGCTCGTAGCAGTGACTGAAGAGTGAGGGAACATTCAGGTTTTGAATAGTGTGGGTGAGGGTTCAAATCCCACACAAACCACTTTTTTTTTTCTTCATTGAAATCGATTAGTGTTCGATTTTTATTATAATTTTCAATGTTTTTATTCCTTTTTTAGGTTGTATATATTGTTGCGTCTTCGGGTTCAAAAATAAGTGTACTCTGGTATGAACTGACCTTTATTAATCAAACTTCACTTGACAACACTGTAATACAATTCACTGTCAAAATACTTGTATCCAAGGTAACTCAAGGTAACTTTCTAACTAACTTACTTCATCTCACAAATGCATTGCTTTTATATACAAATGAAGTTCTAGAAAACTTAAGAAATCAATAGAACACAAATAGAATGTTCGACGATTGATCCATCTAATTCATCGAAGATCTCGAACAATTCGAGAAGTCTTTATCAAATTTCAGGTCTGTAACAATATTATGGGAATCATGACGGCAAGAAAGTTTATGATAAAAAGTGTTATTAAAAATATTACAGATTTGTTTATGATTCAGATGGTCGTAGAAAAAGTACAGTGTACAATTTGCATGTCATTTCATGCTCATTGTACAATATACTATTGTGAGGCAAACTATGGCGTTATGCTGATTGGATGCAATGACTTGACTGACTAGTGAATCATTCATTCCATTACATTTCATTGATAAAGGAGTGAGAACTAAATAACACATGGATTCATTTTCGTTGATTTTTTGATCATTATGATATTTGTATTATAAGCCATTATCATGCATTTTGCGGAAGGGAAGATATTATCTCAATATTCAGTATATCAACCGATCTATTAAACTCAATTAGATAACCTAATAGGACGAAGGAGAATATTTCAGACAGCCGCCCCATAATTTACCGTGTAACCTGATCGAATGAACTGCTTAAGGAAATCGATCGAAGATTGACGTGAATAACATCTTCGTTAGAAATCTAGTTAATCTTTGATATAAGTATTGATAAGCTGTAAAGAAAAAAACACGCGTTATCCTTTTTATACGTGTAGCATATCATTTTGATATGCTCGCTCATAGAAGAAATGCCCAAGTACATCGATAGAATTTGCTGAAAGTTAACGTATATTTGTAATGATTGCATGCGTACGCGACCGCGATAAGAATTGCTTCAGTGGATATACAGGATGTAATAGAAAATTGGAGAGTGATTCTAGGCATCGACAGAATTCCTTGAAAATTTGGTTTATTACACCTGATGTATTTTAGAGAAATAATTGGATTATGCGCGATCATGATAGGAACTGCTTTAGTTGATGACCTTCAGAAAGTAATTTAGGACACCGATATTTCATGAATGATTATTCATTTTTAGGACCAATTATTTTCATTTTTGAAGATAATTTTCAAGATAATTAGAAAATATAGGTGATGTTTAGAATTTACCGAATTTCAGTATGTTCCATCTGTAAAATGCATTGGAGTAATAATTGCATTCTACGCGATCACAATGGTTATTGTCTTAATTGATTACAAGATTCAATAAAACGTACTATTTCTTTCCATACAAGCGATTTCTATATATATACAGTGTCACATATAAAGTTCGCGACATATGCAAGTTTCTTTTTAATCAATAATTATTTCCATTTTATATTTTGAAAATAAAGTACTCAAATCGATGATTTTGAGACTGTTTTGTGATTATTAAAAATAAAACATTATGTATGGCGCTTTATCATACAAATATTGAAAAAAAAGTATTTAATGCAATTCCCATCAAGGTCGCGTGGAATATAACCATTATTCGAATATACCCAAAGAAAATGCCTAGAAAACCCCTTATATTTTCTATTGCATCCTGTATATTAACTAATGCAAAACCTATCATGGTCACGTAGAATATGCCATCATTAGGTACTCTGATGTGACTCAGGTAGAACATTCCAAAACTATTACATCGTGTATATCAACTAATGCAATACCTATCGTGTTTGCGTAACCTGCAATTATCACTGGTGTTTAGGTGTAACATACTAAGATTTCAGCAAATTCTATCGATGTCTAGAAATCCCCTTATGTCCATGCCTAGTCCTTTGATGATTCGAGAGAGTAGGATGATTGAGAATATACCAGATTCCAGAAATTGCTACATCAATTATGAATTCCTCAGGAGACGATGAAATCAGGAGTTGCATCACGATAACGATGAATGATGATTGGCACTTTAGGAGACTTGCGTCTGTTTCAGTGACAGGATGGTTCGACTCCAAGTTTGATGTTTGATAACTTTTCATGTAATAAGACTGCTATTCCTGCATGTTCCTTAAGTTGAAGACATAATGGATGACACTGTGGAGCGGATAAGGATCTAGAGTCTAACAATTTTATTGAATTTTGTTTCATTCTCACCACCTACATGTTTTACTATTTTCAGCACTTGAATTAAATTTGTGGCAGCAATCATTTCATTGTAAACCCTGTTACGTTCACATTTCGCGGAATTGTTTCTTATAAATATGGGTTTCATTAGGAACTCTGTCTTATAGCAACATAATTCTTGTCAAGATTATTGAGAGATCATAAAAGGAACACTGCCACTTCAGTTTTCAATAGGACTGTTCATTAGTCAGAATAATGAAAGATCACAGTATTATAACGAGCTGAAGCCAGACCTGTCTGCTACATCTATCCGCGGCGCCACCTCGTTAGGAAAGTAATACTTAGTTTTATTTTATATTTCATTTGTATTTTACATTATGTTCCATTTTATATTTGATTATACTTAGATTTCATGCTTCAGTACTAGAAGAGAATCAACGAACAACGAACTGAAAATTCGTGAGCCATCCAACGGAGTTTAATGTGGATATAAATATAAAGCAAGTAACGTGAATGAAAACAGTGTTGCATACCATACAGTATCGTTGTAAAATAAATTGAATAAAATCAAGCTTGTACAAATAAATCAAGCAGTTGTTCCTCCAGAACTGTAGCATTAAAACAACTCAATATCACTGATTGACTTAAGAAGCAACGAATATTTTATGAACCCCACCTCCCAGTAATAGGGGGAATATGCACAGCTGACAAAACATCTTGAACTATGTATCGATTGAAAGTTTAATTTTGTGGAGGAAATTCGATTCTTGACATACTTTTTGGAGGTCTTAACCTCTTTTAAACCTATGATTTCCTTGTATCTACATTCATTGTGGAAGGTTAAATACCCAAAAAAACATGTCAAGAATCTTGAACTATGATATGACCAGACCCATCTAGAACAAGTATTCCATTCATAATTGAAAAATCTCCTCCAGAAGTCGGACAAATTCTTAAACCTTGAAAAATTAAAATTGCAATTGTGCCAAAATGGATAATCTGACAGCTCCTGTTTTGTGCAAAAATGAAATACACACAATTCACTATTTTCGTGAAAAGGGCCGACTCTATAAACTGAAAATTTGCGATTGAGAACAAAAATCCCAGTTTTTCTCCGTTACTGGTGATTCGATCGGGTCGTACATTGTCTCATTTTGTTCGTATTTCAATTTTCTGAAATTCAAGCAAAACACTAAAACAATACGTTTTTTTGTTTTCCAATGTTTATAACAAATTGATAAATGAAAGTTGCGAGTCCAACATAAAATATAACTACGGACTGTCTTCTATGTGATTGGCGTATTATGGCGTATTATGGTTTCTTTCAACAATACATTGTGGTGTCGAGTGCCTGGAACGCTAGGGCAAATTTTAAAATTGTTAAAATTGTTATTTCTGTCAACCGGCTGCACCCTTACAAGCAACCCTCAGAAATTTTTAGAGAGTAATGAAATCTAGGGAAGACGTAGCCCTCACAATTCAACGTGGGATGCAATGCACGAGATCGGTGACCGCGCTGGGAATCAAGCCCACGTACTTTGGATTAAGAAGCGAACGCTTTACCCACGCGTCACCACGGCGCGTCCTCTACTCGCACAGAGTAATTTTGAGGTAGAGTTTTACTATTTTAGGCACCGCTCCCAGCTCCCAATTTCAGAGAACTATTTCAAAACCAATAATATTAGTCCAAAATATTCATCGTAAGAAATAAAATGAAAAGGACTGCAGACTTGCCCTGATCAAATGTATCTATCAAAAGAAGACGCAATGTGATTTCCAGCACGAATTTATTTAAAATTCAATATACAGATCCCAAATATTGATTCATAGTAATACTCTACGTTAACATTTCAATAGCCATCATCAGAAAAGGTGATTTCATAATCAGGATACGTTTTCTTCAGAATATCCACCGATAGTTGATGATCTGCTTTTCCGTACCCCTGTGAACAAAAAAACGAGTAAGAAACTAATAATAATATAACTTTTGGAGTTATTCATTGAAAGTGAAAATTATGGATGTTTTTGGGATGAAATTTTATGAAAAGTTATTTCGGGTTGATTAAACATTATAAAACTCAGTTTCAGTTTTGTTTATCTTCCTGCCACTGAAAAGTTTGTGTTTCAAAAAGAATTGCACTTCGCTCTTCAAGTACGCCTTTTGAAAAGATATACTCAACGAATGGAATTTCTAACAATGCCCAAGTCGGACGAACATCTGAGAAGAAGACGCAGGGTTTTCAAGAGATCGTTAAAAAAAAGGTCAAACCCCAAATACACTATTGTTTTTGATTTTGAGTTACAGCTAGAACTGAAATTATAATAAATACTGATAGTCATTACCGACCGAGATTTTTGCATTTTTGTAACATGCGTTGTATTCAGGAATAAAGTGTACCCTTGAATGATCATTTCCCTTTCAACCTTTTGTACTTAGTACCTTTTAATCCACCTAGAAAATAAAATTTTCTACAAATCACTCTCCACCTTTATTGAAGAGAGATTATTGAAAACAAAGGTAAATATGTATTCGGGGGTAATACCACGAGTACTCGCAATCCTACCGATGGTAATTCTGTCAGAAATCAACGAGATCAAATTGCTTAGTGACACCACAAGCCCGAATTTTCGATAGTCGTAATTATTGAGATAATTTCACGAACAAAAAAAAATTAAGAAAGTTTCATTGCCGTGAATTCTTCAATAATTACACCTAATGAATAATAAAGCCTGTCAACCTGACGTTTATGTCATATTAGATTTCATGATATATTATTGTTGTATACATTTGTGATTGACACTTGACGACGTGGTCTTATCGCCTTGAAAGGAAGGAAGCGTGTACTGTCGCGAAGTCTCATTTTCATTGGCTGTAAACATCGCAGGAGACGCGGCTTTCATATCGTGAGTGAAATGATCCATTAAGTCTTAATAGGTTGATTTGAACCTCTCTCATATTTGCGGTTCACACCAAGTTACTGCACAATTGTAATATACGCTGAACTGCTTATTTTCCATAATGAGAATATTGAATGAACATTTGACCATTCCCATGAAAAAATTGTTGCAAATTATTTGATTTCTCTACCCATTACCCATTTCCCATATATGATCAGCATGGATCACAGGTATCTCGCCAACAACAGACGCAAGTGACGGTAGCTTCAACCCAGTCATAAATTCTATTATATTAACTTGACATAAAATGAAGTCTCCATATGGATGACCTGATAAAAACTAATAGCACAATATATCCGAAAAATAGATCTCTTGTTAAGTTCGGATCCAAAGCATTCCACATAATATATGGATATGAAGACCTCATTCTCCACAGACCCTTGTCTGCTACAAATGAAATATTTTTCATTAGAACACACCATCCTGGAAAATGGCCAGATATAAAAGAGGCATATATTATAATGTGCCTTAACCATCTTCAATCGTTTCAAACTTCCTTCGGGTCATACAGGTTATATCAATGTTCAGAGTTTAGTAAATTGTAAGGGAGTACTTCGTTTTTTTTTTTTCGTCCAATCACACACTTCACGCGCAAATCATTTACACACGTATGAGAAATGTTATTATACTGTTACGATACTGGGGTTTGTAGCTCTAGAAAATACAGGACAGTTATGACTCATATATTTACAATCCCAAAATCAGTAGGTATACACTTTTCTACAGGGTGACGATATAAATGCCTAAAGTTGCTTTATCTACTGAAAAAATATATAATATATTTATTACGAATTGTCCATAACTGTTACTAGAACCATCTATCGATACAAAGGGACAACAGATATAGTAATGAATGTTAAATCACAATAATAAATTTGATTTTTATTATTTGAATAACAGAGGAGACAAAATACAACCGTCAAGTTATTAGAATTGAATGAACATATTTTGCCATACCAAATTGGTTCATAACATAAAAATAAAAATTACTATACGTAACTAAAAATCAGAATCTTGAAATTGAAATGGAATACGAACCACACCGAAACGCATTTCAAGAGTGGGATGAAATATTGATATTGCTCAGGCATTTTATCATGTCTGTGAGTGCTATGATGAACTGTTTGCGTAGAGGAATCTGATATACAGATATGCCGAGCGTAACATAAATGTCGACTAGTTATTTGGTTGTATATTCCTAGAGCATTGGCATTTTACTTGCATCGACGTTGTTACTGAAAATTGGCATAATTTGCGTATTGAAATATAATTAAATCAACGATTGCTTGAAAATGGTTCATAGACAGACTTCTGTGCGCACTTTTTTTTACTCTAGAGCTATATTGTCTGTCGTAAATCAAGTGAAAAACCTGAGGATAACAATACATAATGAACTTGAATTCAAAGGAACACACATCATTGTGGATTCAGAAGGCGTACTTCTTTGTGATACCCTAATATTGGGTCGTATGTGGATAAACCTGGAGCAAATGCTTTTACTCGGATTTCTTGAAACAGACCTATTCACTTTGTTAATCAATGGGTGAGACAAATATATAGTATAAGCATTTACTAGCTTTTATGCGTATCACCCATTGTTTACCTTTAACCACTGCGACGTAGTTTATCATTACTTTCTGAACATTACCGAACAGCAAAGAATTCAAAGAGTTCAAAACTCGTGTCTGAGATTTTCTTTCGCTGAAAAAAGCAAAAATCCATAGATCAATGCCTACCAACAGAAAATCACAAAATAATATAATAAAAAAGACAAGCGTTTAATGAAACGCATTAAAATGTATAAAATTTATATATTTTTTTATGTGTGATGTAAGTTATTCTGTGAGTGACAGATTCAAATCATGTTGTACTGTATTGTGTGGCCAAGTAGCTCAGCGGTTTGATGCACAGGCCGTTCGAAATTTCAGCATAGCGATAGTCGGTTCGAGCCCGATGTAAGTACAAGAAATTTTTTCTCAAATACTTCATATCGCTGCAAAGTGAATACGCCACCAAAAATCAGTAAGTCGCGCCGGAGCGCCACGGTAAATAATAATAATAGCCGTCCTCTGCCCGTACAGGCTATGCCTTTGGGTACACTTTACGAGTGTTAATGAGGGAGTATTATTATTATATTATTCGAACTGAAAACAATGCGCGACAAGCTTTTGAATATGTCACAGAATAACCTGCATTACATATGAAGAAATTATTTTCTACTTTTTAGGGCATTTGAAGAAAAGCTTCGCTTTGAAAGTTTTTTTTTTATTATTTTATTTCCATTTTGAATTTTAGGGGAGAATGTTTCCCTTTTCAACATGAATACCTTCCAAAAGGTTAATCTTGAACGAGGGAAAACTGATTTTATCATATCATATTTTCCAATAAAAATCTTCCTCGGGAACGTTTAAAATCGGCTACTCAATATTTTATTGCTGAACAACGTGGCAAACTCTCTCATTCAAAAAACACATTTATACATACCACTTCGTGTGAATTTATACAGCTCAACCAAAGACTGTCAAAAAAACTAAGCAAATAATATTATAACCGACGTTACTATTTACACTGCTTTGGCCACAAACTTTTAGATTAATCTTCTTACCTGCGAATATCCGTAGACTTTTATAAGTTTAGCGTCGGGATCATGACTGATGCGACCTCCTCCGAGCACTTTGGATCTCCAGTCACGGATAGCTTTAGAAGCTTTCAGCGATTGCAGTTCTGAAGTCACTTTGTCGTTGATGTCGGCTGAAACAATGAAATACTTCAACTAAGGACATGTGTAAGTGAACGTTACAACTATTTGTGTATTCAGAGCGTAGTCATAGACTGCCCGTCGAAAAAGAGAGTTACTGGGTGACGAGAAGCGGGGCGCGGTAATGGAGAGCGACAATGACACTTTGTGCTCCAAATACACACAGGTTTTTTTCTATAAACAAAGCTGGACAAAAAACGCTCGGTATTTCATTCAACATATATAGATAGAGAGATAGATATTCATTGAACATTTTGCAATATGTACATCGTATTGATAAGTCAAAATGGGAAATGGCCCAACTGGCATGGCAGCATAAATATATAATTAAATAAATTAAAAAATAAATGTATAAAATACATTTCGTAGACATATTAAAATCAGATACAAATAAGATCACCAATTAAAATTGAATAGACCAATACAGATATCAAAAGCATTGGCCGGACAATATAAAATTTATAGACAAATAAGTATTAGTATAATAATTACAGTTAACGGTATTTGTGAGAATTCATCTAGGAATATTGACAACGCGCACTAAATTCATTAATATCGTTGAATGCATTCAAGGTAAGGAAAGTCTTCAGTTGGGATTTATGAATCTGAAGAGATTAGGCTGTTTTTTCAACTAATCAGGTAACATTTTGAACAGATGGGGCCCATCATATATTGTCTTGGTGATTTTTTAGGACTTGATAATTTCTAAGCGAACTAAGTGTGGATTCATGCAGCGCCAATTAACAATTATCATGTAATAATTACCAATTAACAATTATTAGCAAGTACAAGTTGAACTTCTTGTCTTACAATGAATGCATTCATGCAGACAATTAACAATTATCAATTAACAAGTAACAAGGAGAAGTCGGCCAACTTTTATCTTTCTACTCTATTTGAACGAGTTTTTCTTCTAGTGCGCAACTAGTACGCAGATGGCCGTGGATTGGTCAGTCCAGTGATGAAAATTTCCCATCTTATTCAAACACTTGTAGCATTTTGTATTATGGTGTTGTCTTTTCGTTTATATCGCTTTTAAATAGTAATGATGATGCTATTTTACCTGACCTTGTTCGGCAATTTCATGTTATATGATGAAGGGCATACGAACTTCAAAGATAGAATTAACAGAGAGACCTGCTAATGGTTGGGAAACAATGGAAAGAGCTCCCTGTGGTTTTGCAAAACCATTGCTTCTATGAGATTGTCAAATAATCTTTTTCTTAAAAACTGTTTTTTTTACTCACAATGAACAAATACAATCTGAAACTGAAAAAGTAGGTACCCAAGAAAGAGTAAGGTTCACTTAAATGACAAGAATCTGACTTGTGCGCATGATTTATTTTAATTATTGTTAATTTGGGTGCATAAATGCTATATTTTGAGTATTTGTTTATTGATAATTACTTACTAATTGATAATTGTTAGTTGGTGCTGCATGAATCCACGAGTAATGTTTCGTCATTGATGGGTATTTTTGAAAGTCTGCTTTTAGTGTAGAACTATTTTGTGTGTATAGGTATATGATAGAGAATTTTTTATATAGGCCAGTAGAAATAGACAATCAATTCAGAATAATTCCAAACATTTTCAAACTTCGATACCAGTCAGCAAATTTGTCGAAATGGCAATTAACTTGAATTTTGCTGTCAAGTTCTGCAAACTTGACAAACACATCGGAAAAATATTCCGAACCCTTGTGCAGATTTGCAACCGGGAAAGTTGAGAACATAACCTTGTACACGATCCGGAACTTCATGAAATTTTGAAAAATCTAATTGATTTAAAATTAACTAATCAATTTAAGAGCCATGAAAATCGGGGCTGAGTATATTGTACTTTTCCAGATATTTATTTATTCTCAAATATTTTAGAAAATATGCTGAGTAATGCAATTGGTTTATAGTTCATACCCGATAATCTGTAATTTTTTTATAGATGGGAAAAACAGATGCAGTTTTAAGGTAACATGGAAACTGTATCAGCTCAATTGATTCATTAAGTTTCTTGTGAGGTGCGATTACTGAGGAACATTTTTTAAAAAGGTGTACCGGTATTTTATCCAACCCTGTAAATTTTTTGATTTCAAAGTTTTTGATTATATTTTCTCTCAGTTGACGTGAAAGATTAAAAAAAAAATAATTAGATTGTTTTATTCGCTATTTCATTGCTATCAAATCGTGGTCTCATAGTTGTAATTTTGGATAGTTGACTATAGACTTGCTTTTATCATTCGAGTCATCTATGAAACTGTTATAATACCTAGTTTTGTTTTACTAATTTTAAATCATTTGGTTACTTGAAATGCTTTCAATTCAATGTCACTTTTTCCCATCATGCAAGTATAAGTTCGTTTTTATCGAAAGTGGTGGGGATCGAGAGTTTTATCAATATTGCCGCTCTAGAACGTCAATGCTGTCAAAAAAATTACATTTCTCCTAAAATGTCAACATAGCGTTGAGATCTGAGAGCGTCAAATGCCAATTTGACAAGCGTTTAACATATATATATATATATATATATATATATATATATATATTGAGAACCATGTTTGTTTTACTAGCCACTATGTTTTCTCTTTGCCTATTTTACATGAAAAAACAGCCACGTTTGTTAGTTTTATTCAGAGTCCTTTTTGCATTTGTAAGACAAATTACTTCAATTTCCTTCAGAATGATTGTTTCATCTCCTCATCATCTGTTGTCTACAAAAACTCACTCTCAACTGATTACATTACGAAAGCTATCAAGCTAACATCTGCGCTCAAATTTCTCCATTACCATCAGGATTAGAGAAACATGATATGCATTGTCTGCTAGATTATAAGTAGTGTCTTGGGACGACAACTATTGTTATTTCACAATAGAATTCGCGGCACTACACTTCACGAAAGCATTAATATTTATGTTTATGCATATGCATGTGGCCTGAATGAAGATGACTGAACGTTGATCAAAATGGATTCCAGGTTCAATCAAAACTTTGAGGAAATCTTGTTACCATTATGGATTTATTGTTTTATCATTACCTGGAGCTTCAAAATTATTTTCTATAGACAGAGTAAACCAAAGAATTGATGATACCTCAAAGTAGTGTTCACCAAATTATAGGCGATTATGTGTTGTTATAAAATATATTATAAAAAATCAATGTAATTTTACAAATTGTGAATGTTATTTCATCGAGTTCTTGATATTCACCATAATTATTTACATTCTTCTGTGAAAATATATACTCCCGTTGATAATTGCGCATCCAAAAATTAAAATTAGAGATCATATTTTATTGTAATAATAAAGATTTTATTGTGAATATACCCAAGCTATTAGAATTTTACACGCTAGATAGCTTTTTCACAGCGTAATAGGTATTTGAATTTATGAATTGATGATGTAAGTTTACGTAATATATACTCTAACGGAGACGATCACTTGCCTAAGCATCACGACCTCAACAAGCAAGCCATGAAGAATGCTATCTATTATCGGGGTTCAGTATTTACTATGCGTTTTTACTATCCAATAAAGTTATTTCTGTAGATATCATCTGAATTTAGTCACCTGAACATAAATTTAAAAAAATAATCATGATGAGATGATTGCCCTCAATAATACATGATAAAGAAGATTATATTCGGACAACACTCGAAAATGTTTGAGAACGCCCTGAAACTATTTCTCTCTATGATTTATAGGCGAAAAACGTATGTAGATACAACTCTAGAACTCGATTTCACTGTTTTAATCCCTTTTCATCACCTGTTCTTCTAAATCAGAAACACACCGCATTGGGATGAATGTAAATTTTAATCTTTAATTATACAAGTTCAAATCATAATATGGCAAAATAATGTTGTTAATACCCGAATGAAATACTATGAATTTATAGTAGGTAGATATAATGGTGATTTCAAAAATCTATTGAATGTGATTTCGAAAAGTAGACATGAAAATATATTTATATACATAAAAAATCGATAGGTAGTGTATTTTCACATTGTCAAGTTTTCATTCACAAAATAAAATTACAACTTCAGTTGTCTTCTTAAATTCGAAACGTGTGCCAGAGAGTTTCAAATAAATGGAACAAGAAAATTCGACAAGTCAAATTCCCCTTCTCTCTTCACTATCCCACAAAGTGGAAATTAGGGGGCAAATATCTGTCAAAAAACAACGACTTTCCCCTACAAGTATTGAATTACATCCGACATCAATTTGTGTAATGTTCCTCCAAGAGGACACAATTGCAAGTGCTACTCGCAATTAAGAATTGAATATTATCTTTCTTTGACTGGGACTGACCACCTGCAGATATGACATGTTTCTCGGTTCGTCTCCCACTCATTAGTGCAGTCATGGTTTTTAGGTACACCGCCGCTTGCATAGTACTTTGGAAATCTGGTTTTTCAATATTGGTTTAGGTCCTAACGTTTGAGAATTTCTGAACGATCGGACCTTTTGCAAGCACGGATATACATCTTGACTGGATTAATATAAGTATAGTACATTTTAATAGTGTGGGAACGTGGGATGCTATGTCAAACAAACATACCTATATTTAAATATATTCGTCCAAGTATAAACTCGTCTACTGTGTAACAGCATTCTTCTGACGGCAATTAATAGTTTAAGCCACTTTTTGGGAATTTGAAACGACAATGTCTTCGGATACCAACAAACATTGGAAACTTTTCATACTTTGCATGATGGAGTTTTTGGGTAGTTAGCACGTTGTTATTCCAGGAATGGTAAGTAGGAATTTTTGATCTGGATTCTAGGTGCCTTCTGTTTTCAAGGATATACATTAATATTTTCAGAATGAACATATTTGCAAAAGTTTATTTTGTTTTGACGCAAACTCTCTCTACATGACGTTTTGTAATCTAAATTGAAAATCAGTCTCAACAATGATATCTACTATCGCATAATATACTGATATCAGTGCTTTAGTATCTAGCTTATTTTTTAAAAATTTAATAAAGCAGTAACATGATTCAATAACCTAGATGTGAACTCTATATGTTTTGCCATGTAAAATGGGATTCAATTATTGTTCGTAGAAATTTTGTCGAGCTTGTTAGTGCTAAGAACTCGTTCCGGAAAATGAAGTTGAAATCATGTAAGCTTCGAGATGAATTTATGAATTCCATACACACGAAACGTAATAGCTTACAAATGTCAACAAAAGTTATTAACAAATTTACACTCCAACGACAATTTTCTCATTCTAACACTGAATCACCATCGTAAAAACGTATTTCTGTTACATCTTCAATTAATCGTTACAGAATATAACGTGGATGAGCCGCTGATGGTACGCCATTAGCGTAATTATTGTTACAAATCCTCAGCCTGAATCTCAGAAGATTAGCGGAAAATTAATGGATGACTGTTATAATTTTAATTGATAGGGGGCTTTGGGATGAGCAAGGGCATCGACTGAACCCTTTAGTCATAGTTCAAGCTCGCCTGCGTGCCAACGATACTAATATGTTTTATGGTGAATTGAATAAATCGTGCGAGGGAGCGAAACAGTCGGTAATGGAGAAAATTTGATTACTGTTGACCAGCCTACATGGTAACTTCATATGATTTATTTCGACATGGGTGAAGTAACGAAATATCAGCCCTCAGAATGTGAATAAAATCCTTTTTGTTTAAAAATAGAGCCTTGAATACTCTCATATGTTGAGCCATTTTATATACTTGCATTCTGAAAACTAGTTAGTAGTAAGTTATCTTTTGGAGAAGAAAATAACATAAAGAGTATAATAACTTCAGAGGAATATATTGACAGCATAAAACTTCGGCATTTTTTAAATGCCCAATAATGACAGGGTGTTTCTGAAATTGGAACAATAAATGAAATGGGGTGTAGAAAATGACAAAACAAAACGAAATGAAAGAATATTTACACTTGTGTAAAAAAAAATTCTGGGAGATATTGAATTTTAAAGTTTTTAAAATTTGTTATGGTAATCACTGATCAGAGATCTACCGCCTGCGTAAACCGCGCTGGGCAACGAAAATTCTTGCCATTTATTATTATTATTTTGAAGTTCCAGATAACAACCCATTTTTTTAATTGCTCCAATTTCGGAAACACCCTGTATATAATGGTAAAAATATCAACGAGACCACAGAAACGTTCATAATTACCTTAAAATATCATATCACAACATGCACGAGTGAAACAAAGCTATATAGAATCAATATAAAAAGACAAGTGAATACGGAATCTAAATAAATAATACCGTAAAGTAACTCAAGGATAGTTCCTGGATGGGATAATAGCTTTCGAATCAAAGGCCATTTTACATAGAAAATGTGCGGTGTCCTTCGGTATTTTGTGAAAATACTCAACGCTCATGCAAAAGACATGTTCACTAAAACTGTCATTCACTAGAGCTATCAGTGGCTCCATAATTACCATCAACACTTTCTTTGATATAAATCCTCAGTTTTTTAGTAGACGACTCAACAAATTGTTCAATTAATCATTTTCGTAGGACTTGTGAAATATGCTATGACAAATGAATTCGTTTTTAGGCAAGGATTTGTGTCTATAATTGTGTAGGCGTGTCTATAAAAGTCATTTATCGTATCACTGAATATTAGGCTTCCTTCAAATTAAATCTTCATTGCAAATTATAAACACCATAACATTATAACAACACATATATACATTCGTTTGTTACAATATAATACGTTAGTTACTTTATAATCCCCTAGATACCAAATGTCACGCTAAATTGACAATAACGTGTCATCTAAAGTTGTTGATTTTATTTTCATATCATCATTGTCCATAAAGCTTTGAATATAACTATATTATGCAATTTAAATAAATCTCGTAAGTTGCACAGGCGGCATCCTCGATTATTATAATAAATTGTATAATAATCTCGTTACATTAATTGCTATAAACCTTGTGCGATTTTTACGGGGCTTCTATTAAAGTTCGATAGAATATTGTTTATTTTATTTCTTTCGTTGGTCGATTCAACCCTTACTTTCTCATAGATTCCATATTGTTCTCAGCATTCGGAATTCGATTTTGATAATGGCATTTACGTTTCTGTCCGAGCAGAGATGTGTGTTTCTTTTTCGATTCTTATTATTTCAATTCCCTCGAGAGATTTTTCATATCCCTCAAGTGTTAGATTGAAGTGTTATAAATCGAAATAAATAACAACTGTGATATTTACAGGTTTAGTTTTACACAAACAAAAAACAGCTGATTACCACGTGATAGCACTTGCTCGACATATTGAAATGTTTTCCGACATGGGTCGTGACGTAATGCTAAACTTTCCAATACAAAGGAGATTTCTGACCAAGATTGGAATACGGAGTTGTTAACGAGAACATTGTATTAATTCTCAAAATATGTTGGGGAACATGAAATGAAATCATTTCTGAAGTTGTGTGGATTGAATATGATCGTTGACCAATTCACTTGTTGATAGAAGGCTCCAGATTACTTTCGTCATTTATAGTTTTTTCAATTCAAATTCGCTCAGAGAAAAATTAATATCAATGCGATATATCCCATGTTATTCTTTGCTCTGTGTAGAAAGACGACAAGATAATCGAAGCATAATCTAGAATACTCATTCTGGGGATAGATGAGAGTATTTTCACTTCTGAAATGACATGAGTTCCTAGTAATTATTGTTGTTAAAATTGTTGTTGTTGTTAAAAATTGGTTTAAAAATTATTGATATTTGGTATCAAATCGTTAAACTTTTTAGACAGGACAAGTCCTCATCAAATTTTATTCCCTGTATTTCTCATGGATTTTTAAATTAATATACTTGAGAAAAAAATGTGAACCTAATCATCTCATTCCATATCTTGTCATTTTACCATATTGCAACATTCGATTTCGTAAAAATATTCTATGAGCCGTGTCTGAAATAAAATTATGACAAAACTTCAAACAGGAAAAGTGAACGTAGGAAACATGAAATGAAATTTTTAACATTCTTGTCTCCATTCTCTTCTGTTTTATTTTCTGAGTGAAGTGTAATAATATATTTTATATGAAAATTACGGAACTATCTAGCCATTAAACAAAAAGTTATATCTCTTCTTTCATTATTGTGTTTGGCTGAGATGGCATACTTGTTTTAGGTTAACGGTATATATCTAGTACAAAACCCACAATCATTGTTGTCGCGAAGATGTGATGGTGAAGACAATAATTGATTTCGTTAAGTCCTTTGACTTCACAAATGAAATGAGATCAATCAGTGAAATCAATGAAAATATTAACTTTTCTTGTTATGTAGAATAGATATCAACAGAAATATGAACATGTTACGAAATATAAATATAGAATAATAAAGTATGAAGAACATTTTCACCAGCAAAAACAACTTTATTGTAGTCTAGTAGTATAACAAAGTGTATTTGGTGTGGTATATGAAAATGGTGAAATGAATGAAACAATAATTTACTACTTTCTCACAAATTGTACTGAATATATAGAAAATGCCGTAGATTTTCAACTTCGAGATCATTTTGTGATAGAGATTTTGTTGAGTGCTGAGGCAGCTGCTTATCATAATGCTCATATAAACTCAACGAACACTGTCAAATTAAGAGAATTTGACCTTGAAATGCCTTGTAACATATCAATATAGCACATATATAGATATTTTTAAGAACTGTTTTTTATTTTATTGATGCAAGAACCCCAATGAAAACTGTGAAAGCATCTCAGAATTTGAAAAAAATTCTTGAAAACTGGGATATAAAATTGAAAAAAATAAATTTCCGGTAAAACACTTGAACATTCAATTGAATTTGCAAGTGTTCTTGCGACATACTTTGTTTGCATCATCTGCGTGAACTTAAGTGGATTATCATGTTAGCCTTCGAAGGAATGCGGTTCAAAAATGTTAATATTATTCGAAAAAAATAATATGGGAAAGCTCAAACTCAAACTTTCATTCATATCTCACCAGACATAAAAATATTCTGGAGCTTTCAAAGCATTCCACAGCTCTTTATGCAAAATTCCCAAATTATATTAGCAAAAAGTTTTTTAATCGGCTCTCTGTTTGTATCAAGCCAGAAACAAATAATAGTTTCATTACTTTACTGAATAAAACTTTTATAGGATAGAGGATTATTCATAATATGGGACATATTATGTATTATGGAAAACCGACTTTTAATTTCAATTTGCTTTTATATGACTATCTTATAATAATGTAATGTCATTTTATAGGAATAAACTTTTTTATTCTATACAAATTTTGATAGTATATTGGAATTCTGTTGTCAAGTGAATTGACCCCGCCTATTTGTTATATGTTGCAATCATTTTTAGCTGGGGGGCGTTGATGTATTCTTTTCTCTAGATTCAGTCTTTCAAGTTTGGGGATGAAAATACACACAAGTCAAAGGTAGGTTTTTTCCTTATTAACCAAAGTTTTCTTTTCTTTTAAGAGATATTTATTGGTTTTGTTGTCCAGCTTTTCACTTGAAGAAAAACATTGTCAAATCTGAAATGTCATATTATTTTGGATATTGGATTACTTCCTGAAAGCAGATTCACTACTTCAAATCCCAGGCAGAACTTGTATGTATTTGATTCATCACGTGCAAAGACATAACCATTTGTACTGGTGCTGCTGTATAAAACTTTGGATGTTACGATGTTCTTTGGAATAATGAAGCCGTTCTTTCAGTACAGTCAGTATACACTTTTTGAATATATTTTATCCAAAACCAAATTTGAGAATACATCGAAGTTGTGTAAATCTGAGTTGTAGTAATAACATGTAGGAGACAGTATTGCATTTTTATTTTGATAGCATTCGTGATACCTATGAATGGTACACATTCAAAACAGAAAATGTTTATATACCAACATGCAACAAAAATACCAAGGCTCAAAATTACCTCGTTTCATCAAGCTTTATATGCAATAGCAATAGGACTAATTCTAGGAATGATGCTGTAAGCTGTAAACATAGTTTGTTTATTCCTGTGATTAATTCTTAGAAGTAGGTAAGTTTGTTATTTATTAGGACCTTAAACTTGCGAGGGTCACTATTTTGAAATAATATTTTACATAGCAAGAGTGAATGATACCTCATACGAAACGTCTTGTCAATTTTAAATTTCAAACAAAAATGTTCATCCAAAACAAAATGGTGGAGCATAATGTTAGAACTCTTATAAGAGGATCCTTTCGAATAAATAGCTAGTAGGTTTAAATATGAGTGAGCCCATATCAGGCTCTCCACTGCGGCCAATGGCCTATTGTGGCTAAAATAGCTAGTAACGAACTTAGTAAAATAATGAAATATTTTTTGTATCTACAAAATTGCTCTGTCAAATGGAAAGGGTCATCTTGGTAAGAAATTCAAATGATTAGGCATGTAGTGTGATGAAAAATTATGCAAATCATGGCCCATCTGCAATTCTGAGGGACAGAGAACTTTTGTAGATTTAATATAGCTCATTTATAGAAATTTATTCATTATCTACCGCCATTTACTTTTGGATGAATATTTTTGTCTGAAATTTTGCTGTCGTATTAGATATCACTCGACCACCTTGCTGCTACAAACGAATTGTCGTTTGGGAACGAGATATTTGCTATTCCTGTTATTACATGGTTTCGCGACTGTTTGCGATACATGTCTCAACTCGCAACATTTCGACATGTTGCACAGTGTTCCATTTCAAAAAAATTTGGGCTCATGTACCGGCACATGCTGTGGAACAGATTTCAGTATAAAGTTACAGTAATGGAAACGAGGCTTGACATAATAGTTACAGGTACATTGATTGAAATTGAGATTCACGTATCACATATATACCTACAATTATCGAGATGAATACTCTGATGAACGAAATACTATGTATAAACCAACAACAATCATTTCAATTGATTTTTTTTCTCGAACATTGCGCACTGAGCCGCTCCTGTTCGAGAATAGGGAGCGAGTCAATTGGGAATAATGATGAGAACTACGTCAGAGAGTTTGCTGTCGATTTAAAAGTTTAATTGGGGAAGTTGAGTTTTCCTTAACTTTACGGATACTAATTCTCAATTGATATACGGCTTCAGTTATTATTTTGGGTTACCTCATAACTAGAGGAGAAGTTTCACACCTGTATCAAATAGAAAAAAATATTTAATTTGCTCGGCAATGCTATTCCACAGGGCCGTCCTCAATTAGAATATTTCTCATCTAGAAGGACGCCAAACATAATCAAAATGTGTAGATGAGAACATCATTTGAGCATATAAGTAAGTTAATTGCTAAAGGAATAAATTTTCATTTTCAGGGGCAACTCCTGGCACAATCCAAAAGGTTTATTAGCAATATTTTTGACAATTTTTTTAACTCATCACTGTTTTCACGAGGTTTTAGACTGGTGTATACCGGGTGACCACGAGGTGAGATACGCCTCCCAATTTTCTATAGTTATGAAGATACAGGTTTTAAACTTGACTGAAATTGACAATTTTACCAGGTGATTGCCCGGTAAAATTATCAATTTCAGACTTCAATCTTGACTGCAAAATTTTGGTTGTGCGATTAAAATTGACAACTAAAATTTTAAATATATGCTACCCACTTATTATAATGGTGTCATAATCCTTACTTACTAGGATTAGCAGTTCGTTGAAAAATTTGCTCAAAATGAGAAAATTATCACTGCATGTCAGTTCTAATTGTCGCGGGAATACGAGGAATATAGCCTTGTTCTCTATTCCACGAATACATTTCAAGTTATGCTGACAGGAATGACATATTTGTGCCACTATACGATGGACCACCGCATGCAGTTAATTGGGTTCAAATTTCCACAAACAGAATCAAACAGCGGTGATATCCTTTGACGTAAACATCACTAATGTGGATTATGTTTTGTATCAAACACAGTACACAGCTATTTATTTTTAACGATATCGCTCTAAATATGTTTCACTTCTCTTGACATCAAAGAATAAATTTTAGAATATGCGAGTGGAGCTGTAAAAATAGAATATTTTCAAATATGACAAAAGTCAGTACTAAGGTCGATTCAGACACATGGGTGTCCATGCCGGGTTTCTCAAGCACGTTCAATCTACACGCATGTAAATTGTTCACCCTTGTGCATGAAACCTGCAAGACCATTCACATACGTGCATTTAGTTCTCTTGCGTTTCTATCACAAGGTCATATTTTCTCTGGATTTGTATTAATTTTCTCAGTACTGCAGGAACGACATTTGAGTTTTTCAAATTATCCCGTCGTATATTTCACTGAATCTTTCATATGTGAACTGAAAATTGTACTAATTCCGTGCGTACTCACCCCGCGTTTTTGATGCACGCCAAAAATGCAGGGTGGACACCCATGTATCTGAATCGGCCTTTATGAAGATAACGAAGCGAAGAGATCCGATCATTTTATTTGATTATATACTTCAAGAAGAGCACATGATCTTCTGAATGATCTTCGATAGTTTCATAAGAAGTTATCCCTGGTACTTTACGGAAGATCATTAACTAATAATAATGATAAAATTATAAGTATAGGGCGATTAGTGCGACTTTTTATAGTCCCCCCTGTTACATTTTGAATGGTTCGACGTACAAACATGAAGAAAAAATCGTTCGGGGGGTCACCGATGCTATACTTTTTGAAATCAAAAACATAGGGATTGCTCGATAGAGGGAGCGGGGGGAAACCAACTTAAAAATTTCAAATGGCTGGGAGGGGGTCAAGTATCACAATCGTTGAAAAGATAATCTTCACGACCATCTAAATGTTCTCGAATTTCGTTAATAAGTTTTTCCCAATTTCGACGTATATGCCATTCGAAATTTTTAAGTTGATGTGCCCCTAGCGCCATATGTAGAGTAATTACAATGTATCTTCTCTCAAAATGTAGTATCGGTAATACTATTCAAAATATTTTCTTTTCCATTGTTCCACATCAAACCGTTCAAATTTATCAAGGTATGAGCACAGTTCGACAACCTGGAATACCTAAATAGCTGATGCTGAGATATATTAACTAAAGAAAATTATTATCCCATTAAATTAACATACAAAGCCTACTATTTCCATTATCGTGGTAATAAAATTTCGGTGTGAAATTTTCTTACCGAATACCACCCTAGATTCAATTAAAAACAGATTTTTTTTTATCAAACACGAATATTTTTTGAAAATTCTTGTGAATTTCCAGTGATAACTGAAGCTCCAGTGAAAATTCTTCAGTGAAACTACTAATTTTGCACATGGTAATTTTGGTAGTCTCTACTAAAATCTGTTTGGGAATTTACAAACAGAAACTATTTTTTTAAAAGCGGCATTAATTTTTTTTCATTAAATGCAAACAGCTTCGACGTTTCACTCTGCAACATATATTACTTTTTTTCAAGATATAATTTCAGTATACCCAATCAAGAGCTAACCAGGCCGAATGATCCGTTAAAGTGAGTGTTTTTCTTTTTTATGGCACGATAGAATTGGCTATAAAAAACAACATAGGACTTTCCAAATACTTTGACCCAACCGAAAATGGTATAATCGACTATCGCCTTGAAATATTTGATGAGGTGTTTTTCGTTTGATGATACATTTTCTCATTTTTGGTGGCGCATTAGATATACAAGGTGGGTCATAATGTTTGAAACGGGAAACAATTATCAGAGTCACAAAAAATGCTTTATGGTGATCGTTTGGGCTTGCCGGAAAAACCTTGAAATCGATTTTGACATATGTCACGTGACCAACAATATGGCGGCAATTTTGAAAAGTTCATTACGAATGGGTTGTTTTTAAAGATAATAAAAAAAGATATTTGAAAAAGTTGTTGACAGTTTGACTTCAGGCCGATATGCAAGATTTGAGAAATCTGTCTGAAATAAGTGAAAATTCTTTTCCTAATATTTGTTTGTTAATTAAAAAGCGCTGTCTTCTTTTGGCTTCAAATAACTCATTCAATTCAAAGAAATCATTATAACTCATTCAATCAATAAAATAGAATTTTTTAGGTTTGTTCCCAAATGCGTTTCAAAGTATACTATTAAAAAATACAAATATGCAATGTTGTACGATAGAGACACTCAATCCATCAATGCTAATTAAGGTTGTAACTTTTCCTAAGGAACATTTCAATTATGAACTGACTGGTTTGACATGTACTTGATTTTTTTTACCTCCGATGCTTTATTCAAATTTGCGAAACGCATCACCATTGGTCGAATCGAAGAATGACGTCACACGGCATGTTAAGAAATGTATCTGCGTTGATGTTCATACTGTGCCAGTAAATTTGTAGAATACTTAATACATAACATAATTTTTGTATCTTCCTCAATCTCAAATAAGTTCTAATGAAAGTTTTCCTTTCGTAATTTGTGAGGCAGGTATAGAGATCTCCCGCTTGATATACAAAACATTAATGCATACAAAACTTACTTTTGACTAATTCACAAGATGTTAACTATCGAAATACACTCACATTAAAGTGATCTTCACAACAATGTAAATGCAAGATATTGCAGATACTTCGTCGCTTCTCATAAACTTACACCATTGTTTAAATATTTTCGCATCTCTTGGAACAGAAAAAAACACTTTATCTAATGGTGTACTTATACTGACAAGCCTCGGCTCATACTCGCTCACCTCGAATGTTAACACGTCTTTACATTCCTTGTTACTTAAATAACTAATATATATTCCGACGTGTCAAAATGACATTATTATGGATTTCATTTTCAGTATCAAAATGACATACTTTATAAGACTGTGTAATATAATGATTCATTAGAGTACTGAGGACTATAATGAAAAAAATATAGATGTCAATATGACATACTTTATAGGACTGAGTACTATAATGATTCATGAGAGTAAGTACTAAGGACTGTAAAAAAAAATATATAGACACAAGAACTTAAAAAATTATTTAAAACAAAATTGAACAAACAATTCCATTGTTACCTTACGTTTCTAAGCACATTACTGAAACTAAGTAAGCTACGTACACATTACACACTGTAATGCAACAAGAAATCTATTTTTAAAGAAATCGTCGGAATATAAAATTTTGTATGGAATTCGGATCATTAACAATCATTATGGTACTAGCTGTGAAGATCAGACGAGTCATCAGACATGTACAAAACGATGCTGTTAAATGAAAATAGTTATTTATTATACAAGGGAAAAAATTATTAGATTTTAGCTCGAGGTTGTGTTGTCTCTCTCCGCTTCGCGTTGGGAGACAAAAGCCGGTCACTATTTTTTTCTGTGACGGTAAAACGACGATTTATTCTCATTTAATCCAGTACGATTGGGTTTTGAGACGAGGATGGATTGTAGCACCACCAAACTTGGTGCGCTAGTTGTTGCAACCATGATAAACACGAAAAAAAATTGTTTACCGAAATTCCAGGGATGGAACTTGCTTTTTTTTGTTTGTAATCTTGGAAAGTATATGATTTATAGGAAAAACAACAAGCAAGGTGAAAGACAATTCAATTCTCCACCAAAATGATTCCTAGTAATTTTTTATGAAATGCGCTCGTTTTCTCAGAAAACGTGATTGAACGCCGACATCAAATTTCAGGTCCACGCTTACACGCCGCTGAAAGTTCTGGCGGAGCCGAATATTTGATTGGTCATAACTCTGCTAAAAATGATCGAAGAAGAAAAAGGAAAAGTTAATATATGCATATATGCGAGTATTTGAGTACCTAAAATGTGTTTTGTCGCGAGATGTTTCCGGATGATCCGAAAATCATGAATAATTTAGTGAATATGGAATTATTATACTGAAGCAGCAACCCATACCCTCTTTGGATTGAAGTAGTGTGACAGGTCCCACTTATACATGTTTTAATCCTGCCTCATATTCAACTTACCCATAAAAACAGCATTCTCTTCAGTAAATGTTGAAAATAATCACTTATTCATATCCTGCATATATGTTTAATAACACTATTGTGAAGCGCAAACCTCAAGCTTGAAATCACATACTTTTTTTCAACATTTACTGAAGAAATTGCCGGGATTATGGGTGAGTTTAAAACTGAGGCAGAAGTAAAACCCAGTTTTTTCTTTGGCATGTATAAGTGAGACTTGTCTTACTAGTCTAAAATATCCTTGACTTTCGGATCCTTCGTAAATATTGTAGAAGGGTTATGTGAAGTGGGATAAAACATATTTTCGGTACTCAGATACTCACCTTAACCTATGTGTATACATATCTGGGAAAAAAGTACTCACTTTTTTCTCGTGGGCAAAAAGTACTCACTTTTTTCTCGGGGAAAAAAGTAATTTCATAAAAAGTTATATTTTATTACCTGTCAACGGGGATAAAATGTCAAACTTTTTTATCGTCACAGAAAAAAATTATTTTAGGCACTATTTATGCCGTCGATTCTTGGTGGTGCATTTGACTATAATAATAATGTTTCATTTGAAGATGTGCTTTTCGGACAAAATATTCTTGTACAGCATTCCTCACGTTGGGAAGATTATGAAATGATAATCTCCTAGACCTACTGCCGTACAAAAATAATGAGACCGGAAATCAATATATTTTTTTTATTTTGAAAAACGACTGATAAACGCTCATCTTGAAAAGCCCTGTACAGATATGCACACTATAATTGGCTTGCTGAGAACACGAAGTTCCCCAACAAACTGCAGTTTAACCTTCTTTCATGTAACGAAGTGAGTTTTCTCTGTATCCACCCTCTTCGTATGACCTGAAAACGAATAGGCCTACGGACTTTCATTTTCTGGAGTAGTGCTTGATATAACATGATTACATCACTCCTATATTACGGCTAAAAATAAAGTCTCATAAAATATTATAATATTATTTTATCTTCATTTTATTAAATCATGTAAAATGAATGAAACGAGTAAGGATATTATTGTTAGCTTGTTTCATTATAATTTCGAATGAACGAGCGAATTTTCGATTTCATTCAAATGAAACAACAAACAATTAGTTTGAAGAAATTGCTGTTTGAAAAGCGTAGGCAACCGGTAGTGTGGTGCCCTATAGGGAAGAAGAGGCAATTTTTACAAAGGTATACAATTCACCAAATACAGAGCATTAAAATATTTCTCTGAAACAAGGCAACCGGTTAATGTATGAAATCTTCGCCACATACAAAGGTTACCGTGGAACTTGAAGATATAAAAATATACAAATTTGCACTGTGAGAACTGACATTGACAAGAGAGAAGGATTTTCCGCTACCTCAAACGCTCAAACCCCTAGTGGAAAGTCCTGGCTTGTGAAACTCAGTCCACCCGAGGGATGCTAAAGGTTTCTGCGTATTATCTTTGCGAATTTACCACCAAATATCAGTAAGTCATCCAAAGTATACCATAACGTACAATGAATGTTTTATTTAAGGAACGGGTCCAGAAGGTAGTAGAGTTGGTTAGCACAAATATTTTGGAATAGTAGAAAATCTTCGAAAACTCTATGACAAAACATATTTTTCTACGTTCATGCAAAAAACAAAACTTTACTGAACTATATTTGGTGGAAAAACTGGTACTTTATTGCACTCATCTGTCATTCTACTATAGCGTTCTGTCATCATAACAGATATAAACTTTCAAATTGACGCCAAATTTAGCCTATTTTCTGTGAGATTGTATTACGTTTTAAATAGTTGCATGTTTCATCATATTCATTACATAATGGACTATGAAATTACTAGAAAATGATATTTGTTAAAAATAAAATGATTTCCTTCGAATATCAACTGAATTACACAACATGTTTTTGAATTACTTTTTGCAGATAGATTTAAACAAACAATGTCTTCCTTACAGTTTAGTGCCACCTAAATGAAACATTTTCTGGTTTTTGCATGAACGTAGAAAAATTTTAGTATGAAACTCGTGCAAAAAGACGTGTTGTCCAACTCGGCCTATTGGCCTCGTCGGACAATTTCACGTCGAGTGCAATAAACACCTACTTTTTGCACTTGTTGCATAAATAACTATTATGCAACCACTAGTTCATATTAAGTCGGTCTAGTATTCTTCTCACCCATACCACTTGGCCTCTATTTATAAGATGGCGCCACATGCCTGAATTGGGTATTTTCAAAATAATAATACAAATGTTTTCTTTGATTTTTTTTTACCTTAATGGTTTTTTATTCTTTGTCATATTACCGAGAAACTGGTGCTCTAGCTAGCTAAACTTGGTAGAACCATAGACTGTTAACGAAAATTCATTGTTAACGTTTCAAAATAATTGATTGGTTGGTCTTCCTATAACTACCACCCCTGAGAACAAAAAAAGAGTCCCATCTCAACTCCATTATATATATATATATATATATATATATATATATATATATATATCAATGAACTTTTCTTGATGAAATATTCTATAGAAACCACCCTGCATTCGAACTCAAAACATATAAATTCACAAAATGTCGCTACGGTTCCTCTAGAGCGAATTGTGTTGGAATAGCCACAGCTTAGACTGTGACGAGACCACAAAACGATTAGGCTTTGATATAATCATACTGTGAGGAGTGTATTTAGGACTGCTCTTCTTACATCTGCTAAGTTGAAACCCAATTTAATGCACTAGGTAAACTAATTTTCATTAAGATTGAACAGCTTAGAGTACGAGCTCCGGATCAGATACAGATGATGGGAACTTATCGTTATACAGAGTTGTACTTTGCAACTACTGGTGTATGAAATTATGGAATTTGATATTTTAGAATTGTGTGAATTCCTTTGAATATTATGAATGCAAAATTAACTCCGTTTGTTACCTTTTCACACTTAAATTGGTATGGAGAAAGCTTGAGACCATGGAAAGGATAGTTTTAATTTCGGGAATTATTCCTTAGGGGGTGAGTTTCGTTATTTTTGAAGCTATAGGCATGAAGCTTATATTTTAGGTGCATTATTAAACATAAATTAATGACTTGAATTCCAATGGTCTACGCGTTTCATACGTTATGTATACAATAATCAAGTGTAACATAGTATGGGGAATGTGAAACTATAGTAGCTGAGAACTTTTATATTGAAAAATCTATTTTAAATAAATTTACATCACTGAAAAAATTGACAACGATTGTGCTGGAATGACACCAGACAGTTATTTGAACCAACCATCCACTTCTAAAATGGATGTACTTGTTCTTTTATAGATGCAGATACTGTAACGAAGCTTTCAATATGTAATAATTATGTTCAAGAGAATAGTCAATCTTCAACATCAATAACTAAACTAACTTAATTTTCAATGTTCAGGCTTATGACTTAGTTACATGTTGAAAAAATGTCGATTATGAAGAAATGTTAGCAAGAGTCTTTCTCTATTGAACTGAAATAATTTTGATTCGTGTTAGGTCTTGCATGAAATGACCCGCGGGCCATAAGGCGCCCGCGGGCGGTAAAGTGCCATTTCACGCTTGCTGAACCGGGCAGTGAATTGTACTTTACCGCCTCCTAGTGCATAATAGGTATTTATGATATAAGTGTTTGGCATTTCATTTTCTAAGTGGGGAATATTGCGGAACGAGTGTGAGTGAGTGGAGCAACCCCACGAGCAAAATACAATCACTTTCAACAAATGTATCATACGCATTTTTTTGTACAACAGTTACTGCTAGTAAGAAATAAAGAAAATAGTTCATATAATCCATAGGATTCGAACATACGACGAAGGTCAAAGCAAATGATCCAACTACACGCGCTAAAGCACTTAATTTGATAGCTTTATCATTCGTTAGTGATGAAGATCCTTTTACAGTTACAAAATTTCAGCGTTTTTAGAAATTCCACCCTTAAAGGGATTGAATGGGATATAAAATTTATAAAAATAGCTAGAGTTATGAAACTTTCAATTTACGTACTTGATTGAAAATAAATCAACATGAATTTCAGAGTTTCTGGGAATGACACCCTTTAAGGGGTGAAATGGGTGAGCTCTTCGAAAGTAGCCCCCATAAACTTATATCCATTCAATATCTTAGGAACGCATTGAGATGTACACCAATTAATAAATGTCGGTACACGATTTAATATCCTTATTATTTCCTCATATAATCAGTCAAAACCAATAATTGTTACTATAGGCGACCGCAGCCTGAACATTTTCTTATTTTGCATAATGGGAATTTTGAACACTACTTCCACACATTTATTCATAATTCTTAATCAAATTGTCGAAAAACTCATAAACATAAATACAGGAAATATTGCAACCGTTCAGGTTTCGCACGCCTATGGTTAGAATTAGATTTAAATGATTTTAGAAAATGACAACTTTCAAAGGAATTGAATCGTGTACTGGCTTTCATTATCTCATTTCAGAAACAACCTGCGTATTCTGAAGGTTTATCGAGGTACGACAAAAATTGCAAAATGTAATAAAACGTAATCGAAATTTATATTTATTACTTTATTCAAAAGTTTATTTATAACTTCGTTTGAATTACTCGCATCAAATGGGTATGAAACATCAAAGTGAAGTTTACCCACGCTAATAATGTAATATGAATAACTTCAAAGTATCTGCTTCTTTCGGTTTCGTTAAAGAAGGAAAAACATTTGGGGTGTTGTAAAACACAGAAGCATTTTTCTTTTGAACACACTTTTCAATAAGTTTACATATAAGAAGCTTTTTGAACAGGTAATAAATTATCAGTTCGAGATGAAAAAGAAAAGGGGTGGAACTCAAAAATGAAAACTATTTATTCAGATATACCGGGTGGACCGATAGTGCGTCAGATACAAAAACCAAATTGATCCAGATACAACCAGAAATTCATATTGCTAAATATTCAGAGCGAACTTTTTTATGGAATGTATATTAGCACATTTTTGTATAATGAATGATAAAAAATAATCGATTATACTTACTTCGTAACTCGACGTATTTCCCAAAACACCTCCTGAGGTAACGCTTTCGAGGTGTTTCGCAAAATACGTCTCGTGACTCGGAAGTATAATCGGTTTTTTTCTGGTGGTATTACTACTGAGAATATTGCCTTCATAATTTAAAAAGAGGATATCAAACACTTGAAAACTTTGCGTAATTCATTATCAGTTTTAGAAAAATATCTGAGTGAATACGAGTGTCATCAGAACACATGTTCAGAGTAACATAATATTTGCACAAATTTCATACTATTCTAAACGTATGTGCTCACTTTAGCCTTGAATGGATTATAACGACCGACTGAGTAGACGTATATCGCGAAAGCTCATTTAAGAATTACTAATCTGAGGAAATGGACTCTTTGGTAACACTAAGTCTTCATAATAGGAACGGCACATTCATTAGTGGTTAATCCACACGATAAATTATTAGTTCCTGAAACTTTCAACGCTGTACAGAGTCTTTAATACTTAATCACATTATTGGTTCTGTAAACAAGCCCAAGATTAACTTTACGACTACACATTATTGTTTTTGAAACAGAGAGTGAAATAGTGATGGTAGACAAACGCTATTTGACAAAATAAAGCTAGTATTTAGGATTAGGTTTGCGATATAAGTAATTACAAGTCAAGAAAACGGATAACATTAGGGCCTCCCTGGTTCTTTTTTGGGCTGTCCCACTCAGCTGGTTTTCTTGTGGGGTTGCAACCACCGTTCTCCAGGGGGTGTGGACTGTATGTTGGTGGATGTAGTAAACTAGGCGCTCTAGGGTGGTATATTTCAGGAACGAAAAACTGCCAAATGACATAATCGAGAGTTTCTTTCTTTCTTCGCGATAGTTCGGTCTGAGTCTTGAGGTCCAAGAAAAGAGTATAATATTTTGAAAACTAAAGGGATTCCAAATGAATTAGAGATAAGAGAATTAAATGAATATATCTATACTTGAAACTATTCAACAATCAACATAAAATTATAATATACGTGGCGTAATTATTTTTTTTGTATATCAGGATATTTGGTGTATATTGAAAATGGCAGAAACTAAAAGTTGTAACAGAACGATTACAAATTATTTATTTGTTACAAAAAATAGTATAGAAATTTAAAATATAATGCATTTCATACAAAATACAGCTTAAAATATTCATCTGCACAAATGTTTATTTACACTAATTTCTAACTTATTTCATACTGTTATAATTAATATTTCACTCAGCGATGTACTTCTGCACTCTCTGTTGTTCGAATAGGTATCCAATCTCCGACTATCCGATTCAGACTTGCCCTCTGACCACAAAGATTTCTTTATATAGCATAGTGGATGGTTTCCGGAACGATCTGAAATTTTTAGTAGCGACTAGATGGCGCTAGAGGGGGAACGATTTACCCTGTTGGTATCGAAGGTGATAGGCGATGTCTCACTCTATCGGTATGTGCGCTCGCAGCAGGTAGAGCCGATTCAGGGCCGGCCTTTAAATTGTCACAATATAATGAAAATCAGCATTGGCATCTGTACTGATATTAAAAAAAATATTCTCCTCTTTGAAATTGAAATGAAGGTAAGCACTTATCTATATATTTTCATTTCATTCCTAGAAACTGATTTGTAAACCAACAAATCGGTAGACTCATTCAATATTGAATATTTTGATTTATGCATTAAATGATGTCACTGATGGATAGCTTCTGCGAAATGATGGCAAAATCGATGGTGTTCATCGTGAATCCTCGTTTATAAAGCTTGTTTGAATATTCACGTAGATCACAGGAAACGCTTTTCAGTTGAATCAGTTTTGAATACCATTTTTGCGATTCATATTCAGCGGGAACGTGTGGAAGTCAAACTAATTGCAACCATTTGATTATTCAACCATTCTACCGATTTGAGTATGGCTCCAAAAGCTACTGGAACAAAAGAAAAATAAATTTTATTTTCATTCCACTAACTCAATAGCTTTGCAACTTCATGTTGAAAAGGGATGATAATTATTTGTCCACAGTAAATGATTCAGCACGATTTCAAAATTCATTAGTGGAACAATTTATAATGATGCAATTTATATACACAATTGGGAGTTATGAAACATAAAAAGTTATTCTTTATAGAATATTGTACTTAACAAAAATTCTAATCTATTGTGGAATTAAAAAAAATAATAAATTTCTGATCGTTTCAATGATATGATTGGTATTGATAAAAACAAATTCAATTTCAGATTTGTCTAGAATATACTTAACAACTGAAATATATATATGTTTCCCTGTTTAAGTTATTGAGAACTTCTTGTTGCAAATAGTTATGTATTGTTTTTTTTGGGTGGTTACTTTGCAAAATCCTGGGAAGTAGCTTTTCTGCATTACATTTGTTTTCCAAAATATGCATGTAATCTGATATAACCCAAATGGTCCAAAGAGAAAATTTCTTTTCAACTAGTATTCAGGGGTGTTATCTGATTATTCAGGGTGTGTGTGTGGGTATATGCAGATGGTAATATCCAAGCAAAATTGAAGATAAATCTGCTGTTTGACTACAAGAAGCACTTGCGAAAGTTTCATCATTGAGAATTGTTGGAAAAATATGTCAGATGCAGTTCAATGTCTCAAAATTGCCATGGGCAAACAAGGTTTCTCATTCGAGGGGTATAAAGAACGACGTGAAGTACCAGAGGTACCTTCCTATGAAACTGACTTATGGTTTTTTAATGAATCAAATTTTAAATCTCTTTTTAGAAATGATCAAAATTTGCTTAGAATTCCTCACGTAACCATTCAGTGCTCTTCAAACAAATTAAATTTGTTATTCAATAACTGAATACTCCAAATTATAGGCTAGCTTCATATTTTAATAAAAGTGAAAGGAGACATGCGAATGCTTCAATTCTCGTTGATGTGAATATGAAATAAAGGGCATCAGACTTACAAGAACTCTCAAGTTCAGGCCGAATTCTGTACAATTGATTTATTGCATAATAATATTACACAGTCGAACCTTTGGATGAAATCATTCTGCAGTGCTCCACAATTAGACGTCACATCATTATTGCTGGTGATTTCAACATTAATTTTAGCAGCATCTGTCGATGAGCAGGTTCTCCTTGCAGCCAGCGACCCCCTTCTTTGACCCTCTTTGCTCATATATCCGTTCATACACTGGGTCAACTGCGGAGAGTATTAGCATGTATAAGATGCGGGTAAACATCTTATAACATGCGTTCAAGCCTGTTATCGGTCTGTAATTCTTTGGATCAGACAAATCTCCGCTTTTGGAAATAAGCATGGTTCGCCTCTCGACAAACCAATCTGTTGCCATTCAGCCATGAGTTCATAACTCTTGCAAGATGGTTGGGGTGCTTGGAAATGTTTTCCACCGATAGTTATTCAACCCATCAGGGCCTGGAGCAGTTCTTCGAGGGCTTATCGAACTTCTTCCGTGGTTATCGGGTTGCCCAGGTCATTGTTCTCAGGCTGACGAAGCCCTCTGCAGAAAGCTTCGAATATCTACGTTAAGTGGTTGCGGAAAATCATAGATGCTTTTCCAGCAGGTTTCCACCCAATCAGCGGCCGGCGGGTTATCCACAACACGTGGAGGCTCTTGGAATAAGTGATAAGGTTTATCGCGGAACTTCATGTTTTCCGTGATATTTCTCGCTCGCCTCACTAGTGACTTCTTCGCAGCCACCAGCATTCGTTTCCTATCAAGGCAGTGCTGTTTGATGGTAAACAACACGTGGCATATCTACCACTTGTGCCACTTCGTTAAACGGCTGCGGGGGAACTCTGACATAACCTAGTTTCCGGAGATGGAATACTTGTGTCTCATTTTTTTTTTTATCTGGTTGGATTATACCAGTCGGGCCCTGTCTCCGGAGCTCCGACACATCCGGAAGGTGCGCTGGCGATATTTACCCAGATAGCCACTCCCCACGTCCGTGGGGTGAGCAACTACTGGGTCCGAGAATCATGTGCCCTGAGCAGACGGAGTGAACCAAGGATGACAGCCTTCTGCATGAGTCCGGCTAAGATTTCTACCATATTATGGCAAGCCGGTATGATTTTTAAGTTTGAGAGCAGTGTGTCCACCATACTGCCAAGGACCCCTATATTCAGAACCACCATTTTAACAGTTCAAAGAGTAAGTCTCGATATTTAGTCCGTTTCTCCTCCTCTTTTCGGACGATGTTCGTTTCACCAGGAGCCGAAAACTCCATGACGAAAATCGTCTTACTTTGATGGTCGAGGTGTCTCATTTTTATTATTATTATTATTATTTCCTTAGTAGTAGCTAACTGTGTTACCGATGAATCTAATTGAATTTTTGTTTTTCATCATAATTTCGATTTGGCGTATTATAATATCACTTGGTTTTTCTATGAATGGAAACTACTGACGTAATATAAATAATAGGTTTGAATACATCTGACATGATTACGCTAGCCGCAGTGCGATGGGACGATGAGAGAAAATGCAAGTAAGATTGGATCCCTATCTTAATATTTTTACTCATATTCAAATGTTTACGTTCTTCTACCGTTCGTTTCTGGTTTCACGGGCTGATATAGGAGCTTTGCAAGAGAAAGCGGAATGAAGGTTACTATCATTTGCATGGATGAAATAGCACTCAACAAATCATTGAAGAGACGAAGAAACAGTGTTGGTGCTAGAATGGATCCCTGCAAAAAACAGCATTTAAGAGTGTCGGATGAAACCCCATCAACCACCACATGGAGAAATGTGTCTGAGGGGAAGCTAGGTAAGAAGGAACACAACTAGAGGGGCAATCTATAAGATAACAGCCTGGCGGTGACTCCTTGGTGCCAACTGCAATCAAGCACGTATGAGACATCTCTTGTCACGGCCGGAGTTCCACTATATTTTTCATATATGTGAGACATAAACAAGCATACACATTGTCGGTAATACTTACCGGTAAAATGTGCCTACCGTTCATGATGCTCAATATGCTATTTACAGAGAAGGTTTTATCTCAATAGTGCTACATTTCAAATAGTTTGAGACATGGCCGCAGAATGCTCGCACTACTCACCCCTTTTCTATTGTATATATATTGATGAATACAAGACTGCTGACAATTGGTGAAACACAGTTCCATTGTAGGCACAATGTAGCATCAGCAGAAGGTTTGGAATTAATTCAATATTTTTCATTCTGAATATGGAGAAATTTTGGCAAAAATACTTGGACGATAGATCGCTTTTCTTTTCCAGGTAGTCAGTTTTTGAACCATGATTGCTTGCTTTCAGATTACTTGTTTTGACACGATGAGTAATTGCAACGACATAATTCTTGAAGTGATTTTGAATAAAGCAATCATTTCGAAATTCAGGTGCAGATGCAGATAAATTAATATTCTTTGTTCTTGGCGTCACTCCTGTCACTGATGCTTGTTAAGCATTATTCCTCACTCACAAATAAAATAGCACTATCAACACTTAAATTCCACCAACTTTATGAAAGAAAAAATGTGAAATATATTTTCTTCTCCTCAGATATCCCAATGGTGTTATTTTATAAATAAAGAAAAACTAAAACGAGAGGTGAATGGCGCCAATTCTGATAATCCCAACACCAAACTGTTCCCAAAGGGATTGCATTTAAATTATCGCTTGCTTGTTTCAGGAGGCTCTGCTGAAGCGACTTGGTCCCAATGCGTATCCTTTCAACATGGAAATAACACCACTCGCGCCGCCTAGCGTGCAATTAGTTCCAGCCAAAGAATATAACGGTGCTCCCATAGGTACGAGCTATGATATACGAGCGTATGTAGGTGAGTTCTAACGATTTTTTTTATAACTTCATTGATATTGTTGGGATGCAGGAAAAACTACGAGATTCACTTACGGAAAATATTGAATAGTTTGAGCACAGTACACGATATAGTTGATTTTTCATTGGTTGGAATTCGTTATGTTTGATGTTAATCTACTCGACAGCGTGATGCTGTTGAATGAATTTGTTAGTTATTCAGGTTCTCAGACTTCTCAGTGCCCTACTTGAATTCTGGAAAAATCTAATTTTATAATAATTAGTTTTGTTCAAATTGCATAAAGTACTGGACAAGGCAAATTTGTGAATGCATCAGAATAGATATTTTCAAAATTTGCAACAAAGTTTCAAAACTTTTGTAATTATTTCGAGACCACTTTTATCAAAAAAATGACCACGAATTAAAAAAATATATGTTCCGGTCAACGTAAAAGGTTGCATTGGTTGCAAATTTGATATGGTGATATGGAATAATATATTTAATACTTACTACTCCAAGTTTCCAGAACTATTGAAATCTTTGTTTTTCCGCTCTTGCAGTTCTCTTACTAGTCGTTTCCAGTGCATATCACTGGGGGGAAACAAATCAGATTTTTTGGAAATACTGAATGGCGTCCCGCAAGGTTCAATTTTAGGTCCCATTGTTCACACTATGCCAATATCCATAGCTATGCTGACGACACGCAAACTTATATGGAATGCGATAAAGAATCTATGGGAGCGCATGTCAACAAACTGACAGAGATCCAAATAATTATCTCATGGAGTTGTCGGAGAAATACTGCCTTACAATTTTACAAACCAGTGTTTCTCGTGGGTCTCCGTAAGGACAGCTTCGGGAAGAATAAAGTGGTATCCTAAAATGAAGCAATGAGAAAATATTAATTAATACAAAAAAAAAATAACAAGGACCTGTTTTATTTGCTTTAAATAAAATATTGGGTTATGAAAGTTTTTGTAAAAGTATCATTTCCACTAATGAAATAAAACAGCAAACTTCAAAGTTATGAAATTCAAATCTATTCTGAGTAACGTGTTTCCCGAAGCTCAGAATCTTTGAAAACCTGAACATAACACCAGTTTCTATTATCTCCGTTATCACGACGTTCTCTGAAAACATAGGATTTTCCTCTTCGTACGAACTTACAGACATACGAAAACGGGAGAATATAGAAACGGTACACATAAATTATTTTCATTCAACAAGAAATTATACTTCATTTTATTGTTTCAGAAGAGCAGAGAAATTTGTAACAGGATTTGTAGTTCAGAGGGCAGAAAGGCAAGGTGATTTATTAGAGGCAACATTAATTTTGCAAACAGCACAACTGGGGGTCGTTTAGCTGGCCCTCTTTTTCCTGAAAACCATTCATCATCAATTCGCAACTTTTTTATAATCACGAAGCTTGGTGGGATATCCAATTAGAAAACCGGAGAATTAATAAAAAAAATCTGTTAATAACTGAATTCTGGTAAAGGACCAGGCAATGGCCTCATGAAAAAAATTTCACCAGTTAATTGCATTTAGGAAAACATCTTTAATGTGAACATTTTGTTAAAATATTGTTTCTTGACCCTATAAAACGAAGATTTGTCCAAACCAAATATCATACATGTTCACACTCACACTTTGTTTCTGATTACTGCGTTCGAAGATTAAGTTTTGAACAAAGTTATATAATGAATGTAGGTACATATCTTGCGCGTACACACAAAAACCTTCAGTATGAAATTAGAACACACTGGGTGTATTTCCATACTTGGATATTCTGTCCTCGTATCTGAACGCCATATTCCCATTTTCATCAGTATATATGGTCATAGGACATGACTAGCGTTCAAATATACATTAATAAATCTCCACCGAATAATACCCTCACATCGAAGTTGTTTGTATAACTAACATTGTCATGATAGAATAAAGCCCCGGACTGATGTTTGTTCTGCAGTGACCCATGAGTTTTCGTTAGTTGATGTGGAATTTTGGAGGCAAGTTTGTTATTCAAGTATGCCAGGTGTTATGAGCATTCCTAAGCGGGTGTAAAATTTCGCTCCCTTTGAGCAGGGTATTTCGTAACAATGACGCCAAATTGATAACGAGCTATTTTCATTGATTATCCGAGCGATACTGAGGTACGGCTAAATATTAATTTCATGAAATTTGTTTTGATAATGATCCATACCATAGCTTCAGAAAAAGAAAATACATTCTTGAGTATTTTTGAACTATGTCTAAGCTGGGTAGTCTTTGACGTGATATCGTCTTATAAATCGATAAACGCCGGCTGCACACAAGAAAAAGTATGACTCATTGTCACGTTCCGCCTGAGCTGAGCGTGTATAGAGAGGCACGATCGGCCTAAGCGTTCGGCTTGTGACTATCTCTATCTCTCTTTCAGTATATCAGCCGATGCGTCCGAGTAGAAGAGAGACAGCGGCAGCACACAAACTACAACTGTCAACTTGTCAACTGTTTATAAAGTGAAGTGAAACGTTAATGTGGTTTTCAATGTTTCTTACAACAACAATTGCGGCAAAAAAGGCAGTTTATTCTTGCATTTTGAGAATTTGCGATATAATCTTATATATTTGTTCTTGGATTATTAAAAAAAAAGTAGCATTGATCGGCGAGTGCAGTAATAATAAGTTATGACTCATATAAACGATCGAATAAAAAGTCAAATGCTTTTATTCAGTATTTTATGAAGAAAATTATCGTTTAATATAATGTTAAAAATTTTTTTCATTTTCAGATTGTGGAAGGTCATAAACCCAAAAAATCATGTCAAGAACTGGATTTCCTCCACAAAATCAAACTTTCAATTAAAAATTAATGTTTAACCTCACAAAGGTTATAACAATGTTTCTAAAATGACAAGTTGAACCGGCCAACCAAGGTGCGAGAAAATCTTCTATAATATCAAACAGGTTAAGGCAATCTTTTTAAAAGCAGCAATTAAAAAAAATTGGTCTATTTGTTTAATTACGTTAAATCATTCAAATTAAATTTGCAAAAACTGTAAATAATATTAGAAAATTAAAAATTAATGTTTTAACGAGTTTTAAGAAAATTTCTTTCAATGAAAAGTTAACGCAGTGCAAGGGAATATATTATTACATCAAGCAAAATTTGGCGGGCTTTTCGAAAGCATCAGATTCATAAATTTTATATATGATTTCAATTTCATCGTAAATTATCGAAAAAATTTAAATTTTCAATGAATCCTTCTTTGCATTATACAAAATAATGATAATTCAGTGATAATAATTCAATTCAATTCATAAAAGTATGCAATTTTTCATCAATGTTTTCTTATGACGTTTTCACTAAAATTATCGTCCGTAAACCGACTTTACAAACAACCAAATAATAAATACTTTAGTATTCCTCAATATTAAGAGTAAGACCTCGTTAATCCTTAGCTCGCATAAGTTTAGACTTTTCCGGGCTGCCGTTCGTAAGGGGACGACAGCAGGTTAACGGATTTTTTTTTTAACAATTCAACAATATCTTCTCAGATGAATGAAAACACAACCTACAGGTTCACAGTTTATATTGACTTATGGACCAACTACCGGACTCTGATGATTCGTTTCTCAAATTGTGGACCAATCCAAGAAGACCCTTCTTTTAAAAAAATTGAATTGTGCACTTATATCGTAATTTCTTTACGTTGATATCGAACATTTTTAGAGGTTGGAAAATCTTATCGCTTCCTCATTTTTGTTACGCCCAAGTGTATATGTAAGGTTTGTTCGTTCTAGTTAGAACATTCTAAAAAATGTATCCTCAATCCTCCAAAATGCAATAATGTAAAATTTTCTTGAGCCTAAGCGTCTACGTGAAGTTAGTTCGTTCTGGTAAGAACAGATTAAAACATTATTCCTCACAAAATGTATGTGTTTGATTTTTCTTGCCTCCTCCTTTCGTCTTTGGTTTGCGATTCATGGGTCATTGAATTCACATTGCAAACTCTGAAAATCGGTTATGGTTTTTGGACCACAATTCAGGTACACTCGAACGCATGTGTTGTCACATAATGAAAACGAATTATTCTCTCTCACACACCTTGTCGAATAGTCAAATAATCTTCATTAATATAGGATGTCCATATTATATTTGGTATGTAATACTGTCATCAACACACATTTTCAGCTTTTGTAATCCCATTCCACTTCCTCGTACTTTGGAACATGCCATTTATTTTTTAAATTAGTTTTTTTCGGCTGCATGTTTTATCAAAGAACCCCCCAGCTGTCGTCCCCTCACGAACGGCAGCCCTCAAAAGTCGAAACTTGTGCGAGCCAAGGATTAACGAGGTCTTACCTTTTAACGTGCAATTTGTAGCACTTTCTCGGACCATCAGATAAAAATCTGTAGTCTGTAACTGAATTAATTGAAGGGACCAAAATATTCAATAATGAAAGCAATCAGCTTCGCTTTATGCTCGGAATTCTTCCGCCAATCTGCTCCTTTTTCTACATCGGATGCCACAGAATATTCATCCATTTCGGTAATCATTATTTTGATCATTAAAAGTTTCTGTATCTCGTTTCTTTTATGAGATTTTAATGACCACATCTTAATTCGAATGATATTTACCAAGTATGTTTAAATTGTACCGTGTCAATAACATTGTATGATACACTTGTGAAATGTGTGTATAAAACACTGGTGTTAATTGCAAAACTCGCTACGATGATTCCGATTCTCAATCTGTGCTTAAGGACAATTTAAAAACTTTACCATGGCGATTTCATTATTTAAACACATCACTATGGTTACTGTTTGATTTCAGTCACACTTCAGTAGGTAAAAACACGTGTGACATAGTCGTTACGTTCTGTTTGTTCCATTCCGGTTGCGGTGTAGGAATAGATTAATATTATGAATTACAAATAAAACGACACAAATTACATGAATGATGGATAATCCAGTCATTCTTGCAATTGGAATAAAAAAAAGTTGCAAACGACAAAATTAGCGTTAGCGGTGCTGGAATCAGACAAATAAAACGCAACCGAGAAAAATCAACTTAAAAAAAAAAACAATTTTGTTGTCTTAATATGAATTTGTAAAAAAATGTATGTAACGCGTTGACATAAACTTCTCTAGAAACTCTTTTTATTCCAAAATTCTCGTGACAAAAAGGATGTATATAACATCTCCAGTAAGAACGGTGGCACCGTCTCGGCTGCTGCACAAAATTATACTTTCAGTTTCCGCATAATTTTTTATTTTCGGGAAAGTGTGTGTCTCTGAAAAGCTCTATAAATAATGAGAATCTTGTTCCTTATATTTATATCATCGCCTAATTTGTATAAACTTGAATATCTCGACAACTAGAACAATTTTCAGTAAGTGGAATTACGTCATAAATTCATTGCATTACGAGAAGACTCAACACCTGCCATGCATATATAGGTCACCTACTTTCCCAAATTGAAATATTCATCTTACGTGAATTTATTATGGGGTCAACAGAAAATGGAACGAATACGCTCAACCATGGCAGCGAATACATGGATGGTCCTTGAGTAATTCATTCAAGTGGTCTTTACCTTTTCGAGAGTAGCTCTTATCATTGGTTACTTATCGGTACTTTTGTTCCTTTCAACATTTGGGAAAAGATAGGAGAATTGACCTAATGGAAATGTAATGCTGTTGATAAATATGTCAAGCGGAAAGTTATTTACTTTCACTTTGATCACTATCCTTTATGGGGGTTGATCGTTCATTGACTTTACGGTTAGAAAAAGAAAGTAGGCTGAGGTTAATATAAGTCTAAGTAGTAATGGTAAAGTAATAAAATATCACCTGAACAATAGTGAAATGTTGATATTGTTCGGATATGAGAAGGAAAATTCAGAATCAATATTAATCCAGTACGATTTTGTTTTGAGACGACGATCGATTGTAGCACCACCAAACTTGGTATGCTCGTAGTTGGAACCATGATAAACGAAAAAAAATTTGTTTACCAAAATTTCGGGAGTGGAACATATTCTTTTTGTTGTTTAAAAATAAATAAATAGAATTTTGCTGTAATCTTGGAAAGGATATGATTTATCGAAAAAACAACTCTACAAGGTGAAAGACAATTTAATCCTCCATAAAAACTATTCTTAGTAATTTCTTATGAAATGAGCTCGTTTTCTTAGAAAACGTGATTGAACGCCGACATTAACTTTCAGGTTCACCCTTGTCCGCCGCTGAAAATTCTGGCGGAGCCGAATATTTTATTGAGATGAAGTTGTTGAAGCTGTGTACACGTAACAGTTCAATTACATGAATTTTTTTTTTTTTTGTATTTCGTGTAATTTTGTTTTATTACAATCGCAAAGCGCTTTCGGCTAACAAGCCATTATCAGTGCAATACCTGCAAGTAAGTAAAGTTGTTTGAAATGTAGAAAAAGTTTTTATGAAATTTTGAAATTACTTACTCGTCAAGTATTCATACAGGAGATTTATAAAAAGTTTTGCCAAACCATGGTTCACATTTGTTTTGGACGTACATTCAACACGTTAAAAACTAAGTATTTATATACCCATTAATGGGTTATTTTAAAAAAGCAAATTTACATTTTTAATGAAAATGAAAATCTGCATGCTCGTTCTGGAACACCAGACACGATGCCCACGAGGTGCAGACGGAAATAAGAATTTTTTTTTTTTTTTAACAAATGACAAATGACATAAATTGAAGGTTGACAGATGATGTGGGTGAAATTGACATAAGGCCCATATCCAATGAAAATTTAAAAGTAAATTTTATGGCAATTGACAATGTTTTGTGACTACAGAATGTGAAAGTTTCCTTAGTGAGCAAAGAACTAACTAAGGAAAATTACACGAAATACAAAAAAAAAATTTTCATTTAATTGAATATTTTATTGGTCATAACTCTGCTAAAAATGATCGGAGAAGGAGAAGGAAAAGTTCATATCGTTTCTGAAAACTCCTACCTTCTCATGCAAACATAATATGCGAGTATTTGTGTACCTAAAATGTGTTTTGTCGCAGTTCACGGAAATGTTTGCGGATGATCCGAAAATCATGAATAATTTAGTAAATATGGAATTATTATACTGAAGCAGCAACCCATACCCTCTTTGGGATATATGCAACAATTTTAAAGTAGTGTGACAGGTCCTACTTATATATGCCAAAATAAAAACTTCGTTTTATTCCTGCCTCATTTTCAACTTACCCATAAAACCGGCATTCCCTTCAGTAAATGTTGAAAATAATCGCTAAATCATATCATGCATATACGGTTAATAACACTATTGTGAAGTGCAATACTACAAACCTCAATCTTGAAATCACATACTTAATTTTTCATGTAGGATGTGTATGAGAGGTTATTTTCAACATTTACTGAAGAAATTACCGGGATTATGGGTGAGTTGAAAACTGAGTCACAGGAGTAAAACCCAGTTTTTTCTTTGGCATGTCTACGTGAGACGTGTCTCACTAGTCTAAAATCGTTGCATATGGTCCAAAGAGGGTACTGATTCCTGCTTCATTACAATTATTTTATATCAACTAAAATATCCATGACTTTCGGCTCCTCCGTAAATATCGTAGAAGTGTTATGTGAAGTGGGACAATACACAATTTGGGTACATGTCTTCAGGAACGATAAACACTTATTATATTCCTTCTATTATAATTTTTAGCAAAATTTCGGTCCCGCCGGAAATTGCAGTGGCGGGTTAAGGCGAGCCTGAAATCTTATATCGGAATTCAATCGGGTTTTCTAAGAAAACGAGTGCATTTCGTGGGAAATTGAATTATCTTTTGCCTTGTTGAAATTGGTTCTTGATAAATTTTATACTTTCCGAAACAACAGCAAAAAAATATATAATTTTTTTAAATGAAATTTTTTTTGGGTTCTCCCCCTGATATTTTGGTAAACAATTTTTTTCTAACAATACATGATGTCAAGAAGTCATGTGCCAAGTTTCAAAGTGATACGATTCATTCTTCACTTGTGGCTTACATTTGTCTGTCTATATCGAAATTCAAGTATAGATAGAATATTGCCTCTCTAATAATATCAACATATTGGTTAGACTGACCATTTTGTATCAATGACTGAAGATAAACTTTGCACAAATATTTATTCAGAAAACATCTAGATCTAAGGAAAAGTGTGTAGGAATTTGTGGATCTTGAATGTCTGCACGATGTATGCCCTATAGAACACTTTCAAAGATGGGGAGCTCCAAAGCTATACTTTTCGGTGGAAGAACGACCCAAAGTGACGAAAATTAGATGTTAGCGCTAATCTCGACGAGTCGGTCTCAATGGTATATACCGCTAACGATGGATCGACTAATGATATATCGGAAGAGCATCGGACGTGAAAATACGTATAAAACAAAATCAAAATTAGAAAGTTTCATTGTTTTAGAATTATCACTCCATGTATGGAAACAGTATAAAAGGACAGATCAGATCTACGCCTTATAAATCATAATCAGTTGACAGGAAGAATGTTTCTAGCTTCAACATTTTCCGATATGGTCTCAAGGCCCTGATTTTTGTACCATCGATGATATACTGCCTGCTTGGAGGCGACAACAGTTTTTGCTGAACCAGGTTTTATCAGAAGATATCCTTCTTGACGTAAATGATGAATTCAGAAATTGTTTCGGAATATTGTGTTGGATCTACAAAAGAGAAAGACACTCTTTCCCATATAAATGCTGAAAAAATAGAAGAATATACCATTAGGCTAAATGCCGTGTCATATAAGATGGGGCAGCGTTGTACTGCTCGATGGTATAGAAATAGATCAAAAGATGAAGATAAGGTTTTGGTTGGACTTCCCAAGTGGAGCACGAACTTATGGATCAGGAAAGGTGGTGAGATAAAGATCGAATGTATTAGGATAACGGTTATTGACATAAGGAATGCGAGCGGGTAGCTCGACCAATTGTTTTAGACCACACGTGATAGCGTAGGCCTCAGCTTGACGACCTACCATTTTGGAAACTTCGAACTAGGTAGAGTTGTGTGTATTAAAATTTCCCATTATGATGACCTGATTATGGTATTGGTTGATATCCGGATAAATCCCAATTTCAACGATAAAAATTCGAAGAGAACGCTATGGGAGTATTTATTATGAGATGAGAAGAGGCAACAGAGAAATTGAGTCTGTTTGGTATTTGCGAGCTTGAACTATATCAGGTCAAAGTATTTCGTCTTCAATCTGTCCTCTCGTTGGTACGCTTGGCCAGTCTTAGCGTGAAGGCAAACACCGCCATTGAATTCAAACCAAGATGAGAATTAAAAACCAGGACCAAGAATGTGGAACTTTTTGGTGAAACAGTTTACTTCTGTTTTTGTTAGAGCCAGAATATGGGGCGTTTCCTTCTGTAATAGTAGATATCACTGATATTCTTGTTGAGTCTACGGATGTTACAAAAGTGGATCTATGAATTATTCAAATGTGTTTCACCTCTCGACCACTAATAGAGAGGTAATTTGGTTCCGGAGAATATTACTCCATTGTAAATAGCATCGTAGGGAGCCTGCTTGAAAAGATTGTTGAATAAATTGTTTCAGTATCAGACATGATTTCTGCATTATCGGTGGAGAGCGAGATATTATTTTGGGGATCAATCTTATTAGACAGTTTATTCACCACACCCTAACAACTTTTGTTATCAGACTTGCAGACTCTGTTTCTATGATGTAGTATATTTCTGTTGATGAAAATTCTGTTTTTATGTTTCATCTTTATAGACAACATTAAATTGTGGGTTTTGCGTTTTGAATTCGATCATGTTTTTTTTTTTAATGTTGAATCCAATCCACCCAAACTTCGACGCAAATTTCGTGTGCATGAAAGAAAATCTCTAATCAAATTATCAATTAAAAGATATTAAACTTCTCACTTTTCTCCTAAATTACCAATTCCATATGGACCATTCAACATTAAGTGGGCCAGCCTTAAACCCTGGGCTCAAATGATGAAGGAAACATGGAAAAGATGCTTTCCTAGGGAAATTCTCAAACGGCGTATTGTTCTAATTTCAATTTATATTCAACAGAATATGTTGTGTATCCCAAAAGACACTGTGCGCTTCCATTCAAATTATAATTTTATGAGAGCACTGATGTCCCTGAAGACATAATGAAATATCGTGACACTGGCATGACAGAGTACTATCCAGACGAATTATAATAAGAGTGTTGGGTTCTGCATATTTTATGTTCAAATTTCCGAATATTATAGTGGTGCATTTAACGTTTATGCATGTGTGATGATTTGAAATGAAGAATCTCGAAAAAAAAAAACTTGAAGCTTATGTGGGGGTACCCTTTCAAGAACTGAGTTGATGAAAAAGTCGTTTGGTTCATCGGCATTTTTCAAAAATTCTGATAATGAATGTAACCTATTGGGATCAATAATTTGATTTAAATGTTTTCCAAAAAGCTTCTCCTTTACCTATTTGAATGATAGGATTGTTAATAATGAAAGAAAATATAACATTTCAAATAGTTATCTGATAGATATTAAAAAAAAAAAATTATTTTTCGATTCCATGTTCCCTTTTTCAAGACAATAACTATTCTGACTGGGATGAAAATTATTCCATACCTTCGATAAAAATATGTATACCACCGATATTCTCACCTTATCTGCTGTTACATGTTACCTACTATGGCAGAGTTTCACAATAGTGAGTCTCTCTTTATATTTTTCAATAGTTATGGCTATGATGATGGTGGGATAAGTATATAAATAGATGAATGATATACTTCAAATGAAAAAAGTATTGAATGGTTAGGTAATAATATATCAAGAATGTGAAATGATCCTCCCGGGTACGATTTACATGATAAGAACACCTCTTTGATCACTTCTAAGAATATAAACAGAAATTCCCTTCAACATTTGTAGGTTAATGTGGCTGAGTTCTTCTTGGCAGTGAACCTCAATAAAAAAAACTTATGATCTCTTTCTGGACGACTTAAGACGTCACCTCCAAGGATATAGACTGCACCAAAGATATGGCTATGCTCCAAAAAAGTAAACTCCACCAGAGATATTAACTCGTCCCAATATAGACTCCACCAAAGAAGTAAAATCCTATACAAAAAATAATTTTTCATAGTCTTTTGTACAATTTTATAGTGAAAAAACTTATTGTATTTACATTTAAACACATTCTGAAAGTCAATCCCACGCTGATCTCGCCCGTTTCGTTCGTTTATTACCAACTGATTCGATTGATTCGTGGCCACGTGACTATAATCTGATCTAATCTGCGATCATAATACCGAACTCGACTAATGATTGATGAAAATCAAATTTTCAGTTAGTTATTTGAATTTGATCGAATATGGAATTTAGTGAAGATTCCGAAAAAAAAAAGTAGTAAAACTACTAGAGAACAATTTTCCATATTTTTATAGTATATTATATGGTACGTGGTTTCGTACGAATAAGTATGAACCATGTAAATCAGAAATTCTCAGAGAAACTTAGGACCTCCTAACAGCCAAACTAGTGGCAAAATTATCAACCAATATTTCTGATACTTCGTGAATACACCTGCTTACTGAAGACTGGTACATGGCGCACGATTTATCTTTTGCCGCAGACTTTTGGTTGCTGATATCCCTCAACTGCCTACTGAATCTTTGATTCCACTCTTTACGGAACAACAGATATGTGATCCGACATAGATCCGATAAAGAATCATCACAATTTATTCTTCACAATTCTCCATGATAATAAGGCTTAAATCTATATAGGGAAAATTCACGATTCAGAAACTTATACCCACACGACACCCCACCAGTTCCAAATAGTTTATTGTTGTAATCAACATTTTAATGAAGTTCGCTCTTATATGTTGATCTTTCCCAATTCTGAAATGTTAGCAAAAACCAATTTTCAGCTGAAATTTATATTTTTGCACGAAAGGTTGGTGAAGCGTTGCAAAGATATCGACTTTATGTTCCTTCCAAAGCTACTAGTGTTTTTGTTAGACTATGTATCCAATGAGGGGTGAGATATAATGAACGTACAACATTAATATTCCGTTATTATTCCTCCATTGGTTCAAACCTGTACAAAGTACAAGGCAGTGAGCGTAAGTTTAAACGTCAAACAACTGCTAGAAGCAAAATCTAATTTATGTGAGTATCGTGTGTCTGGACCAGTTTAATCTCTGTGGTGGATTTAACAAGGCCATCAAAACTTTTAGTATAGTCGGTGTAAAAATTTAATACATGACTAATCGACATGGAAATTATCCTTCATAAACTGTTGAAGAGGTTACATACATCATAAAACCATATAGATTCGTTTTGGTGGGATTTCTCTCCTAAAACAACACCGTTTGGGTTAATAAAAGCGTGTTTTCGCCTATTATAACTCGGCAACCTTTGACAATATCGAAAAGATATACAAAAAAAAAACAGAATTTTGATACATTTTGTGAGAACGTAACGTTTGTGTATGAGCCAAATTCCCAAAATTACCATTATGGTTTTGCGCGAATTACTTAATTTAAATTTTTTCTCTCGAAAATTAGGCCAGCAGGGATGAAAAATCAAATTGTGTGTTGAAAGTGATAAACAGTACTTGCAGATTTTGCCTTTTTATTGGTCATAGGTATGCATAAGTACTATAAAACATAAGTGTAATTATCCACTAATATTTTGTATTCATAACTGCTCACAATCCCACAAAAAATAAAGGGCTTCAATATAATTTATAAATGTATTCACTCATAGTTGAAAAGTGTGCCGGAGAGTTTCAAATAGGCAAATGAAACGAAAATTTTCGAAGCTCCATGAAAAACCTGACACATCAATTTCAACAGTCGTAGGAGGCAGTAATTTCTTCTGTTGGAGACTTGACGACAAACATTTTCTTTCGAATAGGTTTATAAGCAAGGCGGGTTGTTAATACTATATTCGTCATTATCTGACTTGTTGATGTCTTCATGAACGATCCTAAATAAAAGAGATACAGATGATTAATTTTCAAAATGTAGATATTTTGTAGGATTGCAGTTATGTTTTTAATCAAACTCTTTTTACTTCTGTGAGAGCTTTCGAAATAAGTTTTATTTCTTTTTCAGACACTCTGAAAGATATTGAGTATAACTGATGTGAACATATCATAAAAAGGTACTTACAGTAGATGAGTATATAAGAAAATAACATCCAGAAAAATAGAAATATTTGAAGACAGAAACGTTATTCGTCAGCATAACATTTATCGTATGCTTATAGGTTGTAATAAAATAGAATATAAATTTTTGTGAAAGGTTGAATTGAGTTATTGGTAAATTACAGACTATTTTTACAGAGAATTTTTTTTTCAGTTAATTTTGTTTCATTATCTAAAATGTTAGAATAAATCATGTTAAAATTTTGAAAATCTGTTTTTTTATTCAATGAATTTTTTTCATTTTTTATATAAACCATTTCTAAAAAACATTTTCTGATGGAATTATTTTCTTTATTTAGAATTGAAATATTGTTGAAATCAATAGAAGCATAGGCATTGGGTCTCAGACGAATGTCATTTTTGTGGGAAACAATTCTTGATTTCAAATTTCTTGAAGTTTCACCAATATAGTATTTATCACATTCACCAATAACTTGATAAAACCTTAAAAAAAAATTATATTTTATTTCATTACACCCTATATAAATCTTTCATTTATAATCTTCATATCGACGTTCAACGTTTAGGTCTACAATTTTATTATGCATTAGAGTCATTATTGTTTTTCTGTAAAATATTTTTGATACCTGACATTTGTTTCATTATGCGATTAACTGAACAATCCGTCATTTTTCAAGTTTATTTTTTGGTTTAATAAACAAGGTTTTGATATTTGCACTGCACTTTTTGGAACCTTTGGTATAGTGATGGATATACTGGAGTTTTATCCCAACACGAAACCACTATTCTTAACACCTCGACACGTGTTTCAATCACCAAGTGATCATCTTCGGAAGAAAGCTAAACTGGAGATGTCCGCTTTGAAGTTCGTGTGATCGTTTTTTTCCAATTGTCATTGCTATTAATTTTGACTTCCCTTTATAATATTCCTTATATACTTTGTTCTACGACTTCGGGCATTATCTATTTTTTCATTTGTCAATTATGTTTGATCTTTCTTGGTAGGATAATAGGAATACATGAGTTAACTCAGCGTCATCCCTAGCACGTAATCAAGGTAGAGTCGAGTTTTGAAATCACAGAATACAAATTCAATGTACATATTCTTTAGAGCTTTCATGACAAACAATTCAGCATACCAAGGCCCGTGAACTGTGACAACGGAAAATTAAAACGGATGGAAAATAAATATCGTGGCACATTTTCCACCGTGCTGTCACACGAAATTTGGTCGCAAGTGATTTATGGTGACCAAATAGCAGAATTCTATCAAATGACGATATATCAGTATTGAATTTCTGAGGTTTACTATGGTGGCAGTTCATTTGTCACTGGGGTTTGCACAGCGTCTACACGTACAACACTTCCTTCGTCTCCCATCAAGTCCTTTTTATACAGAAAATACGACGGAATTCACTCTCATGTACAGAATGTTTCTGAAATCACACAAGTCAGGGGTCAATTAATGTTGAAATAAAAAGCAAGAAACTTCACAAAATACATCAAGTGAATTCGACAATGAGGCACAAGAAGGTTTTTATTGAATAGTAAAAATACTACAACCGAAAACTTTTCCAAGTATATGATAATATCCAATATTATGATGATGGGTGTGGAAAACTAAGTATTTGTTTATCTCAACAATACTTAATATTCAATTGAACAATTCCCAACATCTTTTAAAATGGATACGACCTAAAGTTTGGTAATAATAAGGTTCGTTATTATAATTGGCAATACCAATAGATATTAATTAATTATTCCTCCAATTGAACCAAATTTATTTTCAGTATTCCAGCTGATAGTAGCGGGTACCCAGGAGGGTAGCCCTGTAAGTAAGTCTGCCTTACCGATCACAGTGCTTTTTGTCCTTGGAGAATTATTTTCTTCGCTGATACTGCCCGAAGTAAGTGGCAATTCCCACACGTTAAACAGAGGCATTCCGTAACCTGGACTCGGCGCCAAGTTGAAGAAGAAGACAAATTGATAAAATTGTTATTTCCGTCAACCGGCAGCACCCTTAAGGCAATACCCAGAAGCCTTCCAGACTTGTGCAAGCTACGGAAGACGTATCCCTCAGCATTTAACGTGTGATACCATGCACTGGACCGGTGACCGGTTCACACGGAGTTTGGTTTCTCAATTGAAGTGGGGTATGTTCTGGTCAGGAAATGAATTGAATCATAAACTCATTCTGCCCGTAGCCTATACGGTTGGCAAAATATTCCGATAGAGGAGCTACCAGTTATTTTAATGAATATTTGTCCAAGTATTTTTATTGTTATTTTTATAATAATAATAACAATAGAAACGTTTTTTTTTATTTTTTGTATAACCTCAGCGATTCACCAATTTCAACGATAAACAATTTCCGAATTCCCCATACACCTGGTTTTGTTCGGTTTAAAATATTCATCGCAGGACTAGCAGAGAAATGCAGACTAAATACCTTTCTCGCGAGAAGTTTAAATGCGATTATTCCAATTAATTTCACTTCAAAGCAGATTGTTTCCCGTCCGTCAACTTCAGCATCTTTCTAACTAACCAATGCATAGGGACCGATGTGATTAAATATTCAACGATAAATATATAATTCAACAAACAGATTGAACTTTCAATGACAATAACAAGGCAAGTAAATATTTGTTCTGAAACAAAAGTCTCATGAAAATTACATGTAATCTGTATGTAGTATATTATGTAACAAGGTTCAAAATGTTTTTTTAGTAACGAGAAAAACATTATTTCAGTTACACTCTTCTGGCTACTTGATTATGTTGGGTTTTGTTTGCCCGAAATGTCATGTGTATTATCCCATAGCTTGCATTTATAGATAATGCAATTTATGTACATTTAATAGACACGAACTAACCGTACGTAGACATCTGAGTGCGTGAAAATCAAACACATACATTTTGCGATGATTAATTATTCAGTCTGATCTAACAAGAGCGAACTAACCTTATGTAGACATTATGGATTTACGCCAAATTCTTTTCTGGTTATTGAGAAAGTACGTTCCTTATTCGTATCTGAATCTATTTTATTGTTATAATTAGAACTCCTATCATGAACAGTTATTCTTATTAATGTAATTCATCAATCCTTCAAAAGTCCAATTTTAACCCTAAACTTTGATTGGGAAATATTTATTAACAGGTGCTTTATTCATTGATTGGTTAAAACAAAATGGAAAGCGTTCATCGATTTGTCACCAGATTGGCCATGCCTACAGTTTATAATACAAAGATTTAGGTGATGATGAGAAATATATTCTTGAAATACGCCAAAAATATCTCTATCGGCGTCATGAATATTACTCGTTGTCTCCATCACACATGCAAACAAAAATGCAAGCAAAATTAATTGCATGTTTACAAAATAATTCCAGCACTTTCTACACGAGAAAAAGCGTATGCAAATTTGTTTTCGTTATCCATAAAATACCGACCAAGCCTGTGGAAAGGCAGATGTTGAATAATGGTTCTTGAATACATTATTTTTTTTACATGTCCAGTTGATAATTTCAGAGCTTTCTCGCACGAGAGAAGAGTGTATGCTTTTTATTTTTCGTGGGTTTTTCAGATCAAATTGTCGACTAACACCACTTTGTACATTAAAAATGCGTTCGGAGATACATGTATAAAATTTCAGTGAATATTAAAATTTGATTGGTACTGCATGCGAGCAATCTCAGATAATTGGTGAGGACATTTGAAAACCCATAATAATCATAACTTAAAAAAGCATATACTTAGAAAATGTAAAAAATGTGTCATTCTGGTATCAGGTAATTTGATTTTCATTTATACATTTTCCACTTGAATATTTTCAACGATGATGTCAGATTTTTATTATTTGTACCTATGTGCATTGTATAATTCAACTGTTTCAAGTCGATTAACATCATTTTAAGATCATCATTGTATTTATAATTACGATTTCCCATTTCAAATAAAGATTCATTTAATGACTTGAATGACGACTACTTTCTGAATACTACAATACCTATAATACCTACAATAAAATATGGAACAGCTGTTAATGTAACGAGATTATTATGCGATTTGTAATAATCGGGGATATTGCCAGGCGATGAGGCGTTCTGCGCCGAGTCACCTATGTAGTTTCCGAGATTTATTTGAATTGCATAATAATCAAGTTACATTCAAAGCTTTATCGTATCCCATTGACAACGATGATGTGAAAATAAAATCAACAACTTTGGTTATGTCACGTTATTGTTATTTTAGCGTGCCATTTGGTATCTAGCGTATTATAAAGTAACTAACGTATTATATTGTAACTAATGTATTATGTGTTGTTAATAATGTGTAATGAAGATTCAACTTAAAGAAAGCTTAATATTCAATGAAACCATAACATAAATTAATGTATTTTGTTGTATTTGCATTTTGAATGCGAAATTGTTAAAGAATACAGGGTGTTTTTATTGGAGATAAGAAAATAGCTGATTTCAATTTCCGATATACCCGGTAGTGGGGGAGAATTCAAAATATTTCACACCCAAAGTTTCAGATTTTAATTTGGATTACTTTTTAAAATACGTCTCATTCGTCCTGATCAAGAATCACCCTGTACAAACTCCTGATAAGGATCCATTCTGAGAATCAAGTGAACTATTTTCATATGACACGTACTGCACTGTACCTGTACGATATTAATATCACGAAATTCAGCAGTAAAGCTAGTATTTTGTTCAAAAATTTCCATCCATAGATATGTAATTTAGAGGCAAATACAGTTCCAATATCAAAATAACCTTAATGGAAATGATATAAATATATCAGAATATCAAAACATAATTGAATCACGATTCACGAGAACCAGATATTGGCAAATTTGTACCGAAATAGACATGACAATAGTAGGAATAGTATGGCATAAATTTAGGTCTATATTACTAGTAAATGTATACAAGGTAAAGGAACATCAGGGCTTTTCGAACATAACTATCGATTCCACCTGAAGCAGTTTTCCAATGTTATGATTGAAACTACGATATTATCTGAATTGCAAAACTGAATAAATAATTTTCTGCCAATCGGAGTAATCCTGGTTCATAACTTGCGGTTTACAGAGGGTTTTTCGAGGGGTTTTTCTTATGCGGTCTTGAGTAGCGTATGCGACGATATGCGTATTCTCACTATACGGTAAAGCTCAAATACATTTTGAACCTGGTAGACTCAACGAAACTGATGATAGAGTGAAACAGTGATAGTGTTTTATATGGCTCTTCATTCAACACTTGAAATGATCGTTAGACATTGGACTATTCTGATTGGAACAGCGCTTTGAGTCGAGTTGCTGTCTTTTGGTGGCCAGTTCCTATTCAGCTGTAAGAAAACTAGAAAAAAACCTTCTGAACTACTCCGGGCTACTCGTATCCTACTAACGCCAAACATAAAAGAAACAGTGATACGAAAAAAGTACTGACAGTGACAAAAAGATGAAAGTATACAAACGAAGAGAAATTCTGATGATAACATAATATAATCCAAAAAATATGATTTCAAGGAAGACGATTACTCGGAAAAATCTGTTTTTATGGTAACTACATCTATCATATTATAGGTCATGTTCATCAGAATCGAGCAAGCATGTGGAAGAAGGAATCGTCGTGCACTATTTGTGCTTGATTTGAAAAATTAATCACTCCTTGAACTGTGTTGTCTATGAATTGAATAATGAATGGGTGTATGAACCAGAGGCCTAAGTTCTGCCGTACAAATATTCCGAAGAGTTATCACTGTGCAAATGTGCGCAGCTTCCACAATACGCTCTCGCACACCCTGTTAAATAAGTTCTCAGTTCAAAAGTCCTTTAAATTGCAAAAAACACTTTCCAATAACCACAAGACTAATGGCTCTGGGTGTTGTTTGCCATCTCAAAAACTTTCGTTATCGGAAAATATGGGATATAAAACAGAACTTTGCTGAGTAATTTGTGTACCAATATTTTTAAAAGACCAGAAGCGACACAGTAGTGACATGATAATAGTTTTTTTTTAAGCTAAACTTTGAATATCGTTCTTTGTTCGAAAATATGAATGGGATATTCATAAAATCTGCGACTGAAAGACAAACTTTCTATTTTCCATCGTTCAAGATAACCTCTTAAATAGCGACTAAAGTTTGTCTTTCAGCCGCCCATGACAGGCTTATGTCAAGTGTCACCGCAGAAGAAATATTTCCAGCCTTGATGTGTATAATTGCTCCTGAAGAGTCCGTTTTTCAATGCTTTCAATCTCCCTGATGAGCTTGTCAAAACGAAATTTTCGTCGACAAAAATGTATTGGGGATTAAATGCGAAAGAAGCGAACCTTGCTTCAACGAAATGAACGATTATGAATATAATGATCCATGAACAAGCAATATTAGCACTTATCCTGTGAAACAAACACATTTGAAGGTCTTATGGTCGTAGGACCCACACGATACATGCCGATCGGTTTCCGTCGGATTTTTATTCGTTGAAATATTGTTTGGTATGCTTGGCATACGCTAAACTATCGGTAATACCACGAGTGCTCGCAATACTATTGATAGCATCGATAGTATATCGATAATAGATATCGATAGTAGTTCTGTCAAATCGGTCTCGTGGTGTTACCAAGTAACAAAAATCATTCATTTTGCAACTTCCTTTGGAAGTCTTGCTGAAACTCAGTTTCAAATAACCAGATTCAGTTCCACATTTGATTAAGGAGGAAGAACGGACTGTCCACGTGAGTTCATCCAGGAAAAGAGCTTTCCTGCAAATGAAAAGGTTCATTTTTTTGTCCAAATTTTAAAATTTCACTGTCTTCCACTTCTTGTGGTGAAGTGAACACACTGTACAATTTTCTGTGAGTGGTCGTAGTTTACCCTGTAGATGTGCCATAAGTTGAAGAACTATCAAATATTGCCTGGTAAGGAATATGGCTATCTTCATTACCAACTTTATTTTTATCTGCCTGACTGCAGATACTTTGCTTGTGGTTTCCAGATACTTCATGTGTATATTCCCCCAATTGCTCACAAATACTTCCTAGCTGCTAGCTGTCAGTTGTTCGGATTTTAAAACGTGGTTTAGAAGATATTTTAAAAGTGAAAAAGAAAGACACTACAGAAAGATATTAGGAAAATATTTCCGTGCATTCGTTTAGAAGCACGACTGGGCCTTGAAAGCTTTATAAATGATTTTATCCATATTCTCGTTATGTGAATTCACCTCCCAGAAAGTTAGAGGCTCGTAAATTAATGTATCCCTCATAAAGCTCCCTACAATATTTATAATTATTTCCTGTGGTAATGTGAACACGGTTTCGTGAGAATATTGTCGTTCAATTTCACGGAATATAGGCATTGGCTAAATAGCACACACAGACACGAACTGGTCTGATTTCACTCTAATTGGTACGTGTGTTTGCTTTTGATCTTGGAAAATGGGAACATTCAACTTCATACCAAAAATTTTCTGGAGAGTACAAAGTAAAACCACTGAAACCCACATTTCAAAAAAATGAGGGTACAAGTACATGAAATTACATCAAATATACACCAATAATCATGGTAAGTTCACTAGTTGAAGAATGTGAGCCAAAAATTAATATATTTTAGTATAATAATACAGTAAAATGTAATGATTGACAGGGAATTGATCTATTTCACATCAGTTTACAGAAAACTGCAACAATTGACAAAGACTCACATTGTATTATAATATTCTACATAATATTACACGATATTACATATTTTTACATATTAGTCACCGTTTACGTAAATGTCCATATTCAGATATGTAATTAGGCAACTGCGCGCGGTTATAATCGTTGAATCTGCCCTCACTAAACCAATTATTCATGATGAATAAGTTACTTCAAACCTCTATCAACTATTTTCGATTACTAGTCAAGCCTAATTACAACAGTGCAAGAATATTCATTCCTTAACAAGTGATGGAATGAAATACACGCAAAATTAAATAAGAGAGCAAGTGTTGTGGAATATTTGTTCAATATCAAGAGCGAGAACGTTACCATTTTTTTTATCAAATTTGATTTCAGAATTGGCAAATTCTTCAACGATCGTGGAGACAAGAATTGTTTTTTTACTCGTTTCATCTTCCTCTCAACAAATGTTTCTCTTATATGGAGATTGTCGGTTGAGTCTACGCCTCTTTATCTGTTGAACTGTTTTTCACACATCAATCCTCGTTTTCATTTAATTATTTATTATTGTTTGTCATTCCGACATTTCACATTCCAAAGATCAATTTCAATTACGTCAAACCATTTTCTGCCAGTTTTGTTATTCTCTATTACTGAACGAAGTTGGAAGAGTCAGTCATAATTTACAGCCTCACATATCCAAAACTAAATTGGATTATCCATAGTATAAGAGTAGAAAAAGTGACTTCTTTCACGCGTGAAAAATGTTTTGTTTTGATAGCTCGTGAGTGATGGGAGAATACTTTATATATCAATACAAGAAAAAAAGATTTAAACTTGTTAATACAGTATTAGACGGTGAAAATACTCTATTATCTCAGAATTTTTTCGGACTACATCGATTCGGATGAAAATTTATAACTAGGCCAGGTAGCCGAGTAGTTAGGGACGCCATCTTTCAATCATTCTGTCTGCCGGTTGTGTGGGTTCAAAGCCTAGCGACTGCAGCATTTTTTTCTGATGGCCCGAGACAGTACTATATGGATCTACCGTAAACCTCTGCAGAAGACGGGGCGCAAAATTGTTATATTTTTCAAAATGCATGACTTTTAGATGCGTGACTTCTTGACTTCTGAATATGAATATAGGTCTAATGAACATTTTTTGCTTTTCTTTTTTTGTTGGCTAATAATCGCGGGGTCCCGAGTTCAAACACTAATGGGAGAAAATAAGTATTTCTTTTTTTTTATTTTTTTTATTTTTTTCAATGAAAAATTGGTAAGTGTACTTTATATAGGAATTATTATTTTTCATGCGTCTTTTCCTGCAGTAGATAAATGGTTAAGGTTTATCCAGGGTAAGTTAATTCTTATGAATTTTTATTGCTTTTTTTTCATTTGAGTAATTGAAATATTTTATCGGTTAGAAAATTAGTTATGCTCGTGGTTCCTCGCGCTCCGGAACTTTCCACTCGCATTAATTTTTATTCTAACCTTTTTACAAAATTATGATTCTTGATATTGATGAATAATGAGATAAAATATAATTCAAGTTGGTAACAATGCCGAAACATATTATTTGATTCCCTTCAATAATCCCACGAAACAAGACTATTTTTTCGAAATGTAGTCTACTTTAGGAAATTGTATCAAACTTAATAAGTTTTGCAGAAAGACGGAATACGGTTTGAGTCATAACTGAAACAGTACTGCAAATAGTTTATTCCGCTTCAGAGACTTCAACCTAATAAAATGAACACGATGAGAGAAGGACGTGATCTCATAGAAGCTCGAAAATCTACAAGACAAGATAGGTAGCAATATCAGTTACGAATCTACGTTCCAGAAATACAGCAGACAATATTTAACCTACTTTCTGAGAAGGAATAAGAGTAGTGGCACTGGACATAGTTTTCTCACCTATTACGAAATTCAGTGAACGAAATTGTATATTGTTTTCGAAGTGGCTTTTTCATGAATTACTGAAAAACAGAATTGTTTGATAATGGGTTTCACATAGGAAAGGGAAATTTTAATATCATTTTCAAGCATATACGTTGTCAATATATGTAAAATCTGGAATGTATATACATTGAATGTGAGAATACTCACCCTTTCGAGTGGCGAAGAAAACAGATCAAGTCAGGCAGGTAGTTATTGGCATATGTGATATCCAGTTTTCAAACTTACCTACAACAAAAGAAATAGTAGAATAAAAAATGTATAATAACCCCCTAGACAAAGACCCCCGGACAAAAACCTTTTGATTACAAGCACCAAAAACTACCATTCTGCACAAAAATACGATTTATAGTATGATATAGAAAGAGCCTTAGAGGTTTAACTACATACTGAAAATATAGATCCATACTATTGCGCAAAATGCTTTTTTTGCCGCCATCTTGGAAAAACCTAAAAAACTTGGAAATATCATGAAAAATCATTTGTGTTTTCAAATTACTGGAAATTTCATTATGAAAAATAATAATACTGTATGAAACGTAACGTAACGTTTTTTTTTACTCGTACTAATCATCATTTTCTACTCGTAAAAAAAAAGATGACTTTACTCACTTGAAACATAAATTACTATTTCACCATGAAATTTCCTGTAATTTGACCACACATGATTTTTCAAGATATTTTCAAATTTTTTGTATTTTCAAGATGGCGAACAAAAAGGGCATTTTGCGCGATAGTACGGATAAATATTTTTAGTATGTTGATTAGGACCATAATACCTATCGTTTACAACAAGAATCATTAATAATGAATCGTAAACATAACCGAAAATATTAATAAGTTTCGTTCTTTTGGTAATTTGATTATCTGCAAGTAAGTTATATTCGTGTTTTTTTTGTCAGGGTGTAATTATCCTAATCAGAAGCATTTGGAGTATTTGTAATGCATGAGAGTAATAACATTTTCAATCTACCTAACCTACAAATAATTTTTTAGGGTCAACTATTTGAGAATTCTTATAAATAAAAATATCTGGTAGTACCAAACGCGCCTATTGTATGTGGATACCTACAGTTTTTTTTTTTTGTTTTTCAAGCAACCATACATATGTTGCTTGAGTCAATGAAGTTTCGCAGTTTTTAGTAGCATCTCCATGATTGGCACCCCTAATACAATAAATAAATGAATACTGATAAATGAGAGTATTTGTTTTTATAACTTTTACATCTCACCCAAACTCAAACTGGATTACAAACGGAATTATATACATTCGTGGAGATTTCCATTACACGTATTTCTACATATTCATCCATGAATATTTTAACAAATGAATGTATTTGAAGAACTTCCAATCTCCGCCTCAGTTTGGCAATTACTTCATAATTGATAATTCCTCCACGTTTGTATCAGAATATAATCGACGACAAAAGAAGTGCGAAATCCCCATAATATTCACTCAACATTGGCGAGAGTGACGCTTCCGCAGGCGAGGTACAGCTCGATTATTATTCATGGACATTCATGAATGAGCCAGAGAGAATTTTGGCATTGTTATTCCAATTGTGTACGTAAAACTGATTTCGACCATCTCAAAATTCCATGAACCGAATAACAATTCATTGGAGAATGTGGAAGGTCTCGCAAATACTCGTACTCTACGAGAATTTAGATATTCAGATCAAAGGCATTGTTGAAGTTTATGACACGGCAATTGACTTAAAACTTACTGTATTGAAGCATACTTCTGTCTACTTCAATATGAAGGAAAATCTACATTGAAATGTACTTTTTTTTTTGTGTGTGTTGGTATCGACTGCTATGCTCATTAGCCACGTGTTCTGGATAGGCCTTGTTACTAACTCCATACGCCATCTTAGGAGCAGCACTGTTAATTATTAACGCAACAGTGAATCGTGGAGGATTATGCCCAGCCAGCAACAAGATTCAATCGCTCAGATTTTAACATCTGAAACTGGGGATCGAACCCGCGACCTTTCGATCACGAGCCGCGGCACTAACCACTGCGCCAAATCCCCGCCCTTGGAAATGTACTTATTGTGGTCACTGTTCAGTCACTTTCGATCCGTTCTGGGATCTTTCCCTACCAATATTTTGAAGAACAGGCCAACTTAGACTATCACAATGCTTGGATTCATTGAAAAGGAAAGAAACTTTGCATGTTGACGAGAAGCCGACATGTACGAAGTGCAAAGAGAATGCTTGTAAGAACTTTTATGGGGTTTTCTGTTGTAGGAACTTGGAGGGTTTTCTATTGAATAAATTTTGTGTTTTTTTTTTAGGATAAAATTTACGAGTTTTCTGTTGTAGGAACTAGAGGTGTTTCTTATGTATGAACTTTAGGGGTTTTCTTGTGTGTGAACTTTTGAGGTTTTTCTTGTGTGTGAACTATTGAGGTTTTTCTTGTGTGAACTATGGAGAGTAGTATGTCAAAGCCGGTTTCGCCTCATTAATTTGAATTTTCGCTCTCGATGGCATCTGGCCATCGAGATCTCCGCCATTTTGGTTCTTCGGCGAAGTTCTTCAGCAACCCCCCAACGCCGAAGAAGGTGGGGGGAGGGTTGCGGAAGAAAAAAAAATAAAAAATTTTTGTCCCCGAGTGGGGCTTGAACCCACGCCTATTGGCATGGCAGCCGAGTGCGCTACCAGTGAGCCATGACGGTTCCATACTAATGTCGATTTAAAACTCGTAGCTTTGATAATGGGAAAAAAAAGCCGATTGGCGGCAGTCGCAATAAACATGGCGGTGTAGGGTGTAGCGTGTGGGGGTTGAGAGAGGGAAAAATTGCAGGTACATGATAGGCGTAGAGAGCAATTGGGTGTGTGGGAGAAGAAAAAAACGACCTCATGTGATTCGTTGTGTCGAAAAAAATGGCCGTCGAAGCAACGCCCCCCTGCGGTACATGATAGATGTAAAGAGCGGAGGGCGGGGGGCGGGCGGGCGGGGAGATCAAAACGACCTCATGTGATTCGTTGTGTCGAAAAAAATGGCCGTCGAGAGCCCCACGCCTACGATAGCAATGGCCGCCGCCGAAGCATCTCTCTCGACTTAGAACAGGCAGCAACATGTCCAGACTTGAGTTGGAATTCCGAGAATTGTGTGTTACGTCACCAAATGAACATCTGGTGTTTACTGGCGAGCGGCGTGTGTGATTCTAGGAAATGATGACTCTGCGAAATCGAGTCATGATTTGGCCTTGGACTTGTTTATCGCTCCACAGCTTAAGTAAACAACCACATCCGGTGGTTGTTTTCCCAAGTTGAAATTCCGAGAAATGTCCACTCAGCATTTTATTACTGCGTAGTTTGGGTTTTCCCCCCCAGCATATTCAGCGTGGGCAGACGGCGTGGGTCACGTGACCATCGGCGTGGGGTCACGTGACCATCGGCGTGGGTCACGTGTCCATCGGCGTGGGTCACATGACACAGACACATAGGTAAACGAGTTCAAGTTAAATGAATCACCGACGAGAAGATTCACTTGAAGACGAAAATGACGTGATAGACTTTTGACTGAACTCCATGTTAATTCAAATACACCTAGATGGTCCCGTAGCGACTGGGGCCTTGACGTATATTGTGTGATACTTGGAAAATGGCAGACGCATCTGAATAACCCAATCGAAGTCAATTAAAGGAGTCTTCGGCAGTGTTCCAGATAGGTAAACGAGTTCGAGAAAAATGAATCACCGACGAGAAGATTCACTTGAAGACGAAAATGACGTGATAGACTTTTGACTGAACTCCATGTTAATTCAAATACACCTAGATGGTCCCGTAGCGACTGGGGCCTTGACTTATATTGTGCGATACTTGGAAAAATGGCAGACGCATCTGAATAATCAGATCAAAGTCAATTAAATTAGTCTTCGGCAGTGTTCCAGATAGGTAAACGAGTTCGAGAAAAAAGAATCACCGGCGAGAAGATTCACTTGAAGACGAAAATGACGTGATAGACTTTTGACTGAACTCCATGTTAATTCAAATACACCTAGATGGTCCCGTAGCGACTGGGGTCTTGACGTATATTGTGCGATACTTGGAAAATGGCAGACGTATCTGAATAATCAGATCAAAGTCAATTAAATTAGTCTTCGGCAGTGTTCCAGATAGGTAAACGAGTTCGAGAAAAATGAATCACCGACGAGAAGATTCACTTGAAGACAAGAATGACGTGATAGACTTTTGACTGAACTCCATGTTAATTCAAATACACCTAGATGGTCCCGTAGCGACTGGGGCCTTGACGTATATTGTGCGATACTTGGAAAATGGCAGACGCATCTGAATAATCAGATAAAAGTCAATTAAATTAGTCTTCGGCAGTGTTCCAGATAGGTAAACGAGTTCGAGAAAAATGAATCACCGACGAGAAGATTCACTTGAAGACGAAAATGACGTGATAGACTTTTGACTGAACTCCATGTTAATTCAAATACACCTAGATGGTCCCGTAGCGACTGGGGCCTTGACGTATATTGTGTGATACTTGGAAAACGGCAGGCGCATCTGAATAATCAGATCAAAGTCAATTAAATTAGTCTTCGGCAGTGTTCCAGATAGGTAAACGAGTTCGAGAAAAATGAATCACCGACGAGAAGATTCACTTGACGACGAAAATGACGTGATAGACTTTTGACTGAACTCCATGTTAATTCAAATACACCTAGATGGTCCCGTAGCGACGGGGGTCTTGACGTATATTGTGCGATACTTGGAAAATGGCAGACGCATCTGAATAATCAGATCAAAGTCAATTAAATGAGTCTTCGGCAGTGTTCCAGATAGGTAAACGAGTTCGAGAAAAATGAATCACCGACGAGAAGATTCACTTGAAGACAAGAATGACGTGAAAGACTTTTGACTGAACTCCATGTTAATTCAAATACACCTAGATGGTCCCGTAGCGACTGGGGCCTTGACGTATATTGTGTGATACTTGGAAAATGGCAGACGCATCTGAATAATCAGATCAAAGTCAATTAAATGAGTCTTCGGCAGTGTTCCAGATAGGTAAACGAGTTCGAGAAAAATGAATCACCGACGAGAAGATTCACTTGAAGACAAGAATGACGTGATAGACTTTTGACTGAACTCCATGTTAATTCAAATACACCTAGATGGTCCCGTAGCGACTGGGGTCATGACATATATTATGTGATATTTGGAAAATGGCAGTCGCCTCCGAATAACCAGATCTAAGTCAACTAAATGAGTCTTCGGCAGTGTTCCAGAGAGATGAGTGAGTTCGAAAAATGAATCACCGACTAGAAGACTCACTTGAAGAAAATAACGACTTGAAAGATTTTTGAGTAAACTCTGTGTTATGTAAAATACGTCACTTGTCACGTATAATTCTCTGTTCTGAGGCAAGAGCCTATCATGTAGTCAGATGTCATCAGTCAGTCTGTCATGTGTCATTCGTCTTTCCAAGTCATCAGCGACATCTGAGAGCTTGTTAGATGTCATCTGGCAATCTGTCACATGTCACTTATCGTTCCAAGGCATCAGCACCATTCATAAGTCTGTCATGTGTCACTTATCGTTCAGAGTCATCCGCGCCATCTAAGAGCTTGTCAGATGTCCTCAGTCAGTCTGTCATGTGTCACTTATCGTTCTGAGTTATCCACGCCATCTAAGAGCTTGTCGGTTGTCATATGTCGGCCCGTCATGTGTCACTCGTCTTTCCGACTCATCAGCGACATCTATAAGTCTGTAAACAAAATAATGTTCATTAAGTCAGCCAGTCAAGTGTCACTCATCGTTCCGAGACTGTAGGTTTGTCAGATGTCATAATCATATTTATTACATCATCTGTCAGTCTGCCACATGTCACTTATCATTCCAAGGCATCAGCGCCATCCATAAGTCCGTCAGATGTCATAATCCTATTCATTACGTCAGCCAGTCAGTCTGTCACTTCTAGAATGTCGTCACGAGAATCAGCGAGTGGAGTGAGGGGGGTGGTGGGGGTATCATCGAACGCTCATTTCAACTAATGTCTTATTATGTCTGTCTTTATTGCCTACTCGATACAGTTCGTGCAAGGTTTAAACATATGATGCATATACGTTTGGGGAAGAATGACGAATATTTCAAGTTCGTACGTCTCGAAATGCCGAATTTTAGGAGTGAGTCACATCTCTCACCTATGGTGTTCCTCAAGGATAGGATTTTCGACTAGAATTAGTATAGACAGTTGTCCAGCATTAGTTTCGTATTTCAAAACCCAAAACGCAATATTTGAGTAGTAGAGAGTAGGTTCGTAGGCACTTGAAGACAATAAAGACTCAAAATAATTAAGAGTGAACTCTTTGTTATTTCAAATACACCTAGATGGTCCCGTAGCGACGGGGGTCTTGACGTATATTGCGTGATACTTGGAAAATGGTAGACGCCTCCAAACAATCAGATTGAATTCAATTGAACAAGTCTGGTCAAACAAGTCTCGTGTAGTGTTCCAGAGAATTAGGCACATGGCATTAAATTCGTTATATTTATCTGTTAGATTTGAATTTGAAAGATGCTTTATTTACGAAAGGTTTGAACTAGATGGCGCTACGCTTATGTCACAATACTATACTCGTTTGAGTTCATATGATTGATTCAAAAGTGACCGATGATGTCATTTTTATTCCGACAGATTCACATTAGATGGCGCTACGCTTCTATCGCAACATAATACTCGTTTAAGTTCATATAATATGTTGAAATGTGGTAGAATTCGTTATTTGTAAAAAAAGTGAGGTGTTGGCAGAGTTGTGCATCCGGTAATTGAAGACGAAATTCGGTGAAATCGAAACCTATCTTGGAACACTTATACGCTGGTCTGTCGAGGTTAACAGGAGAGCAGCCTACCGAACCCAAGCTACTTGTTCCATCAAGACGTGCTGAACATACATTTATAATTAGGTATTAGTATTATCATTGAAGTAGTAAGTTTAGATTTTCCACGCATATTCTAAATCACTTTTCATTCAATAAAGAGAAAATGAATTTTGTAATTCGCACCACTATTTATGCTGACATGGTTGAAATATGTCGGGAAATTGAAATCGCTTCGAAACAATTAGAATCCGAAAGACTCAACATGTTGAGCACAAACATACCTACAAATTTGTGTAGAGCTATGAAATTCATGAAAAGTAAATTGAATTCCGATGATGCCGTATCTAGTCTGTTTGAAGACATAATCAAAAATTTGGAGCAAGTGAGTTCAATTCTCAAAAATGGCATCACAATAAGAGAACGTAATATTTGGTTGGCACACTGTAAAAGAACTGCTCGTATACTGAATAAATCTATATCATCAATCAACAGGGAGCATTCAGTGAGATTTTCACGCAGACTCCAAATTTTGGCGGGCCATTTGAAAATTGTTCGCAATTCAATTGAAAATTGTGGGGGTGGGGGTAATGCAGTGGGTGAAGGGGTCAAGTCAAAATTATTATCGAGAGTTAGGTGGGAAGATATTAAATCCTCTATCCCGCTACGCCTGCGTACAGGAATTATAATAAATTTGACTCATACAGACATTTCGAAATTTTTCCAAGATGCATATATCCTTTTCAAACATAGAATTCAAAATGTATTGAAAAAACAGGACATGAACGAGATAAATATAGTATTTTGCACTGAATTTGTTAACGATAGTTTGCATCTGGAACAAAACAAATATTTCAGCACTAAAAACGCTGTGATTACCAGAAGAACTGATATAAAAGCGTGGTTTCTAGAAAACGTTATTAGTCCTATTCAAAATGACTTATCGGAATTCTGTATGAAGGAGAGAGGTTGGACACTTCAAAAAATTGTTAGTTTGGAAGTATACATCAATAAATCAGATTTTGGCAACGGATCGTCTTACATCGAGTTGCCAAAGTGTATAGCCAAAAAGCAAGCATGCATCAATGTTAAAAACAGAGATGAAGCATCCTTTGCTTGGGCAATCGTTTCAGCCCTGCATCCGGTGCGAAAGCATTCTGATAGGACAACATCATATCCACATTACACACAAATTCTTAATTTGGAAGGTATTGAATTTCCAATGACATTGGGGCAAATTACCAAATTTGAACAATTGAATAACATATCTGTGAATGTGTACACTTTGGAATTAATTCCACTGAATTCGAAAAAAATTGAATGTTTCGCTACGGTTCTGAGCCGGCGCACGGAACAAAAAATGGATCGTCATGTCAACCTACTCCTAATTCAAAATGAATATCAACCAAAATTGAAGGATTGTGTAGCACCACCGGAGATGGTTGATGATACCAAAATTCGCCGCCATTTTTGTTATATCAAAAATATGTCTCGGCTACTTAGTAAACAAATTAATAGAAACAGACATAAAATATATTTTTGTGATAGTTGTTCAAATTACTTTACAAGTAACGAAAAACTCATTAGTCATACTGTTGATTGCCAGAAACATGATCAGGTGCAAAACCTGATCGCACCATGTCAGTTAGGAACCCTATCACTATCCGAAATGACGAAGACTGGTTGTTCTGAACCTGCATAATGATGAAACGTGTTTACGGAACATGCGTGGAAAATGAAACCAAACTTTGTCCGTACCAAATGATGTCAAATCATATATATGATGTACAAAATATATGTTGAATAAAAGAACTTTATATCTGAAATTTCCTGAGTATTCCTTTCTACCACCCTCATTGACCATTGTCCTTTCATTCATAAAATTTTCAGTTGATAATTTGAAAGTACATGCTTATTTGTCAAAATGGTAATCATTTTGATAGTAAAAAATGATGAAAAAGTACCCATATTTAGCTCAAAAAATGGGCACTTTTTGATCAAAAAAGTACCCATTTTTAGCTCACAAGTCTCTCACCTATGGTGTTCCTCAAGGATAAGATTTTTGTGCCAGAGTTGGTATAGACAGCTGTTTAGCATGAGTCTCGTATTTCAAAAACCCAAAAACGTAATATTTGAGTGGTAGATAGTAGGTTTGTTGCGATGAGGGCATTGCTCGGTTAAGACAGCGTTTTAAAAAATGGGGTGAGAAATATCCAACACCACGTTCGAGTAGTAAGAGATGACTTTGATGAAATCTGAGTGATTTGAGACAAAAGCTTGACATCGTTGACTCAGAGCACATGTGTCGAGGTTCAAGGGGTCACCTCCGCTATTACTTGATTAGCTTGCAGGCGAGTAATGTGGTCGAATTTGGTTGTATTTGGCGTGAAGTCGGTCTCCATCAGTGGAAATGTGCAATTCATCAGAGATCAATTGAACAAGTCTTGGGCTTGGTGGCGGATTCTTGCGATTTTTGAGAAAAAATTTCACCACCGAGATGACTTACTTGAACTCAATAATGGTTAGAATTCAGAGTCTGTGATATTTCAAATTTGATTTGATGGGGGGAGTAACGCCACCTGTCGAGTGATATTACCGCTTGAAGGTTTCTATTTTGTGAGAGTGCTGAATAGTTGATGGAAATATCAGGAAATGGCGTGTTCGAATTGTTATTACCATATTCAGTCACCTGTCACGTTTAATTCTTTGTTCTGAGGCAAGAAAATAGTATTTATAGTGTCACCTATCAGCCCGTCACGTGTCACTAGTCATTCTGAGGTATCAGCGACATCTACACGTCAGTAAAATGTCATAAGAATATTCATAACGTCATCTGTCAGTATGTCATGTGTCACACGTCTTTTTAAAGTCATCAGCGACATCTATACGTTAGTAAGATGTCATAATGGTGAGTGCTCAGTCGGTGAGTCAGTCACTCAGTGAGTCATTCAGCACTCTGAACTGAAGGTTATAAATAGAAGTGACGTACGAAGAACATAGAACCACCAGCTTGGAGGTTCCCATCGTACGAGGGGACCACCCAGCGTTCAGTCAGTGAGTCAGTGAGTCATTCAGTGAGAGCCGTCGGCTCGCGATGGCTCGCGACGGCTCGCGACGGCTCGCTACGTCTTCCAGTGATCATTGAGATCTATCAACAGTCATTCTTGAAAGTGGTAGTGGAGGGGTAATGTCTTCATTCTGAACTGAAGGTTATAAATAGAAGTGACGTACGGAGAACATAGAACCACCAGCTTGGAGGTTCCCATCGTACGAGGGGACCGCCCAGCGTTCAGTCAGTGAGTCAGTGAGTCATTCAGTGAGAGCCGTCGGCTCGCGATGGCTCGCGACGGCTCGCGACGGCTCGCTACGTCTTCCAGTGATCATTGAGATCTATCAACTGTCATTCTTGAAAGTGGTAGTGGGGGTTAATGTCTTCACTCTGAACTGAAGGTTATAAATAGAAGTGACGTACGAAGAACCTTCAGTTGTCATTTAGACGTCCCAAACATCGTTCGGTTGTTTGAGTTAAGAAGATGTATACCTGCCAGCAATGTAAAATGAAATTCAGATGGATGAATTGTCTTAAACGACACATCATCAGTACCCATGTTGGTATGTTGTACGATTGTCCATACTGTACACAAAAATTTACAAGATCAGACAGTATCAAAATGCATGTGCTGAGAAAACATGGAAACAATAATGAACAAAATGAGATGGAACAAGCAAAATCACAGGACAAACAGAATACCACCACCAGTGATACAAAGCTTGACATTCCCCGGAATCCAACATTCGATAAGAGAAAAATCCTGGATAGAGCGGCGATCCTTAAGAAGAACAAATATAAATTTTCTCCATACAAAAAATTAAATCAGACAAGGAACACGGAACCAATGGATGATCAATCAGAAGAATTTTCAGAATTGAGAACAAAACATAATGCCCCAATCTTAGACCGTAAGGAGTTGGAGGATAAATTGGAAGAAATATACCCTAGGCGATTCTACAGTACCAGAATTGATATGATTCTTGAAGCACTACGAACATGTGGTTACATTGCAGATTCCACAGAAGACGACTATCAGCGATGTAAGAGAAGACTTGTATTTAACTGATATTTAATTATTCAATTGATATGTAGTTTATTTAATTGATGGTAATAAATATTGTAAATTTAATCATTGTTTTTCATTTTCCTACAAACATACAGTATTTCACTCATTTTCCAACAATGAAATACTTTCATTTTGTTTTTTTTTTAGTCGTTTGAAGCAGCTGTTGTTGGAACAGGTAGAATACTGTTCTCACCATATAACACGAGAATAACCCAGCCTCCAAACATGAGCGGGTCTCTTCTGTATGTGTTTGACATCTCACTATATATTCTCCCAGAGTAACATGTCTGACAAGTGACGCAATACGAATATGACATCTGACTTATGGATGGCGCTGATGACTCGGAATGACAAGTGACACACAACTGGCTGACGTAATGAATATAATTATGACGTCTGACAGACTCTCGTCTCAGAACGACGAGTGACACATAATTGACTGACGTAATTATTATTATTTTTGCATATGCAGCCTTATAGAGGCCGCTATTGCTTCAGAATGATGAGTTACACATGACAGACTGACATAATGAATATGAACTGATAGACTGATAGACGGCGCTGATGACTCAAAACGACAAGTGACACGTGACGGGCCTACAGATGACATCTGACAGACTTCGACGAGTGTCAGACTGACGCAATGAATATGATTTTGATATCTGACAGACTTATGGTATCGGAACGATAAGTGACAGAGTGACAGACTGACGTAATGAATATGATTCTGACATCCGACAGACTTATGGTAGCGGAACGACAAGTGACACGTGACAGACTGACGTAATTGATATCATTTTTGCATCTTAGAGACTTATAGATGTCGCTGGGGACTCAAAATAACGAGTGACACGTGACGGGTCGACAAATGACATCTGGCAATCTCTTAGATGTCGTTGGTGATTCGGAACGGCGAGTGACATGTGGCAGGTTGATAGATGACATCTGACAAGGTCTTAGATGTCGCTGCTGACTTAACAAGACGAGTGACACACACGTGACATACTGACAGATAACGTTATGAATATTATTATGACATCTTACTAACGTATAGATGTCGCTGATGACTTTAAAAAGACGTGTGACACATGACATACTGACAGATGACGTTATGAATATTATTATGACATTTTACTGACGTGTAGATGTCGCTGATACCTCAGAATGACTAGTGACACGTGACGGGCTGATAGGTGACACTATAAATACTATTTTCTTGCCTCAGAACAAAGAATTAAACGTGACAGGTGACTGAATATGGTAATAACAATTCGAACACGCCATTTCCTGATATTTCCATCAACTATTCAGCACTCTCACAAAATAGAAACCTTCAAGCGGTAATATCACTCGACAGGTGGCGTTACTCCCCCCATCAAATCAAATTTGAAATATCACAGACTCTGAATTCTAACCATTATTGAGTTCAAGTAAGTCATCTCGGTGGTGAAATTTTTTCTCAAAAATCGCAAGAATCCGCCACCAAGCCCAAGACTTGTTCAATTGATCTCTGATGAATTGCACATTTCCACTGATGGAGACCGACTTCACGCCAAATACAACCAAATTCGACCACATTACTCGCCTGCAAGCTAATCAAGTAATAGCGGAGGTGACCCCTTGAACCTCGACACATGTGCTCTGAGTCAACGATGTCAAGCTTTTGTCTCAAATCACTCAGATTTCATCAAAGTCATCTCTTACTACTCGAACGTGGTGTTGGATATTTCTCACCCCATTTTTTAAAACGCTGTCTTAACCGAGCAATGCCCTCATCGCAACAAACCTACTATCTACCACTCAAATATTACGTTTTTGGGTTTTTGAAATACGAGACTCATGCTAAACAGCTGTCTATACCAACTCTGGCACAAAAATCTTATCCTTGAGGAACACCATAGGTGAGAGACTTGTGAGCTAAAAATGGGTACTTTTTTGATCAAAAAGTGCCCATTTTTTGAGCTAAATATGGGTACTTTTTCATCATTTTTTACTATCAAAATGATTACCATTTTGACAAATAAGCATGTACTTTCAAATTATCAACTGAAAATTTTATGAATGAAAGGACAATGGTCAATGAGGGTGGTAGAAAGGAATACTCAGGAAATTTCAGATATAAAGTTCTTTTATTCAACATATATTTTGTACATCATATATATGATTTGACATCATTTGGTACGGACAAAGTTTGGTTTCATTTTCCACGCATGTTCCGTAAACACGTTTCATCATTATGCAGGTTCAGAACAACCAGTCTTCGTCATTTCGGATAGTGATAGGGTTCCTAACTGACATGGTGCGATCAGGTTTTGCACCTGATCATGTTTCTGGCAATCAACAGTATGACTAATGAGTTTTTCGTTACTTGTAAAGTAATTTGAACAACTATCACAAAAATATATTTTATGTCTGTTTCTATTAATTTGTTTACTAAGTAGCCGAGACATATTTTTGATATAACAAAAATGGCGGCGAATTTTGGTATCATCAACCATCTCCGGTGGTGCTACACAATCCTTCAATTTTGGTTGATATTCATTTTGAATTAGGAGTAGGTTGACATGACGATCCATTTTTTGTTCCGTGCGCCGGCTCAGAACCGTAGCGAAACATTCAATTTTTTTCGAATTCAGTGGAATTAATTCCAAAGTGTACACATTCACAGATATGTTATTCAATTGTTCAAATTTGGTAATTTGCCCCAATGTCATTGGAAATTCAATACCTTCCAAATTAAGAATTTGTGTGTAATGTGGATATGATGTTGTCCTATCAGAATGCTTTCGCACCGGATGCAGGGCTGAAACGATTGCCCAAGCAAAGGATGCTTCATCTCTGTTTTTAACATTGATGCATGCTTGCTTTTTGGCTATACACTTTGGCAACTCGATGTAAGACGATCCGTTGCCAAAATCTGATTTATTGATGTATACTTCCAAACTAACAATTTTTTGAAGTGTCCAACCTCTCTCCTTCATACAGAATTCCGATAAGTCATTTTGAATAGGACTAATAACGTTTTCTAGAAACCACGCTTTTATATCAGTTCTTCTGGTAATCACAGCGTTTTTAGTGCTGAAATATTTGTTTTGTTCCAGATGCAAACTATCGTTAACAAATTCAGTGCAAAATACTATATTTATCTCGTTCATGTCCTGTTTTTTCAATACATTTTGAATTCTATGTTTGAAAAGGATATATGCATCTTGGAAAAATTTCGAAATGTCTGTATGAGTCAAATTTATTATAATTCCTGTACGCAGGCGTAGCGGGATAGAGGATTTAATATCTTCCCACCTAACTCTCGATAATAATTTTGACTTGACCCCTTCACCCACTGCATTACCCCCACCCCCACAATTTTCAATTGAATTGCGAACAATTTTCAAATGGCCCGCCAAAATTTGGAGTCTGCGTGAAAATCTCACTGAATGCTCCCTGTTGATTGATGATATAGATTTATTCAGTATACGAGCAGTTCTTTTACAGTGTGCCAACCAAATATTACGTTCTCTTATTGTGATGCCATTTTTGAGAATTGAACTCACTTGCTCCAAATTTTTGATTATGTCTTCAAACAGACTAGATACGGCATCATCGGAATTCAATTTACTTTTCATGAATTTCATAGCTCTACACAAATTTGTAGGTATGTTTGTGCTCAACATGTTGAGTCTTTCGGATTCTAATTGTTTCGAAGCGATTTCAATTTCCCGACATATTTCAACCATGTCAGCATAAATAGTGGTGCGAATTACAAAATTCATTTTCTCTTTATTGAATGAAAAGTGATTTAGAATATGCGTGGAAAATCTAAACTTACTACTTCAATGATAATACTAATACCTAATTATAAATGTATGTTCAGCACGTCTTGATGGAACAAGTAGCTTGGGTTCGGTAGGCTGCTCTCCTGTTAACCTCGACAGACCAGCGTATAAGTGTTCCAAGATAGGTTTCGATTTCACCGAATTTCATCTTCAATTACCGGATGCACAACTCTGCCAACACCTCACTTTTTTTACAAATAACGAATTCTACCACATTTCAACATATTATATGAACTTAAACGAGTATTATGTTGCGATAGAAGCGTAGCGCCATCTAATGTGAATCTGTCGGAATAAAAATGACATCATCGGTCACTTTTGAATCAATCATATGAACTCAAACGAGTATAGTATTGTGACATAAGCGTAGCGCCATCTAGTTCAAACCTTTCGTAAATAAAGCATCTTTCAAATTCAAATCTAACAGATAAATATAACGAATTTAATGCCATGTGCCTAATTCTCTGGAACACTACACGAGACTTGTTTGACCAGACTTGTTCAATTGAATTCAATCTGATTGTTTGGAGGCGTCTACCATTTTCCAAGTATCACGCAATATACGTCAAGACCCCCGTCGCTACGGGACCATCTAGGTGTATTTGAAATAACAAAGAGTTCACTCTTAATTATTTTGAGTCTTTATTGTCTTCAAGTGCCTACGAACCTACTCTCTACCACTCAAATATTGCGTTTTGGGTTTTGAAATACGAAACTAATGCTGGACAACTGTCTATACTAATTCTAGTCGAAAATCCTATCCTTGAGGAACACCATAGGTGAGAGATGTGACTCACTCCTAAAATTCGGCATTTCGAGACGTACGAACTTGAAATATTCGTCATTCTTCCCCAAACGTATATGCATCATATGTTTAAACCTTGCACGAACTGTATCGAGTAGGCAATAAAGACAGACATAATAAGACATTAGTTGAAATGAGCGTTCGATGATACCCCCACCACCCCCCTCACTCCACTCGCTGATTCTCGTGACGACATTCTAGAAGTGACAGACTGACTGGCTGACGTAATGAATAGGATTATGACATCTGACGGACTTATGGATGGCGCTGATGCCTTGGAATGATAAGTGACATGTGGCAGACTGACAGATGATGTAATAAATATGATTATGACATCTGACAAACCTACAGTCTCGGAACGATGAGTGACACTTGACTGGCTGACTTAATGAACATTATTTTGTTTACAGACTTATAGATGTCGCTGATGAGTCGGAAAGACGAGTGACACATGACGGGCCGACATATGACAACCGACAAGCTCTTAGATGGCGTGGATAACTCAGAACGATAAGTGACACATGACAGACTGACTGAGGACATCTGACAAGCTCTTAGATGGCGCGGATGACTCTGAACGATAAGTGACACATGACAGACTTATGAATGGTGCTGATGCCTTGGAACGATAAGTGACATGTGACAGATTGCCAGATGACATCTAACAAGCTCTCAGATGTCGCTGATGACTTGGAAAGACGAATGACACATGACAGACTGACTGATGACATCTGACTACATGATAGGCTCTTGCCTCAGAACAGAGAATTATACGTGACAAGTGACGTATTTTACATAACACAGAGTTTACTCAAAAATCTTTCAAGTCGTTATTTTCTTCAAGTGAGTCTTCTTGTCGGTGATTCATTTTTCGAACTCACTCATCTCTCTGGAACACTGCCGAAGACTCATTTAGTTGACTTAGATCTGGTTATTCGGAGGCGACTGCCATTTTCCAAATATCACATAATATATGTCATGACCCCAGTCGCTACGGGACCATCTAGGTGTATTTGAATTAACATGGAGTTCAGTCAAAAGTCTATCACGTCATTCTTGTCTTCAAGTGAATCTTCTCGTCGGTGATTCATTTTTCTCGAACTCGTTTACCTATCTGGAACACTGCCGAAGACTCATTTAATTGACTTTGATCTGATTATTCAGATGCGTCTGCCATTTTCCAAGTATCACACAATATACGTCAAGGCCCCAGTCGCTACGGGACCATCTAGGTGTATTTGAATTAACATGGAGTTCAGTCAAAAGTCTTTCACGTCATTCTTGTCTTCAAGTGAATCTTCTCGTCGGTGATTCATTTTTCTCGAACTCGTTTACCTATCTGGAACACTGCCGAAGACTCATTTAATTGACTTTGATCTGATTATTCAGATGCGTCTGCCATTTTCCAAGTATCACACAATATACGTCAAGGCCCCAGTCGCTACGGGACCATCTAGGTGTATTTGAATTAACATGGAGTTCAGTCAAAAGTCTTTCACGTCATTCTTGTCTTCAAGTGAATCTTCTCGTCGGTGATTCATTTTTCTCGAACTCGTTTACCTATCTGGAACACTGCCGAAGACTCATTTAATTGACTTTGATCTGATTATTCAGATGCGTCTGCCATTTTCCAAGTATCACACAATATACGTCAAGGCCCCAGTCGCTACGGGACCATCTAGGTGTATTTGAATTAACATGGAGTTCAGTCAAAAGTCTATCACGTCATTCTTGTCTTCAAGTGAATCTTCTCGTCGGTGATTCATTTTTCTCGAACTCGTTTACCTATCTGGAACACTGCCGAAGACTCATTTAATTGACTTTGATCTGATTATTCAGATGCGTCTGCCATTTTCCAAGTATCACACAATATACGTCAAGGCCCCAGTCGCTACGGGACCATCTAGGTGTATTTGAATTAACATGGAGTTCAGTCAAAAGTCTATCACGTCATTCTTGTCTTCAAGTGAATCTTCTCGTCGGTGATTCATTTTTCTCGAACTCGTTTACCTATCTGGAACACTGCCGAAGACTCATTTAATTGACTTTGATCTGATTATTCAGATGCGTCTGCCATTTTCCAAGTATCACACAATATACGTCAAGGCCCCAGTCGCTACGGGACCATCTAGGTGTATTTGAATTAACATGGAGTTCAGTCAAAAGTCTTTCACGTCATTCTTGTCTTCAAGTGAATCTTCTCGTCGGTGATTCATTTTTCTCGAACTCGTTTACCTATCTGGAACACTGCCGAAGACTCATTTAATTGACTTTGATCTGATTATTCAGATACGTCTGCCATTTTCCAAGTATCGCACAATATACGTCAAGACCCCCGTCGCTACGGGACCATCTAGGTGTATTTGAATTAACATGGAGTTCAGTCAAAAGTCTATCACGTCATTTTCGTCGTCAAGTGAATCTTCTCGTCGGTGATTCATTTTTCTCGAACTCGTTTACCTATCTGGAACACTGCCGAAGACTAATTTAATTGACTTTGATCTGATTATTCAGATGCGTCTGCCGTTTTCCAAGTATCACACAATATACGTCAAGGCCCCAGTCGCTACGGGACCATCTAGGTGTATTTGAATTAACATGGAGTTCAGTCAAAAGTCTATCACGTCATTTTCGCCTTCAAGTGAATCTTCTCGTCGGTGATTCATTTTTCTCGAACTCGTTTACCTATCTGGAACACTGCCGAAGACTCATTTAATTGACTTTGATCTGATTATTCAGATGCGTCTGCCATTTTCCAAGTATCGCACAATATACGTCAAGGCCCCAGTCGCTACGGGACCATCTAGGTGTATTTGAATTAACATGGAGTTCAGTCAAAAGTCTATCACGTCATTTTCGTCTTCAAGTGAATCTTCTCGTCGGTGATTCTTTTTTCTCGAACTCGTTTACCTATCTGGAACACTGCCGAAGACTAATTTAATTGACTTTGATCTGATTATTCAGATGCGTCTGCCATTTTCCAAGTATCGCACAATATACGTCAAGACCCCAGTCGCTACGGGACCATCTAGGTGTATTTGAATTAACATGGAGTTCAGTCAAAAGTCTATCACGTCATTTTCGTCTTCAAGTGAATCTTCTCGCCGGTGATTCTTTTTTCTCGAACTCGTTTACCTATCTGGAACACTGCCGAAGACTAATTTAATTGACTTTTATCTGATTATTCAGATGCGTCTGCCATTTTTCCAAGTATCGCACAATATAAGTCAAGGCCCCAGTCGCTACGGGACCATCTAGGTGTATTTGAATTAACATGGAGTTCAGTCAAAAGTCTATCACGTCATTTTCGTCTTCAAGTGAATCTTCTCGTCGGTGATTCATTTTTCTCGAACTCGTTTACCTATCTGGAACACTGCCGAAGACTCCTTTAATTGACTTCGATTGGGTTATTCAGATGCGTCTGCCATTTTCCAAGTATCACACAATATACGTCAAGGCCCCAGTCGCTACGGGACCATCTAGGTGTATTTGAATTAACATGGAGTTCAGTCAAAAGTCTATCACGTCATTTTCGTCTTCAAGTGAATCTTCTCGTCGGTGATTCATTTAACTTGAACTCGTTTACCTATGTGTCTGTGTCATGTGACCCACGCCGATGGACACGTGGCCCACGCCGATGGTCACGTGACCCCACGCCGATGGTCACGTGACCCACGCCGTCTGCCCACGCTGAATATGCTGGGGGGGAAAACCCAAACTACGCAGTAATAAAATGCTGAGTGGACATTTCTCGGAATTTCAACTTGGGAAAACAACCACCGGATGTGGTTGTTTACTTAAGCTGTGGAGCGATAAACAAGTCCAAGGCCAAATCATGACTCGATTTCGCAGAGTCATCATTTCCTAGAATCACACACGCCGCTCGCCAGTAAACACCAGATGTTCATTTGGTGACGTCACACACAATTCTCGGAATTCCAACTCAAGTCTGGACATGTTGCTGCCTGTTCTAAGTCGAGAGAGATGCTTCGGCGGCGGCCATTGCTATCGTAGGCGTGGGGCTCTCGACGGCCATTTTTTTCGACACAACGAATCACATGAGGTCGTTTTGATCTCCCCGCCCGCCCGCCCCCCGCCCTCCGCTCTTTACATCTATCATGTACCGCAGGGGGGCGTTGCTTCGACGGCCATTTTTTTCGACACAACGAATCACATGAGGTCGTTTTTTTCTTCTCCCACACACCCAATTGCTCTCTACGCCTATCATGTACCTGCAATTTTTCCCTCTCTCAACCCCCACACGCTACACCCTACACCGCCATGTTTATTGCGACTGCCGCCAATCGGCTTTTTTTTCCCATTATCAAAGCTACGAGTTTTAAATCGACATTAGTATGGAACCGTCATGGCTCACTGGTAGCGCACTCGGCTGCCATGCCAATAGGCGTGGGTTCAAGCCCCACTTGGGGACAAAAATTTTTTTTTTTTTCTTCCGCAACCCTCCCCCCACCTTCTTCGGCGTTGGGGGGTTGCTGAAGAACTTCGCCGAAGAACCAAAATGGCGGAGATCTCGATGGCCAGATGCCATCGAGAGCGAAAATTCAAATTAATGAGGCGAAACCGGCTTTGACATACTACTATTGAGATTTTTCTTGTGTGAACTTTTGAGGTTTTTCTTGTGTGTGAACTATTGAGGTTTTTCCTGTGCGAACTATTGAGATTTTTCTTGTGTGAACTTTTGAGGTTTTTCTTCTGTATGAACTTTTGAGGTTTTTCTTGTGTGTGAACTTTTGAGGTTTTTCTTGTGTGTGAACTATTTAGGTTCGAGGTTTTTCTTGTGTGTGAACTTAAGATGAGCTTTCAAACAAATGTTATTAAGATGAGTTTTCAGACAAATGTTTTCACTGAAATTTTTTTTGCAGATTCTGCTATTGAATGGGTTTTCTTTTGTGTGAATATTTTCATGAGTATTCAATAGAAGAGCTTGCGAAGCGGATATATCCATTCAGAAAAAATTGAAATCTACGAAAACTTATCGGTTAGCCTTAATTCATAGAGATAGCAAAAAAATGAATTTGTAGTGTTTTGGGAAGTAGTTTGATGTAATTTAAATTTTTTTCTCAAAATGTAGTTCATTAAAAAAAAATTGAATGAATCTGGATATTGATGGTTTTGATGGTAAAGCTTTGAAATTTCTCAACAAAAAAAATGAAAACGCTAGAAAAATTTTTATTATAAAACTGGAACACAATACATATTTTTATTATGCAAAGTCGACATAGAAAACAAAAACAAACAAAAACAAAAAAAAACAAGATAAACATAAAAATGTATATACAGTGTGACCCATTTAAGGAAGCACCCTCATAAAACTTACATTTTTCAGCCGATATCTTTTTTGAAAATTCCCACAAAGCAATTTTGCTGGGGCGAAAATCGGGGTTTTCATTTACGAACTGTCTTATAAAAAGTAGTATAGGCCGTTTGCGTCTTTAATATTGTGTGAAAATAGTCTCTTATTTATATCTACAGCTTGGCCTAATAGTACCCTACCGCTCATACTAACCTGTAGATTTTCCTGTCTGATCACAATCATAAAGTTTTGAAATAGGCCCCTAAATAACATATATAAAAATAAATCATTTGAATAAAAAAGTTAAAATAATAGCTTTAAAGCATTTATAGCGGAAGTTATGGCCGGTGGTAAGTACCATTTTTACCTTTCTCACCAGGTATTTGTGGATTGGCCGTCTACCCAACTTAGCAGGTATGCGTGCATTTGAAGTACACAGGAACACTACCATATTCATGGCATTTTGTTCTTTAGAAAATAAGTAACTTCTGAAGCCCCTGGGATCTTGGACTATTAGTAGCATTCATATTTCACAAGTTTTCCAGTTTACTTGAATAATATTTTCCTACGAGCGTGCGGAAAAGTAACTTTTCCGCACGATTTTTTGTTTTGAAAGTTGTACTTTTCCGTACGATTTAAAATCGTGCGGAAAAGTTACTTTCCCGCACGATTTTTACTTTTCCGAACGATTTTTACTTTTCCGCACGATTTTTGTATTTTTGAAAATGAGGATATTTACAACTAAATAAATGATCTATGTAACTATTCTGTCGTATTAGTCATTTTGTAGCATTATTATGAAAACTTGTTTATTAAAAACCTTGTTTTTTCATAAATAAGATTGACAAAAACACTCGTAGGAAAAATATTGTACCTAACTCTTACGGAAAATGTCTTTTCCGCCCTTAACGGCTTGCCCGAACTCCGCTTCGCGTCGTTCGTGCAACTGCCGTCGCGTGCGGAAAAGTACTACTTTCCGCACTTGTTAGGTAAATAACTATTACATTATTCCCAAACTTCGTCAGTAATGATAATTTAGTTCTTTCCATACTTCCCACATACATGCATTACTTCATTAGATGTTCAAATGAGATATTGATTTACATGGATGGAAATAGTCTCATTTAGAGATTCCTGAACACGTGGATGAATTTTAATTAGACATATGTAGAGTTCATCGGCATAAAATAAATATGCCGTTGGTAGGAAATATCGGGATGAGAGAAAATATAATAAGCAGGCACGGAGAATAATGAATAGTGGATATTTCCGGAAAAATGGCAACATTTCTGGTACTACATGTGACAGCAATGCGGTATAGTTAGCAATTAAATTATTATAATTGATTCATGGTGATTATTATAAAATTAGTATTGTAATTGATATTGAAATTTTTGTAATGTAATGAAAACGATAAACTGATATTACCTTTGAAAATGAAAGGCTTATTGACGTGAATACCTACATTAAAAAATCCTGAAACAGGTCGAAATAGGTCAATTTTTATTATCAAATTTTTAAATAAATTTTCTAAAGATGTAATGTCACTGGGTTTGACATGGTGACATAATTTGTAATTTTTTTAAATTGAAATAAAGGTCTTGTAATACTTCATCAGAAAGGTATTTCAGTACTGCATTCAATGATATTTATGATATTGTTTTGTATATGTTGAACAAAAACCATATTTTTCATTTCAAAAAGTAGTATCGGTGAAAGCCTTGAAATATTTTTTTTATGTTTGTACATCGAAAAATTAACAGGCTATTGAAAGCCGCAATGTATAAAGATTATTATTAAGTTGAACATGAATCACCTTGAATAGAAAGTTTGATATGCAATCAGTTTGACGATGGCGTATTCCAATTTCGTTCGATTCATTGTGTTCATATTGAGTTCCGACATTTTCGGATGCAGGAAGAATAAAAAGTTTTGTCATCAGGAATTGTGAAGGAGAAGGATAAAAAGTATGGAAAGAACTGAGCATTTATTTCCATAATAAATATCTGCTTCCTAAAACGTCTGTTCGTGAAATCATACGAAAATTTGAAAAGTTGGGGCGACTATAAGAGTTCACATCTCGGAAGATATTGAGTTGTACATGCTGTTTGAGTTGCCAGAATACTCTTATGTTTGTTTCATCGAGAGTTGTTCCGGGAAATAATCGGTTGGCACGAAATGGCGTATTTTAGGCGAATGCAACGTTCAGAAAGATTTTCCAATTATAATATAATTATCGCGAATGACGTCTGATGAGTTTTCACATGATTCATTGACGAAACTATAGAGCCCCATTCACGGTCCAACTACGCTGTACGATTTCTGTATTGGATGGCAGCTGAACCGGACCGTCTGCAGTAGTACAGTATTGATTTGATGATTTATTATTTTGATAGTGTATGTTCCTTTCAGATTTCCAACAAAAGGGTACTATAATCGTATACGATTCAGTCGTACTGTAGAGTTTGATCGTGAGCGGGGTCCTTAGGATCGGTAGACCAAATGCCAATATACATACAGGGTGTTTCCGAAATTGGAGCAATAACGGAAGTGGGAAGTAGAAGATGACAAGACAAAACAAAACAAAATGAGGGAATACATTATTGTCGCAAAAAAAAATTATTTTGAGAATTTTTTAAAGTTTTTAAGAATTTTTTGCTCCCAAATAAAGGTAACTGAAAACGATGTCATGAAATTTTTAAAAATTTCGAAAATTTTTGATAGCTTCAACAGCTATTATATTGTCAAATTGTAGTAATACTATCATTAACTTGAATGTTTCATGTTATGAATTGTCGTATTATCAAATGATGAATCCGAGTTATATTTGACGCAAAATACTGTATTTTTTAAAAATGTATAAATATGTGACTAGTGTGTAAATATTTACTTTACACACTGTTGATGATTTTACGCAAAGGTGATTTTTTTATGGACTTGTGCAAGAAAGATTCACTTTACGCACTGTCAACAGTTTATGCACTGTCGTAGAAAAATATCATTATTGAACACTTGCTAATCATGTCCAATGTCAATGTCAATAAAGGTGATTCAATTTTATATCGACAGTCCCAGAATAGATCGCTATACAGTGCAGATAACAAACGATCTACAATTTGTCACATATTTCAACATATTTACTTTAATGATTCAAAGTTTCAGTCGTTTTTGAAGAATCTGATAGCACAACGTATTGATGTCATGATACTTATACCAATAAATGCTTTCTGTGTTTCATGAGGTCCATTTCCAGAAAGTAATCCCCATGGTTTCCCACGGAACAGTTCAGATCTGTCCAGGATTACTGTTTCTCCACGGCCGTGGCGAAAATTAACAATTCTAAAATCAATTTTGCAATTATAAAGTTGACATTCTGATTCTTATCATGGAAGAAATATTCGAAAACCCTTGGTTGTCTCATGCATTTTGTATGTACTTCCATTCCGAGAGGACAGCTCGAACGGTAGAGCGCGTGGGTCATCGATATCAAAGCCAAGCAACGTGATGCGAAGTTATGGTTTGGATGGAGACTTACGGACGACCTCGTTTCGAGATCTATTCTCTCGGGTCGTGCTAGGAATCGCACGTTAAAAGGTAAGACCTCGTTGATCCTTAGCTCGCACAAGTTTCGACTTCTGAGGGCTGCCGTTCGTAGGGGGACGACAGCAGGTTAACGGAAAACACAATTTTAACACAACAATTCCAACACTAATTATGGAATATACTATTCCATACTGGAGTTCAGCGTCAAAACATAAACTGAAATTTTGTATTCTATACAGAAAAACTGGCAGTATTGTCTTGATACTTGTTCGCCATTTTTCATATACTTTTGTAATTCATTAATTTTTTCATTTCAGCATGTGTATAGAATAATGGAGAAGTGTAAGATATTAGCGTTCCTCGCGCAACTTCATATATTAGTAAATATCCCTACCGTTTGTTATTTGAACAGCAATCGATAGCCATTAGGACATTGAGTGGCTAACTAACTTGCCACTCAACTTGAAATCTGACAGCGAGTGAGCATTTCAGTAAACTTCTAATGACACAATTAGGACAATCATACGTTTATTTGGTTGAACCATTTGATATCATACAAGGAGAGAGAGGAAGAAATATAATGTATTGTCAAAGAAAAAAAGTTCTTATTGACGAAAGAAAATAAGTAAAATAAAAGATAGAGCATATCCAAGTATCAAGAACGGTAAGCACATTTCACCGATGGAAGACAATAATTGTCTGAGATCGGTAGTGTGGATGCTGATTTGACCTTCCATACTGTCCAAGCTTTCCCTCGTTCGGTGCTCATGCGGAACGAATGCTCTAGTGAATACGCGGCTCAACGGTCGTGATACGTACAGCGTTTTCTACACGATCGTAGCATTTTTTCCTTGATGTAAACACTAATTTGATAATCGCCCTCGCCCTCGACTTCGCCCTCACCCTCGCCCCCGCCCACGCCCCCGCCCCCGCCCCCGCCCCCGCCCCCGCCCCCGCCCTCGTCCTCGCCCTCGCTGGTCAGAATTTCAAATCCCTTAACCGGGTGGAACTACCTAGCGAATGAAGAACACAGTTGTTTGCTCTTTTTATAAACGTTCTTCATCCAAATTTGCATGAGCCTCACTGTATGAATTTTCATACTAAATGAGTATTTATTTTTGAGCTGGAGAAAGACATATGCAAACTGAGTTTAGATATACTATAAATAGAGAAGAAATATTCAAAAGTGACTAGTAATGAATATTTTTTGTTTCTTAAATTTTAATTTTGTCATGTTCCGTAAATGAAGTAATTATCTTGAAAATATGTAAATTTTATTTTCTCAAAACTTGAGTCAAGCCGAAGAGAGTTTCAATTCCCCTCCTCATGCCTGTATTTGAATAGACGTTAATAGAGCACTTAAGGAATATGTGTTTTGGTGTATCTTCTTTACCACATTCGCAGTTAGGGGAGTCCTTCACACTCAATCCGAATTCACGTAACATTCTTGTATGTTTCAAAATCCATTATATTAACCAGCCTTTACCGTTAGTGACAAGTCACATAAACGTAACCTAAAACCTCCCCATTATGTTAAAATTCGGAACGACTCAAACAAAGGATTAGTTGTTTCACAGAAAATGTATATTTTTTATTCAAATGAAATATAATTTTTTTTTCAACCACACACACAAAAAACAAACCAGATGTCATAATTTGAAAATACCTACGTTAAGTGAATAAGTTTCATCAACTTTAAGTTCATTTCGGTATACTACAAAAACTACTTTTGTACATGTACATGTACATTTGCCATAGAAACTTTTGGTATAAAATAATAAGAAATACTAAGGTCCTATTAATTTGGTTGAGAAAAAAAAAATTCATTGTAACGGTTTTTTTTTATCAGACCATTCATTATCAGAAAAATTAAACTGGGTGTACTATTCGAAAACAACGAATAATTCTAGTCTTCATTCAAATAAGACACAATTGAAATTTTCACGGAATGTAGATGAAGTAATCTCAAAAACAACTATGAAATAAATGAATATTTTGAAGTTTTTTTCTACTCTCTGCAATATGTTGGATATTCAAATAATCTTGTAAAATCATGCGTTATTACATTTAGTAGGTTAGATTAGGTTTGATTTTTAAATTTAACAAAAATGAAATGTGAAACTTGTTCCTTTATGATACGGTCAGATTATTCAAAATAGTTGCCTTTTCTTAAATTTGCAATCTAATAATAGTATTTGTCCCCAGATAAAGTAGACGAAAAAGTGCACAGACGTTCCACAGTAAGAATGGGTATCAGAGTGGTACAGAGGGCTTTCGCGCCTCCAGCCCCTGACATGTACGACCCTGAAGCAGCTGGAAGGACTAGAAGAGAAAAAGAGAAACAGAACAGAAAAGCTCTTCTATTTGGATGTAAAAGTGCTCCATTAGATACCCAGTTCAAGAAAAACGAACCAGGTAAAGGAAATATGTTCTTCAGTGATACAAAATTGATCATTTCGAGCAAAGGACTGATCAGCGTGCATGTTATAATCGAAAATTTAAGAAAAACTCAGTTTTTGAATTTTTGTGAAACGAGACTGGAAAGCTCCTTCTTCAAAAGATAAGGGGTATGTTATCAATCCTTTATATATTCTATAGCCTGTTCATGTTGAAAAACGAACCACCCTAAATATATCAGATACGAAAAAGAATTTAAAAATTACTATGAGAACCGTCATTTTTGTTATTACGTTAACTCTTCCTCAAAATCTCAAATTATCCGTTGAATAGCAATGTTTCGAAAGAAATATCACTCAATTTTTTTTCAATGTAACATTATCAGGAGCTGTTCGCTATATACCGATTGTCTACGGAAGGTGGCTCACCCCTATAACTTTTTTTTGAAGATATTGAAATGTAATTTCGTGTTATAGACTTTGGATTCTGAAATGTATTAGTTGTTATTTTTTGTAACGATCTTTTTTAATTTTAACTTTTAGAAGGCTATTGATATTTTTTAAATTTTTTTTAATAAAAAGTGACAAGTGACACATGGTTATATTCAAAATGTCAAATGGAGACAAAAGAAGTGAAAATATACCTAGTAAGTATTTCATTTAAAAATCGAAGGTTCATATCACGTCCGATGAGACCGTAAGTTGCATGAAGCTGTGTCACTTGTCAAAAAATGCAGTTTTAGGTCGTATATAAATCCTCCAAATTTCATTTCACTACCAGAAATGTTATAGTGGCGAGCGGCTTTGCGTAGACACCCGGTATACCTAGTTAGATATTACAATTCACACCAAGGTTCCGAATATTCATATATGTGATTCCATTTGTCAATGTGGTTCGTGGCGCTTGACTGCCTGGCGCTTTAGCAGCAATTTCTCCGTATTTTTTTTACCACTCTATTAAAAAAATATATCACGGTCAAATCTTGTAACCACTTCTAATCGTCCGATTGATTTGAATTTGGCAGGTGTACATTATTCCGGTAAAAATGCATCAAGAAATGTTTGTTAAAGGAGAAAACAAAATGGCAGCTCCAATATGACGGACGAGTTTTGTAATTTGGCATTTTGATTAGCTACTACAATTGAAATCCGCAGAAAAATGATATATACCGACCGTCCTTTAGCGCGGCGAATACTGCGCAAATAAATTAATTTTAAGAAACAAGTAACAACAAACAGAGCACGCTGCGTTTCGTGCAACTTGTTGGCGAAACTCTGGTCTCCTTTTTCCGAAACACCAGTGTGCATTGTTTCATATAAGTACATGGGTTATTTGATATTGAAACGAGTTGCCTGTATCTTGAAACGAGTTTCTCCAGTGCGTCACCCTCCCAAACGATTTCTTTTCCAGCACTGCCAACTTTAAGCTTTTTCCTAGAATCTGCTGGCACCCCTAATATCTGCGGCGCCTGAGGCTTCAGCCTTATCAGCCTTATATATAAAACGCTCCTGACAAACCTAACCTGAGCAAGCTCAGTTGTCATTCAGTTGTTGTTTTTCAAGTTACACTTTTGACATCTGAAAAAAAGATATAGTTTCTCAGAATTCATATTTTCCAGTAAAAACAATTGTATATCACTTTCGGTTTCCCCGGAAATAGACCTAGGTCGAGAGTTTTAAATATAATCCTGTAGACATTTCTTAGTCTTTCAATAAAGCAAAAAATATCCTTTTCAATTAAAAATCACGAGCGGACATTTGTTTTCCAAATGGCGGCGTAGGAGACATCAATATGGTGGCACTGTGACGTTATCGATCGAATTTTCAACAAGCAACCTTTGAAAATGTATAATAAACGAAGTACTTTGATTAGTTTTTGATGAAACATGCGAACATTTCGATTCATCGCCAATCTGGATTTCTTTCAGTAAGTTTTTCAAATAACCTTTTTTTCTCTTGAATTTTTCCGAACATTTTAAATAGGAAATTGTACTTTCTTAAATTAACATTGAAGTATACGTCAGTATCTACAGATAAATGCTTGACTCACTAAGTTTGTCTTTTTCATATTGAGAAGAGAGGAACATTCTAAATTGAAAATATGATTTACCTGTAACCTGTAATTCCACATCTGATTTTATAAACACCCTGTTCATATTTTCGAAAAAATCAAAATTTTCATTTTCATTACACCTAATAAATACCTACATAAATTTTAGGTTACATTATTTCAATTTCAAACAATTTTCTTTGGCGACAACACCTGAAATTTTTCTATTTTTTCAGCAATTTCAAGATCCGCAGAGACAGTAGTGCATAGGAAAGAGTCGAGGGATGTTGATCGAGCGGAATCAGAAACGGAAACAATTTGGTCACCTCAAGTCTCAAAAAAAGATGTATTGTTGATTGGAGAATCTGTACTTGCTAAAGGTATACATTCTTAACGAAACTGAGATCAATTATTTGTAAGGAACCAATCGGCAATAGATCAAAAACACAAAACATACAAATCACAATATTATATTATAAATATTTGGAACGTTTGGTGTGAATATAATACAGAAACATAAAAAACTACCTGAGCTACAACACTACGTCAATTTTGCTATTCAATCGTTTCGTCCACAAGTTAGCATCATCAGGTGCTGTGCGCTGTAAATTAAAAATGAAACTTACTGTATACAAACATATCCCAACTACTTTCTTTAATAATTTAACTACACTATCCCGCCCATTCTTGGTACACACAATATATGACGATAAGTTATGCAAGATACTGGAATATAAAATTACTCTGCGTTGATGCAAAATTTTCCCAGCTATTTTTGCTACAAAGTTACTGACAGATTTAAGGATTTAAATGGCAAACATTTTTGTGGGTATTATAACAAGACCTCGTTTATTAAAATTTAACGAGTTGAATTAGGAGATTCATTCTTTGAACGAGCAGAATTTTTTAAACCAAAAAGTTCCGAGGGAAATTGAAAAAACTATACAATTCAATAAACACGCTCCGCGCTCGTGTTTTGCTAGGGAATATAATTTGTTACTCAGTTGTTTGAATTTGTTTTTCTGTTGAAAACCACCGATGCATGTTGTCTGCGGTAACACCAACTGTCTTTCAATTCTGATTGAACTATAAGCGTTGGTAATTTCAATCATGGAAGTCAAAGCAAAGTTTGGTAGTTTGACAACAAATAATAATAATTGCAGTAGCAGGCGTCAAAATGAAAAAATTATTAAAAAATCGAATCGAATTTTAATTTTTGGTGGAAGGAATCGAACGACCATATGCCCCTTCGCCATATTACACCATTCTGGAGATGAATAAGAGTAATGAAACCTCTTAAGCCGTTGGAATAGATAGTCCTTACAGGTTTAGGAGTAAAGCTTGTTGCAATTGAGAAATGTCTCTGTAATCCATTAATATTGGCAAAATTTAAAAAAAATTATAAACTTTTGATATGAGATCTTATATAGCAGAAACAAGCAGATATACTCCTAGAGCCTAGTATTAGGTCTGCCAGAAAAAAGAAAACATTTCCACTATGAATTAAAAATATTGTCTTTCCACAACAATACCAAAAACTGAAAAAGGGTTTTGAGCAAGTGTAAATGAACATGGAAACAGTAGTAACAAAAATTACAGCAGATTTGCCAATAAGTATTTATGTATATCGACAAATTCGAAGACCATGAGATGAATAGCGGTACGACGGACTACAGATTATCAGATGGAAATCAAACTTTTGGCAGCAAGTTATTTCCAACAATATCATCATTCCTCATTTTTTATTTCTAAATACTTTAAGGATATTGTGGAGAGAAAATTTTAGAGAAGCATACGACCTAGTTTTGAGCATTAACTTTGAAATTTCTACCAACAAACCCTCGCTATAAAAGTAAGAATAAGGTAAAAATTTGAAGGGGCAATTTTATGAGAAGAAACCATTAATTGAAATTGATAGAATGACTATTTCGAAAAAAGAGAATGAACTGCAACAATCAATTTTCGTAATCTTAAACAACATGCTGTAGTTTTAAGACGATTCCATGGAGAATTTAGAGACAAAACGCTACTTATTAGAATATTTAAAAGCTGTCATTGTTGTCGAGTACAATTTTCTGTCGTCTAGCAACAGCCGTCAAAAAATGTGCACTTTTTCTAATATATTTTATGTTGATACTATTCAATTATTTGTTTGATAATCGAAAAATGTTGACAACTAAATATTCAGCTCAGGCCATCCAAAAGTTGTTTGTCTATAAGGAGTGTAAGGCAAATAATTAGACAATGAGAGTCGGGAAAAAGAAATACACTACGAGAATTAACTGCAGAGTGGAATAGACAAACTGGGATGAATGTTTCCAGAAGATGCTGTCGCAAATAGATCCACAAGAACTGTATTGGTTTTCATATGGTATGTTTTATAGGTTTCTTTGTGGTATACATTTTCTATTTTTTGACTTACAGGCTAAAGAAAAACCATTGTTGACGGAAACTCAAAAAAGGAAACGTCAAATTTGGGCTAAATCAAAGTTTTCGTGGACCAAACATGACTGGATAAAGTTATCTATTAGCGACGAAAAAAAATGTCCGTCAATAATGGCTTTTCTTTAACCTGTAAGTCAAAAAAGTAAAAAAATTGAAAATTTATACCGCAAACAAGAACCTATCAAATATACCTTATAAAAACTAAGACCGCTCTTGTGGATATTTTGCGACAGCGTTCTCTGGAAACATTCATCCCAGTTTGTCTATTCCACCTTGCAGTTACTTCTCGTTTCTTACCGACCATCATATTCCAATTGAATACCCCACGTTCCTTTGAGAAACCGCTTCTGCACAGCCTGAGCTTTTACCGCGAACATCAATACTGGCAGTTTCACCATATGTTTCAATTACATTAAACACAGTAGTTGTTGCTAATGTTGCTATAGTCAATTTACTGGAAAATTTATGCTTTGTTTTCCCATTATGGTGCGATTATCTGAGTGATTGAATCTTGTTGCTGGCTGGGGATAATCCTCCACGATTCACTGTTGCGTTAATAATTAACAGTGCTGCTCCTAAGGTGGCGTATGGAGTTAGTAACAAGGCCTATCCAGAACACGTGGCTAATGACCATAGCAATCGATGCCAACACACAGAAAAAAATAATTTCTCGCACTTTTGGATAAATAGGTTTTCCACGTACCATTATTGTATTTCACTTGTAATAAAACTGGCAATACTACTTACTTCAAATACCTATTTATACTCAAATGACGCGTGACAATCTTTGTTGACAACACACTTATTCGTATGTTTCATTTCAAAGTGTCGATAAAATTTAATAAACGTGAGGAAAAGCAAAAAACATGTTCCAATATTTAGTTGTCAGCATTTTTCAATTTTTAAACAATTAATTAAATAGTAATCAACATAAAAAATATAGAAAAGGGGAACATTCTCCATGAAAATTCAAAAATGAAAAATGTGATTTATTTGTAATATCTAACAGAAAACAACTACTTCCCCGGCACAAGCCACGCTGGACATTGAACTACATCTGATAGATATTGTGAAAAGACTCTAACTGCAAAGAAAAGAAAGAATCTGAAAGTGAAAATTCGTCGACCAAAATGTAATGGGGATTAAATGCGAGAGAAGCAAACCTTACTTCAATGAAATGAATAATTTCTGTGAGTGATATTTTTAATAACATTCTCCCTATCTGATTTATTTAATGATTTTTTTCAATGAAAACTTGAGAAAATCAACAATTTGAATGAAAATGAGAATTTTCACTTTCAGATTTTTTCTTTTCAGGTAAAGCCTTTTCACAATATCTATCAGGTGTAGTTCAATGTCCAGCGTGGCTTGTGCCGGGGAAATAGTTGTTTTCTGTTAGATATTACACATAAATCACATTTTTCATTTTTGAATTTTCATGGAAAATGTTTCCCTTTTCAACATGAATACCTCCCCAAAAAGTTATCTTGAACGATGGAAAATAGCGACTAAAATTTGTCTTTCAGCCGCAGATGATTCCACAACAGATTTTATGAATATCCTATTCATATTTTCGAACTAAAATAAAAAATATAATTAAACCGTAAAAATAATTCCATATATCATAAAAAATGTGGCTGATGACATATTCACAATTAGAAACAATCAGATTAAAAGAATTTCGGTAAACTGGCATTTTATTCCCGAAGTAACTGCTTGTTCCAATATATAGTTGTTAGGGCTCGTAGTAGAATGAAAACATTACCTATCATTAATACTATTTGATCGTACCGTATCAAGAAAGAGGTGACTCTAGACAAACAAAAAAAAATCATTAGAACGTAGAGCGATTCTCATAAAACTGCGCGCTTATACGTTACTTTCATTTCCAGGCGAACTCTCCATACCTGTCCCCGCAACTCCTATTTTCCAAGGTGAACTCTGTGGGAACCGTCATCAAAGCCAGAATTCTCCGGTAGACGAGAACAGATGCGGCATTCAAGTATCATTCACTCCACACTCGAATGGCGTAGGGCCAGACTCGGAGAAAGGCGAAGGGGATCACGGGGTCGACCTCGAGGAACCGCAAGGGGATGAGGGCGATGACAACGCCTCTGGGAGGGAAGAAGATTCCGATGAAGAGGTGAGGAATGAGAATATTTAACCACATACCATAAGCGACTGTGTAGCTGCGACGATAGTTCCTTTTTATAAATTGGGGGTTGTAAGTTGCGATTACGTACTGAACTATGCGACTGAATTTTATATTTTTAACACTGATTTTATTTCCTCAATATTGTTGGTGTAAACAATTCTTACCTAGAAAACCGAGTTCAGTTGGTTCCTTTCCGAAATAAAAAATCTTATCTACAATATACAATACGGTGTCCCTCAAGGATCCGTTTTAGGACCACTGCTTTTTCTTGTGTTTATAAATGACTTGTCTTATTCATCTCCACTATCAAAGTTTATACTATTTGAAAACCGAGTTCAGTTGGTTCCTTTCCGATATAAAAAATCTTCTCTACGATATACAATACGGTGTCCCTCAAGGATCCGTTTTAGGACCACTGCTTTTTCTTGTGTTTATAAATGACTTGTCTTATTCATCTCCACTATCAAAGTTTATACTATTTGCTGATGAACAAAATCTCTCGTAAATGTCAACAATTTTCGAAATATTAGAATTTATACTCATTGCAAGGAATGAAATATGTTGGTTATAATGTTACAAATAGATACCTTCACATCCCTTTCAAAAATAGTAAAGATTTTGATAAGCACGCACTTATTCAACTTCAAATATCTCGAAAACTGTTGATATTTGTGAAACGAAACGTATTCCATTTTTGTATAGGAAATATTGGGGATTAAGAAAAAGAAGACGAAATCGATATTAATCCAGTGACGTGAAAGTTGGGGAGAAGCGAATAGGGATACCCACCTGCCGTACGCCCCTATTTATAGTTACAAATACATGATTTCCCTTGAATTATGAAACTGAATGCTGTTGAGTGACATACCAAATTTCATTTCAAGAAAAGTTAGGCCGTTATGAAGTTATTCTGAAAATTTTTTTTTGTGTCACTTTCAACACTCTGTAACTCGGTTGATACTCATTTTAGGGTATATGTTTATTGGAACTTTCAGCCTTAAAATGAAGTGAGGATTCTACCCTCGGAGTTTATCCCCTTTATTCTGGGAGACCCTGTATATATGGAACCTCTACTAACAGTTCATTGAGAAAAATTTCCATGCCGATTCACTAGATAGATATAATATATATTTTACATCAGCATCTATACCATCACTCGTTTCAGTATAAATTTTTGTTTCATAAAGACGCGGATTGGCCAGTATTACCGCAACCTTTGTGGAAGCCAACGACCGAGCCTTGCGGCCTACCTAGCCGGCGTGCCAGCCCCGAGAGCTTCTGCCGAAAAATTCTACTTGCTCAGCGACGGCCAAGTTCGTTTGACGGCTTCGTTGGACAAAGCGATCTATTCGCACGGAGAAGACATCAAAGTCACCGTTCAGATCCAGAACAACAGTAACAAGACGGTGAAAAGAATAAAGGTAAGGCAAACTACCGAATAGATATTTTATTCGACCACAATGAATGTTGAAGGTACATAGAAAATGTATTGGAAGCAAGTCGGGGAAATAAACGAATCAAATACCTACACACACAAACACAGCGGTATATATCTTGTTCGAAATACCCCAAATGGTACAGTTCCTTCCTGATTCAACTTATCAAAAGAAAGAACTTTTTATTCAAGAAATACAAAAAAACTAATCTGGATTGTGACTACCAGGAATACTCCAGAATTCGCAAGGAGTCCAAGTATCATATAGATAAATGTTACCTGGTATATCTATCTAACACAGAACATATGATCCCTAATAATATCAAATACTTCTGGTCATTTTTTAATTCACTGAGGAAGGATAAAGGTTTACCTATTATCATGAAATATAACGGGTTGAACTTTGACTCCCCCCAAACTATTGCTGATGCTTTTGCAGCACACTTCAAGTCTTGCTTCTCGATCCATTCCCTGGTCCAAAATTATGTATCTGTTAATGCTAATTATGATATTACCACGTTGTCAGTCCATACCTTTAGTAAAATGGAGATTGAAAATAAACTAAAAAACCTAGATATTTCTAAAGGAGTAGATCCTGACGGAATTCCACCTGTTTTGCTGAGGAATTGCTGTTATAGTTTATCACACCCACTGGAAATACTTTTTCAAAAATCATTCGATTCCGGGGTTTTTCCCAGTGTGTGGAAAAAATCTTTCCTCTGTCCAGTATTTAAAAGTGGAAATAGAAATGATATTCAGAATTACCGAGGAATAACTAAGATTTCATGTATTCCCAAGTTATTTGAATCTTTGATAACAGATGAAATTTTTAACAGATTTAAACATGTCATACTAGATGAGCAACATGGGTTTTACAAAGGTATAGGTCCACTGCCACCAATTTGGCTGTTTATCAAAACTTCCTCACAAACAAGCTCGAACAAGGGTTACAAGTTGATGTTATCAACACGGACCTTTCTAAGGCTTTCGATTCAGTTTGTCATGAATTATTAATTTTAAAACTTAAGAATCTTGGAATACTAGGCAAATACTTAAAATTTATTGAATCCTACCTTTCTAATAGAATACAGAATGTTAAGGTAGCGGGTAGTTCGTCTGAAACAATTCATGTAACTTCGGGGGTTCCGCAAGGTTCGTCCATTGGGCCTGTATTATTTTTACTTTTTATCAATGATGTTAAAACTGTGTTTCAGTATTGTGATATCTCTCTGTATGCAGACGATCTAAAATTTTATAAAACAGTGCAGTCTATTGATGATGTTGATCGTGTTCAGAGTGACTTGGATGACTTTTGTACCTACTGTGATACTAATTTATTGAGAATCAACTTGAAAAAATGCAATGTTATGAGATTTTATAGAATGCGGCAGCCTGTTATTTGTAATTACTCAATCAATGATGCACATCTTCAATCTGTCAGTAGTCAGTAGTAGTAAGTGATTTAGGGATTATCTTTGATAAAGATCTTAACTTTAATGATCATGTCAATATTTGTAATAAAGCACTCAGAATGCTCGGGTTCATTAAAAGAAATACTCGCCATATAACAGACTGTGATGCGATAAAAACGTTATACATTTCACTGGTTAGGAGTGTGTTGGGGTATAATAGTGTTGAATTCAGATGGAAATTGATAATATATTAAAGGAAATCTTTGACGTACGTTTTGACTTTTTATTTATTTTTTTGACAAAATTCTATTCTTTTTTTTGTAATTTCACAAAACAATAATAATATTCCCAACAAATAGTGTAATTTGGAGTCCTCATTATGCCTGCCATAAAAAAAGACTTGAAAAAGTTCAGAATCGTTTTACCAAATACCTAATATGGAAACTTGGCCTACCTTATTTTGGATTCAACATGAATATGAGGCTTACTGTTCTTGATTTAATGTCGCTTGAGGATAGACGTAAACTTGCAATGGTTCTTTTTCTCCACAAAATAATACAATCTCTTTTTGACTGCTCTGCTCTTTTAGGAGAGCTCTGTCTTTCTGTTAACTCCAGAAGCTTGAGGAGTAATTGTACTTTTTCATTTAGCATACGGTTCCACAGAACAAACTATGGTTCAATGGCAATTAGTAGTAGACTTCAAAAAAATTTCAATATGTATTTTCGAACTTGATCTTTTTCAACTTTCGCATTATAAGTTGAAAAAAATGGCAGTTAGACAACTTAAACTTGTTGCCGCTCAATAGACCTCTGTAAAGAATTGATGCTTATATTTTTAAGTTCGATATTGATTGGCGTTACTGATAGTTTTCTTATGTGGATTGTGATATTTGACTGTCCTATTGTATTTGATGTATTATTTTATTGATACTTCTTTTTTTATATTGTTTTGAAGAAACTGTTGTTGTAAGTAATTTGACTATGGGAAATGATTGGGTTTATTTATCGTTAGGTAATTAATCTTATTCATTTTTATCTTTTTTATTGGCTACTAGGTTAGAAACTTAACTCTGGTTGTTATTCTTCTTGTTAACTTCAGTATAGCGGTAGTCGGTTCGGGCCCGATGTTAGTACTAGGGATTTTTTCTCAAGTACGCAATATCGGAATCGATAGACGACCACAGTCCTTGTTGAAAAGCAAGTGTATTGTGTGTTGTCTAGATGCCAATCTCGTCTAGTGCTAGCTTGGAGTGCACGCCGGCCACCTGAGGTGGTGCTGTAGGTTTTCCGGGTTTTCCTGCAGCTGAAAAGTGAATACACCACCAAAAATCAGTAAGTCGCCCCGGAGCGCCACGGCAAATAATAATAATAGCCGTCCTCTACCCGCACAGGCTCTGCCTTTGGGTACACTCTACGAGTGTTTATGAGGGAGTATTATTATTATTGACTGGTTTCTTTATAAGAATCTTCCTTCTTGTACCATTTGGGATTTTATCATAATTCTGTAGTGTACTTGCTTTAATAAATAAATAAATAAAACAACTAAAATGGTCGTATTTAATCGAGTACTAAAGTAATATTGATGTGATTTCCAAATATTCATCTTGTGTCGCCAAAAATCATAGTTGAGCAACAAAATTTAATTACCAAATTATTTATTTTTGATCCCCAAAGCATTAAGTTTTGAAGTTTATTAATATATTTTAGTAGCAACTAATTATTGTTGACACCGCAAATCTTTCACTACACTACACTAAATTGGTTCAGGCTCAGGCTACATAAGGCTGCGTAGTGTCTCCTGGCACATGAGCACCGATCCGCAGTCAGTCGCGTACAAATATTCATACTCGTCAATATCCAAATTAGATTCAAAACAGAACGTCATCAAGCACATTTTCACCGTCCACACTGAGAACGAAGAAATCGACAAAAAACGGATCGGCCCGAGCACCACGCGCTCATTCTGTTCGTGCTCAAATCAGAGTCCACACTGTCCGAGCATTCGCTCGTTCGGTGCTCATGCGAAACGAATGCTCTAGTGAATACGCACCTTAACCTGAGCAAGCTAACCTAGCTTGTTAGTCGAAAATGTGTGAATTAGTTTTTTGCTCGCGCTTGACACACAAACCTAACCTGAGCAAGCTAACCTAGCTGGCGAGTCGAAAATGCGTGAATTAGACTTGGCGATGTAGGTTTTTTATCACTGAGGAATTCCATTGGGTGTCCGAAGAGGCACTCATTAATCTGACAAAAAAAAACGATTATTTTCAAGTAATGATATTTCGAAAACCTTGCATTTGCCAATAAGTAGTATAAGTTATACGAATATGATTGTAATTTCAACTACTAGGAATTGAAAAAGTTACATCAATACTGATGACACTTCTTTGATAGTCATGAAATGTCGATGGCACAAGGGAAATCAGCTGCAAAGTTTTTCTTCAGCTGATGAAGCGACGGTGCTCCTAAAAACCAATTAGTCGTCCCAGAGCGACTATATGAAAAAACCATCCACAAAATGTATTCTCAAAGGAATGTTGTTCATAACCCAGAAGGGTCGCGCTTATTGTATACAGAGTTTAAAAACTATTCTAACTTCTACAACTGTACTTTTTTCCTTTATGAATTCGAACAAGTTTGAAAAGTGTGCCGGCGGAGAAACGAATAAGTTCGACAAAGTCGAAATGCCCTTCAATTTTAACATTTCCACAAAGTGGAAAATATGAGGCAAATATCTGACTGAAAACAACTACCACCCCATACGGACAATGGATTACACCTGATATCTATTTGTGCAATGTTCCTCAAGGAGTACACTTGCACATGCAAATGCTGAATGTATAATCAATGATTGAATATTATCTCTCATGTGTAAAATATTTCCTTCATATTTTCTACTTGAAATTTGCTGGCACAGTTTTACTTCTTGCTGTTGAGGTTTGGGAGTAATCATTTGTTGGGTGGCTCATGACATTAACGTTGACTGACTTATCCTAGCACTGATGAGAGGTAAGAACTTCGAAACATGCTAAGTATCCTTGTACAAATGCCCTGCTGATCTAGAGATAACAAAACAGGCTTCAATGTCCAGCGTTAGTCTACTTCAATGAGTCATTTGAATTCCTAAATAGATATCTACTCGTCAATAAAGAGTTAAGGAATCAAAATTATGAATGAATTTGGGAATGGTGATAATTGAATACTGTATTTCTATATACTAATGAATTTTGATTGAATAATTCTCAACCAGATGGGGGATAGTATTCAATGCTCGAGGTACATTGCATAAATTAATGTCAAATATAATTCAATTTTCCTAAAAGGACGTAGTTGTTTTGTGTTAGATATTTGCTTCATATTTCCCACTATGTGTAAATGTGTGGAAAGAAGAAGTTTTCGACTTTGTCAAAATTATTCGTTTCATGTATTGATTGTTCCTTTAGACCAAAATTGATAACAGTTCTACGATCTCACAAACATGACCGCACTAGATGGAATGTAGAGACATTATGGTTTTCTAATAAATAAATTTATAAACACCTTATTTATCTCTTCACAGCTGATTTTTTTTCAGAATCGTTCAATAATATTCAAACTGAAATCCTGTGGGTATATATAACACAATTTTATATTTAAAGACAATCGATATTTTTCACAGAATATTACACCTAATTTTTGTAGTTCAGAAAAAAAGTCTAATGGAGAAAGTTGCTTCTTTTGACCTTTAGAATGATATACGAGATATGCGAGAGAAGTTGTTGATTATCAAAATAATGATTGCCCAAGAAACAAATGAATATTCTTAGGCATCCGATATAGGAAAAGGACCGAAATTAGCAATGAATACCTGAAAAATCCCAAACATGATACAAAGCTAATGCTTCGGTTAATAATTATTTTATTCCATCGATAATGTTTAGTACTAATATTTTACTTTTCGCATAGGTAAATTACTTCTGGCATTAGTGTTTGGACGTGACGTTTTCATATCGAAATGAGAACAGAAACATCGTACATTTTGGTTGTCAGTGTAAAAAACGAATTTCCAGAATTTAACTCTTTTCCTCGAACTATTTCCGACAAATATTTTTGTCCGAAAATTACGAAAATGTCCGACAAAACCCTTGATCTCAGAGGGTACCCATCAAGTAGATTTTCCGGAATTCTGGAAAATGTTATTTAGCGACTCTAAAAAAAGCAGTTATGGGTGGCTAAATTTCATGACGTCATAATTTTGCTATGTTTGGGTTGTAGGACGCGCCTTCAAAACTCAATACCTATTTTTGTCAGACAAAATATATTTCGCTTTTTATATAAAAAAAATTAAGGAAGGGTATATTTAGGTCATGCATTTTTTTTTCTCCGAGGTGGAAACCGCTGAGGAAATTGTGTATCTATTTATTCCACTAGAATATATAAGAAAGTATCACAGAAACCAAAATACGCACAACACGAGCGAAGTCTTTTGTGTTCGATATCGATTGGGGGGTAGACGATCAACCAACGGAGACGAAAAAAAATGTAATTTTTTCATTGCATATTACTTAAAACCAAGAATATGCTGAAGGATTCGGTAAAATAATGAATGGCGAATGCGCGGAAAACTCATGATTTGGTATTTTGAAAAATGCTGAGATTCATGGCTTTGCCGAAGGTGCTATACAGAAAATGGCGAAGGATTTGACTTTATAACAACTTTCTCCGTGAATAGAATAAACAAATAACGAAAAATTAAGCTATTAATTTAACGAGATTATTATTCGATTTATAATAATCGAGAATGCGAGAATGCGACTAGGCGCTCTGCGCTGAGTCTGTGCAACCTGTACAACCTCCGATATTTATTTAAATAATCAAGTTACATTAAAACAATTATCGTATCATTGACAACGATGATGTGAAAATTAAATCAACATCCATGGTTAGGTCACGTTATTGTTATTTTAGCGTGCCATTAGGTATCTCGTATGATGTAAATAATGCGTAATGAAGATTTAACTTAAAGGAAGCTTAATATTCAATGATACGATAAAAAATATAATATAATACCTAACGTAGAGGAATTAGATGTTAAATATGAAAAATATTGGTCTTTTTTTTAAATTACCTATGCCGGGTGGCCACGTCGTGATATCTGGTTATTCACATAAGAAAATTGAATTTTGTATAAGTCGTTGAAGTTATTTTTCGATTATAGTCCATATCCTAATCTCAAATGGGACTTCCGGTTTCAACGGAAATTACATCAATATTTCAATCTCAAATGGAATACCCCCAATTTTTATCACTTATAATTGCACAAGTGGTTTGTATTTTATCGGGTAAATTTGGTTGTTTAATGAGAAACTGTTCCTAGCAATTCGACGAGAAACACTGTCAACTATTAATAAAAACACGACACCGAAGGTGTGAAGATAATTATCTGCCGATACAAATAAACGGTGCATCATTCAGAGCAACTGAAAATTTGTTCAAAGAACTATAAACTCGTTTTTTTTTCACATTGAAAGTAGCATATTTTTTCATGTTAAAACTGACGAATCAACCCTCTTCTAAAATCTTACTCGAACAGTAATAACGCGAATGTTTACCTCAAATCAAATTTTTGTTTTCAATATTTAGGTTCGTACGTACCTATATATTATGAATACTGAACTTGAATATTTTTTTATTTTTCAACTGAAAGAGAAAGTCTTAGTGAAACCCTTTGTATGCCTGCCTATGAACAACTAGTTTGGAGACAACAAAATTATTATTATTCGTTTCCTATGAACCAACAAATCTTGTAACAATCCGAAGTAGAGTATAAAATAAATGAAACACAAAGTGCAATTAATGAGGAAAATATCTGACAAAAAACAACTAAAAACTGAAGAAAAACTGATCTAACTTATCCAGACGCCATAGTTTTTTGAGTATGTGGGGTAAAGTATGCGATCCAAAAACGGAGCATCTGGAAGAAACAATCACAAAAATAAAATTAGTTGCCTTCCCAATATCTATTGAAAATGTCCTTGCTTCAATCTTTTGAGAAACTAACAAGAATGAAATAGGCGCAGAGTATTTGATTCAATAGGACGAATAGGAAGTGATTGCTGAAATATTCAAAATATCAGCTATACCACTTTGAGGAAATGATGATTATATAATATTATCTTCAGACATACTCTATCATGGAGAATAAATTGAAAAAATAAACACTGGTCTCATATGTTTAATAATTCATCCATAACATAAGCTGCAAGGAAAACACATTTCTGCGTGGCTTTTCTGGATACAAACTTATAAGGACAAATGATGACACTATCGGTTTGGGAAGATATCTGAATTTATTTTTTCATCACAATTGTTGATAAACAATTGTTGAAACAAATGAGTCACAGATGACTCAAAATCTCTGATACATCTTCTTGCAATAGATATTTCGAAACTCTTCTGGAACTTTCCATATAAAATCTATCTACTCTGGTAACGAACATTTTTTGTTCACCACAACATCTCTGTAACAAAAACATGGATTAACAAAACGCATAACAGTGGCTTTGTGAAGGATAATATTGCAGATAAGATTCCAGTTTCGACTTTTAGTATTTCGTTACATGAAATGAATAACACTAAAATTTACCAGAATATTTCAATCTATCGAAAATATCTTATGGATCAGCGATTTAGATAACTTTACTTAAAATATATCGGCCAAACAAAAAGATCTTTGATGGACAGAACCACTTTTCACCTAACAGTGATCGTAGACTACATCCTGAAAAATGCGCATTGGCGAAACATGTGAAAAATCTTGATTTTCGGACAAATCATCAGTTAACAGATATACTTACAGTGAACCTCATATTTCTGAAAGAGCTTTCCTAGAAATAGATTTTCTTATTAAAAACGATAGATGCAATAATGAAAGACAGATATAAACCGTCTGAATAGAAGAGATTTCTTTAATTTTTTGTTTCTACTGAACATTGAACTTTATTCTAATGTAGAAAATCATAATTACTGAATAAAGTGTTACTCTAACCTACACTAAAAACGATTTAATCGATAACTTTTAGTTTCATGCTGAGTCAATGTATTTCACGTTTTATATTTATGAACATAATATATGTAAACATCCTCAAAAAACTCGTAGGTATTCACAAATTTTCCAATGATCGATATTATCCATTTGTTGATGGAATATATTCATTCCAAAGCTAAGAAAAACTTCAAAGAGCTTTCTTATACTCGAAATTAAAATTTTATTGACATTTCCTACTACTTTCGAATCAAATTCAACAACAAAAAGACGCACAACTGAGAATGGTCATATCGATCTCTCAATACATTCTGAAGGTCTCAATACTGTTTTGCTTCCAAATAATTCCTCCAACTTCAAGATCTTGACGAACAATAATTGAATGAATTCTTCACCCCAACTCACGGATTTGGAGGAATCGAGATTAATATTGAAGTCCTTTGTCCTGAACTGCTTGCTGAGGCCGTTTTCAGCAACATGGATAACCGTCCAATTCAATTATAAGTCTGAATGTTATTCCCCGCTGATATTCTGAACTCGAATAACTTCTGAAAGCAAATTCAACCTCTTGGGGCTGTATTTACAATCATCAGTTGAGGAGAATTGTATGTAAATTAGAACCGTTAATGAAGTTCAGAATTAATAAGAGACAAAATGTCGTCGTGACTCCATTGACTCATGTATAGTCTATATCCATCTAAGTCAAACAATTTTGCAGCAAAGTGACAATAAGAAATCAAATAGGTGTAAAATGAAAGACAGTTAATTACTTGCTACCTATAAATGATTTGACCAAATATCCTGTATCATTCGCGTACTTTCTGTCATCATTTTTATAATTTTCAACATACTTATACCTAAAAATACAGTGCCCGACTAAAGTCCGTCCCCTAATTTTGAATAACCTGGTATATTACAACGAAATTAAGAGGGCTTGAATAGGAGATGGAAACTTACTTTATCATAAAAATATTACAGCTGAAAGTTTTAAGATGACTGGTGGGCGCCATCATGAATAATGTTTCAAATAGAACGCCCCAATTTCGAAATCTCCTCATAACTCATAACAGTTTTCTTTAACACGCTGTACTCCTAAAATTAAGTGTTTTCATTTTAGTGATTTCAAATCAAGCGTGCATTGAAACAAAATTTTTGTGGCGATACATTTTGTTTACCGTCAAACCTAACTGTTAACTACTGTCAAATGGTTCGTTGAAAAGTGTGACCATGACTCGTAGTTTGGACGATAAATATGAAATAGTTTAGATTTTTGGAGAAGATTGAAAAAATGTTCATCTAACAGGCCGTAAGTTTAATGATAGATTTCCCGGAAACCCTATTTTGAGGTCATATTTGCGCAAACTTTTAAATAAGCTTCAAGCAACTGGTACGCTGAAAGATACTCCATGATCAGGAAGACCGCCACTCTCAGAAGCAAAATGAGTGGAAATAGTTGCTGACATGGTAATCAAACGGATTCAGTTGACGTCTACAGTTGCTGAATCCTGTGAAATAAGTTCGGAAAGTTTCTAAAGAGTCCTCAAAAGAAATGTTTCAGCCCTATAAAATAAAAATCCTGCTTGCTCTCACGGAGGATAATCCAGACCGGAGCACACTGGGGTATTTAGCCACTCTAGCCGGTCAAAATTATTTAATTTGTCTTTAAGCCATAGAAAGAAGTTTCCGATGAATAATTCGACGGGTTTTATAGAGAAAAAAGTAAAACTACATTTTTGAAATGGTAATTTTTATTTTTCTCTGAAACAAAACTTGATAAACCTAGTACATTTATCTAAGATAATAAGTGCCAAGGCTCTTCACCATCTTGCTCGCTCTCTATGTCTTTAGAAATTTTGTTCAAATCTGATTGGCAGTCATATTCAGAAACAGGTTCAGCGGAAATCATCATACTCTATTACAAGAATAGCGTATAGTAGATTCTTAGAAATACACACATATGCAGGCATATGCACACCAAATTAGTTTGTTTTCTGATAATCTATTTTACGTTATTCTTGAAATATACCATAATCAATTGAGTCTTTCCAAAACGGCAGTGATTTATTTTGGGGGTTAGTCTCATACTAATAATCGGTGGGTCAAAGGTTAATAACAATCTGTTTGAAACATCAAAGTTACAAGCCACCTTTGACGATTTTCTCCTGTACGACTAAATATGTTTGTTTCATGCCTCTGCGTTTTCTTCGGAGAGCTATCCAACTGACAAAAATTAATTTTCAATACAGTTGCCTATAGTTTTTCCTTGTTTTCTACAACTTCATAGCGCTCGTTGGTAAGTAATAATTTGTTTTGATATTTGAAGCATAACTTTTTCCAGATGTAGTTTCGTTTGTGCGGCATGTATCAGCTTGTCAGCTTCTGCCGTAATACGAATTTTAAGAATGTTTTCATCCCTTTATCGATTCTTTTCATGCTTTCTTCCACCTTTGTTTGAATTTCGACTAAGTATACGAAGATTTGTGCTTCAACTTCTTCATTTCATCATCAGAGTAGTTTTCGCAATATAAAAGTTAACTCTTCAAATGTTTCAATTTTTCTTCAATATTAGTTGAATTTTGCTCATGCATTTGATCATACGGGTCACTAGTCTTACATCTGTGCCACCAGCTGACTTCGAAACAGAATAATTATAACTATAACATAATTTCAAGTTTTCAGTAGTAATACCACAAGTGATTGAATTTTCCTCGGTTCATTTCTGAACGAAACTGAATTGTTTCTCGAATGAATTCAGTTGAGATCACAAATGAAAGACAGACAGAAAAATTCAATCACGAGTGGAATTTTATTAGACTATTTCACAAACATTTTTGAATGCGTGCACAGCGTAATCACTTATATTTGACGTTTAACTGTCACATGCACGGTAAACAAATCTGAAAACAGCGAACTTGATAGGCCAATCAGAGTATCGGTAATCCGAACTTGACTAGAGCTTGTGATTGGTTCATTTCGCAAGTGAGTGAAATAGTCAATATAATTTTTCTTTTTCACTACCATGATTGATCGCCCCTGACTCAAGATAGTGCGGTTATCTGCGGTTAATTTAATGATACTTCTATTGAATAAACTATTATCTCGCAATGTCAATTAAATAATAACCGGGAGGAACTCGAATATACAACAAAAATTTAGTCGTAAGAATACGGTGGATAATTGGAAGGCAATTTCACAGGAGAACTTCACAGACATCATTTAGAAACTGAAAAACTTCCAATAAGACAAATTGTATTGAACAATCAGGAAGAGTTTGAAATCATATTTCAGCATGACAGGCACGTCTCTATTTCTACTACATGGCTAGAGAATTTCTCGATACAAACTTTTCTCGGCGATGGATAGGTTGCAAGTGGAAGTACGGTATATGGCCATCAAGACCTCCGGATCTTACACCTCTATACAATAACTCAAAAACGGTTCAATTTGGGTGAAGGGTGTGATACTTGAATTGGAAGAATGAGAGGAAACAAAAAATACTGAAAAATTAATAGATAATGATTCCGTTTTTAGCATAGAGGTTTTCGATCAACAACCGAAAAATACAAGAATCAATGTGTGAAAATCCTTTTGAAACCAGTCAATTTTCTGTAAAGTTTAATCAATCGTCCTCATAAATGACCATCATTTCCGTTTCGATAATGATGTAATTCGACCCCAGGAGGGGTGCTCTACTTGTAACAAATCACCTGTGGTTTTTGGTCGCTGTTTTCGGGTCTGCACAATTATCGACACGACTAATATTTCATTTCACAAAAATCCACTTAACATGAAAGAGAAGCGTTTCAAGAAGCACACGATAGAGACATAAACCGCTAAAAGCAATATTAATCCCCTTCAGATGCGGTCAACGGTCTCATGATTTCATTATGTAAAAAGCAGCTACAATGAATTCCCCCGTGATTGTTATATAGTCATATTTCCGGCCATCTCAAAGAGCACCTCAGACGATATTGTTCACGAAGCCTTTGGATTTCATTTCATCATTGAAAAGAAACGATCCAGGAATATCCTTTCACGTTTGACGTTGAAAAATAGAATATCGGGAATGAATTTGAATGGGGTTCATCAAATCTGGATCATTACCAAACAATAGACCATCAGAGGTATTTCATTTTTGTGTAGTTTAATAGCAGGATCTCAAATTTTATTTGACCTTGTGAAGCCAACAAGTTATTTTCTAGTTCTGAAAGGACCTCGACCGTTTCAGTGGGAAATTGGCTTTCGTTGAATTCACTCAATTTTGTATATTGTTACGATATTGGTGTTCGTGGCAACACACAAATACTGGACAGATATGATGACTTCATTTGCAGCTCGAATATACTTGTGGCTCAACTTCGCTGTCGACTTGAACTTCCAGTTGGCTTGTCCGCCCGTTCGGATTCCTAGCTCATATAGTTCGAAGGAAAGCTTCGAGAACTTCTGCCGAGACGAGAAAATCTAAAACCATCTTACTGGAGTTCTGGAATCCGAGCTTGGTTTGTCGCCTCTATAGCGCGTCTATCAAAAATAGTGGCATTATTTTCTGATGATTTTTTTGAACTAACTAGGCTTTTGAGCTTTTGAGATTTATTATGAACATATTCTATCCGACACAAGTCCTCTGAAATGTTTTGAACAATTTGGAATTTTTCAATAATATGTATGAATCTTATATATACTACAAGTAGTAGAATAACTTGAGTGATAAAGGTAGAATGATGCAGAAAACAAAATAAGAATATCGAATAACAATACAGGGTGTTCCAACCTGATCAAGCCAGGTTCTAGTTCCTAAACTGGCCGAGATATTTAGTTGGAACAAAATCTATAATTTTCAGCTGTAATATTACAGCGCAATTTCATTTTATTATGTACAGCTACCCTTAAAAATTTGCTCCTGCTGTAAAATTTTAAACGGCACCTTATACATTTTTTAACATATTTTTATAGGATTCAAAATTCACCCTTTTTACGAAACAAGTGCTCTTTAAATAGATGAAATTTAAAATCTTGTAAAATTCGTTCAACGGTACTCTTTATTATTCCAAGTTCGTCGGATAGTTTTCGAGTGGAAATATGTGGATTAATATTTTCATACATAATATTTACACACGCCAACACATTTTTATTTTCCTCATAACCTACGGATCTTTTGGAATTCCCACGTTTTTCGATTGGGAAATGCCCTTGTCGCAGAGTGCGTTCTAGGTACACAAAAGTATTTTCATTTGGTATTGGGCAATCAGGAAATAAAAGAATGAGACTGTTGTCACTTCAGAACTTATTTTTTCATGATAATGATAAAGAATAATAATAAGAATAATCATAGAGATACAACGAAGCATACTTGAAAAGATATAAATTATGTAAAATCAATCAGGCTGGTAGGTTGCCGGGACATTCTAAATATTTTCCAACCTCATGCAACTACCCAGAGAGATAAAAAAAAAAAGAAATCGTTACATATTTCAAATAATATTTTTTTCATTTCATTTCAAACGCTAGATTGTGGCACTATTTCTGCCGAGACTTGATTTGGAAGGATTTGCATTTATCTAAGAAAATAACAAAAATAACTATACTTACTTTTTGGAATATAGAAAAAACAATTATAATTATTTGTTATTTATAACATGTTGTTCTATTCTGCTTCTCTACTTCTCTTGTTTTTCGAAATGCATCGTACTCAGCCAAATGTCTGTTTAATATTCCGAATAATGATCTGGCTGTATTCGTACTATTCGTATCAAATAAATCACATTTTTTATTTTTCAATTTTCATGGAGAATGTTCCCCTTTACAATAAAAGTTTCAACACATCTCGTTTTCCTTTATTTGAGAATGAGGACATTTCGGCTGAATCATTTGTGTGAACATCACACGTTTAAAGGTAAGGGCTACGTCTTCCCTAGCTCGAAGACTTCAGAGAGTTGCTCGTAAGGGTGCTGTCGGTTGACGGAAAAAACAATTTTAACAATTTTATTTCTTTTTACAATTCTAACACTCCACTGAATTGTTCTCATGTTCTCTTTCGAACTTCCTTTTATGGAGCAAAAGACAAATTTGGAACACTCAGTAAAAAACATTTCATAATTGAAAGGGAGGCAAAAATAATTAGTATAATTTGTTATTACGCGTTCCAACTGCGGTCATCAATATTTAAAATCAATTAATCCACAACTGCATTGCTATCGGGTAATTGTTTTCATTTCTGTTTCAAATTAAAGTGTCTGTGGTTCTTTAATCGACGAATTTGCTTCGTGTTTTATTTACTCTCTACTTCGCATATTTCTCGATCAGTTGTACTCGTTGCCCCACTCAAGAATACCTTTTGTAAGTGTAGGAAAGCGCCGCTCCACACGTAGTAATGCAGAATCAGTATTCTTCTGTTCACGTCCCTAATCAAACTGAAGCTGGTTATTTAAAATTTAGTTTTATTAGCATGAAAACCAATATGAGGTTGCAAAATAAATTATCTTTGAAGAACACAACACATTACATGACAGAAATTCAAATGAATTAATATTGGTGTCAAACGGACTGTCCGTATGAGCACAAATCACATTCGATTCAATCTGTTAATGCCTTTATACGATCGATCAACAAAAATACGTCGAAATAAACGTCTCAATGAGTAAACACGGTGAGTAATGAACTGAAACTCACAGAAAGAAGTTTTTGTTCGAGAGTTCGAGTTTGAGACAGTCTCCGTTTAGAGGCACGTTGTGGAAGGTTGACGAACAAATAATAATATAAATTTCACAGATATGCTTCTGCAGGTTATACTAGTACCCCATATTCATGTCTAAGTATCTGTTGTTCAAGATTATTTTATAGGCTCCGAACCAAGAAAAATAGAAATATAAGAATGCATGGCTTAAAAGGTCATGAAAAGAACCTGTGTCAGATTCGTAAAAATCAAGTAATCTATAAACTAAATGATAACTGCGAATCCTGAAAATATTTGTAATACTTCGCGAAATTATCTTACAATAAATTTTCACCAAACGCCAGTCTGGTCACATAAGTAAGAGAGAGAAGGAATAACGCGCGTGGAAAGAAGCATTGACCCTTCGATCAAAGTTAGGCAAAACAATCGTAGATAAAGGAACACGTGCAACCTAATTATGCTGTTTGTTAGCAATAAACACCCATTAATCAAACCGATCAAAGGCACCGCGGACAGATAGCGATGTCGAAACAACACCAATTAAGCGAGAGGTGTGGCTAGCACCCCCCCTTGGAGCGAGAGTATAAATATCGCGGGATGCGAATAAACGAGATGATTCTACCAGTATCAGTTCATCCGATGTTATTATAATAGTATTATTCTAATCCAGTACAGTTCGAGTAATGCAGAAGTAGTCAGAAGTAAAAACGCTAAAATGGTTATTAAATAGCAAAATAAGATAAATAGTATCGATGTCAGTGTTCGGTGTGTATTTCGGCGAGATATAAACAGTGATTACGAAAATGAAACGAATTGTAACTCCAAATTACCGGTCGTAAAAAGAGAATCCATATTTAAATTCGAAGTATAAAGACAACAGAACCGAGTTCAAAACCCGTTAGACAGAAATATCGGAAGTGAAACAAATTATAATAAAAACGAGAGCAATGCTTAACCCCGTCGGAGAAACCTTCGAGTCAATGAAAGCCGCAGTTGAACTGATAATTAAACCGATGGTCACAGTGATATTGTGCCGTAAGTAATGAGTAGATTGAATCTAAATATCCTTTAAATAATTCTACGTTGATAACTAAACAATCCGTTTTCGAATAAATATGCGAAATGTGTTTGATTATTATGTGTAATCTTCATATAAGTAGGTAGTAATGATTGCCAGATAGGCATGATGTGTATTTCTCAGTCATCTCCCTCACATAAGGTCAATGTATTCTGATAAGATATTTTATATTAATTGTAACATTTTGATTGCGCGTTTAGCGCTGATGTATGAAATGGTTTTCGGACAGGTTACCCTGTTCCTAATGTGTGTAGTAGCTATATTTTTACCTGATCTATTGTTCTGTTGATGATGTGTCGCGCTGTGTTCGCAAAATATATGTATTAATGATATCAAGACAATCTGTTCAGCATATCGAAGATATTCTCTGGCCCATGGTTTAGTTGTAAGAAATAGCCAACAGGATATTCATAGTTTTGATAATGTTTAGGAGTTATTTGCTCATATCTATGACTGACTTGCGTAAGAAAGCGAAGTGAGATTTCTCTGCAATAAACCTTATTAAAATATAGAAAACGAAGTTCCGTCATTGGACATATTTACTAGGTTATGATATTTTTAATTTAAATAAACTTATAAAAGTTCATTGCCCGTGTTTAATTCCGATAATCGGTCATCTAGAGGTCTTAGTCGAAAAATAGTAATGCTTGCAAGATTTCAGCCGCTCGAAATTTTGTGAGTTTCTGTAAGTATGTAACGTCCTGTTTTTACGTCGTGCTCTTAAAAATACCTGATTTGAAGTAAGCCAAGGAGAGCACGCGTAATTGCAGTGGCGGGACCTCTTTTATTGATGTCCGGCCTTGACAGTGGATATCCGACCGTTGAGAAACAGATCAAGGTCGCTGATTGAAAGTGACAAGACCGTGGCCTAGATAAGAGTAGGACTGACCGCCTAACCTATGTCTGGGTCATCAACCCGATACAGGGAGGTAGTTATTACAGATGGTGTCAGGTGTGTGGGGTTGTGCTATACCCTCGACTAAGGTTCTTACGGATGATGTCAAGTAGACTAAAGTCCTTATAAATAGTGTCAGAAATGTGTTAACGATTATCGGAAAAGTTCGAGAGATAGGAAAAAGTAAGAAATCGGTCGAACAGTGAGATTTAGAAGGCCACACAATGCCTCCGACTCCACCGCCAGGTGCAGTAGGCGATATAGCTTCCCCCATTAACCTTAGCTTAGAAAACTTGCCAGTTTTTAGTGGAAATTCGAATATATCAGACTTCATAAAGACGATAGATGAAACGATAGCTCTAACTCAATGGTCAGGCCCTAGAACTACTGCTCTGGTTCGCCTGCGATTACGCGGGATCGCTAAACAACTAGTAGAATCAGATGAGACGTTAAAAGCAACCACAGACTGGGCTACACTCAAGAGAGGATTAATTAATCAATTCGGAGCTCTGAAAATCCCTGGTCAAGACAGACGAAACTTTACCGAATGCAGGCAATTCCGTGGAGAAACTAGCAGAAATTTTCTGGCGCGCCTCAAGGTAAACGCTGCCAAATTGACCAGTTTGACAGGCGTACAAGCTGTCGACGACGTATTAGCGCAGAGGCAAGAGGCCGAAGTAATCACTCAGTTCACGATGGGATTACTGGACCCTATTAGGAAAAAGGTACTATTTGCAGGTCCAACTACATTGCAGCAGGCGCTGGAAATAGCAGAGAAAGGAGAAGTAATCGAAAAGATAGTAAACCCCGCTACGAGGCAAGTAAGATCGTCAGAGATAGACTACAGGAAGTATTCTCAAGAAGGCACTAGCAGTTCTTACAGAGGAAATGACAGAGGTCAGAACCGACGCCCGGATTACGGCGCCGCAAGGCACAAGCCAATATATAGGAATACCCGTCCCAGTGGCTACGGACGAGGCGCTACGCACAAACAAAACGAATGGGACAAGCCAGGTTATGTTATGTGTACTTTCTGCGGTAGAAATGGCCATAACGAAAATAATTGCTGGAAGAAACGAAGCGTATGTTTCGAATGCAAATTAGTGGGTCACCGAGCGAGTGAGTGCCCAACTATGCAGAGACGGAGCGAGCCCAATGCAAATAATTCTCGGAGAGATTTAAACGAGGATCCGACTCCTTGTGTCCCCAGTACAAGAGTCGGCAGAGACGAAAGCAATTAAAAAGGATGGGATGGACTAAGGTATTTGCGTGCACAGATACCCTCGTCCAGAGCAACACCGTAACTATAGAAGTTGACGGGAATTACAGAGATATGTTGATAGACACTGGTGCGCAATGCAGCTTAGTATCGGCTAGCATTGTAGAAAACAAAGAAATTTTCCGAGGTAATGATTATGACTTGCGTGATGTGCAAGGGAATTTAATCCCGTGTAAAGGATACACTAGGATGAAGTTGAAGTTCGGCGAGGATCGGATAATCGAACACACTTTCAGAGTAGTAGAGTTGGACGAACTTACTACTAGTATAATACTTGGTTTAGACTTTCTACAGAAGTATAGAGTGAAGATGTGCTGGTCGACCAACAAAATGTTTTTATTGGACCAAGAGATTGAACTTAGAGATGAAGCGCAGCGTATATATGAAGTAAAAGGGGCAGAGAGAACCCTAGAGAGGTTGAAGAAATTGGAGAAAGGTTTAGAGAACATAGAGGAGAAATTGGATTCTGGTATGAAGAAGTTGTTAGAAAGGTTCCAGGTGAACGAAGCACCTCCACTGCGGAGTTCACCCGGATCGGAAGGAAGTGGAGAGCCTTCTAGTCCCTTGCGGAGTGAATTTTTTCTAACACATTTTCCGCTAGAGATCCCTGAGGAAGGTTGTTCAAGGACCGAGACGAGGAGATTTGACTGCTCCTGTCTCAGGGGTCGAATGAGGAATCTGGCATGTGAGCGGGAGTGCGACTGCCAGGATATATGTGATGGAGAGACAACGGCAGCCCCAAGAAAGGGACCGTGCTCTCATAAAAGTAATGTGAGAAATGTGAGAAAGTTAGGAGATCGTTACTCATCTGGTAATGGAGGGAGAGAACTAGAAGCAGAGGAGCAAAGAGGTAGGCATGTGACTTGTCCGTTGGCGGAATCACACCTGCTTTTCAATCCAGCTGCATCCCAGGGAAGTCTCCAAAACGAGTGTGCCTCACGGACGTATCCGTTTGCGGAGCCGTGTCACTCTCAATTCGGAGAGGGAATGAGGCAAGGAGCGATTGGACAGAGAGGTAGGTCTGTGCTATTTCCGTATGCGGAAGTACAGCTACCCCTAGTCCAAGATGTACCCCAGGGAACCCTTCAAAGAGAGCAAGGACCGCGGAAGTATCCGTTAGCGGAGCTAAGTAGGACGAAGCCCGAATCAGGTGGAAAGTACGATGGAAAAATTTCAGAAAGTAAGGTGAGATACGAAACCCCTTATAGAGGGGAGAAAAAGGAAGAAGAGTTCAGTCCGAGGAAAATTAAAGAGGAAATAATTGAGGAAGAAAGGAATTATGAAGCGCCCTGTATAGAAAGAAGAAACAAAAAAAAATCTAAGGCAAATTTGCACAAGAGAGAGACATGTTGTAATACCCCCTGTATACGAGAACAGCGGGACGAGATAAATAATTTAAATGTAAAAACGACGCCAGCGTACAGCAGATCGATAAATGAAAAGAATAGCGAAGATATGATTCAAAATAATAAAAAATCGATAAAGATACGAGAAAATGACGAGGAATCCCCAGGAATGCTGGAATCTTGCACGAGATATCCAAGCGAAGATAACGACCCTAATTGCGATAAGCCAACAGACGGTCGAGAGCGCGGAAAAGGCCGCGACGAAAATATATCAATCAGAGGACGAACCGAAGCGACGAAAAAAAGGAATAATCACTGCCGCGAGCAGAATGAATCGACGAGCAACCAGGAGCGCATAAATTATTCCAGTAACAGAAAGTCAACAGTTCAGTCGACGGAGGCGGCGCCGATATTCAACGAGAGAATAGGATCCATAGGCGCGTACGCATGGGTAAAAGAGGATATAATTATTCCGCCGCGAACGAAAGTAATATGTATAGCACATATTTCTACTGGTTTAAAAACGAAAAATATTGTAGTGACTGACGAAGAACGAATAAATGGGTTGTTGGTTGCTAGAACTGTAAATCGGAATACAGCAGACATTCCGATTATGCTGATTAACGTGTTGGATAAAGAAATAAGGGTGCCCAAGAAGCATAAAATTGCCAGAATACACGAAACAGATACCGATGAGCGCGGAACAGAAGAAAGGTATACCAAACTAATAGGGCAAGTTAAATGTAAACAGGCAGAAGAAATTTTAGCATTGTTAAAGCTAGATACCGTCGAAAACTCAGATCAAGAGAAACTGCAAAAACTAGTAAAAGGATACTTAGATGTTTTTCATTCACCCTCGCAGAAGTTGACATGCACTAGTTTAGTAAAGCATAGGATTATCACAGAGGATGTGCCTCCTATAGCGAAAAGGCCTTATAGGATACCATACCAGAGAAAACATGTAATGGATAAAGAAATAGGGGATTTGTTAAATGATGGAATTATCAGGAATTCTAGTAGCCCATGGAGCGCACCGGCGATCCTAGTAGAAAAGAAGACCCGGCCCGGACAGGAGGCCCAATATCGGCTATGTGTCGATTTTCGATGTTTGAATGCGGTAACCAAGACAGACTATTATCCGTTACCCCATATACAGGATACGTTAGATCAGCTGAACGGCACAAGCATTTATAGTGTGATGGACTTGGCACAAGGCTACTATCAAATAGAGATGCATAAGGATGATATAGAAAAGACGGCGTTCTCGACACCTTACGGGCACTATGAATTCACTCGTATGGTAATGGGACAGAAGAACTCAAGTTCCACATGGAGTAGATTAATGAACACAGTCCTAACAGGTTTGACAGGCACAGAGTGTCTTGTGTATCTGGACGACATTATCATTTTCAGTGGAAACAATGTCGACGAGCACTTGGAAAGGTTGAAGCACGTATTCGATAGGATGAGAGAAAGCAATCTGAAGTTCAAACCTGCCAAGTGTAAGTTCATGCAGTCTGAAGTGAAATACCTAGGGCATATCATCTCTGCCAAAGGATGTCAGGCTGACCCGGAGAAAACCATGGCCATAGACAAATACCCGCGTCCCAAAAACGTTAAAGAGATACGTTCCTTTTTAGGACTTTGCGGTTTTTATCGCCGATTCGTTCCAGATTATGCAAAAATGTCTCAGCCCATGACCCATCTAACGAAGAAAGAAGTCAAGTTCGAGTGGGGCGAGAAACAAGAAGAAGCCTTCCAAAAGCTAAAAGAAGCATTGGTGAAGCCCCCAATATTGAAGTACCCAGATTTTAGTAGACCGTTTATTGTGGTGACCGACGCGTCAGGCACGGCGATCGGTGGCGTGCTGTGCCAAGAATATGATAACTTTGAACACCCAATATGCTACGCTAGTAGGACTTTAAATTCAGCAGAAACGCGGTATTCTACCATTGAGAAAGAATGCCTTGCTGTGATATACGCGGTTAGGAAATTTCAGTGCTATTTAATCGGGACCCACTTTTCAATATTTACAGACCATCGTCCATTGTTATACCTATTAACAATAAAGGACCCCAGTTCACGTTTGGCAAAATGGAGTATGGCCCTGTTAGAATACTCATTCACAATCCGACACCGACCCGGTAAAATCAACACGAATGCGGACGCACTATCGCGAATAACCCTAGATGGAATTGAAGTCACGAGCGAAACAGAAATTAAAACCCCCAAGAAAAGAAATCTGAGGAACGACGCTGGACCCGAGAACGCACCCCAGGTAGTACGGAGTGCGAGACGCGTGGCGAAGGTAAACATCGATAAGGAACCTACCGTAATCCCCGAGAGTATTTATGACCTGGATGAGATAAGGCGATTACAGGCCGAAGATAATGAAGTAATGATTTTATTAGAGCAGATGAATAGGAACCCAGAAGAATCGAATTATTATATGAATGAAGGAATAATGTTTGCTAAGAGAAAGGCAGATGAGCGTAAGGACGCGATTTTTGCCCCATTGGCGATCAGAAAGAATTTATTAAGATTATATCATAGAAACCCCTTTTTTGGACACGCCGGAGTAAGTAAAACATTGGCGGCTGTACAGCGCGATTTTACTTGGCCTAGAATGATGAAAGATATCACGGATTGGTGCAATGAATGTCACGAGTGTCATCTCTACAAAACACCTGCCCAGAAACCGGTAGAAATGCAGAAAGTATTTACCCCGTCTCGAGTTTTTGAGCTCGTAGCAATGGACATCGTGGGCCCTTTAAATGTAACTTACGAAGGAAACCGTTACATTTTAACATTAATCGACCATCTAACTCGATATCCAATTGCTATACCGATGAGAAATATGACGGTTGAAACGGTGGCCCGAAACTTCGTGAAAGAGGTCATTCTACAATATGGTACGCCCCATTACATATTAACAGATCGCGGTAGCCAGTTCACTTCTAATATGTTCGCCCAAATTTGTACACTATTAAATATAAGAAAATTGCAGACTTCAGCTTATCACCCGGCGGCTAATGGTATCATTGAGAGATTCCATAGACATCTTAAGGAAACCTTGTCACAACTAGTGACAGAACATCAAATGGATTGGGACGAACAACTAAGTTACACCCTAGTAGCTGTCAGGAATCAAGTACATAGCGCAACGCAAGAGACACCCCATTATTTGATGTATGGACGCGATATGATCATGCCATTTCAATTAACATTACAACAGCCGCAAGTAAAGTATAATATAGACCAGGATTATATAGCGGAGTTCACTGTACGTATGCAGACCGCACACGAGAAGGCGAGAATAGCTTTAGAAAAGTCCGCTGCAAAAAGGAGGACGATATTCAATAGAAAAGCCAAATTGAGAGAGTACCCAGTAGGTGCGAGAGTTTATTTAAAAATGCCGCCAGTGACGAAACCGAGGCATAAGCTGTCTCGGAAGCTATCGCCTCGTTGGACAGGCCCTTATAGAATATTAAAAAAATTATCCCCTGTGAATTATGAGATTCAGTTGATAGGGAAGTTTAAGAGACAAGTGGTACACTCAGAAAGATTGAAAGTGTTTAGAGGAGACAAAGGGACAATAGCCCCGGAAGAAATAGAGGAAGATAAGAAAGAAGTGACGGAGGCGACGGAGAATAAAGGAGACATCGACGTCGAAAATCCGGAAGAAACGGGAGATCGGACTTTTATAGACCAAATTCCGATTGTACTAGAGAATAGGCCAGGAAACGAAATTCGACCCCCAGCAATAGAGGAAGCACCCCGCGAGAATGCACCAAGGGAAGAACCTGTACCCAGGAGACATACCCGGTCTCAGGGACCTGTCCCCGTGCAACCGTGGATATGGAACGGTCGAAGACAATAGTGAATATACGATAAAAGAGGATATATATATAAAGGAACGATATATGGAGGTTATTGAAGTAATATTAGATAATTAAATAGTAAGGAAATAAGAAACGGATAGAATTAGGTTATAATAAGAAAAGAAGGAAAGTATGAAAGAAGACTAACCGTACCCATTGTTACAGTACTGTTGTGGTCGCAACTTGGAGGACAGACGGTACGAGCGAAAATGATAGCATATAATTGCGAAAGTCCCGAGACGAATATATCGGCAATTTCCCTGAGAGACGTACCTGATTGTCCGAAAATACCGGATGCATACGAAACCAGAGAAGTAAGAGTACTTATTATGGAAAGATCAAGGTATGAAAATATACAAGTAAAAGTATGTTTGATTGAAATCACTCAATTTATGATGACGTGTGGAATGTTTTCCCACAATTCACTGTTACCTGACAGTCTAATGTCTTATGTGAAAATAATAGGAAGGACAGAATGCCTGAAAATACATGAAGTATACGAGTACCGAGGATTCGCATCAACAGTAGTAAAGGTGCAAGCGAATGCCTCCCAGACTACATCAATAGTATTGGCCGGAACACTAAAAGATAATGGCGAATGCGCGGGTACTGAATACCATTTTCAAGAAAGGAAATTTGAGAACGTGGTTGTAATCGCTAATATTAAAATAATATTGCGAGATTATTCCGCAACAGCCAAATTGGAGACTAACTCTATAAATTTAGCGAACGGACTTAGTTGCGAATTTAACAAAGGATATTGCGAAGACGCCTTTGAAGGAGAAATAGCATGGGATCCTGTTCCCGAAAAGAAATGCCAGAAATACGGTAGATTATACGAAGGCAAGGCAACTATGATAACTGAGCAACTGTCCCCTCAAATCGTGCAAACTTTCGTAGTCGTAGAGGATCGTGCGCGCATTTTCGCGTTGCAATTGATAGAAACAACAGAAGTATGCAGTTTTAAAGTATGGAACTCAGAACATCCCAGAATAATTGTGCTCGAGTTAACAAATAATATATCGGTATCTTATGCCGAATGGTTGATAACTCATAGTTCACCAACTTCTGATTGGATCATTTATATAAACTCTAAATTCCTTTACGTAGAAGTATCTTTTAAGCGTCAGATGAATACGGCTCTTGCTGAATCAGTTAATAGGAGATGTATACTCCGAAATGAGATCCTAAGAAATCGATTATCTTTAGCACGTCAGTCAAAAGACATGGCCGCGTTAATTTTAAAAAATGAGCCAGGTTATATCGCTCGTATGTCCGGCGAAGTAATGTACATAATGAAGTGTATACCAGTAATTGTAAGCATTAGGCGAGATAGGAACTGTTATCAAGAGTTACCTGTAAATTATAACAATCAAAGTATGTTTATGGCTCCTCTCACGAGGATTTTACAAAGATTTGCTCAACAAATCGAATGTTCACCTGTGGTACCTCCCATCTTCTTTATTGAAGGTAGGTGGTTGGCCTTGGATCCGTACCCGTCTCCAATCGAGGCACCCGAAGTGATAAGAATTGGCACAGATGAAGAGATAAAATTTGATAAAATCCGCAACATCGCTCAAGATGGGATTTATACGAACGCCGAAATGAGACAAGCCCAAGAAAATCTAATGTTCACAGCAGAGAGGAATGCCATCCATAGCATTCTACTAAGTCGCATTTCAGGACGAAATGTGTCCAGTCAAGGGTTTAGCCCGATTAACATGTTTTCCGAAGTGGAATTGGAAAAATTAGCGGCGTCAACGGCCAGAAAGATATATAATTGGATGATTACGTTAGGCGATGTAACAAGCTGTGCGATAGGAGTTTATATTTGCATAAGAATAATGAAGTTCGTAATCGAAACTTTCATAAATGCGATGGCGTTACGCCAGTTGAAAGGATGTTCGATTTACGTATGTTTTGCGATGTGGGATAGTTTAACGATGTTTGTGTTGAATCAACACCACCAAAACAAATATAGTGATGATAAGGCCGCCGAAGAAAGCAAAGGAGATAAAAAGCGACCCGAAAGAAATATTCAGTTGCCCTCAGAGGCTAATGAAACAATAACGACAGTTCCAATCAATGATGAAGAACACGGTAGAATCAAAACAAACCCATTTGGAAGTTCGTATTGGAGATATGCTGATGTATAATGAGAGATGACGAAAGAAAATAATGAGCGGGACGTAATTTTCAAAGGGATAGTAGATAGGAGTAATGTGGAAATTGTTTGGATACCATATAAGTTAGTATAAGTTATGTATAAGATAGTACAGGGTGTAATAAAGTGCACGATAGTATGAGACCCCGGTAACTGAACCTTATAATTGCCCTCCTTATAAAAGCAAAAGAAATCTAAATAAGTTTAGTATTCTCAGAGACGCGACTGCGAGTATTAGAAACCCGTCGAGCGACAACTAATAGAATAAACACGAAGTGAGTAAAAGAAAGTTAATCAAAAAACAAGTGTTCGGAAACTAAAAACCGAGAAGTGCCGACATAAAATAAGAAAGACTAATTACGCGAATAAAGTGCGGAAAATGGAAGCGCTGTTAGAATCACTAAATTACGTGAGTGACCCCGCGTGTCGTCGCGACATATTACAGGTAGTGCTGCGACACCTGATAAGGGAAATCGACCTTTTACCCGTGGTCGCCTTCAGGGAAGACGTCCGAGTAAGAAGGAGCACCGTCTTATCCATGTATGTTGTAGGACATGTGGCCTATGCTAGGGCCCTAAGCGAGCTCGGAATCGAGGCGTGTGACTGTGCCTGGTGTCCACCGCCCATGACGAGGTTGTACCCCAATCATCCTCACCCATACGCCCGGCCGGAGCCAGGATATCTAGAGATAGGACCTCCAGAGCCCCGTCCTCGAAGTTTCGGAGCTCACGAGAATGCCCCCATGGCATTTATACCCCCCAGGACCTATGAGAGAGGAGGTAACGATGTGGATGTTACCCCAAGGAACAGAGACGTCCCTGCAACGAGCAGCAATCTGGAGGATGCCGGATACGTGTCAGACCCTGCCGGTCTGTCAGATCCCCTGGGAGAACCGCTCCCATCCCCGGACGACGGCGTTGCTAACATGGAAGAGGACAGCAATCCCCCGTACGCCCACATTTTCGCGGCCACAAGAAGAGTCTTGGTTGGCCCAAGAGGAAAACTCCTGGTCGTCAGGGAACGATCACTAGAGCGACGTCCCGATGAAGACGCCCAGTAGCGACCGTACGTTACCTGCGTACCGTCGGAAAATTAATGAGAAGCGACAACAATATATATTGTCGTATAGGTAACCACTAGTTGTTTATGTTTTTTAGATAAATTGTAACCAAGCATGACTTGATAATAGGATTAAGGCATGTTGTACAACCTCCGCCAGAGATATCGAATTATATAGAAATTAAGGTATGTAAAAATTAGCGTATTAGTAAAATTTCAGCCTACGAGAAAGTGATATTGTTCGATAAATTTATATTAAATAAAATTATCTCTTCATCGGTAATGGAGGATTGTCAGATTCGTAAAAATCAAGTAATCTATAAACTAAATGATAACTGCGAATCCTGAAAATATTTGTAATACTTCGCGAAATTATCTTACAATAAATTTTCACCAAACGCCAGTCTGGTCACATAAGTAAGAGAGAGAAGGAATAACGCGCGTGGAAAGAAGCATTGACCCTTCGATCAAAGTTAGGCAAAACAATCGTAGATAAAGGAACACGTGCAACCTAATTATGCTGTTTGTTAGCAATAAACACCCATTAATCAAACCGATCAAAGGCACCGCGGACAGATAGCGATGTCGAAACAACACCAATTAAGCGAGAGGTGTGGCTAGCACCCCCCCTTGGAGCGAGAGTATAAATATCGCGGGATGCGAATAAACGAGATGATTCTACCAGTATCAGTTCATCCGATGTTATTATAATAGTATTATTCTAATCCAGTACAGTTCGAGTAATGCAGAAGTAGTCAGAAGTAAAAACGCTAAAATGGTTATTAAATAGCAAAATAAGATAAATAGTATCGATGTCAGTGTTCGGTGTGTATTTCGGCGAGATATAAACAGTGATTACGAAAATGAAACGAATTGTAACTCCAAATTACCGGTCGTAAAAAGAGAATCCATATTTAAATTCGAAGTATAAAGACAACAGAACCGAGTTCAAAACCCGTTAGACAGAAATATCGGAAGTGAAACAAATTATAATAAAAACGAGAGCAATGCTTAACCCCGTCGGAGAAACCTTCGAGTCAATGAAAGCCGCAGTTGAACTGATAATTAAACCGATGGTCACAGTGATATTGTGCCGTAAGTAATGAGTAGATTGAATCTAAATATCCTTTAAATAATTCTACGTTGATAACTAAACAATCCGTTTTCGAATAAATATGCGAAATGTGTTTGATTATTATGTGTAATCTTCATATAAGTAGGTAGTAATGATTGCCAGATAGGCATGATGTGTATTTCTCAGTCATCTCCCTCACATAAGGTCAATGTATTCTGATAAGATATTTTATATTAATTGTAACATTTTGATTGCGCGTTTAGCGCTGATGTATGAAATGGTTTTCGGACAGGTTACCCTGTTCCTAATGTGTGTAGTAGCTATATTTTTACCTGATCTATTGTTCTGTTGATGATGTGTCGCGCTGTGTTCGCAAAATATATGTATTAATGATATCAAGACAATCTGTTCAGCATATCGAAGATATTCTCTGGCCCATGGTTTAGTTGTAAGAAATAGCCAACAGGATATTCATAGTTTTGATAATGTTTAGGAGTTATTTGCTCATATCTATGACTGACTTGCGTAAGAAAGCGAAGTGAGATTTCTCTGCAATAAACCTTATTAAAATATAGAAAACGAAGTTCCGTCATTGGACATATTTACTAGGTTATGATATTTTTAATTTAAATAAACTTATAAAAGTTCATTGCCCGTGTTTAATTCCGATAATCGGTCATCTAGAGGTCTTAGTCGAAAAATAGTAATGCTTGCAAGATTTCAGCCGCTCGAAATTTTGTGAGTTTCTGTAAGTATGTAACGTCCTGTTTTTACGTCGTGCTCTTAAAAATACCTGATTTGAAGTAAGCCAAGGAGAGCACGCGTAATTGCAGTGGCGGGACCTCTTTTATTGATGTCCGGCCTTGACAGTGGATATCCGACCGTTGAGAAACAGATCAAGGTCGCTGATTGAAAGTGACAAGACCGTGGCCTAGATAAGAGTAGGACTGACCGCCTAACCTATGTCTGGGTCATCAACCCGATACAGGGAGGTAGTTATTACACCTGTTAGTTGATAGCGACATACTGGCAAAGACTTCCAGGGCTAAGGCAGGCCAAAGATCTCCTCGGCAATTTCAACCGAGCAAGATCGAAAACACTGATTAACCTCAGCAAAACTAGTCTAAAGACAATTACAGGATTTCTAACGGGGCATTGCAGACTCAAAGAACACCTAAGGAAGCTAGGCTTAGAGGAGGACAACACCTGCAGATTCTGTGGGGAACATCCTGAAACACCTCACCACATATTGATGGAGTGTTATGCTGTACACCACAAAAGATTAAATATACTGGGATCACACCAGCTGACTGTGGAAGAAATACCACAAATGGACCCCCTCAAAATCCTAAAATTCCTGAAGGAACTGAGGCTTGAGGGGATGCTGTAAACGAGAACACCTTGAGATAGCAGAAGAAGATGGGGCACAATAGATCTACCTAGGTCGCAGCGCATCAGTCACCATCCATACCAACCAATACCAATACCAATAGCGACCAATAAAAATCTTTGAACAGCAATGTTGATCATTAGGAGCTTAGCGGAGTAGTCTCAAGGATCTCAAATTATCATTAAAAATTATATAAGTACTTGTTTTTTTTATTCGTGTGAATAACATCGGGAAGGAACCCGTCAATTTGGTATAATAATAATAATTTTTAATCATAAAACGAAATGCCGTATTTCTCTGGGTCGAGTTTCGATATCTAAGAATCAACGAGCAAAAAGGTAGACACAGCATGTTCAGCAACACATACGCATTGATTCTCTTCGTGAAAATTGATTAACCCTCCACCTACATACGCAATCAAGCTATCTGTATATTCATCTATTAGAAAGCCGGTTGCAATTACTGAAGTTGTGTATGAATTATTTGTTCGTAATTGTTTGGTTTTGATAGATTCCAATGTCAGTATCGCGCGGACAGAAGCCTATTATTTCACAATACACAACCATCTGAAGATAGTGGTTCACAATGTCAGTGGTTATCTCTATATCGATGGAGTTGATTAATAATGAATTATTTTTTATAATAGTAGATGAATCTTCCTTTTCGAATATCATGAACCATTTAAAAGTTACAACTTTTCAGATTGTGATAATCGAACGAAAATATATTTCTGCTCAATAATTGGAATTCGTGGAGGATTTTGTTTTGATTCCATATTATGTGCCCAAGAGGTACCAATGAAAAATCCACTTGTGAGAAACATCTTTATATGATATTGGCGTTCCGCTAGAGGTTAATTCAAATTCAAGGGTCACTTTGTGATCTCGGAACTGTAGGAGATACAAAGTTGATTGAATTAGGACAAACTTGCACATTTATGTCAATATTTACAAAGATAAAAGAAACAGAGATGTTATGAAATTATTTTTATTTTTTTCTTACTTTATTTAATGAAGAATATCAAAATCAATAATTAGTACATATCAATTTTCGCTTTTTCCTCGCTATTCGATGGCCTTTTGGATTTTTACGATAAAAAATTGCATTTTTCATTCTGATTTTAATGATAAATATTATGTTAATCTTCGCTACCTTACACCCTCGTATAAAACTAATACTTTTTAGTTGTCCCTAACTCCGTCAAATAGTTAAATCAATCGATTTGTTGTAACACCATCATCTGCCACGTCTGCTGTCACCATTTTAAAGTAGAAAAAAGAGATATGAAAACATTGAAGTATCTGATAAGATCGGGTGATTTTGCTGGCCATTTCACCACCTCTACACTATCATCATTCATTTAGATCATTTTCAGAATATATTTTTCAAAAGCGCCTAGCAGAAAGTCCAGATGAGTTTCTCCCGTAAGGGACCAAGGATTGTGATCAGCCCATACGTTTAAACTAAACCGTTCCTCAAGCTTCACTGCTCCTAACTTTCTGGGATTGTTAAGATATTATTATTATTATTATTCCTGTCGAACGTAACACAAATTATGCAAGTGCTCTCATGCGTTCATCTCTATTTATTAGCCAATTACGGTAATCCAACCTTCGTTCAGAATCACCTGGATGTAATTTTTGACAAATACGAATTTTGTAACATTTCAAACTTCTTGTCGAGCGCCTGTAGTTCAAGCAACTTTGTTTGTTGAAACTGACGGTCAGACAACTTCAAAAAACTACAATATTCTTCTGAAGGATTGAAGTTTATACCATATTTTGAATATTGTTTCTTGTATTTTCATACAATCGATTTTCATATTTCTCAGTGTTTTCAAACTACCATACTTCACAAAGTTTTAGGAATAGTACCCTTGCTGGTTGTATTTTTTCTGGATATAGTTGTAGATACATTCTAGACGTTCTTATCGTATTCCTGTCATTTGTGTTTTTATTAAACATATATTTTTTTTTTATTATTTGAAAAAACCATTTTACGTTTATTAATATTCTGTAAGTGTGACAACAGACGTGACAGACAATGGCGTTACAACAAAGCGATGTTATTTAACGGAGGCGGGGCCAACAAAAAAATATTAGTTTTTTCAAATATTCGAGGTTGTATGTTAGAGAAGTATAACATTTTATTATACATTGTTGACATCAGAATAAACAATGCCATTATTTTTCCATGAAAAAAGTTGATGAAGGTGGCCAAAGGAAGAAACGTCGAGCGGTGAATCCGAAAGTATCATCGTATAGCAGAGAAAAAGTGACAATGTGAATGTGCTATTATTTTTGATATTCGTCGTCAAATAAGGACATCTTCGGAAATACTCAAAATTTGCCCTAATTTAACCGTCTTTTCATCTCCTAAAGTTCCCAGGATCCCATTGCTGGCTATCGAATTTGAATCACCAAATATTTTTCGAAAAAACTCTGAAACGTTTCACTCGTTCTGTGTGAATTCACATGAAGTAGTTTCAATTAGTTCAGTGCACTACTAAATTGTATTGGTTTTGAGTTGAGTAATAGATTACTTAGGATATCTGAAATGAAATTCATGGTATATTCTGTAACATCTTTAATACTTTCAAACCTTATTTCACCGCCCTTTAGCATAGGGCGGAAATGAGCAAAGTTTGAAGATGAGTGATTGGTATCATTTGGACTTTCTAGTTTTTCAAATACGATTCAGAAGGTTTGGAAACAAAGAAGCCAACATCATGTCTTTCATCATTTTGATTGATTTTGTTTTCTATACATTTCAAGCAGTATATATTTTCCTGATAAAACTTATCCTGTATGTATTCAATATATAGTGAGAACTGAATTTTATTTGTTACAGATTTTTATTGTGCAACATGTCGACGTTTGCATGTTTTCAAATGGAAAATTCAAGAACATCGTCGCAATGTTGAATTCCAAAGACGATTGCCCCGTCCACAGTGGGACATCATTCGAGAGAACCTATAGTTTGGTCCCGGTTAAGAGTTCCACAAAAAACTGGATAGCGCTTGAAGAATCTTATAACAAATCAGGAACCAGTTTAGCTTCAACTGTGACGTCAACAGTAAGTAGATTCAACCAGATTGACGATAATTAATACTGATCTCTCAGTTATTCATATATAATGTAGTCAAACATGAAAAACTCAATATTTAATTGTTTGCCAATACTCCGATTTTAAACCTCGAATACCTCTCCGAAGTTTGCACTTGGAGATTTTCTGTTTCAATTTTCGAAACTCGTATCGCTCAGAATACATCGAAATGCTGACCAATGCTGAGATCGAATATTTCTCTACATTTACTGATTATCTGGCAGATTTTTTTATACCAAGGAAAAATACATTTGAAAGTTTTGTTTCTTTTCATTCGAGAGGAATGGAACAAAACATGAAAACATTTCTTGAGTTTATAACTATTATTATTAAAATTCTCACAAATAATGATATATGATAAAGTAGGACTTTGAGCGTAAAGTTTGTTGAATGTTGCACAGCCAAGAACAACAAACAAGCGAGTACAAAAAAGCCCTTTACGAAAGTGTATCATACAAAGTTTTTTCTTCGATAGTTATTATATTAACAAATTGCAGCATTGTATCATTGATTTGAATGTTTCGTGTTGTGAATTGTCGTCGTATTAAGGTACGTCCACACTGGAGCAACATGTGGCAACTTGTAGCAATTTTATGTTGCAACAAGTTCCTAAATGTTTAAATTCATTAAACATGGACATAAAACAAACTGTCCTCACTAGTGCAACAATGTTAATGAATGTTTGCACTTGTCGAATCTCAAATTCAGTTGAGTACAACATTCTGTCCACACTGCTCTGTAGTTTTGTGACATGATGTAGGAAGACTTATTAACTGCTACCGCGTGCTTTCTAATTTTGTGGTAATTCACGAAAACGGAAGCGTAAATATTGGGTCCGTCCAAGTTTGAAGAAAAGGAAAGAATATAGTGGACAGGAATTATTATCGGATTTAAAGAAAGATGACGTTTTATTAGAACTTCGAACCGATGGGTGCTTCAAAAATATTTTGCGCATGAGTAGTTCAAATATGGAATTTTTGCTGCAAAAAATTGCACCAGTGATTAGAAGAGCAGATACAAACTGTAGAAAGGCTATACCTCCACAAGAACGATTAGCTGTAACATTGCGCTCTCTGGCAACTGGAGATTCCTACAGCAGCTTGATGTATTTATTTAAGATTTCGAAACAAGCTATCTCAAAGATAGTACCAGAAGAACTAAGTTGATTCTCTTCATTTATATTTAACATTTTTAGGATTCCAAATACATGGATGTTGTCTATAATTGTCAATTAAATTTAAACAATTCTCCGAAGACCACTTAAACGCCATCACGAAAACCTAAAAATTCACGCACAGGCACTTCGTATAATAAAATACTAAGCAGAACACTGAGAAGCGGCGGTCTGTCGACTGTCTAGTCACTCAATTTGCAACAGGTCTCAACTCGCAACAATCCGTCCACATCGAAGCAATGTTGACAAATGTTTCACTTTGTTTCATATTATCCTTTTGATCTTTACCGCTAAAAACGGATTTATGCAACATACTACAACTTATGTTGAATCGCAACACCAACTGTATGTAACGCAACACAACATATTCCAACAAATATAAACATTTTATGTTGTAACAAGTTTTTGTTGTATTATGTTGGAAAATGTTGCTCCAGTGTGGACGCGTCTTTAAAATGAGCAGCTTGTAGAATTATGTATATAAATAAACTCTTGCAAGAGTATCCAATATGGGACAAGATAGGAAAATGTCAAAAATAACTCATTCTGAACTCAGGTACAAAGTAAACACATAATAACGATATTGAGACACACTAAATAAGAGCACGATTAATGCTTTATAACGGTGCGATACAGTAAACATAACTGGAACCGTGAAAATATGCACGCCCATGATGCGAATACATAAACGAATAAAAACTAAACCAATCAAAAGGCAGAATTCACGTTCAGATCGGGTCATCTGGAATTTCATATTTGCAGGAATGTTTGCCAAACTGTTTGTGTCAATATGTTGGCAATGTTGGATGATGTTAATAGAGCACTGTCAGTGACGTAATTTGACAGTTGAAAAACATTCGATGGGGGAACAAACAAAATCATTTTCCATAAGACTACGCGTGTCCTATTTGGCATTTTAGTGAGTGTTAATAATTCATTGTGTATAGTCCATTTCCAATTCAAAAATACGTTGTTATATTGATAAGTATCATACAAACAGTTTTCTCTTTTAGAATTGAGGACATAAATCATGAAGACTTGGGCTGTTATGGGTTATTATTACCGATCCGATCCAGACCAGCACGTGAAATTTCCAAATTTCCTTCTATACAAATAAGACAGAGACAGGTAGAAATTGCTGGAGTACAGAGACATACTAGTCAGATCGTTCCGAACATCTGGACCATGTACCTACTCTAATACGTAAAAAAAAACGTTAGAAATTTACAGTTAACATTGAAGTCAATATTGGAGAATGTTATGAAAGACGGAAAGTTTTGAATTACTAGTAGATGTTTATTGCCAAAGATCGCAAAACTAACAGCGAAGTTATTAATAAAATTATATGATTTTTCATCTGAAACAAGAGTATTTCAAAATATTATCGAATAATAAGGATCACTAAATTCAGTTGATACGCTGATAAACAGTTTAAATAGCCAAGAGAGTGGACAAATGTTCATTCACCGAAAATATTCCTTGTAAAGGGGTACTTGAGTGAATTTTTGAGTAGTCCATTTGCTGGTTTCTTATAGATTTGTTTCGTACACACCCCTGGGGATGAATTTAGCGCCTGAATGAGGAAAATCCGTCTAAACGAAAAACGAATTGAATTCGATTTTATTCATCAGTTCACTGAAAATCGAAATTCGCTAGGCGAACAAACTGCCACGTTGAAACTCGATAAATCGTTTTGGTCGGCCGGTGCGGCGCCTGAAAAGTCAAGAGAGCGATTTGCGTATAAAATGAAATGAAATTTGGAAAAATTTATCGAAACGAAAATATTCGTTTCAGTTTTTAATTTCTTTATTTTATTACAGGTATTACTTCTTTACAGGTTTGCTCAGCTTGAAATGAAGCAAATTATAATACATCAAAATATTCATGATTCAGTCACTCCATATCACTTCAAATTGTAATTCACATGAAAATGGCGTATGTTCGATATATGGCATTTGTCGCATTTTCAAGAAATACTCCTATAACTTTAAAAGGGTTGGTTCATTTTGAGTATAGGGTATGCTACATGAATTCGAATCAGAGTCATGAGAGAAATTAAAAATGTTCGTAAACTACAGGGTGTTCTATTGAACATAACAAAGAGCATCACTCCCGGAAAAGCTGGAAGTGTCACCATAACAAAAATATAGTTGGGTTCTCAATGTTTTCTTCACCGTCTCTACAAATTTTCAAACTCATGCTAACTTTAAGTTGTCTTTATATAAAAATTGTTTGAAATTGTTTTTTCCGTTAACCAGCTGTCGTCCCCTTACGAACGGCAGCCCTCAAAAGTCGAAACTTGTGCGAGCCAAGGATTAACGAGGTCTTACCTTTCAACGTGTGATTCCTAGCACTTTCTCGGGCCATCAGATAAAAATCGGTAGTCGCTAAGGATTCGAACCTAGCCGACCAGCAGTCAATGGTTTCGAACACGAAAGTCTCAACCACTGAGCTACATGGCCCTATATAGAAAGATATTTAGATAGAACTCATGAAGATATACCCTGTATACCATTAATAATATACAAAAGTATACATACTTACATTACATACATACATACATTACATACAAAAGAAACAAAGGCCTCACATCGGAGTCACTCGATTTCTGCAAGAGGATATCGAAAGAATATCTCATTTCAAAGATGCAACATTCAATAAAAGCTTTGGATTCTTTGCGAATGAAGTGGCTACCTTATATTTCTTCGAGGCACGTGTAAAATTTAATGGGATATGCCACGTGGTGAAATGTATACATCATCAAATTTTTAAGAATCACTTACTACAGCCGCAGATAAAACATGCATTTGATTGAAAATGGGATATTGGACGCCTGTGGTGTCACTCAATGAGAACAAAAAGTATTTTACCCCTTCACCACACAAGTAATTTAATTCCTAGATGTGCATTTCGATAACAAAGTTACCTTCATCAGTAGGATTACTAAACTGAGTTTTCGAAATGCGCATCTAGGAATTAAATTACTTGTGTGGTGAAGGGGTAAAATACTTTTTGTTCTCAATGCATTTGATTATATAAATAATCGATCGAGAGATTCAAATGGTTCTGTAATCCTAGCTACAACTTCCTCTGATGATTATTACTCGTTTCTACATCCAGCAATTTGTTGAAATATAGGTAATAATTCATTTGAACTTGGAATTATATCCTTCAGTATTGTAGATGACGAAGAAATTATCGTGAAAACACGATACATCACAATACGAAGTTTCATTGAAAATATACGATATACAAGGTGAAAAAATGGTAAAATAATGGTGAAACATCCAAACACCCAGTATATAATAGGGCAAATAAATAACATAAAAGCTTGACTAATGGCAAAAAGAGACGAAAGCAACAAAAAAAAAGAATAATAAAAATTGTGTACATACCTCAACTAGGATCATATATAAATATCTGGATATAATATACTGGATCGGGATCGGGTCCGTTTGAACATACACATACAGAGTGCCAGCGATAGAATCAAGGAGACATATGGCATCAAGGAAGGAGCTGGTTGGTGGATTTAAAACTGGTGACCAATGTCACGAGCTGGAGCCGGCCCTATCTGCTCCTCAGTTCGTAAACAATACCTGAGCACACCGCTAACTTATAAGTCTGAAGTTATCGCTCTAGAAACGTTTTATGCGTTCCGAGGAATAAACAAGAGTCATCTGAAGTCGGGCCACCGAACCGCGAAAGAAGAATTGGGAATCTTCGAAAAGCTATATAAGTTTCTGCGGTAGCAAGACGGACGTATAGTAGACAACCAACCAACGATAGAAAAGTGAACCGGGTTGTGAATTATTTGAATATTAATTGTAAAAATAATTTGATAGAAAAGACAAGAAAATGCAATTTTCGTTTCAGTGTGTTGGAAGTGACAAAAAAATATATATATTGTCTAGAATATCTTTAAATGTCTTTAAATATCAAACAAGGGCGCAAGGCAGATGGGTACCCCTAATGGCATCTCCCCAAGTTTTACGTCAATGGATTGATATAGATTTTATCTATATGCCTGAACAATCTGTCTCTGTATTATGAATAACAAGGGTAGTTATTGGTGAGCAATTTTTTTGCATATCTCGTAAACTAAATAAAATTACGAAATTTTTAGAAGATGCATTTTCGGTTTGAGATATGAAGGCTTTTGCAAAAACAATTTTTTTAAAGGAATTCAATACATGTTTTTTTTGTTTGAAAGTTGGAGCGTTTAAAGCAATGATGAAAATTGATTACTTTCATTGCGGACTTCATTGTCTGGATTTTTTCTATGATCACGACGTTTCAATCGGTTAAATTTACTGACCGCCAGATTAATGAGAGGAAATTTATGTCTTGAGGTAATTAACAGGGCTACCTGTTTTCTTAATTGGTCAAATATAAACGTGGTAATGGGTAGGGGTCACTGGATGCGGTGGTGTTCCGTTGAAACGTGTTCTGCGACTCCCGACAAAATAGCAAGAATCAAAAACCAATTGTGTATCGGAGAGACTGGGAAGAATCGGAAATGAGTACAACGTCGAAAGCTATTTTAGATCCGGGAACACATTTAGGAGCCTTCTAACCAAAACCAAGCCGGGCAATTCAGGCAGAAATTCTAGAAATTGCGTTAACCAAATACCAAGCGAATGCAGACGCAGATACATCGGCGAGACCAAAAGACCGCACGGCATTAGGGTAGACGAACACAAACGCTGGACTCACAACGGGGACAGTCGGTAGTCGCAGAACGCCGCGCTTGGACGGAATCGCATCCAGTTGAAAGATGCTATATAACGTCTTATACAAGGAAGAACACTGGTTTGAACGAAAAATGTAAAGAGTCTCTATACATTCAAGACAACAACTGAGGGTAGGAATTAAGAATACAAACGATTAGTGCCCCTTACCCATTACCACGCTCACGTATGGCCAATTAAGAAAGCATGTAGTGCTGTTAATTACCTCAAGACAGATAAATCTCTCATTACTGTGGCGGTCAGTATACACTTGATAACGATCGGAGATATTGAATCGATTGGACTGTGTTTCTCTTTGTATGTACCTGAATGTCTACTTCTTTGGTGATACATTTTTTGGTTTCAGTTCCACAATCCGGACGATCGTAACGTATTCGCCATCTACGTCTCGTACTACGTCAAGGTAAAACTTGTGGTCAGCATGATGGGAGGGGAAGTCAGCCTCAAGTTGCCCTTCACTCTGATGCATACGTGTTCCGACACGGATCAAACGGAAACCTTGATGAAGGTGAAACGACCCGACGTGCAACTGGAATTGAAATCGACGGCGCCGTTGCAATGTCCGGAGCCCGTTAAACCGGAAAAAGACGGCACGTGAGACAAGGAGGAAAAGGTGAGATTGCATCTAGATGTACGGAAATCACTAGTACGGTATATTATAGCTGAAAATGAATTGTTTTCGAATTAGTACAAGAGCTGGTAATACTGTCGGGCATATGATCGTTCGGATGGATCGCACCCACATGAAAAATTAGTTATAATCGCATATTTACCAAATAACGAAGGCGTAGCAGGACCACGGTTTTTTTTTATCCTCCATAATTTCGACTTTTATCTCGGAATTTCGACTTTTATCAAGAAATAATGAAAAATTGATTATACAGTGAGTTTCAAAAAGTTTGCACCATATTATCCATTTGTCAGATAATTTAATTTTTCATAAAAATTGGTGCATTGCGGAAAACTGGCATACAAGTTGTCAGAATTCCAAATTTCTAAACGGTATACAGAGGAGGATATTTTTTACATCATCGAAAAAGTTTATTTAGAAAAGTCGTTTTCAATAAAAACCGACATTCAATTTCAAAATCATAGCCACCTACGCTTTTTTTTTATTAAAGTGATCGTAAAGTTGCAGATTTGTATTATTTCATCGTTTACCAATGATTAATTGATTTATTCAATAATTTTCTTCCATAAAATCTCACTGAGACATATTATGGACATACATACAGAGTGAAATATCAAATTTGAATAAAAAAACCAATAAAAATTCAAACAATTTCAAACAAAGTACAAATGATAAATTTGACCAAATTTTTCATTGCAATGTCGTTGTAGGAATATGAGGGAGGCGCCTAAGGTGCATATGAGATACTAGTACTCTTTATGAGAACAGAACCAAACAAAATGGGGAAAAAATCTTTTGTTGCGTAGTTGGCTGTGATTCAAAATCTGAATATTGTTTTTTATTCTTGACCACTTTTCTAATTGAACTTCTTTGATACGATCGAAAATAAGGGCAGTTTACTCTTGATCAAAATTCCTATTTTGTGTTCTACCCTATACACCGTCCAAAATTTCAGAATTTTGATACCTCACATATAAATGTTCCGCAATGCACCACCTTTTATAAAGAACGTGTGTGTTTAGTGTGTGTTTTGTGTGTGTTTTGTGTGTGTTTTGTATGTGTTTTGTGTGTTTTGTGTGTGTTTTGTGTGTGTTTTGTGTGTGTTTTGTGTGTTTTGGGTGTTTTGTGTGTTTTGTGTGTGTTTTGTGTGTTTTGTGTATTTTGTGTGTGTTTTGTGTGTGTTTTATGTGTGTTTTATGTGTGTTTTGTTTGTGTTTTGTATGTGTTTTGTGTGATCCATTTGAAAATGTCGCGAATCCACTGGTATTTTTTTTTAATCGATAATTTTTTCTGATTTTTTACCTTGAAAAATAAGAAAAGTTGGGCCTGAAAATTAAGATTTATTCACGAAATTTGGTATCCTAGTGGACTTTTTGAATGTCTACCTAACGAAAACAAAATTCCAATCGTTTGAAAATTTTAAGTTTTATAAGGTGTTAAATTGTTATTTAGTGTTCAAATACCGTTGAATTTGTGAAGTATGACTGAAGTACAGTAAAACCAATCTACTGAAAGATTTTAAATTTTCCGTGCGTTCATGTTGAGTGTCTTATCACTAGATATATTACGGACTTTAATCCGTAGTCCGACAAGTGCGCAGCACGTTTTCACGTTAACGTTAGGCTGGTTTAACTGTAAAGCTATCTCTTTGAGGCAAACTAGAGTTTAGTTTTTATGGCATCAGAGAGTTTTTACTTTCAGAAGTGTTTCAATGTGATTTATGCGAATGTAGTACGTATTTCTCAGACAAAAATATACTGTCACTCTTGCGAATGATTATAACATAGTCTGTTGAAATAAATTTATTTTTGCCTTCAAAAGAGAAATTATACGGAGGCCCGAAAAAGATTACGAAACAATTAAATGAGCAAATAGGTTACAATTTTGAAGAGATTACATTAGCCGAAAAAGTCAGAACAGAACAGAAACTCTCGCTTGAATGCTCATCGTAAAAGAAATGACCTTGTATGATTGTTCACAAATTCCTACGATTAAAAAAACACTTCACTCACGAATTATTTACAGTATTTTTTTACAACTGGTTATGAAGACATCCCATTCTGATATTTTCTCTCAGATATGAAATTAATTTCGCATATTTGTTGATGTCGACATCAATATTATTAACGTTGACTCAAATTACTAACTAGTATTATTGGAAAGACTTTTAATTTTTCAAGACTATCAACGCGTCCAAAAGTTTTTCTTATCTGAAAGTACTCAGTCCAGAAAAACGAATTATCATGTGTAACTTTTGGTTTTATTGGTCATTCATTGTATATGAGCTTCTGTTCTCGACGCAGTTCAGAATAGTATCTTAATGACACAAAATGAAAATAAACAATTCTCTAATCTATCCATCAAAAATAATTCAAAGTACGGGACTGGAATATACAAAAATCATATTAAATATTCTACATACTTGAAGTTTAAAATCAGTGATAAAAACAACTTCACAATGAAATATTGAAGAACAGCCATAAAAATTAACAAACATGACTGATTTTTATGGAGTCGATAAAAATCATCATTTACTCAAACACGCAAAGTCATAATTACTTGTTTTTTACGTTAATCGACTCAGGGTAGAACGATTGAAAAAATAATTCAGATCTACACTTCGGTCAAGTTTTTTTGTACCCATCTGTGCAACGTCTAGACATATTTTCATTGTTTCAGCCAATTCCGACAATAAATTGAGATATATTTTTTGCATTTCAGGTTGTAGTAGAAATAAACAAAGATCGCATAAACGAAGTTGAACTAGAACATCCTAACGTCCAACAAGAAAAAACCCAACCTAAAAAAATTGGAATCAAATCTCAACTAGACACCTTTGATGAGATAGTGACAGTCAAAAGACTTGATAACGCTGAAGAAACCCCCAAACAGGATGAATATGTGAATGGAAGACCAATAGAAAAAAAGGAATATAAGCAGAAGGGGTTCAGCTTGCAGCGTGCATGGTGTTGCCTAAGAACAAGGCGTACTTCATAACAATAATGAAATTGGTGTTATTTAGGCATTGATATTAGGCAATGAGAAAAATATAAATTTCGAGTTATAACTAGGTGGTAGGTAGTTAGATATAACACCAAAAATCTATTTTTTACAGAAACCTATTGCCTTACCCATGCATGATATACTCTGTACGACCAATATCAAAAATTATTGAGCTTTATTTTCACTTTCTGGTAATATTCAAAATGTTCTCTAATAATTTATAATATTGAGTAATTATTTGACGAACTGATTGATTAAATAGTATTATGTACCGGAAATAATGGATCTTGACAATTTCTCAATAAAACTGTTTGGTGTTTACAATTATTATGAAAAATCATTCGGCACTCGACTCTCAATTCGATATTCACCTTCAATCAACCGTTTTCCAGCGTTAGATATACCACCTTTACTTTTGCGAAATTGTAGTTGAAATTAATCCCAAAAAAACTTACCATACCGGGTTGAAAGTAAATATGATCATCCTACCTATCACTCATACTCAAATCTCTCTGGAAAAAACAATTGCTAAAGTTCAATTATTCAGTTCTGTGTGATCATTCGGCAATTCGTCAAAATTTCCATTGTGATTAAGGTTCATATTTTCATTCCAACACTTACCATTCTGATACCGAATTTCTCTGATGGATTTCGAGTCTTGATACAACGTGTAGAAATTGTTTTTTGATAGAATCTACTATACTTCTTATCATTCGACCCCATCACGAGTATCTTACTATTGACTCCAAAATGTGAACTGAACGTTTCCTTTTCTAGTCAGACCGTGCTCTTTCAAATGCAAAAAATAGTGCTAGTTTATTGTCTCCCAGATATCCATTTTATGATAGATGGCAGGACGCTCCCCACGATACTTCAAGAATATTCCCCTAACAAAAATAATGCCTTTATATTGTTGTAGTCTCTGACAATGATTACCAACTGTCGACTCCGGCCTCACTGTTCTACTGTTTGATTATAATCCGTTTACACCTGGGACAGTTATATTGGCATTCGTCCCCAATTAATTCTGCGTCCCTTAGATCTTGCTTGTACTCTACTACTTTTCCACTACATTCTTAGGCCCCTGCAAAATACATGAGCGGGCGACTGGTCTCATGGCTCCACATCGCTGGTAGGAGCACACTCCTGTTCTACCATCTATCACCTACATTGTTCAGGACATCTTTCTGTATGACCATTATATTAAGACGGGCTAACATCCTTGAGTCTTGCTATTGTTCACTTTCCCTGCTCTCTGAACCGCCACCGCAAGACTTTTGTCCTGATTACTGGAGATTTCCATATCTTCTTGTAAAACTCTTTCGAACCGTGCTTCTCTTTTGTCATTATGTGGCCGGCTGTCCACTTTCTTCTTGTTGATATCATATTCTTCGTCCTCTTGATCTTATGAAATTTCCAGAAGCCTTTCATTTTCCTCTGATAATTCTCCCTCATCATTATTTCTCCTGTTCTTTCAAAATTTTCTAAAACCAGTCTTGTTCATTGTCTCTCATCCATTTGATATGATGGGTTTTTCTAGCACAGTTTTCTGAAACTGGTCCTAGTCCTAGTTTTGTCTTTCTGTTTCTTGTCATTCAGTTCTCATAAAAAAAATTTTTAACTGGTTTCAACCATCTCGTCTTTCTTATTTTCGTCCCATTCTCTTCTTGTTTTCTCGCATTATCAGTTGTAATCATCACTCTTCCTCTTATTTTTGTCTCTCATCTTGTTTCCCTATTCTTATTTTTTCTCTGTGCTTCTTTTTTCCCTCTGCTTCTTTTCTCTATGTGCTTCTTCTTTCTTCGTCTTATTTTTATCGTGCGTTCTTGTTGCTCTTCATCACAAAGCAATTTTGATTGTAAATCATTAGGTACGTCAAACGTTTGGTGAATATAAGTTCTACCTCAGAGTAGGAGTGAGGTAGTTATTCATCTTCATTTTAGCTGAGTTACTTTGAAGTATTTGAGTCGCATATATTAGGGTTGGTCTGATCTCTGGCTTGTCCATTAGTGCCCAGAGTTTCAGTATTGGTAAGCTTTTTCCAAATCTATTAGTGCTACATGGATTTCTATATTTCTATTAACTCTTCTTTGTAACGCAATTTTTGAAGTGAAAATCATCTCTGAAGCCCTAAAGCCTGCCTGTTCCTCGGGTTCCTTGTCAGCAATGTATTCCTCTATTAGGCTTTTTAGGATTTTGGAATATATCCAACCAATTGTTGGGATCACATACCTCGTTATTTGTTAACTACAGTTTTCCTTCCAATTTGTTCACTCATTTGAATACTATTATTATCTCAAGCGTTTTTTAGAATCGTTATCAGTTTGACCAGACCGAATTTGATACAGTAGTATCATTCTAGTACAGCTTAATGAGGTCGGCTTGGCCTCTTGCATTGGAATGGACACTAAATTAAACCTTTCAATTAGAACGATGCTGCTATAAGAAAAAACAACATTGAGCACTCTGCCGTCAATTCTACAGAAGTTTTGTCGGTAAGCATCGAACAACAAATAATCCAACAGCCTCATACGACTGCCGAATCACCTCTGCCCAACATCTGGCAAAGTTTTTCTACAGGAACACACTTTGCAATGCTTCCTGTCACAAGCAAATGTTAATCAAAACAGGTGGCTATCTGCATATCAGTTTCACGGGTCTGCAACTTATTTCCATTCGCTTTTTCCAAATGGTCCTATGATAACTCCAGTATATACTAAGAAACTATATACAATTTGAACCACTTCAGCTAATCAAAAGTAAAATCGATCAAAATCAGTCAAACTTTTAGTAATCCTGAAATGGAACAAGGCAAGAATGTAAATATACCGGGTGATAACGAAATCATTGACCAGCATAATTCAGTTGTTTTTCAAGTTGGACTTTTGACCAATATTTTTCATGAAAAAAACAATTTAATATCACTTCCGGTTTTACCTAGGTTGAGAATTTTCAATGGAACCCTGTATATATCTTTACGCCGTTCGATAAATAATTTTCTTTTCAGAGTCATATCACAGGTGGACAATTGTTTTTAAAATGGCGGCGCAGGAGACATTTTTACTAAAATCAATATGCGGCACTGCGACGTCATCGATCGAATTTTCATCAAGCAACCTAGCAGAATAGCAAAAAACGAAGCGCATTCATTCGTTTCTAATGGAACATGCTAAAAGGGTGTTCATCGCCAATCAGAATGTCTTTCGGTAATTATTTTTAAATGACATATTCTCCCCCTTAAATTTTGTCGCACATTTTAAATAGAAAATAGTACTTTTTTCAAATTAAATCAAAGTATACATCAGTATCTACAGATAAATGCTTGACACCAGCAGATCTGTTCCGAGCACTGACAGAAAGTGCTTCGAGCACTAAGCTCTGAGCACTCTTGAAAAGTACTCCGGAATCTCGAGCACTAAACACTTTTATTTACGAAATGCTCGGGATTACTAAGCACTTTCAATTCCAGTCAGGGAGCACTAAGCACTGAGCACTTTTCAGTCTGTTAGATACTAAAGTTACCAAATCTTAATCAAACACGATAAGATTTCATCAAATAATATTACATCGCGACATGTTTCGCTACACTGAGGCTTTTTCAAGCAAGTTATTACATTAACCGCTTGAAAAACTACAGTGAAGCGAAACATGTCTCGATGTGATATCATTTGTTGAAATCTTATCGTGTTAAATCAAGTTTCAGTTACTCACGTTTCTAACAGTCTAAAAAGTGCTATGGAATTCCATCAAGTAACAACCGATTCAACTAAAAACCACTCAAATATCTAAAATGGCATTCAGCATACCACGATAAATGATCAATTAATCACATATTCCACAATCTGTATTTGATGATTTTTTTTTAAATATTACTATAGCAGCTCCATTTTTTAAGTACATTGCTAGGGTAACTATTTGATTTCAGTGATTAAAAACCATGAGAGAGTAGATAGTTCTTGACCTATCAATTGGAACTCTTATGATAAAAAAGATATCAACTTAGTAACATAAAATTTTGTGTTTATAATATGAATTCGTAAAATAAGTACAGTATATGTAAAACACGACACGAGACGGCACGATACGACACGACACCGACACGAGACGACACGACACCGACACGAGACGACACGACACCAACTCGACAGCGACACGACAGCGACACGACACCGCCACGATACCGACACGACACCGACACGACACCGACACGACACCGACACGACATCGACACGACACCGACACGACACCGACACGACACCGACACGACACCGACACGACACCGACACGACACCGACACGACACCGACACGACACCGACACGACACCGACACGAGACTACATAAGACGACACCGACACAACACCGACACGAGACTACACAAGACGACACGACACCGACACTCCACTCCACTCCACTCCACTCCACTCCACTGCACTGCACTGCACTGCACTGCACTGCACTGCACTACACTACACAACACTCTACTATACTCTACTCTACTCTACTCTACTCTACTCTACTCTACTCTACTCTACTCTACTCTACTCTACTCTACTCTACACTACACTACACTACTCCACACTACACTACACTATACTACACTACACTACACTACACTACACTACACTACACTACACTACACTACACTACACTGCAATACACTGCAATACACTACACTACACTACACTACACTACACTACACTACACTACACTACACTACACTACACTACACTACACTACACTACACTACACTACACTACACTACACTACACTACACTACACTACACTACACTACACTACACTACACTACACTACACTACACTACACTACACTACACTACACTACACTACACTACACTACACTACACTACACTACACTACACTACACTACACTACACTACACTACACTACACTACACTACACTACACTACACTACACTACACTACACTACACTACACTACACTACACTACACTACACTACACTACACTACACTACACTACACTACACTACACTACACTACACTACACTACACTACACTACACTACACTACACTACACTACACTACACTACACTACACCGACACGACACCGACACGACACCGACACGACACCGACACGACACCGACACGACACCGACACGACACCGACACGACACCGACACGAGAAGCCACCGACACTACACTACACATGTCTTGATGTAATATCATTTGTTGAAATCTTATCGTGTTAATCAAGTTTCAGTTACTCACGTTTCTAACAGTCTAAGAAGTGCTATAGATTTCCATCAAGTAACAACCGATTCAATTAAAAACCACTCAAACATCTACAATCTATATCTAATGATTTTTTTTTAAATATTACCATAGCTACTCCATTTTTTTAGTACATCGGTAGGGTTACTGTTTGATTTTAGTGATTAAAAACCATGAGAGAGTAGATAGTTCTTGACCTGTCAATTGGAACTGTTGTGATAAAAAAAATATATCAACTTAATAACATACAATTTTGTGGTTATAATATGAATTCTTAAAAAAAGTACGGTATATGTAAGGATATGTTCCAAAAGTAACCAGTTGCTAACCGCTACTAACCAGAAATTTGACAGCGGTTATCTGAAATATTTATAATTACTAGTTACTTTCGGAACACTTTGGTGATTGTGTTGTGATTACTGATTGGTGTCTGGTGACAAAAATGACATTTAACAGCACAACGCATAAATACATGAGGCAGCCATTAGACTGTCCAGCGTTCCCAATTCTTCCTGGCAATAACCACAAAAGCACATATTTTCAGTCAGAAAAATCGCAATTAATGATAAGTATATACAGTTAATAGAAAAATTACCATAGTGAAATACTGCAATAGCAATCCATAAATTTGTGGAAAGATAGGAGATAGGACAATCACAATTCACAATCATTCTCATCTCATCTCAAAATCTCAAATAAAACAACAAAATGAACAGTTTTCAGTTTATCGGTTGTCAGTTGTCACTTTTGTCAATCTCACCGCAAAGGAAGTGTTGGTTAGTACATTGACGTTTGGTTCACCAGCTTTCAGGCAACCGTGTTTCAAATATCACCACTTTTTCAGGATCACCGAACTAGCGGTGATTTTCGGAACACCAAACCGCATTTTCGGTGACTTTTGGAACATATCCTAAAGCATTGATGAACTCCGAAACAATTGTTTTTTAAACAGTCGTTCCGCAACGCTGCACACTTGAATAAAATAGTCGTTACTGAAAGGACGTATATAACTCTGCTAACCTAATATACTATTTTGAAATAGAATTGCTGAAATCAACAATTTGATTCCAATTAAATAGAAATATTGATTGAATGTTTGGTTTTGTGTTTTTCAGAGCTCGGACAGTCTGAAAATAAATCAAAACGTGTAAATCAAAATCAAATCGAAATGGGCCGCATATGGTTACACCGAAAAGAAGTTTGAAATAACAGAATTGGTAATTGACCTACCGCACATCCCCTGTATCAAGATAGCAAATGTCATACGACATTTTTTGAAGACTTTTTTTGACTTAAATAACAAGTTGACTCGATAATGAAAAAAAAATGTTTCAAAGGTTTGGATATCGGAGACAGATTTGGTCTCCGATACGTCAACGTAGTTTGAAAAGAAGAGGTAATATTCAATTATTTTGAACTTATTTTTTAAGATAGGAAAAGTAACTGACGAAATTGTACTATTTTTTCAAAACAGTAATCTTCTAAACGCGGTATCACAGGTGCCATCTGCCGCGACTTTATGTTTCGACAAGATTAACTTATATGGAAAGGCCTCGGGAAAGGCTTAGTGCCTAGTAATCCCGAAAAGTGCTCCGGAGCACTGGAGTGTTTGCGAGCACTTTTCGGGATTACTAAGCAATAAGCTTTTTCGTTAAATGCTTCGGAGCACTAAGCACTAAGCACTGAATTAGGAAGGTTCTCGGGAGCACAGTGCTTAGGAGCACAAAAGTGCTTCGAGCACTTTCACGAGCACTGAGCACTGTGCTTTGGAACAGCTCTGGACACCAGCCTCTTGTATTAATTTTCAATTGAAAAATCATTGAAGGTTGTCTTTTTCATGTTGTTAAGATGAATATAAGCTGATTCCACATCCGATTTTTGAACACCCGGTCCATAATTCTCAAATAAAAATTGTCGTTTTCATTGCAACTAAATCAATAACTACGTCTACATAAATTTATGTTTCAATAATTTAATTTTGAACAATTTTACTATTTTTAATAAACATAAAAAATATGGCTTTTAAGGAACTATGTCTTCGTTCCAAATGTCAAAAGTCTAACTCAAACAACTACTGATGGAGCTCTGGCCAATTATTTCGTTGTCTCCCGGTATGTAACTTATTTGCGATAATGAAAACAGAACAATGATCAAAATCTTCAAGTGGACGTTAATTGAAGCAATCTTGTTTGTAACTGAAATCAAAATTATTATTCAGAAAGTACAATTCATCGACCTCCACCAAAACAGATTTATTAAAATATAGTAGTTAAATATACTATCGAATGAATATTTTTGTAGCACCAACTTCAATAATATTATGAAGCACCGATCTATATGTATATAACACATTTATGTACTGATATATTCATATTTAAAGAGGACTGAAACTTGTATATTCAATAATGAATAACATTCCCAATCAAACTATGTTAAATAAGAAAACTCTAGAATTTAATCTACATTCGGGTACAGCACATTCATAATAGATATATATATATATATTTAAGGCCTTTGTAAAAAATTTTGTAAAATGTCTACTTATCCACTCAAATATGTAAATAAATGGAATAAAGCATAAATTGTATTGTTATTTCCCTAATGATTTTACTATAGTACAAATGTCTGCCATTTCGGTACGATTATTGATAGAAACTCTAACGTGGGGGTTTAATCTAGGTTGAAACATGGCTATTTATATTGAATTCTTGCCGTTTGTTCTCCAGTTTCAACGGATTAACTGAAAATCAAAACGTTAATGGTCTTGTATTTCAACAGAAGAAGTTTACAACTACCAACGGACATATGGTTCCAACAAGATGGAGCGCCACCTCATTATATTTTTGATGTTCGTCAATTCCTTGAACTTGTCTTTCGAAATCGTTGAAGTGGAATACCAGAGATCAACTAGAACGGCCAGCAAGATCACCAGAACTCAAACCCACTAATAAAACCACATGATTTACATGACTTGGCCAGTAGATCTATCACGCTATAGATGTTAAATAAAGTTCGACTCCATTTTTATGATATGGTATTGCTAAAACGTACAGGGAGGGACAATTTGAGCATTCCCTACATTCAATGAAATTGAGCAAAGAATTAAGGCTTTCACAGCCGGAAGTACGATGGAGAAGTACGGATTCCTGGATTTGAAGCCGTGGTCGGTTTCCGTAGACGTTTCGCTAACAACTGCGGTGAGCATCTTCAGTAAAGATAATGGGTCTAATGAATAAACCTTAAGTAATTGCTTTTACTCAGATTTCTGGAAACAGACCTATCCATTTTGTTAATTAATGAGAGAGATAAACCTATAGTAGAAGCTTTTGCTAGGTTTTATTCATTCCACCCATTGTCTTCTCGAAGAGCGACGTATCACTGATACCTCGATGGAAAGATATTCAAAATTAATAGCAAAGAGTACCCCAGCTAACAAGAGGCGAAAGCTTTGTCGGAACCTTTGATGTTGGATATACCCGATATTGAGAGGAAATAGGTCAAAGTATTGAAACATGAACTACGTGATACACTGAGAAAAATTGCACACGTAATGAATCAATTTCTTACAACACCAAACTACACTATGAAAAATAATACTGTTGATGAACATCCTGCGGCCGCATGCAAATTCTCCCAAGTCATAAAAAGTATGGCTGGAAAACCATGGATAACTTCACACTAATGGTATGTTTCCATTTGACTAGTACATACTGTCATGACATTCCATAATCGATTTTCAATTTGGAACTTGGATGCCTGGGCACGGATTTTGTGTTAGGCATAGATTCGAGTGAAAAGTAGTATTATTCTGAACGTTTTGTTGAATCAACGGACTTGCGAGAAAACACCCTAAAGTTTAAAGACAAAAAATATTGAATTAATCATTTTGAAAGTCCAAACTATAATACAGAAAAACCTCTCTTTTAGCGGACAGCTAGGGAGATTTTGTCCGTTATTGGGAGGTGTCCGTTATTAAGGAGTTTAACAATTTTAATAAAAAGGAAGTCCGAATAATGCCTTGCAAATTCAAGTTACCCAAAATTCCTTAAATCGGTTCAGTGAAATAAACCTTTCGAATTTTTTATTTTTGAGATACAGGGTGTCAAAATTGAAATATAAAAATATTTTTACAGTAAATTCAAAAATGTAAGATTAATAAAAGCGATCGGAAAAATACTCAAAACAATCTGATTCAGAGCAAGGCCCTCAGTTTTAGAAAATTTCCGTTTAACTTAGTCATTACTAGAGTCTTCAACAATAGACTTAAATGTTCATCATTTTTGTTTTAAAAAATTTCGCCAATCTGTATTTTTCCAGCACCATATTTTTCGGCCTAGATTCCTAACACTTAATTTATTACTCATATGGATAATTTCTATCATATCCTTTGAAAATAAACTTTTTTTTTTTCGTTTGGGATACTGTATTGACAATAACTAAACTTCAACTATATAGACTGACCAAATTATTTGTCTTCTATTGAGAAGCAACAAAATTTGTAAATAATATCCAGTACCAAGTATTTTCATAAACATCTCACCTATCATAAAGAAAATTCGTGGAAAAACCAAACCCATCCTATTTCAAGCTCGAAACAAGAAACCAGTCAACCGGACAAATGTTTATGCCTGCCTTTTTGCAGGTATGCGTACACGTGGATAGGTTACATATTCTTAACTTTCGTTGAAAGTTGTAAAAGTACATGGAGGTTATTTTTAAAGGAATAATATCTTCTAGTTACTAATTTGTATGTCCGCGTCTATAGAGGGTCCGCTATTGAGAGGGTCGATTGTACACAAATGGTCATTGTAGCATTCCGGACATGTGTTATTGTCCGTTACATAGAGGTGTCCTCTATATAGATGTGTCCAAAAATAGAGGTTTCTTTCTAGACAGTTCTACGAATTAAAAATACCTGTATGTATACTTCATTGTACTTTACCAATGTAAATATTTTGAAATGTTTGACTCACCGTGGTATGGGCACTCAGCATAACCTCTCACTACTAATTTATCTTCCAACTTCCCTTCAGTATTTGGACTGGTTACTTTGATGAGTATGTATTTGAAAACGCCACTAGGGTCGATATCCACATCTTTCACTTGACCAATTACGGATGATGCCATTTTTCTTAATTGCACAACTCGCTTGAGCATAAACTGCAAATTGTTTAAACATTGAGTTAATAACATATCATCAAGAAAAAAAGTATAAATAATAATAATTATAATAATATTGTCTAACAAGTAACCACATTTACAAAACATTATGGGAGGAATAAAAAATAATGAAAATATATTTAACATTAATTCGAACAAAGTTCGGAGTGTTTCGGAAAATATCGAGGGGAAAATTGCTGAGGAAATTGTGTAATTTCCATAAGTAAGTAATGCCTCTAATACAAAGTGATTCCCGAGAATTACTCAAGTAATTCCCGAGTAATTCCCCCAAGTAATGCCAGTAATGCCCAAGTCAGAAAAGTAATATATTTTTTTATTGCACAATTCTGATTTCCATGTTTTGAAGACCTTCAACGATTATAATTGTACAGTAATTGTTCTCTTACTTCCGAATAATTTCTGTAATACCCATGTAATGCTCGAGTAAGTCCTCCTTTTCCCGTGTAATGCCCAATAATTCCTAACTAATTCCTGTAATGCCTGAGTAATACACCAATATTACCTGTAATGCCTCTAATTTTCAAGTAACACCCGAGTAATACCACTGATACCGAAGACATGTACCCCAAAATTCTCCAGCGGTTTCCCACTCGGAAAATATCAAGCACTTTAATGAAAAAATAATAGTTTAAAAAACTAAAGAACACGCGCTTTACTTCTCATGGACTAAAAAGTAAAAAATAATTGACAATTTAATTTCTCAAATGTAAAAAAGCATGGGTGCTTTCGGTCTATAATCTCATATTTTTTAGTTTAATTTAACAATACAGAGCGTTCAAGAGCTCAAGAGAACTTTATCAAGCACCCTACGCTTTTTTTTACATTTGAGAAATTAAATTGTCAATTATTTTTTTCTTTTTAGTCCATCGGAAGTAAAGCGTGTTCTTTAGTTTTTTTAAACTATTATTTTTTTTACTAAAAAATCGAAATCTCCGACCCCGTAAACCTCACACACTAATTTTGAATAGAATCAGACCATAATGACATCTTGGAGCCGCCATCTTCAATTTATGAATTTTGAACGAAAATTCGAAATATACGACCTCAAAAAACCTCACATACCAATTTTGAATCGAATCTGACCATAATCACAAATCTCGTTCGCTATCTTGGAGCCGCCATTTTGAATTCATGAATTTTGATAAAAAAATCATAATCTCTGACTCCGAAAACCCTTATATACTAATTTTGAATGGAATCGGACCATTATCACAAATCTCGTCCGCCATCTTGGAGCCGCCATTTTATTTTTTATAACAAAAAAATTGTTATATTGCATTGTCACCGGAACTATGAACACCTGCCAAATTTCAAATCATTCGGACGTCTGGAAATGGGTGAAAATCACGCCCTAAGGAGTCAGTTACAAACATACAAACAAAAAACATACAATTGAAGCTAATATAAAGCGTGTAAAAACATACAAGTGAAGCTAAGATAAAGCGTGTAAAAAAGAATAATTTCGACAGGGTCGAAATATCTCAACTCACGTTCCACGAAGTGAAAAATATGAAGAATTATATCTGACAGAGAACAACTACTTGTGGTTCAATGTCCAGCGTAGCCTTAGCCAGGGAAGTAGTTGTTTTCTTTCATATATTACAAAATGTAATAAAAATTGTAGGTATTTGGACATTTTTTAACCTTGTATAATAATCGATAATAACAGGAAACAAATACTCATTCACAGAATTTGAGAAATGTCCACAGAGACGAAGGCACACGAAGCGTTCACAAAGTTTTCATAAATTTTTCAATTTCCTGTAATTACCATTAATTTGTGTAGTGGCTCTACCTAGTAGCCCCCACTAACAGTTTTCGACAATCCATCAACAAATTCATGAAGCAGAATCCATCTCCAGCCGCGTCTAACCGATCATTCAACTTAAAATAATCAACCATAGATGTCGCGCCCTCGAAGAATAATCGAAGCATCCTTGAAGTTGTCAAGTTGCCAGTTACCGAGTTGCCAATGTTCCAGGACTTTTGAATAAGCTGGGGAAATGATTGATGAATGGACATTGCAATTTTGTGAAGAATTTGTATTCTGTAGTTTAGTAATGTTCAGAAATAATTATTCGTTTTCTTTGACAACTGATTCAACAAATTGTTCTTATTGCTAAAATTGTTATTTCACTTAACCGGCTGCACTCTTTGAGGTCGATTCAGATTGCACGTGCTTCAAAAACCCTGCGTGGGCACGATTGTATATATGAATCGGCCTTTACGGCAACCGCAACCCTCAGTAGTCTTCGAGCGATTTGTACGAGCTAGGGATGTTTTTTGTTTTTTATAATATGTTTATTGTTTTTGTTGTTATTTATGTATACAATACTGATGTGCTATATCTAATATCATGTAAATGATCGAAAGGACTAGAAGGACCAATTAAAGTTTATTGTTTATTATTATTATAAATTTGAGAAACATTTTGGATAACTAGAAAAGGATTCCCGAGACACCTGATCAGAATCAGAATTTAATAACAGTAACAGGAACGCGTACATAAATCATTATGGTTATTAGGTATATATACAAGCAGTCCCACAGACGTTGTCCAGCATATCGATGTGTATATTTCTGTTTCACCGACTAACCCGCTGTCGATTTTATGGCGAAGTCAATGTTACTCATATTATGGCGAAGTCGGTGGCTAAAACGCTAGCACCAGATTTCAACTTATACATAAAAAAATCAACCAAAAAAACATTAGTGGACCGACTTCAGACTTCAGACCATTCCCGAATCCACTTAAACACATACAGAAAATTTCATCAAAATTAGTCCAGACATTTAGGAGGAGTTCACTTTCGGATGCACAAAAGATTTTTATATGGGTACTGAGTAAGTAAATAAAGTAAGGTACAGAACAAAAAAAATCCTCCTGATACGTACATAAACATAGGTATCGTGTCTATCTAACAATAAACAATAAACCAAAGAGCAAATAAGTAACGAACATCCTCCCGATTTTCTGCCTTAGTTTTTTGTATTTGATATGGAAAATCAATCCCGGAGAGGTCAAAGTACCTACTTTTACTCTTATTCAAGGGCGTCTATAGAAGGGTAATTACGCCCCCCCCCCTCCCCCCCCCCCAGACGGACGTACTTGTTTCATAACAAAAAATAATATAATTCAAAAATTATCTTCATTTTCGATTTAATGTATATTTTAACCACACCCCCAGAAATGTTTAACACCTCTCCCAGAAATGTTTTACCCCCCTTGCCTGGATCCGCCCTTACACTATCTTGGGTCAGTAAAAAAATCTGTACCTAGTTGATTATTGAATTGCTTATCAAACCAATATATTAAAATAGTCAATGAAAGTATACATAAAACTCCAGGATTATATCAAACCAAAGAACTTGAGTGCATGAGTACAAAATTTAACTAATCTCATATCAGGATTTCAATACACGCTGAACTGGGCCCTAGATTGGTTTGGCAACACTGTCGAACATAACCTAAAATAGCAAAATTGGACTGTTACTAGATTTCCAGGTTTTTCGTAGACTCCAGTGATTTCAACGATATGATTACCGAGTATTCGAGTTAAAAATGATGAGGCGCGATTCAGATTTACTGTGGAAAGCTCTAAAGGGAATAATTTGTGTGTACAAACCGGCAGAATCATCTGTACGAAATTTACGAAGAACGATAATAACCAAAATATGTAAAGGTCAGTACAGTTGTGATTTCCAGTATGAAGTAATAACCAATTATACTCACTCGTTAATATCTTTGAATTCGTTTTCGACGCACTATAAACCACTTGCCAAAACTGCGGGAAAATAGCAGACGGGCCAAAGAAAATATAGGTCTCACTGCGCATGCGTCATACTGTTTATTTTTTAAAACAATGAATTCAAAATCGTTTTTCTTTTTCAGACCTTAGTGATTTGGATATTAAATTAAGATATCCTCAGAGATCACTACCTACAGATGATGATTCTGTGAAACAATTGACAACTGAAGAAACTCTAAATACACTTGCACAAAATAGTCTGACTGATTTAAGTGTTCATCCCTATGTTGTTGGTCCAAAATACCTGGAAGATGAATTGGCATTGAGTTGGTCAAACTACCTAGGCTGGAATACCAGTGGGGTTTTGAGTAAGTAGTTCAGAACTGAAAGAATATTATTCTTGAGAGCAGGTTCCAGAACATCCTGTTTTTCTCTTGTAGATGTATAGAGGAGGTCAAAATATCTCCAGTAGGTACTTTATATAACATTTTTTCCTAAAATCCTTCATTGCTGGGTTGAGGGCTGTTAAAAAATGATTTATTTTTTTCATTTACTTTTTAAGTTAATATTGTTGGTTGTGCTTATATCGAGTCGCTTATGTCGAGGCGCTTATGTTGGAGCGCTTTTGACAGGACACCATTTATTTGATACCCTAGCTATATCTTTTAGCTTTACTTAGTTCGTTATTGTAACTAGTTAGTCTCTTGGTACCTTTGGATAACTCTACTTCAGATATTTTACAATAAATGTATAAAAGTAAAGTTAACAAATACTGACAAATATTCTTCTCAAAAAATATTTCTCTCAGCTCTGTATTTATTGTTCAAAGATGTTCCTCGAAAATGAAAACTACCTCAATTTGTACAGTATGTGTTTGTTAACTTTACTTTTATATATTTATTGTCCATATTTTATGCATTGTAGCCCTTGCAAAAGCTAATGAACATTAGTGAATACTTGGGATGCAAAAAAAAGGGTAATTTCTTCTTTTTTTTTATCAAATCCCCTATAGAAGAATTTTTGTATAAAACAATATATTTTCATCAGTTTTTAAATTCAGTACACAGTATACAGTAACTATAATAATTATAATTATATTTTTTCACATTCAGTTTTTGGGCTGAGAAGTGGTACACAAACAGCTAAATTCATCCGTGAAAATCGACCCACCAGAGCATATAGAATAAAAGGTGTTCTTGGACAAGCTACAGATACTGGCTTCAAAAGTGGAAAAGTTATCGAACGATCCACATGGAAATTCATCAAACAGTTTCACATGGAAAGGCTGCTATCTTCTATGCAAGCTTCACATCAAAAGAAAATGTTTGAGTAAGTTTTGAGACCTCTATCAGAAAATACATTTTTATTAACTGCAGTTTATTGTTTACAAATATCACTGAAAATCTGAAAAACATTTTGATAACGAAAATCAAAGTGCCAATTCAGGAATTCATCTAAGTAACTGACGTTATTTTCTAGTGAGTGCTTAATCTTCAAATTCATCTTTTGTAAACCAGTCAACTTACTGGTGGATTTATAAACTCAACTAAACTAAGAATATGGAATTAACAATAAGAATCTACAATGAGCAATTAGGAAGGTGTTTATAAACATCAACTACAGCCAGCTGATTGTAAATATGCCAACTATGAGAAAGGTGGTAACAGCTATAAAAAGAGCCACCATTGTCAACATTTCTTCACAATCCATTATATTATTGAAGACAAAACAATTTATTCATCATTAAATATTGCAAGATTAGGTTCATTTGTTTACATCGAGGTGTAGCTTAATGTGGAATAATTTGCACCACATTTTAAATCGATTGTAGCTGAGTGCAGTTCAGTGTCAAAGCAATCTGCAAACAAATACTAAAAATCTAGTGTAAAATACACCAGGTGTAGGAAAGTGCTTTATCCCTATGCAGATGAAGGAACCCATTAATATATTACTCAGATATAAGCAAATTTAAATTCGATGACAAAAATGCCATGTCATATCGCTGATTTTGCACATGCCCACTTTCATTTTCAAATAAGATAATCAATTCTTAGTTGAAAAGATGAAAGATGGCAATTTTCTTAGCTGCTTATTCTTAATTCAATTGACAAATTACAGAATATAACCCACTAATAGCGTTTTCTTGCATCCATGTTCAATGTAATGCTTAGTTTAGTTTATAAATCCACCATAAAACGCTCTTAATTGCACAATTTATTTTGTCAATATTAATAGTTATTTACATATCAAGGGCGTAAAGTAGGCGTCTATGGCCTGCGGCGTGGATGAACACATGCCGAAGGCCATAAACGCATTTTACGCACGTGATACATACAAAATTTTATGCACTATCGGTTTTATAGCGCGAATCACAAATAGTGACTTGAATTTCAATGGTCTACACGTTTCATACATTATGTATACAATAATCAAGAGTAACATAGTATGGGGAATGTGAAACTATAGTAGCTGAGAGCTATATTGAAGAATTTCTCTCACATATATTGATCATCACTGAAGAAGTTGCCAACGATTGTGCCAGAATGATACCAGATAGTTATTTGAACTAACTGTACACGTCTCTGAAATGAATACTTGTCCTCGTATCGATGCAGATGCTGTAACGGAGCTTCCATTATGTAATAATTATGATATCCCATCTTCAACATCAGTAACTAAACCAACTGCATTTTCAATAATGAATCTTATGACTTAATACCATGTTGAAAAAATGTCGATTAGGAAGAAGTTGGGACGGTTTTTCTCTATTGAACTGAAATAATTCTGATTCGTGTTGAGTCTTGCATGAAATGATGTGTAGACAATTTGAGATTTTTGTCTACTTTACGGCCATAATGAGCCCGTGGGCGGTAAAGTGCTACTTTACGCTCGCTAAACCGGGCGGTAAATTATACTTTACCGTGCATAAAGAAATTTTCAATATTGTCTGCTTGAGTAAATTCGACGTATGAATATCTGCAATTACTTCAAGGTTTTGTTGATTCAAACTGGCTAAGAAACATATTGCTTCTCTTAGTGATCTCTAAATGTTTCTAGAACTTCCTCATGAATGGAAGCTGTTACTAATACAAAAAAAAAAAAATTTTAAGGAACAAAAATTGTTTTAGAAAACCAATTTCTCAAATATTTTTGTAACATAAAATGGCAGAGCTACCTTGAAATGAGTACTGACAAATAATAATAATAATAAAATACCGTTGTGTCACTTTGCTAGGTATGACAACATTTGAAGAATGCAATCTGTTTATCTTTTGTGCATCTCAGAGGCCAAGCAGTTCTTGTTCAACTATTCTTTTGATACAATCCGTTGAATATTTCCATTCCGAAATCTATTGACATCTCTGGGTACTTAAAAACAGTCTGGATTGAAATTACTATTATATTATTGTTGCAGTTTAAGTGGAGTTGACATCCAATCCCAGCTAGCTTATGAAATGGCAGTCAAAGGACCCATTCGCCCCATCAGTTCCAAAATACCAATAATATATGGTATGAAATGTATAGAGTTTGATGGTCCAAACTTTGTATTAGGTAAGTTAGATGCGGAATTTGGAAGGAATCGATATGCAGACAGAGTTGTAACTAAGTACACTTGAATGACACTTGGCTTTATCAGATAAAAGAGTTCTTATACTTATAAACTCTAAGATACATGGTGTTTTTCTTATGAAACTGAATTGGTTGTATATTTGTATCTATTGTTAGCTGGGTGCTCCCTCACACACTCAACCCAAACAAAAATGTGTACTAGCTGGAAAAGACAGGAACCTTATTTTTCAACATACAATCCCAGGCACTATTCATAGTAAAGAAACAATAAACTGCATTGAATTTTCTTTCGAAGTGAATGACTTGTTCTGATTCTACAGACATAATCACAAAATATTTACTTAAAATTATTCTATGAGTTTTGTCATTGCGAAGTATAAAAACATATTCCTAATTGTTGCTTTACAAATGAGTTCAAACGTTTTATGCAATTTTGGCTTAACCTTGCATCACAATATTCCGTGAAATATGTCGATATCTTAAAATGTATACCGTACACAAATAATAAAGAAATTTCTCTATTTTTTTTCACTTGTTACATACATAATATTACATACAAACTAAATTACTTAAGAAATATAAAATATTTAAAAACTATACAAGATAGGAACATAGAAATTACAAAATATACAGGTTGATCCATTAATAATTTTGAATCTGATGTCACGTGACTGAGAATAAAAAGCTCATTGGTTAACATATCAGAAAAAGCTGCACCAATTGCTTCAATTCACAACTCCAAAATTTCAATTCTTTACTACTCTTGAGTTCCAAGATATTCCCTGGCCAAAACCTCGTGGTCCACCCTGTATATGGTTATATAAAATCTAATGATTGCAGCTCTCGCTTACCCAACTACCAATGGCGTATATTCTCGCAAGCTTAAAGTAGAGGACCCTGCTGCCAGTGGAGGTCCTGTTGGTATTGTTAAAAAGTGTAGGTTGATGTTCATAGAAATTTGAGAACGTATAGTTTCCATTTATAATCATGTCTCGGAGTAATTTTGTTTTAGAGTAGATTTAGAGAATCAATACCTAACCTATAATTATTGATGAGAGCTTATTTGCTTCAAGAAAAACCATCACTAAGTAAAGGAGGTATACCAACTAGAAGGCAGTGAAGTGGAGCACCTTTATCACTTTTACTGAAGAGAGCAGAAGAAATATAAAAAATACGGACAAGGTAACCTATAGAAACCAATGTCGGTTCCAGCAAATAACCTTCGAATCAACGGCTCTTTGTGGCCGAATGTTTTTGTTCCTTCCTTTTTCGATTCCAATATGAAGCTTCTCACACTCAGATGACTGTATTTTTCCACACTAGCAAATAAGCGATATGCTAGAATTTACTTGATACTAAGGACCTCCACTTACAATAGCGCCTCTGGCGGGAGCGAAATCGTCCATGTCTGCCATTGTAATTGGCCATCAAAACCCTTGAGCAGACGAGCTTTGGAAAACTACACGACCAGGCGCCTGGTAAACTCAAGTCACCATTTGAAAATTTTAAAACAATAAAACCACTCCTTCTAATATAGTTTCATTGAAATATGGGAATATAATACTTTTAAAAATCCTGATAATCAACATTAACAAGGGATATTAAAAAATGAATAAAAATAGGAACATAAAACTTAAACTAACACAATGATCTTTTTCAAGAACACAATGATCTTTTTCAAGAAATCCTTGACAAATCACTTTGAATCATATTGGTTGTTTTGTTCTGTGTCACAATTATTATAACAAAGTACATCTCTTGAATGGCCTTTATACAAACTGCATCTTCTAGTTGTTACTTTTTTTTTGTCTCAATATGTACATCGTTTTCTCTTCCACTGTTGTATAGGGGATTCTTCTTCAGGGGAATTTATGAATTTTATAAGTAAAATAAAATTGTCTCTGGGAAGGTAAACCATTTTGGCACGTTCAAAATAAATTTTTTTCATAAGTTGCACTGCAAGATTTTTTCAAAATGTTCTCCACTTTATACTTTTATTATCTGAATTTGCATTGAAAATGACTTGAGCATTTATTCCCATCAGTAATCGCTCTCATATAAACTTACATTATCTCCATCACAAAGTTCCCAAAGATCCCGTTCATAGTCTTCTTCTTTTAAAAATTTTGACCTGAAAAAAATAAAGCGAATTATTGAATTATTCTAATTATGTTTCCTAGACAACTAAATTTCAAGCATCAAAATGTACACGATAAAGTAAATTGAAACATACTTTCATGACTGGGCTCGTTGGTGAAGAAAGATGAACTTTGAATTTTCGAATTAAATCAGAAGTCATTTGAAAGGTTCTGTGCGAGAAAAGGAGATACTTCTACGTTTCAAGGACATAAATGCAGAAGTGTGGTTAGTGGTGAACAAAATTCACTGGCACGTCCACTGGTGATAAAGAAGATACTTCCTTTATGTCACATAATATTATGGCCTGACTATATTATCAAAAAATGTATAGGGAAAAAATAAATTTTTCTTAAGAAAATCTTCTCTCTTTTTTGCTAGCATTTCATAAAAAAATTGAATTAAAGTAACTTTAATATCCACCCAAACTAATCAACGCACAAGGAAACGTCTTTTAAAAAAATTTCAATTTATTTTCAATAGAGTTCATGGTATACTGGCATAAAATTTTATTATTTCATCATTGTAGATTCTTCTTTATGGCCAATGAAATATAATTATTCAAATTGGTAATCCCATAAATTCTTCTTCTGTAACATCTGAAGTGGGACCACGTGTACTATGGAATTCTTTTGTTGACAGGAAAAGTTGAATTCATGGGATAGACAGACACATAACAGTCGACAATAAAATTCCACAGTACGCAGAGTCCCATCCCTAATTATTCTTTTTTTTGCAGAAGTTCAATGTATCAATGAAAATGAAATGTATCTAACAAGTCTGATTCATGAAATAGGTACAAAGTTGCATTCGACAGCCCATTGTACATCAGTTAAATGTATCAGACACAGTTGTTTCACTCTGGATCATGCCCTGCTACCGAAACATTGGAGTCTGGAGAATATTGTGAACAATATGGAAATGTGCAATGGACTTTTGCGTGAAAATGAGTGTATAATTAGTCAGGACAGTGTAGCTCTTAGATCATTGCAATGATCAAATTTGTTCAAAATATAAATAAATAAAACGTGTTTTTTAGGAATTACTCTTCTATCATAAATTGGATCCACTGTGGATAACTAATTACTTTCCATTTGTCAACCATATCACATCCATGAAAATGAAACGTACAGAAAACTCTCCCTGTGTATTTTATTGTGCGTAAGTCAAAGGTTGATATGTCACAATTACATTACTGTATGATGATAATATGAGTGGGATCAACCAAACCAATTCAGGGGGTGAGAACCAAAAGAATCTGAGTACTGTTATCTTAATTTGGAGATATTCAAGGTTAAAGATAATTGATTATTGTAAAATGGCACCTTTGTTGACCTAATTTTTCCACAACTCAAGAAATTGCTCAGAACGTTCAAAAATCACGTAGATCATTTTGCTAGTAAGTAATTTTTATTTTGACCTATCGAAATTTGCACTTGGTTCATTTTTTCAAACTTGTCACTTAGACCCTTTTGGTTTTTACCCCTTCAATTGATTACATAATTTAATAAAAAATGAAAAATTGTGAATTTTTACCTGCAGATCATCCAATCATTCAGGAATATTTCTGAGTTATCATTGGGAAACGGACTTGATTTAGTTTCTAATGTGAGAGTTCACAGCAGTTGGTAGTATCCAAGTAGAAGTCACCTATAAAGTAAGAGAAGTAGTAGTAGTAATTTATTGAAATAGGCAAGCCTACTATACAAACATTAGATAAATTGTACTTACATCTTCTAAATACAAACATATACAGTTCTAACATTAAAATATCAAAAATATCTTGAGATTCAATTAACAATTAAAATTCAAAGCTGAACATTTAGAATATAAGATTTAAAACTTCTTAAGTTTTGTTATCCTTTTACCGTTTTTGGTAGCTTATTGAATTCATTCAGACCTTTAAAAAATAAAGAATTCATACAGTTTTTTTTTATTTTGTTTTTTCAATATGGAATTCATTTTTCGACCTTGTCTCATAGCCATGAATCTCGTTGTTTAATACAATAATTTTATTAAAATTTTGTGGTTGTAAACCGTTTACGATTATATATATAAAAATCATCTCCAAGTTATATAAAATTTCTGCATACTGGCATCTATTTTAATATTTTATGCATTTCTTGAACTGAGGTGAATGGATTACATTTAAGAATTATTCTCATACCGCGGTTTTGTAATTTCTGTAGCTGGGATATCTTGTTTGATGGAATAGATACATCAAAGTAGCACAGTACTCAAAATGAGGTTTGATAAATACAGTTATAACTGGTGATTCTGACATTCATTGACAGCAAGTTCACAGCCCTTGATAAAATACAGTTTTTTGCTTATTTTGTTTATAACATATTCAGCATGACTATTTACTATCTACCATGAATCCTAGATACTTCATTTCAGATACAATTTGTAATGCTTCACCGTCAATTTCAAAATGAATTTCCTCCATCCTCACATGATTCAATTTATTTTTAATTGGTATGATCATTGCTTCAGATTTATTAGCATTCAGTTTTGATTTATTTGTTTTAAAATAGGTATTTATGATTTTAGAGATTCATTTGTGTCAGAATCGGTACCGACTGTCCAGTTTTCACTTGTTCATGCATTCAATTTGGTAAGTGGATTTTAACTATGAAGTGATGAATGATTCAGATGTATTCAGTATTCAAAAACACCAAATCTACTTTGCATCTTCAAACCAAACAAGTTTGATATTTCAATTGTTGAGCTTACCCTTTTCCTGACATTCGTTGTTTCACAATCTCAGAAAGTTGTTGAATATTACTTTCTCCGCCCTATAATTGCCATTCAGACCCTTGCACTTTCTTAACTGCTATTGCTTTCCTAATGATTTTGGACATACAAGATTTTTTTTTCCCTCTGAACCATAATATATTTTTCTACGACAGTGCGTTAAGTGATACTTTTTCGCAGAAGTGGGTGAAAAATCACCTATGCATAAAATCATCAACTGTGAGTAAATTAAATTTTACATTTATGTATTTTTGAAAAATAGTATGCAGTATTTTGCGTCAAATATAACTCGGAAATCATCATTTGATAATACGAAAACAATTCATAACAAAACATTCAAATTAAAGGTTGTAACAAATTCATTAAAAGCTTGATATGGTTATTGGGCAGAAAAGTTCAGTTTTTCTTTTTCAGTTGCGCATTTTTTTGGTTAACTCATATTTTTGATGACGTTATTACTGTTCGAGTTATGAGGTCATTATCATTTTTTCAAATAGTTGATAATACCTTCAAAAGAACGAATTTTTCTGGGTATGGATGTCATATTTTTTTTATGTTATACAGTAAATTTCAAAAATTTTGCACCATATGGGAAACTTTTTTATTATTCATTTGTCAAAAAATTGTATTCCTCATAAAAATTGGTGCATTGCTAAAAACCTGTATTGGAGTTATCAAAATCAATTCTAAATTTCCAAACAGGGTACAAGAAAGAACCAAAAATAGGAATTTTGTTCAAGAGTAAATAACCCACCATTTTTGATATTATCAAAAAAATCTATTGAAAAAAGTTGTTAGAATTGAAATCTATATCGAAATTTGAAATCACAACCATCTACCCAACAAAATTTATTTTTTTCTATTTTTTATTATTAAAGTCTGATTAAAGTTACTGCTAGTTATTATGGACAAAAATAGTGAGTGAAATATCAAATTCGCACCAAACACTAGTAAAAAGTCCAACCATTTTCAACAAACGTCGATATTTTAGTACAAATAATAAATTAGTCGTAAATAGGTAGATACTAGTAACTAGTACATCATGAGGCTAGAACCATAAAAAACGCGAAAAAATATTTTGTTGCGTAGATGGCTGTGATTTCAAATATAATAATTGTTTTCATTAACAAACAACTTTTCAAAATGAACTTTATTGATAAGGTCTCAGATAAGGGTAGTTTACTCTTGGTAAAAAAGCCCTATTTTTTGTTCTTTTTGCACACTGTTCGGAAATTTAGAATAAGTAACATTAGAAAGATATGATATCCGGCGTACACAGAAAAATGCGTTCTTTTTGAAGGTATTATCAAAATAGTTTACTGTCCTTTGAAAAAAACTATAATGACGTCACTCGAACAGTGATGAAAGATTGAGTACATTTACACAAAAATGCGCAACTTAAAAAGAAAATTGACTTGTCTGAGCTTTTTTTAGTTCACGCTCAAACAAAAAAGTCCTACTTTACGAACTTGTATCATAAATATCCTAAGACATTTTGAAAAAAAAGTTCTCATTACCTGCCTTGAATGTTTTACGAGAGCTGCAGAAAGTATCAGCTTCTAAATTAATTAAGATTAATACTTAAACAGTAATTTCTATAGCTGATGTTTCTCTATTCGAGGTGATTTGGAACAAGCGTTTCTCGCTAGATGTGGCTCAATATTTAGGTGCGAAAGAGTTTAGTGGTGAGGTGGTAATCAGCTGCCAAAATTTGAACGGATTATTAAAGATGTCAAAAGCTAAAATAAGTTTATCAGCTGAAAAGGGGAACATTCTCCATGAAAAATGAAAAATGTGATTTATTTGTAATATCTAACAGAAAACAACTACTTCCCCGGCACAAGCCACGCTGGACATTGTACTACATCTGATAGATATTGTGAAAAGACTAACTGAAAACGAAAGAAAAAATCTGAAAGTGAAAATTCGCATTTTTAGTCAGATAGCTGACTTTTTTAATTCTTTCTAGTTTTCATTGAAAAAATCATTAAATCAGCATTTTCATCTATACAAGGATCGCCACTTTTTGCACAACTCTTTGTTTTCGATTGGAAAGCAAGGTGAATAAATTTTGTTTTTGGTACTACTGATATGGTGCATTCAGCATTTAGGCACTGGGCTTTTGGAACTTTTCACTCCTTCCGCCGTGACAAGTTATCTGATTCGGATACTATGAACACTACAGAATATCACTAAATTGAATTTTTTGTCAAAAAATCGATAATTAAGTCGAATAAAATATAAATGGATACACTACCGCTTATGACAAGAAATACTTTATTCACTTGATGCGTTCCCACTAGGTGGCGCTAAAAATTTAGGTGCGAAACAATATAATGGTGATCGGCTGCTAAACTCCATAAGAGACCATAGTGTTTAATTTCAATCTCATTTGTTTGAAGTACTCGAGATGTCGAAAGTTGAAATGAGTTTATCAGACATTTTTATCAACGTCGACATTGCCAAGTCTAGCAAAACTCTTTGTTTTTTAATGGAAACTAATGTAAAGAAACTTTGATAGTACATTCAGCATTGCGGCACTGAGCAAATAATATGCTTATTAATGGAAATTTTGACTTCTGCCTCCATTTCAAGTTTACTTATTCTGAAACTGTGAACACCAAAGAATATCATTCGGAAATCAATTTATTTTCCAAAAATTTATTCAAAATAGGAAAACAATTGAAATAGATACACTACCGTTTATGGTTTATGGTTTATGGAAAAATGAAGTTCGTTATTGTCACTTATCAATATATTTCATCTGCCTGTGGTGCGTTGCGTAGACAACTTTGTCAAAAAGAAATTTTCGTCTCATTGACGCACGGTATAAATGATCCTCGTTCAAGATTTGGTGTCAACCGAAAACATAGCCCCGTTTCCCATTTTGTTTACCTGTCATCATAACATCTTAACCTAAAGAATTTTTCATTTTACTTTTGCATTTTTTTTTTTTTTAAGTGTGGAGGGGAGGAGACTTCGTCGTCAGATAACGAGGTAGGAAAATGAGATACGATTGTGTTGCGGTGCACTCTAATAATTGGAATATTGGAATGTAGTCGAAATTAGTGCATTGCAGAATACTTGCATTAGAGTTGACATTTCAAATTTCCAAACGTTGAACAGGGACAGGGGGAACAAAAAATGGTAATTTTAATCAAATGTAAAATATCCCTTATTATTGACATTATCAAAAAGTTAATTCAAGGAGGTTGTTTAGAATTGAAAACAATATCCAAATTTGAAATCACACCCACCGGCCGTTGTTTACTTTTGATCAAAATTCTATTTTAGTTCCGCCCTGTACACCTTTTTGGAAATTTGAAATTTTGACAACGTATATGCAGTATTCTGCGATGCACTAATTTTTATGAAGAATCAAAATTTCTGACAAATCGATAATAAAAAAGTTTTATATATGGTACAAATTTTTGTAACTCACTGTATATAGTCTGGACCACATTTTGATAGGCTACCCATTTTAGGCGTATTCGTATATTTATGAAACTTCGTGAGAAGTATGTTTCATCCGTTAAACAGGACGGTGAAGGTTGACCTCTTTTCGGCAACTGTACTATTTTTACCCATTTTCCCACAATTTCGTAATCTATGCGGCGGATACCCGGCTACCAATTTTATCTGACGATGGACAATTGGGGGATTGATGCTAAATATAGGATTAGAGGTAAAAACACAGCAAATAATGTAGATGATTCACTGCAGTATCATGCTTTGGACTGATGTGTAGAAGGGGGTTTTGGTCAAATACAAACATTCATACACACGCATCTTGACTTATTGTAAAGTTTTGCTGGAACTCTTCGTCGGTACAACCAACTATCAATATTTTTATAAAGCCAGCTTCTCGTAATTTTTTTTCTGCTATAGTATCGTATGGAATTTTGGAAATTCATAGAAAATGGATTTGTGGCGGAAGGTTACATAGAACAAATCATTTTCTCTAAAAACAAAGTGTCAATCAATAATGATATAGTTAATTCGGTTACAGAAAGTTTCGGAAAAATCTGAAGTTGAATTTCGGTCATATCTCTGCAAAATTTATGTGTTTTTTGAGATATTCAAAAAATATTGGACCCACAGATCTTGAGAACATAATAGATAACTTTTTCGGAAAGGACATGATTTCAGATTCAATTCCGGTGCAAACTTCAGAGAGATATTTACACAATCCCAAGACATATTAGACGGAAAGAGATGTTAAAATGCATTTAATTTTCTACACGGGTGGTAAAATCTTAAAAATTAAAATGAACTGTGTACAATAATAGCTATCGAACATTACTGATATAACCTTCAATCTACATGAAATTACAGACTGTTCTGTCTCCGTCAAAGAGTAAGACTCTTGTGTGAAAGTGTAAATCAGCCCTGCCCTGCCTCGCGAATCAAACAAGAATTCTTTCGGTGCAGTGGGGTGTGGCTATAAATACTATTTTGCGCAAACTGGAGCCCATTTGCGTGATGAATGAATGAATTGTGAGTGACATTTTGGAAAATAAATATTTTTTTGTTTTTTCGAGGAGTTACACAACGAAAATGTGGTTCAAACTATCGTGTGCTTCAATTTTGGTAAGTACATGTTCACACTACCTTCACACTATTGTGTCATACTAAATCATCATTTATTCGAAAAAAGTTGAAATTTTCCCTCTTTAAGAAGAAACGACATACATATGTTTCGTTCAATATAAAGGGACTCATCATCTCGCCTCAGATTTTTTCGATAGGAACAACTCCCTAAGGTATTTCGAATGGAAACAAACTACAAAATGAGCAAAATATAAAAAACTTATTTCCCTGGTTTTGTCCATCAAAGATATCCCATTTAAACGAATGCTGCATGCGCATTCTCTTGAATTATATCAACGTTTTTTAAATCCACAATTCTTTTAAAACAGCTTTAATTTAATCTACTCTAACGCCAATGAAAACTATTTACGGTTCAACAACGAAATAGTTATGTTCCTACGACCACATTGGAAAGTGACGTATATATCGCACGGTATAGTCTGATGGAAAGTACAGGAGGGGAAAGTGACTTTTCGCACACTTGCGAATGAGCTGACAAATGCAAAATTTCTATTATATAGGCCCTATTTAAATTTAAATATTTCATATTTTCATTTGAAGCACGAAAACAATAATTTTGAACGCGTACATTTTTTCATTTTCATAATAGAAAAAATGGTAACACCTTGCGTGAAATCCAACCCACGACCTCTTTATTACAACAAGCGTCGCCTCACGCTCTACAATTGAACCAATTCCACTCTCATTTGACAATATTAGTCTGCAATATAATTGAAAATAACATTTTATTTGGATCTCGTAAGAATTATGTAAATATAATTGCTTTTATTTGAAAATAACTAAGTATTTGAGATAAATGAAGTCAGTTAAAATTGACTAGTGTCTCGCTTATACCTTCGGAAATGTTGGAACGTTAGAGTCTTTTCACAATATCCATCAGATGTAGTTCAATGTCCAGCGTTGCTTTAGCAGAGGAAGTAGTTGTTTTCTGTTAGAAAAACAAATTTTTCGTTTTTAAATTCTCATGGAGAATGTTCCCCTTTTCAATGTTATGTTATGCCCAGAGGCGTTTAAAGGATTACAGACGCTTGAGGCTAAAAATTAATCGTCGCCTGTGAACGATTTTGTTTCCAGCGCTGCCAACTTTTGACTTTTTCCTAGGATCTGCTGGCGCTTCTAAAATTTGCAGCGCCTGAGGCCCAATCAGACTTGTGGATAAAACGCCCCTGGTTGACAAGCAAACAACGAATGCAATATAGTCTCAGGAGCCCCACGACACGCATCTAGTGTCCGAGACCTTTACACGCAACTAAGGTAGACCAGATGAGTGTTGAAGACATATTATGAATTCCTAGGTCTCCGATTTCAGCACACTTTTCTTGAGGAATGCGAGGGTCACATTTTTTGATAAGCCATTTTCTCATCCTTCTCATCTTTGTTTAGCTGAGGGAGGACCTCAGTCTCCGCAGCTTTAATGTAAGCTTTTTGCTGATCGGGTTCCAACTCTGTGTCAGAGTTTGAATTCAATGAGACTTTCCATTTAGACACTTCATAATTAAAAATTTACGGCCCCCGCTGTAGTATGAGCAAGTATAACCGTGAAAACAATTTAGAAAGCAAGCTCATATGAAGATGAATCATTTTGCAAGTTTTTACGTTGAGTTTTCGCTGTTCTTCTTGAACCCATTTCACCACTACACAGGAATAGATCAGGATCGGAATGGCAAGCATATTATAGTTGCAGAGACTTTGTTCTTCCCCGATAGTTCTGATGGCCATCAGATCTGTTGGGTTTGAAGCTGATATTTGCCGCAGAGAGAGTTTTTAACTGTGATTACCTCTTACTTGTTACAAAAAAAATCTAATTAAAGTGTCTGAATCATAGGAAAAATAATATATGGAAATATAGAATAAACCATAATTCAATTCATAGCCTCTGGCAGTTTCTTTCCTGCGAAATCAGTACCTATACCCTGAAAATGCCAAATTCTGTAAATCACTGAATTTACCTTCCTAAGTTTCAACTCACCGGTCCGGTCCTTGAGGCATACAGTTCTTGTTAGAAATAATTATTGGGCTATGTTAACACAATGATTTAACTATTGAAATAAAGAGAATCAAACAGAACACTGCACACTATCAGAAATACTTATAAAATGTTTTAAGAATAGCGTCAGCCAAATACAAATTCTACTTGACTTTCTACTCGAAAAACAACTCTGGTCATTTTGTGTCGTGTCGGTGATGTCATGCTCAATTTTGGTACCCACCTTATATTGACAAAATCGCAATGAAACCAAAATTCATGTTGCTCATACTGCACGGAGTCCTGCGTGATACATCTACCTATCGATGAGCAAGGATCTTCTTGCATCTAGTGACCCCCTTCTTTGACTCTCTCTGATCATATATCTGTTCATACTCCGGGTCAACTGAAAAGACTATTTGCGTGTATAAGATACGCGTAACTGTTTACGTTTTCAGGAGTTTACTTTCTGCATTCACCCTCCATTTATTCCCAATTCAATAACTTACATTTTTATCGTTTAGTGCCAGTTAGGTTATATCTTTAGAAACAATAAATTAATTGAATTGAATTGAATTGAAAATTAGTTATAATAACTCGTTTATTTTCTAAATAGGTGATGCTATCAAGATTTTTGGGGGTTGCCTGGGGAGAATTATGATAATCAGACACAATGACTGTCCTTTTTCAAATTACTGAAAATCAGTTGGTTGTACACATTGTATTCGAAAATGCATAGCACACATTGTGTAACAACGATTAATTTTCAAGAACGGAATAGAGAGTGTTTCAGTAATGAATAATATTGCTCTAGAATTTGATATTTTTTGTTTGCGTTCATTGGGTAATCTATTAAATTTCCGCACGTGTGATTATTGCTATGTTTTTGTTTTTCATTCTATGTAGATCTCGCCATTTGAAAAAAAATTCTCATAATTCCAGAATGTGACGATATAACCTAAATATTTGTTTTATAATTTTTAGTGTCATTTTGAATAACAATGTGGCAATAAAATGTGTTGTGCTTCAACAATTTGATATTACCCAAGCGAATTAGATGAATGAGTAAATATAATAATAAAATTCGATTTTTCACATGACAACAATGTGTTAAGCTCCAAAAGAAGAATTGTGACAATTGTATCATCGATCCATCATGGAGAGGTCACATTTGAATTGGTGGAGGAGTACAGTTCGACAAACCTAGCTGAATAGGTAGAATTGCGCATATGTTCATGTTGAGTGCCTCATCACTGGATATTTTACGGACTATAATCCGTTGTGCGACGAGTGCACATCATGTTTTCACCTTTTTAACTAAATGGGTAGAACTGTACCTATTCATTAACGATATTCAATATTATTTCTCGTAGGCTACCGTCTCTGAAGGAATTAATTGCATGAAGACAATCCACTGAGAATTAAGAATGAAATAAGATGAATATGAGCTTATGTGATAGAATCATTATTCTTCCGCAAAGTATGACATTTAAAAAATTCGAAATATAATTGAATTCAATAGTATGACTTTTTGATGTTAATGATAATAGTAGAATCATCTTAAAAATCGGTTTGATTAATCTGAATTATTTTTCGATTTTCAGTAGGTCATCTCAAATTCGTAAAGTAGACCAAATAAGTCTTTCATCTCCTGCACGGGCTATAAATGTAAAAATTCTTATAAAAATGAAAAAAAAAACGGAAAAAACGAAAAAAAAACGAGGGAAAAGAAAGAATAATTATTTAGTCTGATCTCACAAGAACAAACTAACCTTATGTAGACATTTGAATGCGTGGAAATTAAATACTTACATGCATTCTGCGAGGTGTAATTATGTAGTCTGATCTAACCAGAACGAACTAACCTTACGTAGACATCTATTTACAATTTTATTTTTCGTTTATTTCCCGTTTTTTTTGTTTTCGTTTTATTTTCGTGGGGTATTTTTACCGTCTAAAATAATATACCTACAGGTAAGTATGTGGGGGGGATAGTGTCATAATCAACCGTGTCATTTCTTGGGGGATATTCGAATGGGGAGGCACTGAAGCCGAAAGGGCTCTTTGTTCCTCACCCTCAAATTAATTAAAAACCCCAGATAGGCCAGATGTTATGTAAACATCATATTGAGTGAAACTTCTTACCCTTGTTGTTTTGAAACATCGACTATATGTTGTCAAATTGGTAAAGAAATATGCGATTTCAGTAGGTATCAGTCAATGCGTAATCATTAATATCTTATATTCGGATTTATCATTCTGAAATTTCCTAAATAGAAATAAATTATGCTTTTCATCGTAAAATAAAATAGCTCCCAGTTCTGACTATTGCGCATGGTCACTTACTGTTTTTTCTTAATATAGTTAATTTAGTATGAATTAATGTTTATTTTTCCTTATTTGTGACTTGATAGGTACTATTCAATCAATAATTACTAACGAAGCTGAATAAATCCACACTGAATCTGAAAAATTAAGCAAAATCCAGAAAATCTATACAACTTTAAATGAATTAGTTCGCCTCAAAAAGTTACTCAGTTTACAAAATGTTTAACTTATGTGAAAAATTATTCAGTGTATCGTCAAATTATAGGATTTCGTATTTGCCTCGCGGATTTTATGATGTGTTCGTTTTTTTATCCAGCGATTATTCCTTTTATCGAGCATTTATTCCTTTTATCATGCTTTTATTCATTTATCGAGCTTCTATTTTTTTACCAGTTTAATAAAATATTCTACAATTGCGTATTCCAATCAAATAATCATATCGAGCCTAGAAATTAATTAGCAGAGTAATAATTTGTTCCAAAAATTAATGGGCAGACACGAATTGAGGACCAAAAGAAAGGACTACGCAAAATTTATTTTTCTACCTGTAAATTCTAACACGAATTGAGGACCAAGTTGACTAAATAAAAACCTAGAAGAAATACACAAGGGATGTCATTTTACTATTTATTATACATCATTTATTAAAACACCAAAGTATTTTGCGTTCTAGAACATAATAGCTATTTATGATACAAGTTCGTAAAGTAGGACTTTTTTGTATGAGCGTGAAGCTTATTGAATGAGGCAGAGCCGAGTATGATACACAAAATGGAAATCCTTCCCGAGATTTTCAGTTCGAAATCGACAGATGTCAGTATAGTGAAATAAAATCGGTCAAAAAGATGATTTGTGGAAAAAACAAATTTCATTGGCCAAGTTGCTAACAGGGGTCCACGATTATTTCTGAACAAACGTGCAATATATTGAAAACCCCAAATGCCATGTTACAAACAATTTAGCTAGAAATGCTTCTGGGGGTTCTCCTCGACTCATATTAGAATTTCAAAGTGTTATTATGACTTCAGATCCAATATCTCATTCTCAAATACTCACCATGTTGCGTATTCCAATATAATCGAATGCCGTTTGGAATTAAAGTGGCGCCATCTATTTTCCAACAGAAAAAAAAATATGAATGATTTAAAAAAATTCAAGAGTTTGGTTTTCCATTTAAAATATTTTGGTTTCATTGTGAATGAAAAAGAAATCCAGTCAGATTATTCTGAAACGAATGCTATAAAAACAAAATGTAGGTATAACATTGAATGCAAACTAATAACTTCATCTGTTGTTTATCCTATCACATACCAATTCCATTTTTTTCTCTTCTATACAGTCATGATGTTCTCTGAACAATACGCTCACAATGTTTCTAACATTCTTGAATATTTTGTCACAAGTAATGAATTCGATCGTTTTCTTTAACGAGCTCTATCTCGTTAAAAATAAATACTCAGTCACAGTTTCTGACCTTGCCACTGGTTTTTGTTGAACGTAGAACTAGTCTACCTATTTCTCGAATTCCAAGTGTAGTTAGTTACGTCCATAAACGTCCTCGAATTCAGCTAACGGTATCAATCAGAGAATTTAAAAATTGGTGTAATAATTATGTCTCGAGATTGCAAAACTACAGTTGATTCAATTATTTTCTGAATAGTGTCAGTTATTGTACTCATGAATTCAGTACCCAACATAGTTCAGAGGTCAATAAAAGTCTCTATTTCTTTCAAGTTTTTGGTCGAATCTATACAGTGTGTCTCACTTCTCATAGAAACACCCCCGTATATTCGGTAATTATTGGAGTAGAACTCTATAAATTTCAAGATCAGCAGATGTTCTGGCAGTGAGTTTGAATTAAGTCTAGGTTTGATCTGAGTGACATACACTACCCGTCAGAGGCGATGGAAATATTGATTTGTGCGAAATATAATATTAGGGGACAATATAGTCTCAAAATTTCAACAGATTCGAAATGAGGACATAAAATTTAGTACCAATACACATTTTTGCTGAAATATTTGTTTCACTTCTCATCAAATATACTTACTAAATTTGATGCCCAGATTCCAAATTTTGAGCAAATATTGTCTCCTAGTATTATTTTTCGCAAAATCGGTATTTTCATCGCCTCTATGTCACTCATATAAGATCAGATCAACCCCAAACTAAATATTTTAATTCATTGCCGGTGCGTCTATCGATCCTGATATTTGCTAGATCTAGTGGTATAATTGCGAAAGATACGGGGCTGTTTCCATTTTAAGTGACACAAATTTGGTTTTGTATTAGTATTCAATTTGATGTCCTGATTCTGAATCCGTTGAAACTTTGAGCCTATATTATCGTTATTTCCATCGTCTCTGAGCGTCACTCAAATCTATCCGGGACAAGATTTGGATCCATTGTCGGTAGATCTACCAATCCTAAAATGTTAATTCTACTCTCAGAATAACGGAAGATGCATGAAAAATTGTGGTAAAGATGCGGGAGTGTTTCCATGAAAAGTTGTGGTAGTGAATTTGATGTCCTGATTCCGAGTCCGTAGAAATTTTGAGCTTTTATTGTTCCCTAATATTATTTTTCGTGAAAATCGGTATTTCCATCGCCTCTGGCGGGCAGTGTATGTAACTCAGATTAGTTCTACTCCAATAATTATGGAAAATACGGGATAGTTTCCATGATACGTGAGACACACTGTATAGAGTGTCTCCGTTTGAGCTGCATACGTATGCAATCATAATTGTTCAATCGAGACCACAGTAGACACAAACAGAATAAAACAAATATTTCACAGATCTGAGAGAAAAACATGAAAAATCGAAAATTTAAGAATAATTACAAAAGTTTTCACTGGTCAAGTGGCAATTAACTAGGATATTGCTGTGTACTCGTTCAGAAAAGTCCAAAAGTTCTGCAAACTTGAAGTAGTTTTGAATATATATTATTTCATATCACGAATCAATTTTGCAACCAATTCAAGTGTACGAAACATTTTTTTTATCGACCTATACTATTTTTCTTTGATATATCAAACTTAACAGATACATCGGAAAAATATTCCGAACAGTTGTGTACATATGCGGGGTAAAGTCACAATAATGAAAATTGAATAGTAAAACTTAAAAAAATAAAAATGGGTTCATCAAATGGATTAGTGTTAAAGATATCTTCATTTTCGATGTTATTCAAAAAAATTGAATCGTTTAGGCGCAGTGCTGAAAAATCTTTATTTTTGGTCGACTTTATCATGTTTGACGGTATCTCATAAACACGAAAATACCACATTTCCATTTAACCCATACCGACTTAAGCAGTAAAGACCAGAGTTTACACGAACATTGAATATATTTGAGATGGATATTTCGAGATCCAAATTCAGGAAGTAACGAGAACATATTTACAACGCATGTACAGACAATTTGAAGCAAATAAGGCGGAATGGAACTTACTTGTTCTTAAAAAGAATACCTTATGATAGACTGACCAATGGCCTAAAAGAAAAGATGCAGTACAGTTCGACAAACATAGATAAAACTATGAAATTTCTTGCGCGAATGTTTGATTTTAAGTAACTTTTCACTGGATATATTACGGTCCCATAGTACGACTAATGCGAATCATGGGCTTGCAAATTTCACGCTTTCAGATATGTTTGCCAAACTGTATGTAGATTGTCATCAACGTCACAAGTAATCCTGAAAACCATCTAGTAACAAATTCATTGAAGTATAATTTCAAGTTTCATGCAATGCTTTCAATAATTAACCGTACACTTCTCAATATATATATAATCATGAAAATCTGAAATTTACGAATTTATCCATCGAATCTATCAGATACTTGAAATAGTACTGTTATTTCAACAGAACTTGATTACTGAATAATGTAAGTACTTACTTATTAACCAACGAATATTCATGATTTCGAATGAAAACTAAAAATGATATATTACCTCTGAATTCTACGAAATATACATTTCGATCGTTGATGAGAATATTTTAATAAGAAAGTCTGAACGGGAATTAACGACATGTGAAAGTGAAACAAATTTTGTTTGTGGTTTGGTTATGCCTGATACTTGTAAGAAATCCTAATAGAAGTATGTTTTCATGTTACTGATAAATAAAATAAGAATTTTAATTGCGTTCAGGAACGACTTGTAGTTTTTGTCTTGAAACAATCACCATAGACGGTTCAATAGTACCCAATGTTATTCTTGTGGTTTCCGGGTTTTGTCATTGTCTTCTTTGGTTAAAATCTACAAACGTTTCAACTGCAACTGCGGCAGTCATCTTCAGTGGCGTGGTCGAAGTACTTTTCTTGACGTATCAACTGACGTATACAGGGTGACCCAGGGTTAAACCGCCAAACGTTCAGTATCGGTTGTTGAGGTGAATATAAGACTTTTTCTTCATTCAAGCATGTGTCCCAACTTTCTTCGTTTTCGAGATACAGGGTGTCAAAGTTTTCAGAAAAAAACAGTTTTTTATTCATTACTCAAAAACCCTTTGGCTGGTTCTGATCAAACTTGCCATGCTTATTCGTGGTAATAAAATGCGTATTTTAGTGAACATAGATTAAAAATATATATATATATATATATATATTATATTTATATATATTATTCCGAAAACTTTGACACCCTGTATCTTGAAAACGAATTAAGTTTTGGCACATACTTATATGAAGAAAAAACCATATTTTCACCTTGAAAACCGAAACTGAACGTTTGGCGGTTAAACCCTGGGTCACCCTGTATATGCCCTACGGTGCAAAACTCACTGAAATATTCTCAATTTGCAACAGCCTAGCTTCAGAACCCTACAACATTTTTATTCTTTGTATATCCAATGTATGGAGAAATTAGTCGTTCCTTTTCTGAAACATATCAATCTCTACTTACATTGAATCAACACTAATCAATGAAGCTGCAAAACCACTATTATATCAAATTTATAATACAGGGTGTATCTTAAATGATGTTATATTTCAGGTGGTGATTCCTTGTCACATTTTATGAAAAAAGGTCCACATAAACGTGTGTATTAACTTGCTTCGTTTCCGAGTTAAGGGGTATCAAAAGTTACAGTGGTGCTCCTAAGGTGGCGTATGGAGTTAGTAACAAGGTCTAGACAAAAAACATTATTATCCATAGTAATTAGACCCTTAGATTTGTTTGGATATAAAAATAAAAAAGATCAATCAATAATTAAAATCGCTATTTTCGGAGGAGCATTTGGTATCACCCAGATTAAGGGTTGTGATCATAGTCAACATCCTCAGCCAAGTACAGCAAATACTCGAAAATGAAAAATTTTATTTATCCACAATCACATAATAATAGGAGGTTCATCCACACATGTGAAACAAATAATCATTATTACCCTCACTGCAAAATATTAAACAGATAGTTTTGGATAATTCATTAGATATAATTTTAATATGCGAAACATGGTTGAAGAATGATATTAGTAACGACCAACTGCAATTTGACTCCTTCAATTTATACAGGGCGGACCGAAATTGTAGAGGAAAGGGATTGTGTATATATGCTAAACAACAATTTCGCTGTGAAATCATTGAGAGTAGACAGGACTACGTGTGGGAACAATATTGGATTAAAATTACCACACAGAAAAAATCATTCGCTATTGGGGTAATTTATAAGCCACATCAACAAAATACGAATGCTTTTCTGGACGAATTTGAAAGTAGCCTAATTGACATAGCGCTAACGGTGGATGAAATTATTTGCATGGGGGATTTCAATTTGGATTTGTTCGATTATGAAAATAATTGCGTTAAAAAATTCCACTCAATATTAGAAACATTAGGTCTGTGTCAAATAATTGATGTTCCTACAAGAGTCACTGCTACATCAGCAACTCTGTTGGATTATGTCATAGTTCAAGAACGTGCTGAGGTAGAAAAGGGAATAATTCATAATAGTATATCAGACCATTCAATAGTTTACTGTAACTTCGAGATAAATGGTAGTTCACGAAAACCAAAGATTTGCACATATAGAAGTTTCAAAAATTTCGATGAAAATTTATTTCACGTAGATTTATTCAATACGTCTTTTTTTTAAAATATACGACCAGCAAAATGTGGACGAAAAATTATCATTCTTGGTTAATTGTTTGAATCAACTGTTCGATAGGCATATTCCTATAATTTCATCTAGGGTTACGAAAGCAAAAGCACCATGGTTAACAGATGTTATCAAAATCATGATGAAAGAGCGAGATAAAGCTTTAAAAAATATAAAAAAACTAAATTACAGACACACCTCGATTTTTATAGACAAATTCGCAATTATACTAATAGAGCCATTCAAAGGGAGAAGAAGGCATATTTCACATACCAGTTTAATAATACATCATCAAAAGAAACGTGGAGGACACTAAGGGCCAATAAGTTTATTCCTGATAAAAACAATGATATACCTGAAAACTTGAAAAATCCGCATGAACTCAATACATTTTTTTTGAAGTCAATACCGTATAAAGAGCCAACGGAAAATCTACTGAATTTCTACAATAATAATATAGTTAATAATGAAAGCTTCAAATTTGAAGAAATAAACGATTTATTTGTATACAGAACTATATCTGAAATAAAAACGAATGCAAAAGGGTGTGATGGCATTAACATAAAGCTTATTAAACTTTGCTGTCCCCACATTGTACCATATATTACCCATATAATTAATGTATGCTTAACAGAAAACGTCTGTCCGGAAATGTGGAGGAAGGCGGTTGTACAGGTTTTACCTAAGAAGCGAAATCCGACGGAACTGAAAGATTTGAGGGGTATCAGTATTTTACCCACAATGTCGAAAATTCTAGAGAGGGCCATGGAGTTCCAAATTAAGAACTATGCTCAGCGCTTTTCTTTGATACCAGATGTACAATCGGGATTCCGAAAAGGATATAGCTGTACAGGTGCACTCCTACATATTACCGATGACATAATAAAAGCGATAGATGAAAAGAAATGTACCATACTAATTTTGTTAGATTTTAGCAGAGCCTTCGATACAATTAATTATAATTTGATGCTAGGAATCTTGAAATATCTTGGGTTTTCCTCCAATGCGTTGTTGTTAATAGGTGAGTACTTAAAAGGTAGGCAACAAAAAGTATGTATAGGTGATCGTTGTTCAGAATTCCTGAACCTTACCTCTGGAGTACCGTAGGGCTCTATACTTGGACCTTTGTTGTTTTCTATGTATACATCTCAACTACTATCCAAGCTTCAGTTATGTCAAGCTCATTTATATGCTGATGATACCCAGCTGTACTACAGCTTCCCGGTTGAAATGGCTGATGATGCACTGGACCTAGTCAATGTAGATTTGAATAGATTTGTTGAGGCAGCTACTGATCACTGTTTATGTATCAATTCAGATAAATCCAATTTGCTAATATTCGGTCCAAAAAATCACCGAGAAACGGTTAGTCAATCTGTGGATATACAGATTCTGGGAGAATCTCTAACAATTGTAGAGGAAGCAAAAAATCTAGGTGTAGTGATAGATACCAATTTGAGATTTGAAAAGTATATTAACAGACTGATACAACGAGCCTACGCTACTCTTAAAATGATTTATGGTAACAGACATTTTCTGCCGTTTCAAGTGAAGAAGTCCTTATGTGACTCTATCATATTGTCCGTGTTCAATTATGCTGATGTGCTTTATGGTCCAAATTTAACTACATACCACAAGAAAAAGATTCAAAAAGTACAAAATTCTTGCTTAAGATTGATCTATGGAATTCGTAGACCACAACGAACGTCATATAAACTTCAGGAAATCGGTTGGTTGAACATGGAAAATAGAAGAGTACATCATGCACTATGTTTTTTTCATAAAATACTTATCACGAAATTACCACCTTATCTTCATCGCAAAATTACATAATCTGAACATTAGGCATAGAGGTTTGCTTACAATACCTGCTTTTAGAACAGAAATATTCAGACGGTCCTTCAAATATCAAATTTTCGAATTGTACAACAACTTACCAGAAAACTTCAAATCTCTTTCTACGAATAAATTCAAATTAATTACTAGAAACTATTTGTTCAATTCCCAAGGGTGAATATCTGATCTTGCATTGTACTCAACACCACATAATACTCAATATAAATTTTGCAAATGATATGTTTAATTGTGAATGATAGGTTTTTTTTGTTTTCGTTTTCTTTCTGTCGTTTAGGGGTTAAGTGGAAGAACATTTTCTGCAAATGCTTCATTTGCAGGAAATGAACTTCGCCCTTTGTTTCCAAATATTTTTTTATTGTCTTTATTGATGTATTGGTATTGGTTGATTTTGGAAATAATAAAGACGATATTATTATTATTATTATTATTATAAAGTGGCCTATTATCTACCAAAGGAATAAGGTAACATTTTTCCACTAGTGAAGTAATAACTCTTTATATAGACTTTTATATACAGTATCGGAAAGTTTTCATCTCGGGTATGGTGGTTTCATAAGAGCGTAAAGAATAGCTTACTAAATGTTGAGAGAACATTGCAATTTCTCCTCTACTCGCTCGAGGAAGGGATATCGACGTAAGCTGTCAATTCGTCGGATGGGGTAACAGGAGAGGCGCACAGTAATACGTCTCTCTTATTCATGTGGTATCATCGTATCATTGCGATCCTTGTTGCTCGCATAGATTTCTGTCTATACCCCAGATGAAAAGTTTCCGATACTGTATATATTATTTACAGAACATTGAATACTTTGGTTACATGGATGAAACTGCATATTTTCCCTTCAAATTTTAGAAATACGATAGTATAACTTCTCCATTTATTGTTATTACATGCCGTTTTCCTCTCTATTCGTAAAATTCGAAAAACGCTTTTTCATAATGTGAATTTTGCAGGCAATAATTGTAGAGTTGCCTTGAGCGTCTTCAAGCATTACAGTAGAAACACAATCACTTTCTTGCATGTTTCAAAACCTTACAATTTACCTTTGCTTTCCTCAGGTCAAGTGGGCTGAAGTCCGAGACCGAGGGATTCATAATAGCCTGCCAGGATGGTATCTTCAACACCCTGGGGTGCAATTTTTGACCGTTCGCAATGATAACGTGTACTCGTATCATCACATTCTGATGATATCTGTATGTCTTTGACATACTATCCGTAACTCAGACTGTAACGATACGTGTACTCGTTGATATAATCAAAAATAACCCCTCTGGTCTACCGTAGTCGCATGATGAGTAGCAGTCCCGGACACTATATGCAGAGCGTGTTGTTGGGCTCATGAGACCATAATGCATTTACTGTCCGCGTGTCAAGCTTATACGTTCTCAGCCTATATATCCACAGGCATAATGCGGCTCTACGAGTGTTGTACTACCATCTACGACACTCGTACGGTTTAGACGAGATACCGGTGTTGCCTTATGCTCCGGAAGATATTGAGTTCGTTGTGGAGAATGAGAAGGGTCGAATCTATTGGAACCAAAGATTACTCCAGCAGTACCCCACCCCTAAGCAAATACATGCAAATAAGCAAATAAAAGGTACCGAGAATCACCATATCAAGAATACAATGAAGTCCACCAAATTGAGAGAGGCTGAACAAGAATAATAAACCCCTGAAGCCTTGAAATAGTCCTTACAGGTTTTAGTGGTACGTTTGTTGCAATTGATAACTGTCTCTGTGACACAGTTGTCACAAATAGTGTTTTTTCGGTTTTACTGCGTTTGCGTTAAATGACTGCAATTCATATATGTAGGTAGGATTGCAAAACGAGAATTATCAAGAAAGCATTGACAAATATTGTCGAAACTTCTTTTACTGTTTTCGAAAAGGCAATTGTCAATAAAACCGGTGTAAATGGACTTTCAAACCATTGATATTTTATTCAATAACACACTTTTGATGGAACTCCGGTTTAATTTTGTCTAAATAATTATGTGAATACAGTTTGGAAGCCAGTTGTTGATAGAGACTGCGCGAACCAAAGGTAATCTCAATTTTTCGCCAAAAAATTGTACGGTTTTTGTATCGTATGATTAAACTTCATCATCAGATGGAAACGTAAATATGTTTCCATTGGAATTCAAATACAGGTTAATTTTAGAAAACCAAGTTCATATCCGTTACTACTGAATCACTCTCTTCTTCAAGTTCGTTTTAGAGAGCGTTTCGTTTTGAAACTTACTTTGGTTCATTTGATAAAAACAAAAACTGAAAATTTTAAATGATCCTGACCGACACACCTATAACTTCTCAAAATAGTTCTGAAATTGTGTACCTTTATCCATATGAAATGATTTATATTATGTCAGCCGATGAAAAAATAATCAAAAGTTACCTACCCAGTTTATTGAATACATAATATGAATATGTAATATGTAACACATAAGGTTATATCACTATGCCATTCTTTGTTTTCGCTTTCTGATCTACTTTCTTCAATGCTCTTTGAATTCAAAATTTCGTTCAATTATCATTCGGAAAGTGGGTCAGAGCTGACTTGGAGATTCTTTCAAGTTTATTGCTGTCCTTTTACACTTTCGACGCATTACGATTCTTTCTGTAAGCAGAGCAACATTTTAATTACTTAATACAACAATTCGGAATGTCGAAATCATTTCCGAACAAAAAATGCATATAAACATATCGATTTATATATAGGAGAATTTTTTCGAATAATTATCTGTCCTTGGGTTATTACTACTGATTTATTCTGTGTTAAAACATTTCAATACCTGTAAACTCATTGTTACAAAGCATTGAAGATGACTGTGTTGATATTCGAAACGTCGACAAGAAAATATTAGATTCTCTTCGAAATATTGATCCAAATTCAAACAAACTTCCTGACGATTAATTTATAATTGATCACAAACCTAACTGAACTTACCATATTTCTGAATCTACCATCAGATCGAGATGAAAATAAATTTAATTCATCAGATATGACTCTTTCTCAGTGAAATCCAAGCTGACTGTATCTGATTCATTGACGTCAGTCTTTTGAAATAATTCCTCCTGATAGGTAGTTAGTTTTACAATAAACCGGGTATTAGTGGTATTAGTTGGGTATTAGTCAAGAAGGTTCATTTATGGACACACTGTATTCATTCTATATTCAATTTGAACTTCTATTATTATCATTATTAATCATTATAACTTTGCTCTTACTTAGGTATTTTTGAGACATTTTTATTCGTGTTGTTGAGGAGTGCGAAAGATGAATCTATAGTGAGAGCTTTTACTACATTTTATTCAACTGACCCAATAACTAAATTTGTTTCACTTCGAACAGTAATCTTTGATCTAATCAATGACTTGTTGCAATTTTCTGATATCAGGTGCATTTGTACTCATTTTATGGATCTGGTCAAGGTTATAAACAACTTGAGATATAATCTCATTCCACAGATTATCATTCGGTTTTATCATATTCCCATTTTTCACGCCATTTTTATCAGCACGTAGGTAAAATTTTTAGAAAAACACTTCAATTTATTGAGGTCATTTTCATTCACTGACTCATAGACCGGGAGATGACATACTTTGGATACGACTTTATTCAGTATGCTTTTTGGAGGCCAGTATTGTCCGCGTATCCTCATGATAATAAGGCATGAATCAAAGAATCGTCGAAGGTTCTGACCTTATAGTTTCCGAGATACAGCTTTTCAAAATTTGGCAAGTTTTTCAAATGTGAGATAATTTTCATGCTTCGTCATATTGTCTGTATATCTTCAACAACCTAACGGTTATGAGTCAGTAGAGTGAACATTCATTCGATTAAACATTTTGAAGGGTGAGAGGGAAGGAGTGGGGAGGTTTGGTGGGGGGTCAATGCTTCCCTATTCATCGTCCTCGATCTCCTGAAATTCTATAAGATTTGGGTGAATAATAAATAGGAACCTATCAATCTTGTCGTTGTTGACATCGACGTCTACCGTTATTTCAGGCAGGTTTTCACAGGACTGGCCATTGCAGGTTCCGCAGACAAGTGAACAATTCCAACCTGTTTTCCTGTCGCTGCAAGCTTTTGGCATCCCTTCTTACAACCTCAGAAAATCACGTTCAGCAGGTTCGAGGAGGGTACTTTCCTTAAAATCCTCTTTGGGGTAAGGCGTCGGACTGTAGCAACCCATCCCCATTCGAGCGGTTTTTTTTCTGTAACCCAGCCACTGCTGCACCTGCGAGTGAGGAAGTCTGGCCAGGTTGAAACTGACCTCTGCTGCAGCCTTTGTAAAAAGCTGGCAGCGCTTTGTTGGGGGTTTGAGTGGACGTTTTCCCACCGTTCAGCTTCATGAGGATTTTCTCCCCGGCTTCAGCTACTTGGGCAGGTGTCGCAGCTGGATATTCAAAAGTGATCCGGTAGGTTGCCGAAATCGAAAACTTGGATTTTGCATCTCAGTCACATCCCATACTAGTAAAAACAGAAAAACCCACTATCATCATTTGATGTAACTTAGGTCCACCCTTTACATGAATAGGTTACTGGATTACTTATTTTTGAATACTTAGTCTGATTTCAGTTTCCTTTTTTTTTCAGATATTGCTAGAACTCTCATCCGCACAATATCCTCCGAGATTGCAAATACCCGGAGCTCTCGTATCGCAGGGAGGGCGACCAGCTCAGAGACAACAAAGAATAAATGCCGCCGATTTCGTCCCTCGACCACGTAGGCCGCACCCAAGTTCACCCCCACTTCGGGAAGTCCGGCCTGTAGTTGAAGAAGAACAGGAAAATTATCCACAATCGATAGGCTCGTTCGACGACGAAGTAAACAAACTCAGTATTCCTGCACTGGCTACTGCCGTCAGACAAGCGGAAGAAGACGAACCAACACTGAGACCATCTCCCCTGCCTTTCCGGCCCGAAAAACCCATTCCTATAACGAGAGATCAAATCAGGGACAGGCCTAATGATGCACCTTCCCAGAGATCAACAAACAGACAGGAGCACAGAAATTTGCCACCGATAACTCAGAGTAGACCAAAACCAATTCGACCTGTAGTGAGACAGGAACTTGATGAGGATGACGATGATTCCTCCAATATCCCAATAAGACAGCAAATCAGATCGAAGGTAGGTTGAAACGGATCGAAACTGTCCTGGTTCTTCATAGAAAACAGCTGGGTACTGGTCTTTTTCTACAATGTCTTTAATTTCACCATATATTTCTTTCTATAGAACCTATAACAAATTGGAAGTCAAGTTACGATAATTTGATAAAAGTAGTAGTAAATGTGGGAAGGCATATAAGCCTACAAGTGCCATTCCTACTCTCCTCATTCCAAACTGCATCTGCTCTCCTTCGTATTGTCATCTTTGTCAAGTGATCAGTAAGTTCGTTCAAACCGCTTCCTCGGGAAAGCCGTGGTAGGTCTGGTTTCAGCTGCGAGCTTTTCACGAGGTACCAAACCTGCAGCACTCGATCTTAGGATCCTCCTCAGCACCCATTGAAGTCAGGTTTTCCAGTTCTCACAAATAATGGATGGGTATCAACCGGGCGGTGTAGTGGCCACGAGCGATTTTTCTAATGACTACCAATTCCGCAGTGTTCGAACTGAGGCTTCTGCTTCAATTGGAGATGAATGTCCCAGTTCTAGCAGGGAGTTCCTTCACCAGGGCCGTGAGGCAGCCGCGACCGATTATTTCACAAGCTACCAGGCTACGAGGTCCCTTCCTTGGCTCACATTGGAGTCATGCTTCCCAGCTGTCACGAATACTCCTTTCAGTTCTTCTCTCCGTGATTCATTGCAGGAAAATCCTTCAATCCGCCTTCTCGTGAAAGCCCTGGTAGAGCTGGTTCTCAGCAGGGCGATGACGCAGCAGTGGGCGATTCTTTCACAAGCTACCAGACTTGCAGCCCTAAATCCTGGTTCTCACAAATACTTCATTCAGTTCTTCTCCTCGTGAACACCGGCCGGATTGGTTAGATCTGAACTAATCGGATCATTAGTAACAGACAGAAACTGGAAAACCCCGAAAATTTGGCGATTTTTTGTAAAATTCACAACTCCACTACGACACTAGAGAATGATGTGTACTTCATTTGATTTTTTTGGCACTATCTTGCAGCGGGCCTGGATGCTCTAGTGATAGTCCGGTTTCAATTTTTCAAACAGATTTTGAAAAAAAAAAATTTAGTACTACAAAACGTATATCCTCATTTCTCAGCGAAATGGGTGAAAAAAACTTACCAACATGACTGAAAACGGCCGAGCCCGCCTATGTTGTCGAGTAGTAGGAGATACCGGGAAATGAGAGGACGTAATAACCCCTTTGCAGTAATCCTCCCCTCACGTTTTGTAACTTCTAAAATCTGTTTGAGACATTTAAATTGGGCTATCACTAGAGCAACCAAGAACGCTGCAAGATAGTGCAAAAAAAATTCAAATTGCAATTGTGCCATAACTAATAGTCAGACAGTGCCTGTTTTTCGCACAAATGCAGTACACGCGATTTACTACTTTCGTGAGAAGGGCCAACTTTATGAACTGAAAAATGGTTGAGTTGTGATTTTTTTAAAAAATCGCAAAATTTCCGGATTTTCTCCGTTACTAATGATCCGATCCGGTCGTATTTCAAATCTCTACAATTCTTCCAATTGGAGTAACCAGATTGCTGATTAATTTAAATTTTATAAGCAAAACACTTTGAAAAATACGGTTTTTTGTATTTTATAACAAATTAATAAATATAGGTTGCGAGTCCAAAACATAACAGAATATAACTACGTACTATCTTTCATGTGATGGCACAGTTCGGTTTCCTAATTTTTATTACGACAAAATCCTCTACTGATTGGCCTACCTGAATAACAGTTATATTTGTGAATTATGAATTTTGATAAAACAATCATGATTTCTGACCCCAAAACACTCACATTTTAATTTTGAATCGAATCGGACCATTATCACAAATCTCGTCAGCCATCTTGGAGCCGCCATTTTTTTTTATAACAAAAATGTCTTTTTGCATTGTCACCGGAATTATGAACACCAAATTTCAAATCATTCGAACGTCTGGAAGTGGGTGAAAATCACGTTCAAAGTTTCCGTTACATAACACATACAAGTGAAGCTAATATAAGCGTGTTAAAAACATAGGAATTTTTATATCTTATTTTTCATGACGATCTTCTATAACAAGTAGTAACGGCTACATCAATTAAATTAAAAGCCGCACTGTATACGATTCCATTGATTTATTCAATTTAATTTTTTCTTTTTTTCTCAACCACTTTTACAGGTTAGACAGCAGCAGCAAGAGTTCCAAAATGCTCCCCAGAGACCTGCCCCCCAAGTTCATTACAATGTGAATGATAACACCAGAGGCAAAAAACCTGTTGTTCAGATTCTGAGAAAATACAGAACGGATAACCCAGATGGTACCATAACTTGGGGTTTCGAAAATGATGACGGAACTTTCAAAGAAGAAACCTTAGGAATTGACTGTACTATAAAAGGAAAATATGGTTACGTAGACCCTGAAGGAACAAGAAGGTGAATGTGGTAGATTATTCTTGATAAATTGTATTATGCCATAAAGTCTGCCCAATTCGGAAGTTCACTTTGCTACCGATATTCTGAAAATGAAATATCTAATAAAAAATTCACGTTATGTCAAGATAATTTCTCACCTCAGACGGTGATCAATAAATATAAAAATCGTTGGTGCAACAGCAAATAATAATAAAAATATTTCCTACTCGAACAAACTATGACTTCGACTATAATTATATGAATGTGTATGTGAGATATATTAGTAGTACCATTATTGACGTGTGACACATGTTTATATACAGTGTAGGCCATTATGTTGACAACGGATGAAAAATATTTTTATTATCGGATACGAGATGGGATACATATCGGAAAAAAGTGGGATTATTTTCGGAGATTACAGAAAAAGTTGTTTACAATCTAATTTTATGTCCATGTGCAAGATTTGAAGATTATATCTAAAGTAATTGAGAATTGCAATTTTTTGGTCATAAATAATTCTTATGGATCATTATGAACTTATGCAAAATATGAAATTAGGTTTTTACAAAAAACTGGTTTTCACAATCGGCTGTAGCAATGGTCCATATTGTTGAAACTCCGTAAAAAATTTTAAAACTCTTCATATTTCAAGAATCACAATAGTGTTTGAAAAATAAAATTAATTCTATTTTGATGACTAAATAAGTTTATAATGATTCCCAAAAGTTATTCAAGCCAAAAAAGCAGCCTTTTTCAATCAACAAAAAATGTTCAAAATATAATCAAATTACGCTTATGAGCCTAAAATTGAATTTTGAACAAATTTTTTTGTTATTTATGGAAATAACCCCACTCTATGCCCATTTGCAATGGAATTTTCAAAATTGCTGCCGTATTGGTATGGCCACGTCACTTATGTCAAAATGAAATGTTTTGTTTTTCCGATATACCAGACAAGATCCACTATTCACTCATAATATCAGTCATATTTAATATACAAACCCATTTCGAATCTCAGTTACAGGGTGTTTGAGTCAGAAAAAAATATAATTTTAATTTAAAATTTCTGTACTTTTCAAAATTTTATCACGTTATCTGACACATTGGTGCCGGAATTTTTATAATATGACGTATTGTGTACACCTTAAACATTTTGTTGAGTCATTCTTTATCTTTCCTCTAATCTAGATAATAGATACTTTCTTGAAATATCAGAATCCTTCATTATCTTAAAAACGATTCCATCTAGATAAGCAAAAATGTAACCTTCTCAGTTGTTAAATCGACAAATGAATATGGCAATATAACAAATATGTTTTGATTCGGACAGAGCGACCACCTGCAAACTAATTTTGAGGTTTTGCCTCTCATCAGTTCAGGTTAGGGTAGTCTTTCAGACAGACAGGTAAAATAGCCTACAAGGCCAGTAGAGAGAGACATTAAAAATCGAAAATTTAACAGTAATTCCAAAAGTTTTCAAACTTTGCTCAAGTGAAGGTACATCGAGAAAGCACTAAATCTCAGTTTGCAACCTATTCTGAAGTCTGCAACATTGTCAAAATTGCTGCGGTATACTCGTTAAAAAAATCTCAAAAGTTCTCCAGGAGTAGTATTAAATATTTTTTCTAATTTGGACATATAAAGTTGAACTTTTCAAAACTGACGTGAATTTCATAACGTCCAACTTTTCATCACCAGTTATGAAATGTTTCACTTTTCCTAATTAGGAAAAGTTCATTACGTCATCAATTTCTTGGCAGGAATCAATGACAGCACAGCAATTCTTGCAGCCTCTTCAAAATCGCTTGGGATATCTGAACCGGAATCAGACATTTATATCTCTATTAATAAATTATTTCCGTCTTTGGAATTGAATAAATAACGTTTGTCAATTTTGACATTGAAGTTATGTATTAGGATCATCAATAACAGAGGGTACCATGGAAACATACCTTCAGAGATATCTACTGATTTTTCCCGATTTTTAAATAAAAAATACATATTCATATTCCATTACGTTCACAGGCTTTCCAGGTATTCAAAATTAGAAAAAATCTTGTATCTAACATGTTACGAAATAACATTTTGCAGGAACTCGCATCGCTCGTCCCGCAAACTGGTTACATAAATAGCCATCATTTCATATCACGAATCAAGTTTGCAACTAATTTAAGTGCAGTAATACACCAGTAATACCTGAAAATGCCTAAGTAATACCCCTAATTCCCAACTAATACCCGAGTAATGCCCTTAATACCCAAGACATGTACACCAAAGTTCCCCAGCGGTTTCTTCCTCGTTGTATGGTGTTGTCCTCAATTGATAGAGCATGCTCTGCAACCGCGGATTTCATGGAATACCCATACGTGCGGTTCCTCTTGTGTTCGGTTAAGCAGTACGTGCACTGAATCCGCTCGACTCGGATCGGCACGACGGTTACCCGCGCACTGATTCGACTAGCAACTAGTTCTCTCGGCCGTAGTCGAGTCGAGTCGAACGGTCTCTGCCGTTCCGATTGGAATTAGTGCGCGGAGGTATATTGAAATAGGAACAATGCAAAACGTTCGACAATGCCGTGCCGTGCCGATCCGAGTCGAGCGGATTCAGTGCGCGTACTGCTTTAGGTCGGATTTTCATGCATAGGATATCCGATGTACGAAAATGTTCTTGATTGGTTGATAAAATGTTCTGATTGGTTGAATTTTTGTCACACCTACCAATTCAACGAATCAGAGCATTTTCGTACCATCGGATTGTCGGATATCGTATGCATAAAAATCCTGCCTTAGGCAGGTTTTTATGCTCCTTGTCAACACAGCTGCAAGGAATGGGGTAGATAACTGAAGTAGAGTTTTTAGGGTCGTTTGCGGATCTGAGACTTTGGCCAATGGTCTTCGTTGGTTTGAATATTGTTTCGACTTCATTTTTTCCAGTGGCTTGCCAATGCTGTCTGTGACATTCTTAATGTACGGTAGAAATGCTCCCTTCTCCGTGGTGTGCGTTGTTTTGTGTCCTCTGCTCTGTTAGTGTTTTTTTTCTCATATGGCCCGTTTTATTTCTTGCGGAGTATACCAATTATTACCCAATAAACTTTCCAAGTGTCTCCGTTCTTCATTGAGATGTTCTGGTACACTTATTCGTACAGCCCAGCCGGCTCAGTATTTTTATTTCTACCCGTTTTTTTTTTTGGTGATGATTTCAAGTGGTCATTTCAAAACGAATCACTTTTTCATATTGAATTACGCTAATCGACAAATATTTACAGGGAATACGAATATGAAGCTGGAAATAAATGTGATCCGCTACAAGAACAGATCGACCAAGAAGAAGAAGAAGAACGTGCTGCGCGACCTCCTCCAAAACAGAATAAAGGAAAACCTCAGCCACAGTATAGGCCGCAACAGCTTGCTCCATATTAGTAGAAGTAAAAATTGCCATATTTTGTAATTTTTGTATGTTTTGTTAATAAAATTTTCTTGATAACAACTCAGATATTGAAAATCAGATTTTGACCAGATATATTGTACAGAAACTGATTTTTTTTTATTTTCTGCTATCGAGTCAAGCTTGGTTCTAGAACAACATTTCAATAAGGTAACAAGGTTAAAATGAAAATTCGATGCAAGCAAAAAGAACCGAGCGCTAACCAAATATTCATTTTAACCGAGTACTTTCTTTCTCCACGATAAAAAATTTTGAATATTTTCAAATAGAAAGATACAAAAAATTCATTTCAATTCTTATCAAAGCCAATAGCCGGCCACACATATAAAGGTTGATCCGCCAGTTTGAACCGCAACACATAAGTCTGACGGTTTTATACGCCACGGTTGAAACCGCTGCACACCAAAACTTCGCAAATCAATCTCAAAACGATGACCCACACACAAACGCGTGGGAGGCAAAACCCGCAGAAAACTCCGCGTATCACACTGAAATGTTGGAATTATGCTTTGGTGGAAGTTTTGTAGCACACCGACAGTAGTTTGCATTTGTGGTGCAAACTGACAGACAAATTCGTACCAGTCAAACCTGGCATGTGCCTACCCACTAACGGACTTGGTGATAACTCCTCTCATCTAAACATTAAATTAGATGGAAAGAAACATCACTGTATGCCATTTCAACTGCAGGAAAAACTCGGGGAAAAACCCACCTTGATGACATCTAAATCTAACGTTATTATTGCTACATCAGTGTTAGAATATTTAGTCCATAACAAGTGTGGAAATGAAATACATGCAAAAGGCTTAAGGCAATAGGTTTCTCTGCATGGTCCGTCACCATGAAAATGCAGAAATTGGAGTCTCTCTTCAAGGTAGCCGTCCGAGCGTCTGCTACCAAGTTAAGTTGGAATCCTTTCTGCAAAAAGCCATAATGAAGGCCGCAGAAAATTCTGTTTTGCTACAGCTGCCTATTCATGGCTCTTCAAGAAAATCGAAGAACTCAGTTTGTCCAAAAACTTTATCTACGCCGTTTGAAAGGTCAAGTCAGGATGGTGTGTTCGATACCCTGGTTTACCGAAGCCACGTGATAGGTATTTATAGAGGTCCCTGACACTAGATGCAGGGCCTGCCGCAGGGACCTGCCCAGTAAACACAAATCGATCTCAGAGATGTTAGTGGACCTCATATTCACGTTTCATATCATAACGGTGAGTCAAGTTGCGACTCATATTGACACCTTCAGAACTTCTATTTCGGGCCCTTTTTGTTGCTTTGTGCTTCACATTTTGATGCTAAAAATGTTACTCGATGGTAGGTTAATGACTTTTATTTCAAATCTAAATTGTAGTCACATTGAGATAACATTATAATCACAATGTGAAGTTGAGTAAAGCATCTATATGACTATAGCATCTAGAAACGAACATCGTCCAAAAAGAGGAGGGATACCGCACAAAGTCGATCGATATTATTTACTCTTCGAACTCCACAGGCTCCACTCTACCCTGACCATTTTGTGAAAATGGTTGTTCTGATAATAGGGTCCCCTGGCATAGTAATGCAATTACCACTCGTAGAACTGGAGAGTCTATTTTTAACCTCAACCCAGATTGAAAACTGTTATATACAGGGTTAACTCTATACAGGGAGTAGCATGATTATGAACATTTCTAGAGACGTGAAGAATACATTGACAATTTTGGAAAAGTACTTTTTGCGTAAAATAACTATTCTATTGGTGTTTTCCATAATGTCACTAATGCTATTTACAAAATTATTATCTTCGATTTCACTCACTATTTTGATTTGGCCGTCTGTGTTCAAAATATGAATATCATTTAAGGAATGGGAATTATTATATTTGATGTTTACACGCGTTTGTAAGTGATTTACATATCAAAATGGAATTATTTTCATTCCAATAAATTTTTTCATAAAATCTGTTTCTTATATTTGAGCATGTTTGCAAAGTCATTACTGATATTTTTAAAATTATGACTGTTTCTTCGGTTCTATTATTTCTAAATGACGAATATGCTCTATCTCTATTGAGGATTTTATTTTTAACTGTTTGACATATAAATGAATGTTTCAATTGGTGCAACATTGTTTAGTACGTATTCACACTTGTGTGTTTGGAAATTCCCATAATATATATTAACATTGACGAAGTTCAAAATAAAAATTCACGGTATCAAGTTCATAACTATGGAACTGATATAAGCAAAAAATGTGTAGTGCAAATATGAGTTTTTCCTGACCAAGCGTAAAGAAAAAGGTATGCATATCTTCACAGAGTAGGTACCTAAATACTGTTTTGCTTATATTGAAGAAAAATTTATGAAAATGAAGAGTTCCACCCAATGGGCTAGTTATTTAAAAGTTAAATCAACGTTAAAAACAACAATGGCATGAACAAAATATACAAAATTAATTTCATATTTGAAACAAAAATCTGAATTGTTTGTCTTTTTTTGACAGTTGTAGAAAAACATTCTCAATGTAACTTGTGAGTGTGTTTTTTCCTTCTCGTAAAAAATGCCACTTCACTCACATAAAATGATATACGAATATATAGAAAAAATACTGTATGATAAATGATTATAGCCTTGGAAGTATTTAAGACCTGTTAAATTCAAGAAAATCCCAAAATAGTTATCGCAGTTTTTTGAGTACCTATTGAATTCAGAACATGACTAAAACTGATAATAATATTAGTAGTTAGAGCATTTTACATTAACGAAACATTTGTTATCAGACACTTGTTCGAAAGCAACCATTAGTATTGATCGGTTATTATACCAACGTTAGAAGAGAGCACAATGAAAGCTGTTATACTTATTTTTGTCATATGCTTGGCAATTGCTCATTCCTCAACACTTCGCAAATGGGGTGGAATTTTTGATGATGATACCGCCAAAAAAATGGCAGATGGTAAGTTGTTTATAGAAAATCATGTTCTTTTCAGAGTTTAATTTTGAGGTGAGTATGTGCTTCTTCGCCGTAGGTGTTTTTTTTATTTCCTTTAATTTTGAGGTTAGGAATTTCACAACTAATAACGTGACCGGATCCCAGAAGTGAAATACCTATACCGATAGGTATTGAGATATCAATAACTATATATTTCATGAAGAAATCATTATACAAATTTTATTTATGACTCCATCAGTGGTCTGGTGAAGGTTAAGAGTCAAATTGTATCATTGCGCCGCACATGTTGGGTGAATGGGGATATATTTTTCAAGAGCGATAGTGGAGGTAACGAAGCACTTGTTCGTAAAAAAACTACGTAGCTGGGAGCGCCAATAAGGTAGATAGCTTCTAATCGTAGAATCGGTTTTGCGACAAAACTAATGATTTTATACAATTTTTTTTCTTCCGAGTCTATAAACTCCTTAAGAATTCGGGAATTTCACTATTTTTTTCATTGGTCAAACCATAAATAAATTTTTTTCTTCAAAATAATCAAAACCAAAAATCAGTTAGATTTCCGAATTCTCACAAACGAATTGAATCATTTGTTCCAACAAAATTTTCGCGAAAAAATAAAATTGAACGCTTAAAACCGATTTATACAGTGTGAAACCACTTATGGAATAAAATTGTTTCAGACGATATTTTCGTTTAGAATTTGACGTCATTGAACTGCAATTGAAATGTAATAGGTGTGTTTTTAAATGCATCACCTTGAATTTTTTCCTATTTTTGGATTCTATCTGACGAGCTAATTTCAACGAACTATAAAGAGTTGAAAGGATTTCAACTCCAAGTAGGTTTTACGATTAGATAAGTTAATCTTGTATAGTCTCAAACTATTATTGCAATGTTATACTGGGCGATTCCTTCAGGTGCAACAATTGAAAGGTGCTATTTAATGGATCACCATGTAAAAATTTATTATTAATTTCCTTCAATGAGTATTACAACTTTTGAATGTTTTGAAATAATTTATTTGAACCTTACTTTTTATTTTTAACACTCGTTCGTCATCTTCATTTTTAACTGATTAACTAACTAACAAACGATGTAATTAAATTTTGGAAGTTAATTTTCACCCACTTACATTCGACAATACAAGAATTCCGTAATGCTAATATATTATAATCATAATAATTATAATAATAATAATAATCAACACCTGCTGCAATTTATAAGTATATGGTAACAAAATTTCAACGATATCTCAGTATAGTGCAATTTGTATTTTTGTTCGGGTTTTTTCATTTCCTAAGCTTACCATAATTTTATTTCTATTCCATTATACCTGTAGTAGAGTTTTCATTCATATTATCTTTATTTACTGTGGGAATTGTTTCTTGTAAATGACCATACATTGCTAAAAATAATCTGACAATACATGTTCACGGTATCTCCTATCAAAAGTTCTCCCTGTTTCGCCTGAAGATGCATTAAAAATTTTAGTTCGAAAATATGAATAGGACATTCATAAAATCTGTTGTGGAATCATCTGCGACTGAAAGACAAACTTTAGTCGCCATTTTCCATCGTTCAAGATAACCTCTTGGGAGGTATTCATGTTGAAAAGGGGAACATTCTCCATGAAAATGGAAAAATGAAAAATGTGATTTATTTGTAATATCTAACAGAAAACAACAAAGCGAAATAGATTTTTTTCGACCAAAATGTATTGGGGATTAAATGCGAGAGAAGCGAACCTTGCTTCAATGAAATGAACGATTTCTGTGAGTGATATTTTTTTAATAACATTCTCCTTATCTAATTCATTTGATGATTTTTTCAATGAAAACTAGAGAGAATTAAAAAAATCAGTTATCTGAATGAAAATGAGAAGTTTCACTTTCAGATTTTTTTTTTCTTTTCAGTTAGAGTCTTTTCACAATATCTATCAGATGTAGTTCAATGTCCAGCGTGGCTTGTGCCGGGGAAGTAGTTGTTTTCTGTTAGATATTACAAATAAATCACATTTTTCATTTTTTAATTTTCATGGAGAATGTTCCCATTTTCAACATGCATTAAAAAGTTTCACCTGTGAAGGTTTGATTAGCAAATTTTCGCAATCCAGACATTTTTATGATTTCATTACCCCTCTGGACAGTGATTTCTAGAGAATCTGCCGTAATTTATGAGATATGGAATAATAACTAGCACCCCACTGATAAAAAACCAACAACAAATAGAGGAAGATAAGTAAATATTTTCTGTACTTGAAATAGGTACATCTTTATTATATCAAATCTACTTTGATATTGCGATTCTGTTAATTGATTTAGATAAGTGTAAGTAGATAGCGTTTATTTCATCGTAATGTGATTGAAAAACGAATTAGCCAGCAGCTCATACTGCCCAAAACGGAAGTTATTCAAAAAAGTGGGCTCGAGAAATATTTTATTTTTTTATATTACAGAGCTTACAGTCGATATAAAGAGATGTTATACAGAGAGTGTGATTTTTTTCATCATAAATTGATGATACACAGAAAAATATCTAATAATACAACTTGTATTGTATTTCAAGTTCATTCCATAAGTCGTGACACAGGCTAGTAGAAATAGACAATCAATTCATAACAATTTCAAAAGTTCTCAACCTTTGGTGAAGTGAATGCTACATCGAGAAAGCAATAACTCTCAGTTTGCAACCTCTTCCGGAGTACATTGTCAAAATGGCAATTAACTTGAATTTCGCTGTATACTCGTCGAGAAAATTCCGAAAGTTCTGCAACTTGGAGTAATATTGAATATATTATTTCATATCACGAATCAAGTTTGCAACCAATTCAAGTGTACGGAACATTTTTTTATCGAAAATGAATGTTTTTCTTTGATATACCATAAGAGAAAATTCCAAAAGTTCTGCAAACTACATCATCGGAAAAATATTCCGGACGGTTGTGCAGATTTGCAACCTTTTTCGTTGACCGAGACGCATATTTCTTTTAATTCGTGGTCATTTTTTTGATCAAGGTATACAAGACTGGAAATTTGTGAATGCATCAGAATAAATGTTTTCAAAATTTGTAACAATGTTTCAAAACTTTAGCAATTATCTCGAGACCACTTCGAAAAAAAAATTATAACGAATGAAGAAATTATACAGGCTGTTAATTAAGTACGTTGACAAACTTCGGGAGGAGATTCTTTGAAAGTTTTCAGGACAAATGGCTTGGTTTTACATTTTTTTCAAAATTTTTTGGAGTTAAATTCGACATTTTCAACAATAATCAGTTCAAATTAGGCAAATGAAATCCATTCAATAGTACGCACGATACAAAATAATTCAGGTCTCAAATAATTCTCAGGGTCCTCCTTCTAGCCTTGTTCAACCCTTCATAATTTTTTTTCCGCCGTCACTGACATATTATGAAACAGGAATAATCAATGTTGTTTCATTTAACATATTTTTGTTCTCTTGTAATTTTTTATTTACTTTATGGTTAAGGAGAAACAATGAAAATATTAATGCGAACATTTTTCAGTTTCGCATAACATAAAGAAATTTGAGAAACAAATATTCTCACAAACTTCGAAGGGTGATTCTTTGAAAGTTTTCTGGATGAAAAGTTCATATAAACATATGTCCCAAACGGCTTGGTTCGACATTTTCGACAATAATCAGTTCAAATCCGATAAGTACAATCAATTCAATAGTACGCACGATACAAAATAATTTGTTATTTAATTAAATCACAGGGTCCTCCTTTTTTCAGAGTCAAGACTTGTTCAACCCTTCTGCCACCAGTGAGAGATTGTGAGAGAAGAATAATTAATGATGTTTCATCATCATTAATGAAGAAGAAATTTCATTCACTTGTACGGTTCAGGAGCTAAAACGAAAATATGAATGAATTTTCTAGTGTCCCATAACATTAAAAAAATTTGAAAATGAAACATTCTCAATTATTGTAAATAAGGAGAAATAAAATCTTTTTTCAGAATTAGAAAAATCTATGATGAATAAAAATGCTAAAATAAAAAATATAAAGACAAGCTTTTATACAAATACACTGAAAATGAAAAAATAATTTATTTCATTGTTTGATCTAGGTTATTCTGTGAGTAACAAATTCAAAGGTTTCCGCGGATACAAAATAGATAATCTTGTATAGGAAGATATTTAATCTAATACCCACAGAAAAGTAGGACACTGTGAATTATTTAAGAAATGAATTATTTTGTATCGTGTTTACTATTGAATTGTACTCGTCTACTTTGAACTGATTCGCTTCTGAAATTTCATTGTAGCTCCTGAACCGTACAAGTAAATGAAAAACTTTTAGGGTACAAAAAGATGTTAAATGAAACAGCATTGGTCATCCTTGTCTCATAATATGTCAGTGACAGCGGAAAAAAATTCTGAAGGGTTGAACAAGGCTTGACTCTGCAAAAAGAAGGACCCTGTGAATTATTTGAGAAATGATTTATTTTGAATCGTACGTACTACTATTGTACTTCTCCAATTTGAACTGATTATTGTCAAAAATGTCGAAGTTAACTCCAACAAATCTTCATATCATATCATATCTGCATACTGTTTGATTTCAGTGATTAAAAACCATGAGAGAGTAGATAGTTCTTGACCTGTCAATTGGAACTGTTATAATAAAAAAAGATATCAACTTAGTAACATACAATTTTGTGTTTATAATATGAATTCGTAAAATAAGTACGGTATATATAAAGCACGACACGACATGAGACGACACAAGATGACACGACACCGACACGACACCGACACGACACCGACACGACACCGACACGACACCGACACGACACCGACACGACACCGACACGACACCGACACGACACCGACACGACACCGACACGACACCGACACGACACCGACACGACACCGACACGACACCGACACGACACCGACACGACACCGACACGACACCGACACGACACCGACACGACACCGACACGACACCGACACGACACCGACACGACACCGACACGACACCGACAAGACACCGACACGACACCGACACGACACCGACACGACACCGACACGACATTGACACGACACCGACATGAGACGACACCTACATGAGACGACACCGACACGACACCGAAACGAGACGACACCGACACGAGACGACACCATCATGACACTGACACCGATACGACACTGACACGACACCGACACGACACCGACACGACACCGACACGACACCGACACGACACCGACACGACACCGACACGACACCGACACGACACCGACACGACACCGACACGACACCGACACGACACCGACACGACACCGACAAGACACCGACACGACACCGACACGACACCGACACGACACCGACACGACACCGACACGACACCGACACGACATTGACACGACACCGACATGAGACGACACCGACATGAGACGACACCGACACGACACCGAAACGAGACGACACCGACACGAGACGACACCATCATGACACTGACACCGATACGACACTGACACGACACCGACACGACACCGACACGACACCGACACGACACCGACACGACACCGACACGACACCGACACGACACCGACACGACACCGACACGACTCCGACATGACACCAACACGACACTGACACGACACCAACACCAACACGACACTCACACTACACTCCACTCTACTCCACTCCACTCCACTGCACTCCACTCCACTCTACTGCACTCCACTCCACTCCACTCCACTCCACTCCACTCCACTCCACTCCACTCCACTCCACTCCACTCCACTACACTACACTATACTACTACAGTTATTCAAGTTTCTAACAGTCTAAGTGCTATAGATTTCCGTCAAGTAACAACGATTCAATTAAAAACCACTCAAATATCTAATATGGCATTCAGCATACCACGATAAATGATCAATCAATCACATATTCCACAATCTGTATTTAATGATTTTTTTTTAAATATTACCATAGCAGCTTCATTTTTAAAGTAAATTGCTAGGGTTACTGTTTGATTTCAGTGATTAAAAAGATTAAAAACCATGAGAAAGTAGATAGCTCTTTACCTTTTAATTGGAACTGTTATGAAAAAAAAAGAAATCAACTTAGTAACATACAATTTTGTGGTTATAATATGAATTCGTAAAATAAGTACGGTATATGACACGACACCGACACGATACCGACACGACACCGACACGACACCAACAGGACACCAACACGACACCGAGACACACACTCCACTCCACTCCACTCCACTCCACTCGACTCGACTCGACTCGACTCGACTCGACTCGACTCGACTCGACTCGACTCGACTCGACTCGACTCGACTCGACTCGACTCGACTCGACTCGACTCGACTCGACTCGACTCGACTCGACTCGACTCGACTCGACTCGACTCGACTCGACTCGACTCGACTCGACTCGACTCGACTCGACTCGACTCGACTCGACTCGACTCGACTCGACTCGACTCGACTCGACTCGACTCGACTCGACTCGACTCGACTCGACTCGACTCGACTCGACTCGACTCGACTCGACTCGACTCGACTCGACTCGACTCGACTCGACTCGACTCGACTCGACTCGACTCGACTCGACTCGACTCGACTCGACTCGACTCGACTCGACTCGACTCGACTCGACTCCACTCCACTCCACTCCACTCCACTCCACTCCACTCCACTCCACTCCACTCCACTCCACTCCACTCCACTCCACTCCACTCCACTCCACTCCACTCCACTCCACTCCACTCCACTCCACTCCACTCCACTCCACTCCACTCCACTCCACTCCACTCCACTCCACTCCACTCCACTCCACTCCACTCCACTCCACTCCACTCCACTCCACTCCACTCCACTCCACTATACTACTACAGTTACTCAAGTTTCTAACAGTCTAAGTGCTATAGATTTCCGTCAAGTAACAACGATTCAATTAAAAACCACTCAAATATCTAAAATGGCATTCAGCATACCATGATAAATGATCAATTAATTACATATTCCACAATCTGTATTTAATGATTTTTTTTTTAAATATTACCATAGCAGCTTCATTTTTAAAGTAAATTGCTAGGGTTACTGTTTGATTTCAGTGATTAAAAAGATTAAAAACCATGAGAAAGTAGATAGCTCTTTACCTTTTAATTGGAACTGTTATGAAAAAAAAGAAATCAACTTAGTAACATACAATTTTGTGGTTATAATATGAATTCGTAAAATAAGTACGGTATATGACACGACACCGACACGATACCGACACGACACCGACACGACACCAACAGGACACCAACACGACACCGAGACGACACCGACACCGACACTGCACTACACATGTCTTGATGTAATATCATTTTTGTTAATCAAGTTTCAGTTACTCACCTTTCTAACAGTCTAAGAAGTGCTATAGATTTCCATTAAGTAACAACCGATTCAATTAAAAACCACTCAAATGTCTAAAATGGCATTCACCATACCACGATAAATGATCAATTAATCACATATTCCACAATCTATATTTAATGAATTTTTTTTTAAATATTACCATAGCAACTCCATTTTTTAAGTACATCGCTAGGGTTACTGTTTGATTTCAGTGTTTAAAAACCATGAGAGAGTAAATAGTTCTTAACCTGTCCATTAGAACTGTTGTGATGAAAAAATATATCAACTTAATAACAAACAATTTTGTGGTTATAATATGAATTCGTAAAAAAAGTACGGTATATGTAAAGCATTGATGAACTCCTGGAGACAATTGTTTTTTAAACAGTCGTTCCGCAACGCTGCACACGTGAATAAAATAGTCGTTACTGAAAGGACGTGTATAACACTGCTAACATAATATACTATTTTGAAATAGAATTGCTGAAATCAACAATTTGATTTCAATAAAATAGAAATATTGATTGAATGTTTGGTTTTGTGTTTTTCATACCTCGGACAGTCTGAAAATAAACCAAAACATTATGTAAATCAAAATCAAATCAAAAAGGGCCACATATGGTTACACAGAAAAGAAGTTTGAAATAACAGAATTGGTAATTGACATACCACACATCCCCTGTATCAAGATAGCAAATGTCATACGACATATTTTGAAAACTTTTTTTGACTTAAATAACAATTTTACTCGATAATAAAAAAAAAATTGTTTCAAAGGTTTTGATATCGGAGACAGATTTGGTCTCCGATACGTCAATGTAGTTTGAAAAGAAGAAGTAATATTCAATTATTATGAACTTATTTTTTTAGATAGGAAAAGTAACTGACAAAATTGTACTATTTTTTCAAAACAGTAATCTTCTAAACGGAGTACTTATCGTAGAAAATTGATTTTTTGGTGGGGTGTGCCGCCGGGTGCCATCTGCCGCGACTTCATGTTTAGACAAGATTAATTTATATGGAAAGGCTAAGTGCTTAGTAATCCCGAAAAGTGCTCCGGAGCACTGGAGTGCTAGCGAGCACTTTTCGGGATTATTCAGCACTAAGCCTTTTCGTTAAATGCTTCGGAGCACTAAGCACTAAGCACTGAATTAGGAAAGTGCTCAGGAGCACAAAAGTGCTTCGAGCACTTTCACGAGCACTACGCACTGTGCTTTGGGACAGCTCTGTTATTCATCATGAGTAACAATTCAATATACAGTCAAGTTAATACAATCAAATTATGATGAACCGTTTGTCCGAAGTTTGTCAACGGACTTAATTAACACCCTGTATGTTCCGGTCAACGTAAAAGGTTGCAAATCTACACAACTGTTTGGAATATTTTTACAATGTATCTGTCAAGTTTGCAGAACTTTTGGAATTTTCTCTTATGGTATATCAAAGAAAAACATTATAGGTTGATAAAGAAAAAATGTTTCGTACACATGAATTGGTTGCAAACTTGAACAGGACAAAGTTTGTGAGTTCTGCAGGGCTCGTCTTCTAAATCTCCAGTGACAAAATGAAAAAGAAATTTAAAATGAACACTACGGTTACTATATTCATCTTTATCAATCATAGAAAAAGAGAGGAATATGACCCACACTACAGAGAAATTGGTTCCCCAAAATTGAATGAAGAGGGGCAAACAGAATGTTGGTAGTTTTATGCGGAACGGAATCATCTACAGAAGGAGGTATCAGTCTCACGAAACTTATATTCGATAGAAATATCGTGATTCGATCCAGAAACGATGATAAACATTTAGAAACCTCTTGATGAATTAGAAGAACCACTCTAGTTCCTCTAGTTCTTAATGCCCAATGTTCTTATTGTAGCCTAACATGTCTTGATGTTCTTGAAACTATATTTCCCTTCATAAAGAATTCGTTTGATTTTTGATTACAAATGCTTTCATAAGTCATGTTAGTGATGATACGTAGAGGAAAACATGTTTTTCCTAAAATAGGGGTAATTCTGTGAGCTTTATGTTAATTTTTACCCATTTAACATATTTCATTACATGTTTATATAATTTTTATAGAATGAATAGATATGTTAAGATGTGTGAACATGAACATACAGGATATTACCATATTTATATATTTTTTACAGTATAACCAGATATTAAATATGTCTAAAAATTAACATACAGCTTACAGAAGTACCATTAATGTGTGAGAAAGTTGAATTTTACCGGTTTTGCGGAGAGGAGAAAGTTACCCTTTCTACGGCTAGCTGAGAAAATAAATTTGACATTTTCGACGTCATTATAAAAATAAATTGTTAGCAGTTGTCAATGTCTGCAAATTCATTAAATCATAAGTTGTCATATTTGTCGTTTAAAGTTAACTTTCAATAAATAAAATTTTTGTAGAAAAAATATTACAATTATTGTGCAGGATAGAAAATTATGCCACGACATTATAGTACTTTTCATGATTGCACCAATGTGGTAATCATTATTATTTTTTTTTCAGGTGCATGTCGAGATTGCCTTCCTCTATTGCCAGATGTTTGTCCAATGTTGAAGGTGTGTGAAATGTATTGCAAGATGTATCAAAATGCCAGTTTTGGATTGTGCGGGAATGGTGTTTGTGGTTGCGTCACGATGTGATAATCAATCGTGATGATTCTTTTTTTTTCCAATGCGATTCAAAATTGGTATGTGGGACTTTTCAGGGTTGGAGATAATGGAATGGTTATGATAAGACGTTTACACACTTATAAACCAATTATATTTGAAAAATTCTAATCAATTTGTTTTATTCGTGTTTGTTTATATCTGTTTGTGTCTATAATTTTTGAAATCCCAATCCCTGATTTTTTGAAACTGTTTTAGAACTATCGCCTCAGAACAAGCAATATATATAATCGACAACCAAAATAAAACTTTATATCCGTCATTTCGTTGATTCGCAAAAACTTAGCATTGTTGTCTACAAACGCCTTGGAACATTCAGAAACCTTCTGGAAACTCCAAAGAACATTCTGGAATGTAAAATATAATATAAAATAAAGGGGGTAATTACCCCCCCCCCCCCAAGCCTATTCCAAAATACTCATACTGCCGTCCTAAAGTCTGGAAATGAACGCAGTATGTTTCAAAATATCGTAATTTCAGTGTTTCAAATACTTTCATTCGCAATTCTTACATACCGAACCACTTTATTGGTTGTTTTAATTATTTCATATGTCTATTGGAAATTTATTCATATTTTAGTTTTCTTAATATTATATATATATATATATATAATATATATTTATATTCATTACCTCCCTCCCAGTACCCTGGATCCGCCACTGACAACAATAGAGCACTTAGCTGACGTCACAACATGGCGGTCATGGGGAAACAAACAAAGAATTTGACATTTGATGAAATAAAAATTCGTTTTTTGTGAGTGTTAGTGGAAAATTGCGATTTTTATAAATCACTTTTCGCAGAAAATTGACCAGAAAGATTCACGTAGCCTTATGGAAAATGGGTTCAATGGGTTTGTTTTTGTTCAGTTTGGTTTATTTGTCTCCCTATGACATTGTTCCGACTGTCATATTACGTCACTGACAGTGCTCTATTGCGGCAAAAAAGTAATTGATTCTTGCACATTAAGAATTTGATTAGGGATATAATCTTCTTTGTATCATACAAAATAATGATAATTCAGTGATAATAATTCAATTCAATTCATAAAAATGTAATTTTTCATCAATGTTCTTTTATGCCGTTATCACGTAAAATTATCGTCCGTAAACCGACTCACAGACAAGCAATTTTTTTTAACAGTTTCATTTAACTTGCCCTATTTGTTTTTTGGGTTAAATTAGTTTATGTAATTTTAACCCTTTCCTGTCGACGGATTGGTTTGAATTTTGGTACACATCTTCAGTTCTGATGACAATACAAAAATATGTATTCGGTATACAGCTAGGTTTGTCGAACTGTACAATTTCAGTTACAAACTTCCCTTTCGTTAAATGAAGACCAATGCCACTTATGAAATATGTTTGTTTCAGTGCAAGGTCTTTCGAACAAGATAATTCAATTTTCTGAGTCGTGACTCATGAAGATTCATTTGATTTTCCGTTGAAAAATATTTACTTATGAATAATCAACAGCTCAATGACTTATCAACATCTTTAATCATTTCACAAACAGAAGAATAATACTATTTTTGGAAATAATGAGATAAAAATCATATGATTTTGATATGACAGGAATCAATTAATAACTGATGGGATAGGTAGTCACTGGGTACACTAATATATTGTTGCGTCTTCGGGTTCAAAAATAAGTGTACACTGGTATGGGCTTGCCTTCATTATTCAAACTTCACTTGACAACACTGCAATACAAGTCACTGTCAAAACTGAAATCTTGATACCAAAATACATGTATCCAAGGTAACTCAAGGTAACTTTCTAACTAACCCCATCTCACAAATGCATTGCTTTTATATATAAATACAGTTCTAGTAAAAAGAAGGAAATCAATAGAACACAATAAGAATTTTAGTTCGAAAATATGAATAGGACATTCATAAAATCTGTTGTGGAATCATCTGCGACTGAAAGACAAACTTTAGTCGCTATTTTCCATCGTTCAAGATAACCTCTCGGGAGGTATTCATGTTGAAAAGGGGAATGTTCACCTTTTCAACAATAAGAATGTTCGACGATTGATCCAGAACAAAAGTTAGTGCTTCTAGATTTTTCCATCTAATTCATCGAACGATCTCGAACAATTCGAGAAGTCTTTATCAAATTTCAGGTCTGTAACAATATTAATTATGGTCTTCTTCAAGATATATATTCCTCGGGATCTTGCCAGATATGCTACTTTTTTCTTATTTCCAAATTTTTTGTGGGGGTTTGATTGAGTTTTTGGGTAGTTCCAGCAGCGGATCTAGACTGAAATTCTGGGGTTCATGGAATTTTCCCTGACCTGACTACCTGACTTAACCTAACCTAACCTACATCCCCTCCACCTGCTTAATTGTTTGATTTAACTTACTTTGACCTGATTCTTGCTCATCCTTTCATTCATCGGGAAAATTTAGTCTTCTCATGTGAAACCTGGGTTTGAATACATGGAAAGTAATAATATCAACTTTAATTTATATCAATTTGTTTTGAACACAAAGCTTTCAACAAATGATTACTTGAATAAAGTTGTCTAGCTTAGCTGTTGGGATGGAAGGCTGTACTCACAAATGTTATTATAAGGTGATTCTTTTCATAACTTGCTGAATGTCGAAGGTAAACATGAGTTTATCGTATCTTCATTTACTTTCGAAACAACTAACTTTATGGGAATGTTCCATGCAGGTTATTCAAATGGATGATTGTTAATGTAAATAAATAGACATCTTTGGAATCAAAATATTATGATATACAGGGTGTGTCCCAAATTGGAGCGATAAATGAAGTGGGAAGTAGAAGATAACAAAACAAAATGAAACAAAAAATTGCTGTGAAAAAAAAATTATTTTTGGAGATGTTGAATTTTAAAGTTTTCAAGACTTTTTTGTAATCACTGATCAGAGGTCTACAGCCTGTGCAAACCGCGCTTAAACACTGCCAGCGGGTAGATCCCAGAGTAATAAAAGACATACTTATATAGAGATGCCCTGCTTATATCTACACAAATACCTGTTTTGAAGTGAACATGAACTATCCTTTTCTATACAATTTTTTGGCGAGGGGGGTGAAGGGTGGTGAAATGTTATCGACAGTTTGTTTACATTTAGAGTAAGAAGGACCATAATATAAACGAAGAATGACAACTTTATCCGAATGAAATGAGTGGGCATGCACAAAACTACCCGAATGTATACGCAGGGGCGTTTTAAGGGTTACAAGCGCCTGTGGCTAAAAATTCTATGCCCCGATTTCATTTCCAGCGCTGTCAACTTCTGGCTTTTCCTAGGATTTGCTGGCGCCCCTAAAATCTGAAGCGCCCCTAAAATCTATGGCGCCTGAGGCTTTAGCCTAATCAGCCTTATGCATAAAACGCACCTGTGTATACGGACTCAACATGTATAACTTGTAAACAAACAAAGTTATGTTGACTTCAAGAATCAAGACCATGATGGAAAAGGCATCTCTATGGTCTTTTATTACTCTGAGGGGTAGGCACGCTGTGGACATAAAGTCGTCAGGTGGGATGCAAATAGTAAAAAACCTGTTGAAAGCGCTAAAATTACCAGTCACTATTCACCCAATCGTTGTTTCGATAACCGCGGCTCCAACTACGAATCAATCCATAAGCTTTTTATCACGAATCTCTTTTCCACAATTTCAGTAAACAGTCTGAGGCTACTTTCGACTTTTGAGGGCTGCCGTTCGTAGGGGAACGACAGCTGGGAACGCCAGCTGGTTAACGGTAAAAAAAAATTTTAACAATAACAACAATGTTTTTCTGGTGAATTCAAGTACCTTTTACATGATGAAAAAAACGCTGTCTGGAATGTATTATTACGTAAATCCGAAAAATAATTAGGAAGATTTATAAGAGCCTAAAAGTCTTACATATGCCGAAAACCTTAAGATTATTGCAAAAATCAATACACAAACAGTCCTAGAAATAACTGACCGAGAGTGTATGCTCATGAAGTCGCAGTAGTTGTATACACAAAAAGAAGCACTGAACTGAGGACTAAGATCACCTGTACAAACGGGATAGGAATTCCTCTTGCCCAAGAGGCAAAATACTCGGGAGTCGCGGAACCATTCGTCGTCACTTTGGAGATATGCTGAACAACTATCTACTAGAAGCACTCCAATTTCTACCTACTTGTCCCCTGCTCTCACGATTTTCTTTGAATATTATAGGATTTTCTTTTTCGTGGGAACCAGAACATACAAAATGATAATTTAAATGAGGCTTTAAAAGCAGCTTTAATAGTTGAACGCCGCCCATTCATCATTCGTGTTAAACGCTCATTTGTACAAAATTTAAGATAAAAAATAACATCTTGTTATTGCTATTTTTTTCAACCGTTAAGATTATTCCAGTCAGGCCCTGTCTCCGGAACTCCGTTACATCCGAGGGTCAGTTATCTAGATAGTCACTCGGGTGCCCTGAGCAGACGGAGTGAACCAAGGATAATGGTCTTCTGCATTCTTCCGGCTAAGATTTCTGCGTCAGCACGGCAAACCGGCATGATTTTTAGATCAGAGAGCAGCGTGTCCCTCATTCCACCAAGAGCACCTATGATCAGAACCACCACTTCAACAGAATAGTATGGGTAGGGCCTGTGGACGATGTTCGTTTCGCTGGAAGCCGAAAACTCTATGACGAAAATTGTCCTACTTGCCCTACTCAGAAACTTTGTCAACGACATTCAAAATGATTTTCATCATAAACTTAAGCTGATACCCCGAAGAAAAAATATTCCCGCAAAGTTCGTGTGGGTTCTAGAATATAATAAATGAACATTAATTAGTTAGGTATTTGGATAGTTTGTTTGCACAACATCATTCACAGAAAAGCGAAGTGGATTATGAATATTTACCATCGTTAGAATTAAAAACTTTATGATGAAAAACTCCGAGATAAAGAGCTGACGTATATTTGTGTAAGGGACATTGTTATCGTCAAGAATTATATAAAAATACGAATATTCATCTCAACACCAAATCGAACGAAACCTACGAAACAGTAAAGTGCGAAATGAGAAAATTACTGATATTGATTTGTGTTACAACCCTTTCATTAGCGGCAGTAATTCCCGATGGAAGAGTTGACGAAAACAATATAGTTCTCGATTATGCTTACGAAGAGAATTGGACAAATGAAGGTAATATATAAACAATTGAATTTTTAATTCGACTGGTACTTCTTGAAATTACGTGCTAATGTGAATATAATAGACGAAACAATCACTGCAAATATATATTTTTTTGTGCCTAACATTAAACTGGGTAAGGTTTCTTTATCATTCTTAGAGAAGAGATTCCGAACAGGGTTTTACTCTATACTTCCCCTTCCAATTTCATTGATACAGATTAATTGAAGATTACCGAATTCTTCGATGACTTCAATATCAATTAATTTAAACCAGTAACATTTTGTACTACAACCTACTCAAATATTTGATTTTTCTGTAGCTTACTACAATGTTACGAATCTTCAGCAATCATCACCGTATATGGTATAATTCTCAGTTCAATAACCAACATGCAAAGTATGTAGTTATTGGTTTCACAACTTTTTTGTGCATAACTAGCCTTGTCTTCACCTCGATTCATTTTGAACAAACCAGTAAGTTGAGTATTCAAGTTTTTTTTTCCTTTGTTTCAGCCTCTTTTGTTCGTTTTTATTTTTGTTGTCTTTTATTTATTCTTCCCAGTTACCTATAATTCTATATAATTCTAGGTGACATAACAGTTGAAAAAATAAATGGAGATGAAGTAATAAGAAATACCACTCCAGCACCAGAAGAAGGAGTGACCTGTTTGGAAACTGGGAATGCGTGCCAAAGTCCATCAATAATATCCATGAATGATGGTATCCCAAGTTCCCAAAATAATAATAGTTCAGATGCCAACTCAACGGATTCACAAAACAGAGAAACTACTACAATTGGATTGAATTCAGAGGATGGCGAAGCTCGTGGAGATCAAGCTCAAGAAGAAACGGTTGATGAACAGAGTATCATTCAACCATGCCCAGTAGAACAGGATAATGGAATCGGTGAACAAGATGGACAATCTACCGATAATGGCCCAGTAGAACATACTGCAGAAGAAAACCAGGAGGATATTCCCGAAAGTACAATTGAATCCAATGATGAAAGTGATCAATCTCAAGTTGAACAAAGTACTGGTGATGATCAGCAAGCTGAATCTGGGAACAATAATGAGGCAGATGTTCAACAAAACGAAGACTCTGAAAATAATGTGCAGGTGGACGAGCCAACAATTGTAGATGGATCCCAAACCGACACATTGGTTGATTCTGATGCAAATAATCAATCCCAAGATACAAAAAATGATGAGCAAAATGAGCAAATAACGGGTGATGAAACAGTAGCTCAACAAGAATCAGAGAATCAACAAAGCGAAAGTGGTTCTGGCGATGGAGCCGATGATACAAATAACGAAACTCCAGTATCACAAGACACTGGAAACACTGAACAAGATAAGCAATCAACAGATAATGAAGAAGTATCAGATATCCAAGAAAACGATGGGTCTACAGCTGAGGATTCAGCAGTTAATGAAGATAATAAGGAAGTTGGCGAATCTAATGATGCTGATAACCAATCTCCAGTAGCGCAAGATACGGAAAATGTTGAGCAAAATGAGCAAATAACGGGTGAAGAATCAGTTGCTGACCAAGAATCAGAAAATCAACAAAACGAGGGTTCAGCAGGCATCGATCAGACTGGTGCTGGCGATGGATCTGTTGATACAAATAACGAATCCCAAATATCACCAGACACTGGAAATACTGACCAAGATAAGCAATCAGCAGATAATGAAAAAGAAGGTGAAGAAACATTAGATAATCAACAACACGAGGAGTCTAAAGATCAAGAACCAGAAGACGAACTGACTGAAGCTAATGATGATGATAAAGCAGCTAGCGAATCTGATGATGCTGGTAACCAATCTCCAGATGCGCAAGATCCGGAAAATAATGAACAGGGTAAGCAATCTACAGACAATGAAGGAAAGCCTGAACAAGGGTCAGATACTCAAGAAATAAAAGATTCTGCAGATGTAGATTCAGTTGATGAACCGACTGGAAATAATGAGGCTCAAGACAACCAAAATAACGAAGAAACTGGCGAAAATGATAATGTAGATAACCAACCTTCATCAGTACAAGACAGTGAAAATGCTAACCTTGATGGGCAATCGACAGACAACAAAGAAGCAGCTGAACAAGTGTCAGACGCTCAACAAAATGAAGATTCTGACAATAATGAATCAGTAGATGAACCGATTGGCAATGATGGAGGTCAAATAGACCAAAATGACAATGCGCCAAACGGATCTGATGGCTCGAATCAACAGTCTGAAGCTGAACAAAATGAGCAAGCTGCGGGCAATGGAGGAGAAAATCAACAAGAATCAGGTAATGAACAGAACGAAGATCCTGGGCTAGAAGATACTGTAGATGAGCAAACAGGTGAAGATAATAATGAAGCAATTGAAGATGCTGACACTGAAAATGCTGCACAGGATGAGCAATCAGCGAATAGTGGAGAAGTAGCCCCAAAAGAATCAGACGTTCAACAAAGTGAGATATCTGAGGAAAAAAATGAGGGAGAACAGTCCGAAATAAATGAAAGCAGACCTAATGATGGAAATAATGAAATTAACCAAGCCCAAGACATCGATGAGAGCGGAAAAGAAGAAGATTCAGTGGAGAATAATGAGGAGTCGAATAAGATTAATGACGGTGGCAATTCCGATGACGATGACGACGATAATAAAGATGAGAGAGAAGATAAGGCCAGCGAAGAAAAAGACCAGAAAGAAGAAAATGATCGAGATAGCAATGAGAAAAGTGAAAATGATGATGATAACAATGAAAGAAACGAAAATGATGATGATAAGCGAGATGAAGATAGCGAGAACACAGAGAGTAGAGAACGTCGTAACAAGAAGGAACAGGAAAAGCTTAAAAAAGAAGAGGAGAAACGCTTGAAACAATTACAAAAAGAAGAACAGAAAAGAAGGAAAGAGGCAGAAAAACGACAGAAGGAAGAAGAAAAGAGGTTACAAAAAGAAGAGAAAAAACGTTTGGAACAATTGCAGAAAGAAAAAGAAAATGAGAGAAAACAAGCAGCTAAACAAGAGGAACGAGAAAATGTTAAAGAAAGAATTGAAATAAGGCGAAAACAATTGGGTGAGCTATTTCTTCCTGTATTATATTTTTTGATATATTTTTACCATAAGAGTTATTTCAATGATGTGAAATTTGAGTGATTGATAAAATTAGCTTATTTGTGTCTTCGGTCAAATTTAGTAGTTGAAATTTTACCCCATTCTGTTGAGCGATTGCTCTGAAATTTGGGACACACCTTTAGTTCCGATGACAATACAATTAGGTGTATTCAGTCTTATTGTGAAGTCAAGATGACCGCCGCCACAAAATGGCGGATTACATATTTTTCAACCCCCTCAATATGGGTAACAAATGAAAGGATTCGGCTAGTAGAATACATACACTTGTTTGTGTCTTGGCTCAAATTCAAAAGTTGGAATTTTACCACTTTCTGTTGACCGATTGAACTGAAATTTCGTACACACCTTTTGTTCCGATGACAATACAATTAGGTGTATTCAGTATCATTGCGAATTAAAGATAGCCGCCGCCAAAAAAATGGCGGATTACATATTTTTTCAACCCCTTCAATATGGGTATAGAATGAAAGGGGTTGAGTAGGAGAATACAGTACATTGAGAAAAAATTCCAAATCCAAGATGATTTCCATAACAAATGGGCGGATCATAGAGTTTGGACAGTCAATACATTAAAACTGAAATCTAGGTATCTAATGAAAGCAAAGGACTTCGTCAACTTGGAATCGTGATTCAAGCATGAATCCGCCACCCAACTAAATGAAATAAATAGAATCAGAAATGTTGAGTAACTAAATAAAAAACTGAAAACTTGAAAATTATATCAGTAAAATAAAAATATTCAAACGATTTTATTGTAAAAAACATCATAACGACGAAGATAAAACACTAAAGTCTAAATAATAATCAGGTAGGTACCAGGAACCAATTTTCACACCACTATCTTCATCAATCTAGGGCATTAATCAGACCAAAATAACATCGTATGGCACGTCGAATTTAACCGCTCATTTCAATTTTCATTATTCTTTAGATGCATCATTTTAATAGACAACTTATGCAATATGTGTGTAAAAATAATTTCGTCACTATCATTGTGCGACGTCACAGAACATTTATACTCAGTTACTCCATGCTTAATTTTTTTGTATTTTTTTTGGTCTGATCAATACACTAGATTTGTGAGGAGAGTGGTGTGATAAAAAAACATCTACCTATTTTATTCTCTTTTTCTTTCAAATACTATCATTGCTGCTTTCCATTGTTCAAGTATTTCTTTGACAAACGTGTTTCCTAATTATTTAATTGTTTCCAAGTACAATTACTTATTTTGAGAAAGCTTTCAATGCTCCTGTCAACCTCAACAGGCAGTAATTGGCAACAGATTCTGGTTCAAACCAAAATGTTATCCAAATGCCTTCCTGATGATATTGAAGGTTAGCTCATTAACTTGTCATATGGTAGCCTTAACATTGGTACCTACAAGGTGTTGCTAAATTCATGAGATCAAATTCAGGAGGATATTTATCGTGAAAATTGAAAGGAACCAGTTGGGTGGAATCAATCAGAAAGCCAAGCAACTGTTTCTGTTTGGATGGACGATTTTTTCGATTATTTTCAGTAGGAAGCAAATGTTATGAGTTACGACCCCCGTCATTCCCAGCCCACACAAGTTTCCTGAATACTTCTGAGGGTTGTAAGTTAGGGTACAGTCAAATGGCGAAAGGAATCCATTTTTTTGAAAACATTATATGGCATCCATCTAATGGAAAATTTCACAATTTAACTCTCTAAGAGATGTCTTAATGTAAAAAATTGAAATTTCAGTGATCACATACACTCGTAAAATGGTGAGTTCGGGTGTTTTTTGCAATATTACTAGGTATGAATCAAAGGTCCTCTTGTATTCTTCAATTTTTTTTGTCGTTATTTTTTTTCAATAAATCTAATAATTAAAGATAAAAAAAATAAAAACACGATTACGATAATGTATGGTTTTGAATTACAATTTGAATTCGAAGAGTAGGCTAGATCTATCAATTTGAAAGCAAATTAAAATAAGCTGCTATGAAGGTGTGTTTAAAAATTCACCAAGTATTATTTTTACTTTCGAGCAAAATTTCGGGGGTGACATCAGTTGAAGATTTTTTTTACAACATACCCGTTATCATCTGAAACGAGGAATTTGTTTGCATAAATAACGCAACATCCTGGATATGTGGGCAAAGTTTGTGTCACAAAAATGTCGAAAATCATTTATATTTGCAATTGAATATTTGGACTGGATTATATGAATTAAAATTGTATGATAACACAATTCAAATATATTCAGACTTCAGCGATAAGAATATAAGAGAATGGAATGTCATTTTTTTTTTTCAGAAATACTCGTAAGCTATGGATATTACTCGTGGCAATGGTGTGACTCCACACTTTGCAGATTAGAATGTATTGATAAGGGTAACAACGCTGGATATTGCCACCCTAGAAGAACTTGCAATTGCGTCTGATGAGATGTAATGAAATTGAATAGAGATTTTTTTGTGAACGTTTAGTCATTATGTGGATATTTATTACATATTTTTGAACAGAGAAAAAGTGTGTTTGTTTTTTATTGAAAGATTCCTTTCCCAAAATAGGTAGGTAATAATTGTTGATAAATTCTTGTTTCTTTTTTATCAATAAGTGAAAGAAGTTCACAACGCCTTGAGATGAGTTATTATGTACAGGGTGAACAATAGTGCGTCAAAGACCCATTGCTCGAGTTCTACGATATAAAAAAAAAGTTGAATGAAAAACAAAGCTAAACATGACTAACATAGTCTGTAACAAGAAATTATTTCCGAATTATATGCGATGAACCGAGAAAAATGTACATGGTCGATAGAATTTTTTCAAATGGAATACTATAAGTATATTAGAAGTTTATTTCGATCATTTCTATGACTATCCACTCCTCTGATATTATTCACTAACTTCCAAGCACTTTAGAGTTATAATTTTTTCTCGTCATGATTATGGATTTCAAAAGAAAATGATGATAATGCCGCTAGCGGACCCAGCAGACTTTGTCCTGTTTTATGATGGTATCTATTATTTTTTCTTACGACCACATAGGAAAGTAACGTATATCGCACTATTTAGTATATAGTCCCACGGAAAGATGCTTATATCCACAAGCGTGCGAAATATTTTCCGCACAGGCCCGGAATAGTAATTTTCCTAACAAGTGCAGAAAGACACTTACTATACTATTACAATACTTTTGCTACAAGCGTAGAAAACAATTTCTTTTTATCAATTACTTATTCATGCAAATGGAAACAACTAACAAGAGTAACATTTTCTATCCACTAATTATTCGTAATATTTATTGTAAATGTACAATTTGATGCATTATGTAAATTTATAGCGGAAGCCAGCATATTTTTTGAAGATGGCTGATTTCCTGAAGAAGAAGGTAACTCGGGCAATACATTATCGAAAGAAATCGAATGTGCAGGCACAGGCATCAAATCGTCGCCGATCGATATAGACGTGGATGGTTCTAAAATGCACCCGGAAGACGATGTAGTGTTCAAATTGAGAATTTTGTTGGACATTTCTTTTTTTCGATTGGTGGAGTCTTCTAAATAACCCTCTGCAACTGAAGTCGAGTTCCATCCTCCTAGGCGTTTGATATTAGTTATACCCACACCACAGTCAGCAAGTAAAGTGGCTGAGGAACGCCTGAAGCTGTGACCAGTGTAAAGCTCTGGATTTTGAAGGCGCAGATATACTGCTATTTCGGAGGGTATCTTTCCTATGGTATTGATTCCTACACATTGCACAGTACATTTTCCACTTTTGTAATACAAGAATAAACGACGTAAATGTACATAATTTCTGTATACGTTCAAAAAATAACCATCCTTTGCTTCTTCAGATATCACGAAGGATCTAGAGGAATGATTTTTGGAATCCTTGATATTAACAATTTTCAGGTTTTCTTTGTCTTCTATGTCGTCAATGGTGAGTTTTGTCAGCTCTTCTCGTCTGCAAGCACCAGCTAATCCAAAAATTGCTACTAACTTAATCATGAGATATATGTCATCGGGTGCTTCAGTCATAAATTTTGAAACGTCTTCTTGAGTGAAGATTTTGGCCTTTTTCGGTCGAAAACCGACATTCTGTCTTTTAATGAATGCAATTATTTTGTAAAATTTGCTAATATCCAAATTTTGCTTTACTTTGAATACACTCTTCAACATTGAATATCTTTCCCATAAAGTGTTCGGCTTCCATGTTTTAGACACTAGATACTTCTTCTTTATTTGGTGTTTTCACTTTTTTATTGTTGCACCATTCAATAAAACTCGTATATTGCTTCTCATACCTTTGTTTAGATTTCATTGGCAATAACTCTAAGTTCGCATCTGTAGCTGCTTGCACGATTTCTTGTGGAAGTTCTTCATCAGATGAATAATCTATTGTGGCAATTTCACTGAATCGAAAATTTTATATAAGTACCTAACGCTTTGTCTGTCACTCTGACAATTACAAACAAATTTGTGTATTGATCGGCATGACAACATCAATTGTTACCTACTCGTTATGAGATCAATCAAAGCCTATATATAGGGTGATTTTCATAACAATACATTTTTATTTATAAATATTTGTTCATTTTTTCAATAAATAGTGCAAAATGATGTCACCCACCACTTATATTTTACGAGGATATTCCTGCACTAGTGTGGGAAAACTTTTCCCGCACAACTGTGGGAAAATGACACTTTCCAAACTGAATTGCGTGCGGGTAGAGGGTGAATCACGCACGCTTGTAGGAAAAGTAACTTTCCGCACGCTTGCGGATACTATCCAATAACTCGGTTGGTCGAGCAGCGGGACTGATTTGTACATAAGCTGTAAATATTACGTATGAATTTAATCAATAAATGTTTTGAAGTTGAAGTTGAAGTTGTTGACTTCTGACGAATAGTACGCGGGTTCGATTCTTGCCCGCGGAAACTTTTTTCATTATTTAAAAAAAAATTACACTTTTCCAATAGATTGCTTCAAATATTTTGTATTTGAGAATAATTTAAAAAAATAAATGTCGGACTATTCAAAAAGAAAGCACAAATTTGTACTTTTCCAAGGAGGAAGCGTTTTCTTAATTTGCCGCTCGCCGACCGACAAAGTAACCAAAACGCTCGCTGAGTTAGATTCTACATCATATTATAACTATGTTTTTACGCCGGCGGGAGGAGAAGTTATAGTTTCTCCGGTAACAGAAGAGGGACAGAAGTTGAGTATTATTCGCTAGGGAGATAATGTACATATTTTCTCCCTAGGTAATTTATATTATTATTTGACAATTATAAAAGTAATAGTATGAATGCAAACTCAAGAACTTATTTATTTACGTTAACAATAAATGAAACAGTAGCACAATTACTAAAATTAATATTAGCTGGAAAATCATACTTTTTCGTCGGTTGAGGTACTAAACGTGATCGAACGCGCAATAATTCAGAATCTATCGTTAGATTGGTTTCACTATACACTTTTTTCTCTCATATTCTTGGAATTTCCAGATAATTCCACCTCACACGTCCCCTTACTGGTGACCAAAATTTCAAGAACTCCACCAGAGTGTCTTTTCAGATGGGTGTCAAGTTGAAGTTTTACAAATGTACACTGAGAAAAGACTGATTCGGCTGGTAAAATCCCTCTTTTTCTATCAAATGATTGAATAGGAATGTCTCAATGGGTTCCATCATATTTAGTAGCTTGGGATATGAGTATCAGGGGAATTTTGGTATTGTGCGAGAGGGTTAAGTAGGAGTGACTATTTTTAAATGAACGAATTTAGTATTAAAAAGTCTCTGTAAAGTATTTTTGGTGGCAGAATGGTTTTTAGCAGGGTAAAAGTAATACATAACTGCAGGTATATGAATTCATTTGTCACCCCGTCAGAGAGGTGAGATTGTGAGATTTTGTCGAAAAAAACCAATTTCGTATAAAACGACCTTGCAGAGTTTTTTGAATTGGATAATCTTTTTCAGAAGGTTGGAATACATAGCTATAGATATGTGAATTCATGCTTCCTCGTAGAATACAGAAAGAAGTATACGGTGAAACCAATCTAACGATAGATTTTGAATTGCGCGTTCGATCACTGGATATATTACGAACTATAATCCGTTGTCCGACAAGTGCGCATCACGTTTTCTCGTCTAAAGCTAGGCTGGTTTCACTGTAGAATGCTCTTGAGAACAGATGATCCGAAAAATTATAAATCGTATTGAAAAAGACGCTAGAATTAATTCTCGAAACTTCGGCCACCATCAGGAAGTGGGTGTGAGTGTCAAAATTTTCTGTCAATGTCTAACATATAAGAGAGAAAACTGTAGGGAAGCTTTTGGAGGGTTTGAAAAATTTGAGGATACCGAAGATTAAACCATATAACAGAAGATCCGGAAAATTCTTAACGTACTGAAAAATCACTGAAGTGAAATTTTCGAAAGTAAGGTCACCGCAGGAAACTTTCTGTTCCAGAAAATTTGAAACAATTGTGGGATGAATCAGAACTCAGACTCCTGAAAACGCTCGGAAAAGTTCTGGAGTGTGTCCAATTTGAAATATTTCCAATTTTGGATTGTGAATATGTTTACGTTGGGTTAGTCAGGTTAGGTTAGAGTTGGCTAATGATTGACGCATATTTGACTAACATTTTTTGTAAATTTTCTGCCCCATACACAGCAGTTCAGATTGGTTCATGTGGGTCGCCTATATGAAGTCTGGTCGATTGGAACTCTTGCTAGGAATTGAATATCGCGAAATTTTAGGCAGAGAGTTAAAACATTGGCATTTGATTCAGTAGCAGGGGTTGGTTTTATATAAAATTATATTTTATTTTTGATGTTTGCGAAATCGAAAATCTTCAACAGGAAATGATGCTCGAGAAATAATACCATTCTAAGTTTCTTTACGTACAATGAATCTTGAGAAACGATTGTATAATATGACAGGAAAGAGATATGGAAAATTGTGGAGTGTTTTTCAATCTTGAACAAAAATAACTATAAGACGATAAGCTACAATCAATCATCAATTTAATTCCTGTTATCCGCTCCTATGCACTGTTTCGTTATTTTCAACGAAAATACTAATTTCAGAATAGGTTCATAGTTTAAGTGTTACATTCTAGGAATGCAGGGTACTTATATCCATATTATTTCTGCCGTGCCAGTTCATTCATATTCGAGGAAAATATACTGTTGCGTCTTCGGGTTCAAAAATAAGTGTACTCTGGTATGAACTCGCCTTTATTATTCAAACTTTACTTGACAACACTGTAATACAAGTCACTGTCAAAATACTTGTATCCAAGGTAACTCAAGGTAACTTTCTAACTAACTTTTCATCTCACAAATGCATTGCTTTTATATACAAATAAAGTTCTAGAAAACTTAAGAAATCAATAGAACACAAATAGAATGTTCGACGATTGATCCAGAACAAAAGTTAGTGCTTCTAGATTTTTCCATCTAATTCATCGAACGATCTCGAACAATTCGAGAAGTCTTTATCAAATTTCAGGTCTGTAACACTGCCTCCTCCTTTAGGTTATTCCGTCCCGGATAACACCATCACCATTTTGGCTGTCCCTCTGGAACCAATTTGGGGAATCGTGGCCTCGGTATTCTGCTAACCTCTCGATGTGAACAACTTTGGGTTTACTCCTTGGGTTGAGCTGGATGCGGTATACCAAGTCGTTGATCTTCTTTATGATGACATAGGGTCCTGTCCAATTTCTCTGTAGCTTGGGGCATTTTCCTTTCTTTCTCTGAGGTTGGTATAGCCAAACGGCATCACCTGGCTCGAACATAGTCCCTGGACTCTTCCTGTCGAACCTCTTTTTCATTTTATCACTGGAGATTTGAAGACGACGTCTGCAGAATTCATGAACTTGGTCCAGTCTTTCTCGCAACTCTTGGACATATCCTGGTAGGACTTTGTCCTCTGTACTTCTGGGTGGCATTCCAAACAACAGATCGCATGGTAGTTTCATTTCTCGCCCAGTGATCAACATTGAAGGAGTATATCCGGTGGACTCATGCTGGGAACTTCGATAGGATAGGAGAAATAGTGGTACCAACTCATCCCAATCCTTTTGATTTTTGGAGATGAACATCGACAGGTACTGACTGATGGTTTTATTATGTCGTTCAACCATACCATCTGATTGTGGATGTAGGGCTGTGGTACGAGTCTTCTTCACACCTAGAATGTTCATCATTTCCTGCCATAATTCAGATTCGAAGTTTCGTCCTTGATCAGAATGTAATTCTAGTGGGACTCCATGTCTGGCTATTACATTTTCTAGGAAGGCCTTTGCAACGGTCTTTGCCTCCTGGTTTGGAATGGGCACAACTTCAGGCCACTTGGAGAAATAGTCCATGGCTACCATCAAGTATTTATTTCCTTGCTCGGTAACAGGAAACGGCCCAAGAATGTCAACTGCTACTCTTTCGAATGGTTCACCAGAAAGATACTGAGCCATTTTCCCTCGACTTCTAGTTTTGGGTCCCTTCTTTGAAGAGCATAGGTCACATCTTCTGCACCATTCTTCTACATCACGACGACAATTCACCCAATAGAATCGTTCTCGAATTCTAGTAAGGGTCCTTTTGATTCCGAAGTGTCCACCTGCACAACTACTATGAAGTTGCCCGAGCACATCTTTAGTAAGTGCTTTCGGCAGGACCAGTTGGTACACCACAGTTGCTCCATCTGGGCTCTCCCATTTGCGATGCAATAGGCCATCACGAAGACATAGGGAATCCCATTGAGCCCAGTATCCCTTGGCAACTGCACCAAACTTGCATACTTCCTGCCACTCAGGTCTAACTCCATTTTTCAGCCAGCTCAGGACTAACTTTAAATTGTTGTCTTTCTTCTGATTCTTCCTCATATCTGCTGTGGTCCATAAATCAGATTCTTCAGATTCGACTCTTACGGTGGTAACTTGCAGAATTTCCTTGCAATGTTCATCATTGTAAAAATTGACTTCTTTGTTTTCGAGTTTCTGGCAATATCGGCATTGCTGTTCCAAGCATGGACGTCTTGATAATGTGTCTGCATTTCTGTGTTTCCTGCCACTGCGATGAATAACTTTGAAGTCGTATTGTTGGAGTCTCTCTAGCCATCTCGCAATCTGACCCTCAGGTTTCTTGAAGTTCATTATCCACTGCAAAGCGCTGTGATCAGTTCTTACGAGAAAACGTCTGCCATAGAGGAAGGTATGGAAATGTTCAATGGCTTTGATTATCGATAGAAGCTCCTTTCTTGTAACGCAGTAATTCTTTTCGGCCTTGCCTAGAGTTTTACTAAAGTAGGCTATTACTTTCTCTTCGCCATCCTGTTCTTGGGATAAAACTGATCCAATGCCTTGCTGAGACGCATCACAGTCCAAAATGAAAGTGCCTTGTTCTCGTGGGTAAGCCAAAATAGGCGCAGTTGTCAATTTCTTCTTCAGTTCAGTGAACGACTGTTGGCAATCAGGGCTCCAATCAAACTGAACGTTGTTCTCAGTTAAGCGGTGGAGTGGCTTGGCAATTTTACCAAAGTCTTGAACAAACTTCCTGTAGTAGGTACATAGCCCCAGAAAACTTCTTACTTCATGTTTATCCCTAGGACGTGGCCAACTCCTAACAACCTCGATTTTATCAGGATCGGTCTTAATTCCTTCGGCCGAGATGACATGGCCTAAAAAATTGACTTCTTTTTGAAATAAATAACACTTCTTTGGGTTCAGTTGCAGGTTAGCATTTTCTAACCTCAAAAATACTTCTTCCAAATTATCCAGGTGTTCGTCAAATGTCCTTCCCATTACTATGACGTCATCCAAGTAGACTAGACAAATTTTCCATGTCAAACCTCTCAATACTAGTTCCATAAGTCTCTCAAAGGTGGCGGGAGCATTGCATAATCCGAACGGAAGAACTTTGAATTGGTACAGCCCTTGTCCGGTAGAGAACGCTGTTTTTCCTCTATCATCAGGATGAACTTCCACTTGCCAATACCCGCTTTTCAGGTCCAACGTTGAAAACCATTTGGAACCGGATAATGTGTTTAGTGTATCATCAATTCTTGGTAATGGGTAGCTATCCTTCATCGTTACGTCATTCAATCGACGATAGTCCACGCAGAATCGGGTTGATCCATCCTTTTTAGTTACCAATACTACCGGTGAGGACCATGGGCTTGTGGTTTCTTCAATTATGTCATCCTCCATCATGTTGTTTATCATGTCTGCTACCTCTCTCTGTTTGGCAAACGGTAATCTCCTCGGAGCCTGTCGGATTGGTCGGGCATCGCCGGTGTTGATGCGATGTTGAACTAGACTGGTACGTCCCGTCGAAGTGTCTGTCGAGAAAATGTTACGATGGCTATCAAGAAACTCTTTGGCCTTCTGCTTTTCTTCCATAGTTAAATGTTCCGTGGATTCCATCATTTTGTCTATTGTTCTCTGATCGGTGTTAGTGGTATTTCTTCGCAGTACCTGAGTGTGGTTTTCACAATTGATAACTCGAGTGACAGGTTTGCAGAATCCCAATTGGTCGTTTTTCTTCAGAAGGACTTTATTTTCCGAAGTATTGGCAACCCTGACAGGAATTAGTTGTTCTGTGTTCACAAGACATCGGGCAATTAAAATTCCATCTTGGCGGTATTCATCGTTTTCAATTATTCCAGTGCTCAAATCTCCAGGTTCTTTATCCATTCTGGCCATGATGATGGTTTCGGAGTTTTTCGGAATGTGGATGTCTTCGTCAACATAAATCTTAATTGGTTGGATTTTCTCATTGTATCTGCTCAGGAAGATTTCTTCATTGCCAATCCGCAAAATTTTCTGCCTGATGTTAAGGATGAAGTCGTTTTTCTCCATGATGTCCAGACCCAAAACACATTCATCCCTTATTTCCGCAACCAACATAGAATGTTCCATGGTAATAGGTCCTATCTGGATGTGTACAAGTGTTTCCCCAATGACTGGTGCGGTTTGTCCCGTTGCCGTTTCCAAAACCATATTCCTTTTCATCGGCTTCACAGATTCTTGTATGAGGTCTGGGCGAACGACTGATCTCGAAGCTCCTGTATCAATAGTGAAGGTGCATTTCCGATCTTCTAAATAGCCTTGTATTAGTAGACTTTGATCATTTTTCTTCAATGTCGATATATGGATCTTGGGGCTTTGAACACTGAAAGTCGCCACGCGCCCCCTAGTGCCGACTAATTCTCGTTTTTCCTGGATGGGAGCAAGTCCTCTTTCAGATGTTTGAGGTCTCCTTTCTGGCGTGGTCGATCTCCTGAAGGCTCCTCTGGTATATCGCCCACGTTGCTCTGTTCCTGGGCTCGGAGATCTCGATCTCTCTTCGTTTCTCGTTGATGACGACCTCTTTCTTCTTGGACTTCTGGATCTCGATCTCTCCCAGCAACTCCACTGTAGATGGCCGCTTTTCCCACAGTTATAACAGCGCCTCTTCCTGTCTTGTGGGGAAGGCACTTGGTTGCTTAATGCTGTTATGGAGTCCAATATTTTCTTCAATAGTGCCTCGCTTGTAGGAGAATCCTCGTTGAATTTAACTTCACGTAACTTGGGCCTAGTATTTCTTGATGCGTTTTTCGCGGCCTCGAACTCCAAAGATGCTATTAGTGCTGCGCTTATGGTTTGAAGTCGTCCTAGTCGAAGGGCTTGCTGCATGTCAGTATCTCTCAAACCATCGATGAAAGTCTGCACCCCAATTTGTTCTATGAACTCCTTTGGTGCTTGTGGGTATGCCAAATTAATGAGTCGCTCTACGTCGGCTCCATACTCCTGTAGGGTTTCGTTGGATTTTTGGTATCGACTCTTTATTTGGCTCTGAAATACTTGTTTGAGATATTGCTGTCCATATCTGATTTCCAAAGCTTCAACGATTCTAGAATATTCCTTCTGATTACTCTCGGAGATGTTCTGAAGGATGTCCAATGCTTGTCCTCGTAGACACAGGACTAGAGAGGTGGCCATTTCCTCCTCGGACCAGCCGTTTGCGTTTGCTGCCGCTTCAAATTGACGTCTATACATGGGCCACGAGGATTGCCCATCGAATGTTGGAGGCTTCAAAATTTTCACTTGTGTAGGCCTTATCGGAGTTGTCAGTGAGGATGGCCTTTCGCTGGTGGAGGAGATTTCCTCAGATGGTGCACGCTTGTATGGAAGGTGTAACGTTTCCAGCCTCTCCTTGATCCTATCCACTTCTTCGTTGAATTTCTTGTTCACCTCTCGTGCCACCCGTTCATCTATTTTGGACAGTTCATTTTCGACGTCTTGGACCCTTCTGTTGACTCCTTGGACTCCGCCTCTGACTTCTTGAACGTCACCTTTGACCTCTTGAACTTCACCTTTGACCTCCTGGACTTCACCTTTGACCTCCTTGACTTTTCCTCTGACCTCCTGTACTTCTTCAGTGATTTCATTCTGGAAGCACTGTTGACTGTGACTAATACGTTGCAGAAGATCAACATGTTGTTGTAACTGCTGGACTAACCGTGCCTCCTGTTCCTCTCGTTCTTGTTTTCGTTTGACTTCTTGTTCCTCTTGTTCTTGTTTCCTTTTCAGTTCGAATTGTTGTAGAAGCTCTTCTTGTTCTTGTTTTCGTTTGGCTTCTTGTTCCTCTTGTTCTTGTTTTCGTTTGGCTTCTTGTTCCTCTTGTTCTTGTTTTCGTTTGGCTTCTTGTTCCTTTAAAAACTCAAGGATATCTGCTGATGTCGCCATCTCGTCGTAATTATTTGCACGAGTATTCACCATCAAATACTGGAAAACTGCCTTACTTTTCTTTCTTCAGTAACACTTATTCCGCCGCTGTCACCAATTGTTGCGTCTTCGGGTTCAAAAATAAGTGTACTCTGGTATGAACTCGCCTTTATTATTCCAACTTCACTTGACAACACTGTAATACAAGTCACTGTCAAAATACTTGTATCCAAGGTAACTCAAGGTAACTTTCTAACTAACTTTTCATCTCACAAATGCATTGCTTTTATATACAAATAAAGTTCTAGAAAACTTAAGAAATCAATAGAACACAAATAGAATGTTCGACGATTGATCCAGAACAAAAGTTAGTGCTTCTAGATTTTTCCATCTAATTCATCGAACGATCTCGAACAATTCGAGAAGTCTTTATCAAATTTCAGGTCTGTAACAATACAATCCTCTGATAAAAAACATTGCAATCAAAAAGGCTATTATTTAAAACGTTCACATATTAGGCACTAATACTGGCAACTTGATGGTAGTAATAGTAACAGTTCCATTAGCACTGTGATCTAACTTTGTGAATGCGAATCAACTCACGAGTACAAATGAAATTATTTACTAATTTCAGAACAGTACCCACTACAATCGCCCTCTAGTCCATTCAACAGGGCCAGACGAAATCCAAATTATACTACTACAGCAAGCAGCAGAACTACTGATTCCTCACCTAGTCGGCTGTTCAGAGCGAGCCTGGCCTTCAGATACGTACCTAACCTCTAGCAACGATCCAGAAAAATTAAAAAACCCCCAAAAAAAAATCTCCGAAAATAATTACTGCTCGCAAAATGTGTGTTTTGAATTTCCACGCACTCAAATGTCTACGTAAGGTTAGTTCGTTCTAGTTCGATCAAACTGAATAATTACTCCCTTTTTCTTGTTTTTTTTTTTTCAATTACTTTTCCATTTTTTCCAGATTTTTTCCTTTTTTTTTTTTCGTTTATTTCCTCTTTTTTTTGTTAGATTCGTATGCCTAGACTATGGTTATCAGACCTATTTGCCTGTCATCGTTCATGCATGGAACGATGAATAAACTAGTTTATAGGAATAACGATACAGATTATCCAATTTTCTCGGAGTATCACGACGCCTATCAACGTGGAGAATCCTGTCAGACAGCGCTCTAGAGCCTAGTCGGATTGATTGAGAAATCTCTCTCGAATAGAGAGATTGCACTTACACCGTTTCCCGATGTAGAAGGTGCGTTTGATAACTAACACATCATATGCGTCTATCACATCAGCCCTCAAGGAATGAAACGTTACTGCAGCTCTGAACCAGTGGATATCGTCTATGCTTGGGTGCATGGTAATACAGGCTTCTCTATTTGGGTACACACTGGGGGTGGAAGCCATAAGATAATGCGCTCACTATTGTGTGACCTCGTGGTCGATAGCCTCCTTACAGGGCTGAAATGGAGGAGAATGTATGCCCAGGGCTATGCTGACGATATCGTCATAATGGTTGATATATTATAGAATATGGGGATCTGTATGGATCTGATGCAATCATCCCTCGCAAACTTACAGACGTGGTGTAAGTATGAGGGAGAACATCAAGGTCAACCCACAAAAAACCACGATTGCTTCTTTCACAGGAAGGGGAAACCTAAAGACCAACAGAGCTTCGAAACTCGAGCCTACAGATGTCGGAAAAGACAAAATACCTGGGGTTAAACCTGGACTTGAAGCTCACCTAGATCAAACAAACCTAAAGACCAACAGAGCTTCGAAACTCGAGCCTACAGATGTCGGAAAAGACAAAATACCTGGGGTTAAACCTGGACTTGAAGCTCACCTAGATCAAACATCTGGAAAAAGTGCTAACAATGACATCTATGATGATATAGCCAGGAGCTTCTTCGGCAAAACATGGGGACTTGGGTCCAAACAATCTCTTTGGCCATACACATCAATAACGTATGGTGCTCAAAGATTGAACAAGTGTCAATCAGAGAGATGCTGGCTAGTTTGCAAAGACTGGCCATGCTCGAAGTCACTGGTGCTATGTCTACCTGCCTGGAGACAATTTTAAAAAACCCCCCTCAGCATTTGCATATTGTAGCGGAGGCTAGGATAGAAGCCTCCCGACTAATGTGCTTGTACCAATGGAGGGGCGACAACCTAGGTCACTCTAACATAATGGAGGTTATAAGAACCAACATATCTTCCTGGGAGGATGCCTTATAGGGAATACTAATACTACAATTCTCCTAATATAAATGTAGACATTTTGGAAGTACTTGTCCGAAGTTTGGATGGATGTAAGTAAATGAAAATTGTTGTTGGTTTCAAGAAAATGGTGCTGTATTGAATAAGTAATTATACAAGCGAGTAGAGAAAGATCGAGATCTAGAAACCATAGAAAACCAGTGTGGACTTTTAGAAAATCTGTTAGTGACTGTTACATCGCATTTAATGTCTGAAAGATATCACAATTATTTTCCTTGCATCAATATATTGGATACATGTTTTCAAATTCGATGTCGCATGTCATAATGATATGTCACCTCTACCTGTTTCTTGTATGGCTAGGTATGAATCCCTTGGTTTCGACTTCAGCTCACTTGCACTGAGGACTACAGAGCTCAAATTTTTAGATAAGCCATGTTATTCAATGTTCTTGAAAGAGATCCTATGCATTACCTCATCCTTATTTTTTTTGGTATGTTTGCGATGCATTCCAAATACATCTCGCATTATTTCAAGTATATGCGGCCACATAGAACTTATTGGACTTAGTGAACCTAACGTACAATGTTTATGTCACTCTCAGTTTCTAGACATTTTATGCAATCCCATTCCACAGAATGCCAAAATAACTATCTTTATAAGCGAACGTACTGTATAAGGTCTATTCTTTATCGTGCTGTCGATAATCACGTGAATTTGAACGACAGTGCCATTGGCATTGTATTCCAAAGGTCAACAGCTTCTATCAAGATTTATGCGAAAACCAGCAATTCTCTTTGAAAAGTCCTTGAAATTGACGACAATCTGGTGATAACAGAGATTGAATCAATCAAAAATCTAGTTATAATAAGATAAAACGGGCTGGTACAAATTTGATGACAATTGCGTAAATAGAATACCTTCTTTGGAACTGGACCTTTTGGAGCCTTCGAAGACACCATACATCCTATTTTACCGTAGAGCAGATTGTCACAATTCGTCGGACCTCTTTAGAAGTTCTCTATAAAGGAATTCCAACTCTTCAGATGATGAGTGGTGTGGCAGGTTTTTCTGGGTTTCCCTTCAGCTCTGAAAGCGAATGCGCCACCAATACCATTTAAGCCGCCCCGGAGCGCCGATCAATCATTTTGATGTTTTTACTTATATAATAATTAATAATAGATTAGCATATCAGAAGGAATTTGCACATTTCCAAACTCTAAGATACCTTCAGAAGTATTATCACCAGTTCAAATACTTCATATAAAATTATATGTCATGCTCTAGTTGAATCTATGATTACATACCTTTGGGATAATCAGTTGGAATAGTGCACTCAAAGGACACGCAAAAACTCGTTTTACAAAATATAAGTATTGAAAAAAACAAATCAATAGTTTTTTGCTCTCTTATTCTTTGAATCAAATACATTTATGATACAAGTCTGAAAAGTGTATAGGTATAATTAAAACACGAGAGAATGTTGCAGAATGAGCGTATCGAGTTCTACAATTCATCCCAATGCTCTCAACACACTTCTCATGAACGCCGATATATCAACATTCCCTGTATAGCGTGTGTCTCACTTCTAAATAGAAACACCCCTTAACTTCCTTAATTTTTGACGTAGAATTCTGAATTTTGACCTGAAAGGGGGACGATTTCAATTGATATACACCGCCCGTCAGCAGCGAAAGAACCATTTATTTTTCCGGAAAATCATATTAGGAGGCAAAATAGATTTCTGAAAACTTTTTCGACATAGTTTTTCCTTCTATACATCATCATTTATCGGCTCCATCGCTGCTAATAGTGGTGTTCCTATGGGAAGAGAAACACAGTTTTGATATATTGTTTCAATTCTGAAAAATTATGATTAAAGTTTGCTCTTGTTTCTTATCAAATTGTGTTTAATTGAATGTGGAGTGTTTCCATGGAGAGTGAAATCATCAAAATCACTAGAAGTCGATTTAATTTCAACTTCAATTTCATTATCATCTTCTAGTATATTTTGAATCGAACTACCAGGACAAACTGGATATGGAAGATCCTTTGAATGTAAAACTGGCTCAGTAAAGGTGCGTATTCACTAGAGCATTCCGTCCGCATAAGCACCGAATGAGCGTCGAACGAGCAAATTCTCGAATAGTGTGGACGCTGATTTGAGCACGAACAGAATGCGTGTTTACATTAGGCAGCATGACGCAGCCAGAGCTTGAAACGAGCAGCACATGTGCTCATTCGGTGCTCATGCGGAACGAATGCTCTAGTGAATACGCACCTTAACAGACGGAATTTTGGCACATGTCCACAACACTTGCCTCATTTTTTGTATTATATCCCACTGTCTTTAGAACACAAAAGTAATAAAAATAATCATATGCATGAGTACTAAGTTTTCTGGTGAACCAAATGGCAAGTATACGTTATCTCCTGATGACCATTGGAGTAAAAAGATTATACAGCTTCCACAAAACACATGAGGCGCCCACTTTTTATCTTGGTTCTCAGCAGTAAATCGAAAACTGAAATTGTGCACTTTTTAATGAATCTGCCCATAAACGTAGCAAAAACGAGCAGAACTTTGTTCATAATTTCTACTTGAAACTCAATTTGTAACAATGTATTTATTGTTTAAATCGGAAAAATGCATAATGAACTGAAGTCACCACGTAGCGTGACAGAAAAAAATATATATTTGACTGTTGAAAAAAAAAAGATGGGTGAATATTTCTACTTTCCCACTTAGGTTCAAGAAAGGTAGGTTAACATATTCATATACATTTCTATCGATATACAGTGTGACCCATTTAAGATGGAAGCACCCATATAAAACTTACATTTTTCAACCGATTGGAATGATTTTGTTTTCGTCAGGTAGACATTCAAAAAGTATACTAGGACACCAAATTTCATGGATAAATCTCCATTTCCAGGGCCAACTAATTTTATTTTTTAAGGTCAAAAAACTTAAAAAATTACTAGCGATTTTTTTAGAAGAAATCTGACTACACTACTGGATTCACGATATTTTCAAATGGTTCACATGTAAATAACGTCGGAATGCGTAAAATAATAAACAAGTTATAGGGAAATGAAATTTGAGAAATATACCCTTTAACCAACCCACCACTTCAATTTCAAAACTTTTGTAACAACTTTGACTACACCACTGGATTCAGGGTGACTTGAAATATTACTGACCATAATTTCATCGAAATCTGTTGATAAAAAAATTAGAAATTTTGAGATAAGATAACATTTTCCTGAAATTCCATTTCAAAATTTTATTTTCTTATGATGTTCTTATTTATGAACTGATTTCGATGAAATTCTGACCAGTGATATATCGATATCTCCTGAATACAGTGGTGCATTTCAAATTTTGATGAAAGTTCAGAAATTGAATTGATGGGTTGATTAAACGGCATATTTATCAAATTTCATTCCCCTATAACTTTTTTATTGATTGACGCATTTTAACGTAATTTACATATAAACCATTTGAAAATATCGCGAATCCAGTGGTGTAGTCAGGTTTTTTCTAAAAAAATCGCTAGTAATTTTTTTAGATTTTTGACCTTGAAAAATAAGATTAGTTGGCTCTGGAAATGGAGATTTAATCATTAAATTCGCTGTCCTAGTAGACTTTTTGAAGGTCTACCTAACGAAAAAAAAATCATTCCAATCGGTTGAAAAATGTAAGTTTAATAAAGGTGCTTCCATCTTAAATGGGTCACATTGTATATAAAAAAGTTAAAATTTGTAAGCTATATAGTAAATTCATGAAATTAGTGAAATTTTGCATCTCTGGAGATAAGAAATACTTGATAACAATGAAACTATTATAAGTAGAAATGGAAAGTGATGAAGACTGAACAGGGAGAACCGTGAATAGTGCGAATATAAGTGTTTCTTGACATAGCGTGAAGGAAAAGATATTCGAAGCCTCACGGAGTATGAACATTTCTAAGAAAAATCCAAAAAATTAAAAGTTTTTCTCAATCGAATAGTTATTCAAAAGTTAAGTCAAAATTTATAATAATAATAATAATATCGACACCAAGAAATAAGTATGTCAAATTCATTAGATATATTGATTTTAGTTCGAAAATATTAATAGGACATTCATAAAATCTCTTGTGGAATCATCTGCGACTGAAAGACAAACTTTAGTCACCATTTTCCATCTATAGATATAGTATATATAGGGGAGGTGCGGTGCGGTTCCACGCATCCCTCAGAAATAAATGTTCAAGAAGATCGAAAAAACTCATTTACTCGATAAAAAAAAAATTAAATAAATTCTTTCACAGAAAGTCTTTGACTTGTATTATATACAACGGTCGATGACAATCCTTAATTGATAATACGACAATGAATCAATTTGTATTACTTTTACCTCTAGGTATTCCATTATTGAATAATATCAAAAAGGTGATAAATTATAATGAACGTTTGAATCATATGTAAATTTTATTTCCAACTGGAATAACCAAAATGTTCTGCACAACCTTAATAACATTCACATGTTTCCTTTCTTCCATTGTGAACGCAATGACCGCCAATGTGGCCGTGTTGCCAACAACTCACATTACAATCTGCAGCGAAACACTCTTCAACTCCAAGTTTCGAAGTTTCATCAATTTCCTGTGTAACTTCTTGGATAGCTTTCTCTGAAAATAAATATTATATGTATGTAGTATTGAACTTAGAAACAAAGATGTAAGTTACAAGTATCAACAATAAACAATAACGTATACGTTCAGGTTCAGAAAAGGTGAAAAAAAAATTCTTCTCATCCACTCTCACAGTTTCAATTGATATGACTACCAGTTTGCTAGTAAAAGCTCTAAAAAAAACATGATTCACAACCCAGAACCTATAATAAAGTTTATATCGTGTATGTCTGTACTAAAATGTAAAGTGGATTTTTAATTCACAACGTTTGTCAGTTCCTTTGTATCCGAGTATACACCATATTTTTCGAAAAGAATATTTTGAGAATGTTTATGCAGGATATTTAGTATTCGATGCATGATGAACTGAATTTTTTACTCACCACTTTTGACATCGTTATTCTCATTGATTTCCCCTTTCGACAGAGGGCTGCTCATCGTCACACCAACAATGAGTGCCAAAAGTAGGAGCCCCATTGTAGTTTTCATAGTTTACTCCTAATTTATATTAATTTTTTTAGAAGCTGACACTATTCTTTGATCGTTTCCAAATAGTAATATACTTTTCATCGACTTGGGTGTTTTTATATGGTGAAAAATGACGGTTTTTTATCTCTCGCAATGAAATAATATAAATATCTTCAATTTGAATTATGGACCATCCGTCATATGAGTATTTCAAAGTACCCAGTGATTGAAATCATGAAAAATTCTATTGTTTTATCACTGTCTCTGAGATAAAGGCATATTTAAATGATACACACACGTTACATATCTAAACCTGAAAAGTATAAAACAAAGTCGCCATCGGCGTCTGCTTCCAAACCACGCAACGGTTTTCACTGTCATTTAGAGATTTTTTATGAAAAGTTAGTATGTACAAAATCAGGTTTCTCTATCTATTTTTGGTTTCTTGCATGGCGTACTTTGGCTAAACCTTAAGATATTATACACCAAAATAATGTACTGAATAATTGTAGTTGCCTGAAAATCCTAGAGAAAAGTGCGTAATGGCATATGTTTATCTGCTAAGGTTGAATGGCGGAGTTGAGTTGAAAAAAAATCACTATATTTTCCGGTTTTTCCAGTTTTTCTACGTTACTAAAGATCCGATCGGGTCGTACTAAATTTCATTTTGTTCTTATTTGAATTATCTATAATTCTTTTCATTGAAGCAACCTGATTGATGTATTAGTTTTTATTTTATAAACAAAACACTAAAAAGCACGTTTTTTTATTCAATTGTTTATAACAAATTAATAAATGACAGTTGCGTATCCAAAACATAACAGAATATAACTACGGACTGTCCCTCGTCTGATGGCACAGATGGTTTCCTAATCGTATATTTGTTAAATAATCATTTATGGGGAGAGGTTTTTGTTATTTTAAAAAACTAACTGCTCCTCCTTTGTGTAAATGAATGAATGAAGGTATTTTAGTGGACAGTAATTGAATCGTATTTAATATAAAGTTGTTACAAAGTATGAAAGGTATGAATGTGAAAGTAAATCGTATTTTCAAAAGTTCTGTCTCTCTGACAAAATAAACAAACGGTTGCTAGACGTTATTGCAAATATACTGGGACAGATGCAAAGCCGGAACAATTTATTTCATGCTCTATTGATTGGTGTATTTAATTATTCTCTTCGCGTCGAACTTTCTGATGAAATATCAATTTTCATGAGAAGCAAAAATCAAAGTCGGTCTCATCGAAGCTGCTGAGCAGATATTCACCACTTGACTTGATTTTCTAACTTCTTGACTTGACTTGACTTGAAATCAAGACAAGCTCTCGTCAAATATTTATTTTTGAAATTCAAGTCGAGTCAAGTAGTTACACATCAAGTACTTGTAAATCAAGCACCCTACTTGATTTTTCTTAAAAAACTAGTACCTTCTTTGTATTACAGTACAATAATATTCACGTTATAATGTCCCACTCTCAAATGGCAAAGTAGGTTATATTTTTGAAATGCCCGCATGGTCCGCGACCATGAAAAAGCAGAGATTGGAGCAATCCGGGCAGCAGAAGAACTTGTGTAAGACAAACACTAACACTCGTACACAACAAATACATATATTGATATCAAATCTATAACACTTTAATAATCAGTGAATATAATCGCAATGTTCAGATGACCAACGCCTACGCATAAGTGATCCTCTCCGAAGAATCTGTCTATCCATGCATATCTATTTAATGGCCCTCTTCAATATCGTACCAAAGCCGCAATCAGCGCTCTCCGTATTTGTTTATTATTTCAAGCACTTGAAGATTTATTCATTCCGGCTATAGGATGGATTGGTCTTACACTTGGTCTCGTATTCGACACTGAACGGGCGAACCCAAACTATGTCACAGAGTTGGAACCCGTTCAGCAAAAACCTCACATCAAAGCTGCGGAGACTGAGGTCCTCCTGCAGCTGCAAGTCTCCGCAGCTGCACAAGGATAAGCCAATGCATGGGGTCTTCTTCAAGAACATTGAAGACCTTGGCTTATCCGAAAACCTGACCTTTGCCGTCCTCAGGTCAAGTGAGTTGAAGTCGGATATTCATAATGGCCTGCCAGGATGGTGTCTTCAACACCCGGGTCTACCGTAGCCGCGTGATGGGTATAGAGATTGCTTTCTACATCAAGAACTCTCGCATTGTCATAGTCAATACGATGGTCTTTGTCTATGGTATGTTCAGATAATGCACAAGATCTTATATTTGAGAAAAAGACTTTTTTTGGAAATGGTTCACATCAATAACAGAACTAATACGGTCAACAAAAGAACTGACATAAAAGATTTGAGTTCTATATACACTTACATTTTACACAGAAGTAAACAGATTTTCTCCAATAGTCGCCAACCTTGAATTTATTTAGTATTTTTCAGATTTTATTCATCTTCACAATTTTTATGTTTTTATCATCCTATATATGTATATTTATCACTCATCTTTCTGTCAGTGTGTTCCTACCTGTGTATTTTTCAAGTGTCGCTAATTCTTCATGTTTGTCAATGATGTAAATTTCTTTTAATTTCACGTTAGTAAGTATTAATCAACTGTTAAAACACCATTTATTCATCCATTTTATATTGTAATTAAAATCTTGACAAAGAAAATAAAGATTTTCGAAAGCTCGATTTAAAAAACGAAGAATATATACCTAAACTGGTCAACTGACTGCTACCCAAATATTTTTGAAAAAAAAAATATATATATATAGAGAGAGAGAAAGAATAGTAATGGCCCCAATACTCTATTATCCAATTTCACACGTTGAGTTCGTTGAGATAGGTGATTCATAATCAATTCTAAGGCGTTTTCCTTGAAGCCAAAAAATCGAATTTTTTTGCATAATAATTTATGATTCAGAGTGTCGAAGGCCTTACTGTAATCCAACAAAATTAGACTGCCCAATTGACTATTATCCAAAGATTTGAAAATTTCGTCGCTTGAGTTCAGTAGCGTTGTGGTTGTACTGTATTGTTGCCTGAAATCTGATTGGATATCAGATATTATACCTCTACCAAAAACGAACTCAGAAATTTTACGTTTCATTATACTTCCCAACACTTTTGACATGGTTGGTAGGATGCTTAGCGGTCTCAGGTGTCCAAACTCAGAGGGAAAGATATTTTTGGAATTGGTGTTATAATTGCGTGCTTCCAAGCTGACGGGAAGTAATTGGTAGTTATGGCGGTATTGATAATAAACGTAATATGGCTTAATAATGCCTCGGTGACTAATTTCAATGAAGTAAGCGAAATACCATCCGAGCCAATACAATAACTTTTTATGCTGGACAAAACTTCGAGCACCTCAATAATGCTAACTGTTCTGAAAGCAAATTTTTCATTATTTTATTATTTTAAATTCTAAATCAATAGCTTAAAAATCCCATCAGTGTACGGCTTCATTCAGACTGTGAAGTCTTAAGTAAAAAAAGGCCACCTTCCTAATTCCGTTAAGGACAAGGATATATCTGCACTTAGACACACTTACAAACAAAGGTTACTTCAAAAATGACTCCCAATCATATTCATTCAAATATGCTTGTATTGTCAATATATTAAGTTCTGATAATGATTTGCACTGATAATGAAACGATGAGGCAATTGCATTTTGAATTGATAATAATATTCCAGAAACTTGTGGTAACCGCCCCCTATCATGAGAATTTGGATAACAGATATAATTGTTCATGAAATGAAAGAAAAAAATTATCGTTTGTCCTATATAAAAGGAGCCACACCATGTGAATAACTCATATCAAGCAGTGACACAATCAGATCATTTTGTTTGCTTCTGAGAAAAATACATAATTAAAAATGAAAACTACATTGGTTATTGTACTTTTGTCGCTTATTGTTGGTGTGACAATGAGCAGCCCTCTAGCGAAAGAGAAAATTAATGAAGTTGTCAAAGATGGTAAGTAAACACCTTCATTACTTCAATAAATAGTTTATATTTCTATTTTCCATCAAATGAAGTACTTTTCGGGGCGTGTGTTAGGTCTTTATTTTGAAATAAGTTTGAGCGAATCGATAACCGCTTTTGATAGTCCTGGCATTGTCAAATGTCCATAGCAAAATTGAATAGGAAAACTTTCATAAAAATGTGTCACTTGATTTAAATACTATTGGATGAGAGTATTTGTACGAACAGTGGAGTAATTGAATTCCTGCCAGCCTCTCACCAGTCCCTTCGTCGTGGATGGGCCCAATGACAGAGCGGAAAAATCATTCATAATAATCACTGTTTTATTACTTCATAAAAGCCAATGATACCTTCTCCATACTAACGTTGGTACTCAGTCACTTTGATATTATTCATTATTCACAAATTACACCTACGACTTAGTTATAATAAGTGTAACATTGTAAAAAAGCATATTTTTTATACCCGGCACCCGGCCTAGGGGTCCGAATTGTCCGAAGGCCCTAAGGTGATATCACCCTTCCGATATGTATTTGCAATAATATTACTGAATAGTGTTTAAAAAACTTCCGGGCTTCACCACGATCGTTGATCAAAATCAGTAGAAAAGTTAATCAGGGTAGCAAGTTCGGGTATAGTTATTCAGGGCGATAACTGTATTACATAGTTTATCCGGGACTAGTTGAAGTGCCTAACTTTTCGCGTGCCGTGAATGAAGCCGTTTTGCAGTGTCAAAATACAATTTAAATGCTAGAAGTTGAGGAGTATCCGTCGCACCATGGTAACATTTAATGCCTTTGGTCAGTGAGGAAAAAAGAGCGTTACATTTTAAACTCAATTATTTATGCCCAATCCCAAGCGAGGGTAGCTAAGAATTCCTGTTTACTCCACTGTATAGGTATACAAATCATAGCGGTATTTTGTGTTTAATTACACGCCTATTTAATGTTTTATGGACGGAAGTGCGTCATATAATTTCGTTTTCAAATAGTAGACTCAAAACTCTGATATTAAATTTCGGTTTCAGAATCAATGAATCTAGCCCTTCCGAGGTAAAAGGAGAGCGCTTTTAGGTACACTTTACGAGTGTTTATGAGCGAGTATTGTTATTATCATAATTTATTTGAAATTTTCGATTTTTCAGAGGAGGCCATTCAAGAGATTTCACAAAAGATTGCAGAAGATTCAAAACTTGGTTTTGGAGAATGTTACATTGCAGATTGTAATATAAGTTGTTGGCAAGAAGGTCACATTGGAGGTCGCTGTGTCGTCGACGGACGTAGCGAAATTTGTGAATGTTACTAATGTCATGGAGTATCTATTCCATCATTCAAAACCCTATGAATAAAGTTTTTTATGAAGTCAAGTCGTTTCACTACTATTCATACAATTTTTGGCAGAACATATTTCTCCTACCGACAGAACCATTGCATTTTTGCGAGTTATGGACAGCAATAAATGTTTGACTGAGCATTTTTGTTGGTTTCGTACCCAAGGACAATCAACTTCCACCATGGCATGCTGCGATTTTGAGATCTTCTCTCATCTGGGATTTTAACCACTGAAAATTATTTCTGTGTTGAGTTCAAAAAATGAAAATTTTCCGATAGGACGTTTGCCAGGCATTTAAAAAAATTCCCCAAAATTTTCCGGCTGGAGAATTTACTTAAACAGAATTTCATACTGTCGATTGCCATAAGCTAGAAAATGTGTCAGCAACCGAGTATTCTTTTACAAGATGTTGCCCTCATTTCAACCCTTTAAGGACGTGCAAACCTTATGGCTTCGGTTTTTCACTATTAGATTGTTCCTACCTGTTAAAGTGTCAAAATGCCATTAATGACAGATTTTTTAATGAATTTTCCATATGCCTAGCACACGTCCCATCGCTAAATGTAAATTTTTTGAGATCAGCACTGACATAAGTTTCAGTGGTTAAAATCCCAGAAAAAAGAAAATGAGTCAGCAAAATCTGTCATTATCTGACGGTCTATAAGTTCGTTTCCAACGAAAACGGTGAAGATCGAGCGTTTTCTCAGTATTGCCGCTCTAGAGTTAAATGAGGTCTCGGAAAACGTGAACTCTGCGTTAAGAGCTGAAAGTGTCATAGCTTCTTTGGTATACGGTTCTAAAAAATCGGCGTAGTTGGTAATTTGTTGGTTCTTAAAAGAGCTCGAACCACTGCTCAACAAATAATCCTGAGGCAGCTGTTGTAACAACTGTTGTAATCGGCAATAAATCAAAAAAAAGAATAGTATGCCACAATCAGTTCATTCACGGTTAACATTGCCAATATTTGTTTATTTGAGATTTGTTCTTTCCATAAACCAGCTCGTAAAGGTGCACCCTCACGATCAACCCTCAAAAGTATTCGAGAGACATGGTCCCCACAAGGGTAGGGCTGGGCGGACCCCTGGGTCCAGGGCCCGAGTGAGCCTAATAATTATTTTTTCAAATGTTATAATTCACCTTAGTGTGTTCAGTAAATATATTTTTCTCCGACAGTGCGTGAAGTGACACTTTTGCGCGCAAGTGCGTAAAAAAATCACCTGTGCGAAAAATCATCAACAGTGCGTAAAGTAAATGTTTACACACTGTTAATACATTTATGCATTTTTGAAAAATACAGTATTTTGCGTCAAATATAACTCGGTAATCATCATTTGATAAAACGACCACAATTCATAACATAAAATATTCAGATTGATGATACAATTGCTACAATTTGTTAATATAATAACTGTCGAAGAAAAAACTTTGTATGAAACACTTTCGTAAAGGGTTTTTTTGTACTCGCGTGTTTGTTGAACTCGGCGGTGCCTCATTCAACAAACTTCACGCTCATACAAAAAAGTCCTACTTCACGTACTTGTATCATAAATAGCTATTGTTGTGGCAATCTTTATATATAAAAATCTTCTGTGCCGTATGGATGGCCCTGAAATCTGTTGAGAGCGCATTCGCCACCTACTTCGCCATAAAATGAAATTTTAAAATTGATATAATTTGCATTGGTTGTGAGATTATTGCGTGAGATTTTTTGGAAAGATTTGGTATCAATGAATGGTGTTTTAGGAGTTCAGTTTTGTACATACAGTATCGGAAACCATTTATCTGGGGTATAGACAGAAATCTACGCGAGCAACAAGGATCGCAATAATGGAAATGGAAACGGAAACGGGAAACGTGAAAATGGAAAAGGGATTTTTTTCTGGGCATCCATACACATCTATATACAGGACAACGTCTGTCGGGACCGGTAGTTTTCAAGTATAAATAATTCTATAAAAAGGCAAAAAGTCGAGTAAAATGGTAAGATATCGAAAAAAGTTATTTGAAAAAGTTGTTTAGAATTGAATTTTATACACATATACACAGTTTGAAAAGAAAATGAGAGGAAATTGAAAATAGCTATTTTTTTAAAATATTTTCTTAGCTGTATGAAAATATCAAATTATTATCTTATGAATAGCTTGCCCATACTGAAACATTTGTATTTCAATGATAATGACAAAACTTTCTCATTTTCTCTACACCAGTGAGCACTAAATTAAAAAAATTGGATTTTGTTAAAACCCTGGCTGTTTCATTGGTTCGTATCTTACAGTTATATTAGAATTCCACGACCATTGTAATGACATGACACTCCAGAAACATAGTGTTTTCCAGATTATAATCAAGTTTCGATGATAATCGTGCCACAAGTGCGTAAAAAAGTTACCTGTGCGAAAAATCAACAGTGCGTCAAGTAAATGTTTACACACTGTTCATACATTTACGTATTTCTGACAAATACAGTATTTTGCGTCAAATATAACTTGATAATCATCATTTGATAAAACGACCACAATTCATAACATAAAATATTCAGATTGATGATACAATTGCTACAATTTGTTAATATACTTTACGAACTTGTATCATAAATAGCTATTGTTGTGGCAATCTTTATATATAAAAATCTTCTGTGCCGTATGGATGGCCCTGAAATCTGTTGAGAGCGCATTCGCCACCTACTTCGCCATAAAATGAAATTTTAAAATTGATATAATTTGCGTTGGTTGTGAGATTGTTGCGTGAGGAGATTTTTTGGAAAGATTTGGTATCAATGAATGGTGTTTCAGGAGTTCAGTTTTGTGCATACAGTATCGGAAACCATTTATCTGGGGTATAGACAGAAATCTACGCGAGCAACAAGGATCGCAATAATGGAAATGGAAACGGAAACGGGAAACGTGAAAATGGAAAAGGGATTTTTTTCTGGGCATCCATACACATCTATATAACAGGACAACGTCTGTCGGGACCGGAAGTTTTTAAGTAAAAATAATTTTATAAATAAAGTTTTGTTGTATTTTCAGGTTAAATTACAGTCTGAAAAGAGTATGGGTGAGTAATTACCATGCAATTATAAAATATGACGCGACTGTAAAATAGGCAGGAGTTGGTCGTCAATGAGATCCGGGGTACGGAGAAATTCCTTACCTTCTTATGATACCATTCACGAACGAAAATTCAATTAACCTACTCATTCAAGTGGTAACCGTGAGGAACAGTTAAACTAGTGGTTAAAAGCTCCGATTTTTTAATCAATCTGGCTGCCGGTCGCAGGTTCCAATCGTAGCGACTTTGTGATTTTTTTCACACAATAGGATTGATAAATCCTAAATATAAATTAAGAACCTTGTACCATAGACCTGTTCTTCAGATCGTAAAGTATATTTTGATTTGATTTGTTGCTGGTTACAATTTATTTATGTCGGAAAATTTCAGTTCGAAATCGTTTTATTTTCAAAATAGCACCTATTCCAGAGATAATACTAATAATACATCACTGATTATTATATTAATAAATGTGGGGATTTTCAGTTCGGTATCTCTTCTGTTCACATTATTTGTGTATTTAAGGCAAGTGATTTTGCATCAGCTCCATTCTGGTTTGAAGTTGTTTATAAACAAGCAGATTTTATCAATCATGAAGTTGGTTTTATTATTGCTGGTCCTTTTTGTTATTTTGGTTGCAGTTGTTACAGGTGAGTCATTATACGTGTCTTTGTAGAAATATTTGAGATTATACCGCCATCAAAACGTTTTGAGGAAACGATAAAATGACTATGAAAATAAAGTAATAAACCTCATTCAGAAAAGTAAACACAAGTATTACAAATAACAAAAAATAGAAACTAGCGATAGTATAGATGGACAAAAATTTGGAACTTAAATATCAAAAACCAAACTCCTTCGTGTCAACATCAACTTCAGTGAAATGAAGACTATCATAAATGAACTGAAAAGTAATGAAAAGTAATTAAAGACAGAAGATTAGAGAGTGGATGAAGGTGTTATGTTACAAATCTTAAGTTTTGAGAAAATGAAGCTTAAAATTTTTGTTGTAATTTTTTCTGTGCTAAGATTATCAGTAAGTTTTGATGTTCATGTAATAATGAAAAGTACATAATATATTTTCAGTTACATTAAACACAATTCCAAAAAAAATTATATTGAGATACGAAGTCGGAATTATGAAATTCTGAGATACGAAGTCGACATTACGAGACGAAGTCGGAATTATAAAATTCCGAGATACCAAGTCGGAATTATAAAATTCCGAGATACCAAGTCGGAATTCTGAGATACAAAGTCGAAGTTCCGAGTTACTAAGTCGGAATTTGAAAAATAAAATTGGTGTGGCCCTCAATCTACGCCTTCGTTATTATTTGAAAGCGCTAAAATAGAAATATATTTAGAGAAACAAGATGTTCTGCACTACCAGGACGACGCTTATTGCCATAATCCTATACAATAGGAATAATCGTCCTGGTAGTGCAGGACATCTTGTTTCTCTCTTGACAAGCTTATGGTGAACAATGCATGCAGATTTCTTTAATTTGTATTTGTGGTTGAATTAATCACGCAAGTTCTGGGTATTGTTTTGTTTGAGGTGCTGGAGTTCAGATGGCGCCCGTAGTTTAGTGAACGCTAGGCTGCGGGCGGTGTCTCAGCTTCTGCCTTTACATGGAGATTTTGTTGAATAGTTTGTTGCAGACATTAGTTATTGTCTGCAGAGTCCTACCCTGTACTGATGAGGGTAAGAACCCAGAAATCGATCTATAGCTGGTCCAAATGTTTTTCAATTCAATGAACATTTCCATGCAACTAGCAATTGGGGAGACATCCTTGTAGGACTGCACGGAAATTCATTAGATGTAATTCAACGTTCGTCGTGGTATTAGCCAGGAAAGTAGTTGTTTTCTGATGGATTTTCGACCCAATTATTCCTATTGTATAGGATTATGGCAATAAGCGTCGTCCTGGTAGTGCAGGACATCTTGTTTCTCTCTTGACAAGCTTATTGTGAACAATGCATGCAGATTTCTTTAATAAGAAATATAATTTCTTTAGATTTTTAATGGAGGATAACCTACATCTTTGAGTTATAGATTCCAAAGCTTGCCGCTTTCGTATTTGAACTGAAAACTTTGTGAGACAAAATTTTTAATCTGTTACTCACAGAATAACCTAAATTACACATCTAAAGAGATTGTTTTTCACTTTTTAGCGCATTTGAATAAAAGCTTATATTTAAATTCTTTTCCATACTTACTAATTTGGATTCAACCGGTAACATGTTAAATACTATCGCATTTGCTACGTCGGATATATCCGATGTGGTATCGCTACCACTAACATGATTAACATTCATCTTATTGAAAATAACTCGAAATTCGAGCAAATTCTAAGAAACTATAAATGTATGACAGTATGTATATGATTTGTGCCGGGGAAGTAGTTGTTTTCTGTTAGATATTACAAATAAATCACATTTTTCATTTTTCAATTTTCATGGAGAATGTTCCCCCTTTTCAGTATGTATATGATTACACCACTCTGTCTACGGCCTCGTCGTGCAAATTTCACATGCGTGCGATAATAATGCCTATATCCCACTAGTCACGTAAATAATTAATTTTATATTCCATCGAACTCAGATGTTAATAACTCAGATTTTAATAATAATGTTACACGCAGTGACCGGCAAGTTTTTGGCAACAAATGGGAGTACCTACACCCTCCCAAATTTCACTCTCCACGTTTCAATTTCTGTTTTTTGTATACGAAGAAGGTTAAAAAAAATGGAAGTGGCTCAAGAGTAAAGTACCTTAATTTAAAAAAAAAACACAAAGTTATTTGAAGTAATGATTTATAATTTTGAGAGTGTTCCAAGATTTCAATCACAAACAGGTATTTTTCGTAAACAGAAAAAACAAATAATACTAACTTCATTATAACGTTTTTGATTTTTTTGAAATATGAAGATACTCTTTACTCTTGAGCCACTTCCAATTTTTTTCACCTCTCGCGTGTTCGAAAGGAGATATTGAAATGTGGATACTGTAATTTGAGTTAGGGAAAATGCAGGAACTGTGATGAAGAATACAATTTTCTGTGAAATTTTAAATGGACTTTTTTCTCATTTGTTGCCAAAACTCTGGCTGCATTGTATAAATGACTGTAATAGCTGAAATTTCGCGTCTATTTCGGAAGAGTAACATGTTTTTCGTACGATCGTTCTTCTTATAGTGTCTGTAACCGTTCACCATAAAGAATCAAGCGGCAACGTTACTTATCTTTCAAACCTAATAATGGAACCCTTTTATTACAGGTATTCCCAATCTGTCTCAAATTTGCGACACGCTGAGCTGTAACTCCGTATGCTACCCACGAGGAGGATACTGTTCCTACAATACTTGCCTTTGCAGATAATTTGCAATAATGCAATATTTGCTGGTTTCAAAATCATTTGTTTAATTACTATAAATGTACAATGAATACTCCTGCATTGTTTTCGTAATTAAACTAATTTTATTCCACTTTTGTTTCATTTATTTAGTTTATGTAGAATTTTCATGAACGAATGAATAAGTACTTTCTGCATTTGTTTCAAAATGGCTTCTGCTATAAATAGATAATAGATAGATAACGTAAAATAAACGTATGGTTACGTGAATAAACGTTTATGGTTGAAAATTATACCGTTGATTAGTGGTAATTCTGTGAGCTTTGTGTTAATTTTTACCCATTTAACATATTTAACATATAATTTTTACAGAATAGCCAGATATTAAATATGTATGAAAATTAACAACCGTTAAAAATTAACATAAAACTTACAGAATTACCCATATTGAGCGTTGAAAAATAACTAAAACTTTACGTTAAGAAAACGTTTCAATTATGTACGATACACATGCATGATAGAAAATGATAGATTTTTGCAAATTGCATGAAGTTCCGGATCGTGTACAAAGTTGCAAATTGGTGAATGCATCAGAATAAATGTTTTCAAAATTTGCAACAATTTTGCAAAACTTTTGTAATTATTTCGAAACCAAAGAGATCAAAAAAATAACCATGAATTAAAAAAATATATGTTCCGGTCAACGTAAAAGGTTGCAAATCTGCACATTTATTTATTTATTTATTTATTTATTTATTTCATCCAAACAGACTTAAAGGCCTAATTACATGGATAATAATAATTACATATATGTTTATACATGAAAATATGAATAAAAAATAGACAAAAATTAAGAATAATAAAAACTAAAAAGGTATTGAGTTATTCACCAAATACCGTAGGATTGACACCAAAGCGACTATTTCTTGAGATATTGTTATCAAAGTGTCATACTGATAATTTGTGTTACGACTGCTTTTCTGTATGTTTTCTGGGACTGGGTCCAATTGAGGTCCGTCAATACATTGAACTCATTGGCAAGACGAAGCATACCTACAAGAGGGGCCTTTTCGGAGCATGATGGTGGTATAGTAAACATAGTAGCGAAACGAGTTCTCCTGGGTGGAACATTGAGTCTTATCAATGATAATAACTAGGGTGAATTTATTTTATTATTAAGAAGTTTAAATAAAAATGATAGTGAACCTACTTTCCGCCTGTTATCCAAAGACAATATTTTAAACTCATTCCTTAATTCAGATGACCTCACCGTATTATAATCTGGACGAACATGGTATTTTTTGAGATAAAGATATCTTAGAAATTTATTCTGAACCTTCTCTAATTGAAATAATCTAGATTGATATTCGCAGAACCATATATTAGAGCCAAATTCCAATTTACTCCTGACCAGTGTGTAGTAAAGTAACTTAAGCGTGTGTATATTTGTGAAATTAAAAGTTTGCCTGATTATGAATCCTAACATCCTGTTTGCAGATTTCCTCGCATTTTCAATATGGGTTTTGAATGATAATGAGTCATTATATACAAGACCCAAGTCTCTTACTTCTGTACAACGGTTAAGGATTTGTCCATTTAACATATATTGAAACATCACAGGATTCTATGAGCGAGTTATTGACATAACGTTACATTTCCCTATGTTAAAAAATAATTTGTTACTACAACTCCAATCGTATAGGATAGTCAAATCTTTCTGCAATAATACGCTATCCCTAACAGTTTGAATGTGTTTAAAAATTTTGAGGTCATCTGCGAACATGAGGCAATCTGTATATTTGAACACGGTTGGCAGGTCGTTGATGAATAGTACAAAAAAAAGAGGACCCAGGTTGGAACCCTGAGGTACCCCTGATGTAGCTTCTAATTTCGCTGAATATCTTCCCTGATGTCTAACAATCAGAACTCTGTTTTCCAAATAGCTTTTGACAAGTCTTAGAATATTACTTGTCAAACCATATTTACTCAACTTCAGCAATAAAACGTCATGATTGACTTTATCAAATGCTTTGCGAAAGTCTGTGTAAATCGTGTCAAGCTGTGATTTATTTTCTAATTCCTTGTACACGTAGTTGGTGAATGTTAAAAGGTTGGTGTCAATGGATTTATTTCTAACAAAACCATGTTGTTCAGGAGTTATATATTTTTCGACATAGCGATATAAATTGCAATACATTATTTGTTCGAACAATTTTGCCGGTGCACACATTATAGAAATAGGCCTGTAATTTTCGATATGCGTTTTGTTTCCATATTTGAAAATTGGAGTAACTATTGCTGTTTTTCAATTAGTTGGGAATATATTTTTTGATAAAATGAGATTGAAGATATGAATAAGAGGTTGTCTCAACCAATCACTACAGGCTTTGATAACATAAGGTGGTATACCATCTATTCCCGCTGATTTCTTGGGTTTTAACTTTTTTATCGCATTATCATAATCCGATTCTGTAACACTATTCAAAGAAAAACTATCGTTGAAAGTACTAAAATATTCTGTAGAGTCTATGTTATAAGTTGCTTTTGTTGAGTCGTATACTGAAGAAACGAAATTTGCAAATGCATCGGCTCGGAATATATTTTCGATGAATCTGCCAAGTTTGCAGAACTTTTGGAATTTTCTCAACGAGTATACAGCAAAATTCAAGTTAATTGCCATTTTGATAATGTTGCGTACTTCGGAAGAGGTTGCAAACTGAGATTTATTGCTTTCTCGATCTACCATTCACTTGACCAAAGTTTGAAAACTTTTGGAATTAATGTGAATTGATTGTCTATTTCTACTGGCCTATGGGTGAAAGGCGAACTCGTCAATACCTGAATCACGTCGTATTGTATGCGAATACATTTTCTATCATAACTGGACTGTCACATTTAGGGTATGGTCCGTATATCGCCGAACATTTCAAATCGGTAAGTAGCGGTTTCTGAATTTTCAAGCAACCAGCTGCACATATACGGACTCCTTGTCACTTGTCTTTAGTCAACAATTTGAAATAAATATGTTAAAAGTATGTTTTCTTCAAAAAACAATTAAATGTAATGCTTTCAGACCCAAAGAACCTTTTTAAGATAAATATTAGATTTTTGATGCAAAGTTTCAAATCTGACACTCAATAAAATGATTCCAATTGACAAATGACAAGCGGTTACCGAGGAAAAAGTAGGTTGCTCTGGTGACAGATAAATCACCGAAGTTTCAGGAAATAGTCACCGAATTTTCAGGAATTTACTAACCAGAGTAACCAATCCAAGGATATATACGGACCATAGTGTCATTTAGCAAACCAAGGGGACTTTAGCATTCACCGTCATTCATCTAGTATCCTCGTCTTGTCAATTAATTGGGTTCTGATAATGATTTATACTGATAATGAAACAATGAAGCACTTGCATTTCTTATTGATAACGGTATTCCAGAAACTTGTCGTAACCGCCCCATGTTACAAGAATTTGGATAACAGATATAATTGTTCATAATGAAAAAAAAATACCGTTTTTCGTGTATAAAAGAAGCCGCATCATGTGAAAAACTCAGAAAAGGTAGTGACACAATTATAGATTTTTTTTGCTTCTGAGAAAAATACATAACTAAAAATGAAAACTACTTCCGTTATTGTAATTTTGACGCTTATAGTGAGTGTGACAATGAGCAGCCCTCTATCGAAAGAAAAAATTAACGAAGTTGACAGAGATGGTAAGTGAATAATTTATTTCTTAAACGCCCCACACACTATGCAATCTGTCGTACGACGAGTTGTACTGCAAATTGGACGAACAATCTGTGCAACCAGTTGGTTAGTAAAATGCTCACAGACACGAACGATTTGAACATCAATCAAGTCGTTGCAACTGGCAGTTGGTGAACCAATTCCATTCGTATACATTTCGTGTCATGGCAAAGACTATTTCGAAAAAGATTATAGCGGCAGTAGTGGTCATTCTGTTGGATGATAACGGAAAAGTAATTAATAAAAAAAATAAAATAATGCAAAACTTGGTTATTCAGTCCAAAATGAATGATTATTATCCACTTTTACTATTTTCAATAAAAGTATATGATACAGCAACCACCGAATAATAATTAAACAGCAACTGAACAACAGAGCTTCACGTGTTTCTGGAATCGTTTCAACGTGTCGATACGACAGGCCCACACACTATGCAATCTGTCGTAGATCAAACGCGGTTGTACAACAAATTTTTAACCCGCCAAACTTCCATACGATCCAACCGTGTCATTCGATTTGTTGAACGACAACCCCACACACTATGAAATTATCGTTTCGACCGTCGAAACTACTTGGGTTGTACAACTTGTCGTACGACAGATTGCATAGTGTGTGGGGCGTTTAAATACGGAGGAAGGTACAGTTCTACCAACCTAGCTGAGAAGGTGAAAACGTAATGCGCATTCGTCGCACAACGGATTATAGTACGTAATATATCCAGTGATGAGGCACTCAACGTGAATGTACGCGCAATTTCACCTATCCAGCTAGGTTTGTCGAACTATAGTGAGGGACAGTATTTTCTTATGTTGAGAACGTTTTACTACTAGCCAACACTCACTTCATAAGCCCAATTCCGATACTATAAGTACCCCCCAGAAAAAAAATACGATCGTCGCTCCTGCCACTGTATACAAATCACAGCGTTATTTCATGGTCTATTTTTCCCGCATCAAAATGAAATATACTCGTGTTTTATGGACGATCAAACCTTTGAATTCAAAGAAATGACTTTCGGTTTCAGAATCAATGATTATAACAAAACATAATAATGCCGTCCTCTACCCGCACAGGCCTTTGCATACACTCTTCGAGTGTTTATGAGGAAACATTGTTATTGGTGAAAAGGGGAATATTCTCCATGGAAATTGAAGAATGAAAAATGTGATTTTTTTTTAATATCGAACAGAAAACTACGGAAGCGTAGAAGGGCCATTATTTTTTATTTTTATTTTTCTTTTTAATTCCGAGTTGCAACTCGGAAAATTACTAAATTCCGAGTTGCAACTCGGAAAATTACTAAATTCCGAGTTGCAACTCGAAAAATTACTAAATTCCGAGTTGCAACTCGGAAAATTACTAAATTCCGAGTTGCAACTCGGAATATTACTAAATTCCGAGTTGCAACTTGGAATTAGGAAGAAAAAAAAATAAAAAAATAATTGCCCTTCTACGCTTCCGTAGAAAACAACTACTTCCCCGGCTAAAAAAATTTCATTTTTCATTTTTCAATTTTCATGGAGAATATTCCCCTTTTCATCATGAATACTTTCCAAGAGGTATGTTGAGCGATGGAAAAAAGCGACTAAAGTTTGTCTTTCAGCCACAGATGATTCCACAACAGATTTTATGAATATTTTGTTCATATTTTCGAACAAAAATCATTATTATTGGTATTATTATAATAGTTATCACATTTAATTATTTAAAAAATTTATTTTTCAGAGAAACCCAATCAAGAAGTTTTACAAGAGATTGCAGAAGATTCAAAACTTGGTTTTGGAGAATGTTACATTGCAGATTGTAATGTAAGTTGTTGGCAGGAAGGTCACATTGGAGGTCACTGCGTCGTCGAGGGCCGTAGTGAAATCTGTGAATGTTACTAATGTCATGAAGGATTCATCCATCATTCAAAATCCTATGAATAAAATTTTATATAAATTCAAGGCTTTTTACTACTATTCATACCATTTTTGGCAAAAAATAAAATATATTGCTCCTACCAACTGAATCACTGCATTTTCCTATTACTCGTACATCTTCAGTAGCGAATTATGAGATAGCAATACATTTTTGACTAGGCATTCGTGTCAGTTTCGTCCCCAAATACATAAATACATATAGCTACTGCTATTAGTGCTTTTCTAAGAACTTTTCACTCCAAAATAAAAAAAAATCTATCGAACACCACGGCTCGAAAAGTCGAAATTTTGAAATGTGCGGTTATACCATTGTTTGGGCAATAATGGACAACATTTTGAGCAATTATTAAAGTGACACTAGTGTAACATATTGTAATTTAGGTTTGAAGTAAAAGGAATGAGAATAAACAGTTACAGTTTTTATTTCAATGGTACGGAGGAGCAAACATTTTCCTAAATATATCGACAACGGATTAATCAGTTTAAAAAAAGAAACACCAACGTGTAGAGATTAAAAATGAGGTATTACTCGATACCCCTTCGCGTTTAAGATTTTGAAGTTTGTAGCTCCCACTTGCAGGGGATGAAAGGGGGCGCGTTCAATTTCTGATGAAAACTTGTCCCCTTCGGTACATTTGTTGACGTGTCTCAAGATAAAAAAAAAAAATTAGGGTGGGAAGTCCTGAAATGAGCACCCTGTATAAGGTGCGACATAGAGATGCCATTTAAGAAAAGGAAAGGACGGAGAAAAAGTGATTTTGCCATATTCAAACCCCGGCTGGTAGCAAAGTATTGTAATCAAAATGATAATTTTTTTTGGCATCGGAAAAGAACGATTTACATGTGAAAATTTATTATCATTACAAAAAAATTAAATAAAAAATTTAGTAAATTATATTCAGAATTTGCTCTAGATTTCAAAAATCTGAAAATATACAAAACTCGTACTAAGACATATTCTGGCGAAACCGGGAGTGATAAAGAATTCGTTTTTTCTCAAAAAATCATATTTTAGTTCTTCAAAATTTTCGTGATTTGATTCGGATCATTACTCGCAGACTCACCCGGTAAACATCAGATATATGAAGACAAAAGCTATATATTACAAAAACCTTCAGTGACTTCGACCTCTGACTTTAAGTCGCAATAGCAAAAATACAATGAAAAACATTGTGATACCTGTATCATCGGTAAACACAGTAAAGCAGTTCCGCGCGAAAAAGGAAAAAGATTTACAAAATCTTACTTATGCATTCTTATCTTGGCGGACCCATGGACGTAGAGTTAATTGAGACGGCCAGATATTACCTAACATGTATAGACGAATATATACAGTGACCGCCAAAAAGTATGTTCCATATGAGAAAAAAGTTTATTATGAGAGTATTGGAAAAAAGATTCTTAGGAAAAGTTTGTGCATGTCCGATAACCTAAAAATCGATTTTGACACACGTCACGTGATCGCTGGTATGGCGGCAAATTGGAAAAAATTACTATAAAAAGGCAAAAAGTCGAGTAAAATGGTAAGATATCGAAAAAAGTTATTTGAAAAAGTTGTTTAGAATTGAATTTTATACACATAAACACAGTTTGAAAAGAAAATGAGAGTAAATTGAAAATAGCTATTTTTTTAAAATATTTTCTTAGCTGTATGAAAATATCAAATTATTATCTTATGAATAGCTTGCCCATACTGAAACATTTGTATTTCATAGGAATGACAAAATTTTCTCATTTTCTCCACAGCAGTGAACACTAAATTAAAAAAATTGGATTTTATCAAAACCCTGTCTATTACATTGGTTATATCAGAATTCGACGACCATTGTGATGACATGACACTCCAGAAACATGGTGTTTTCCAGATTATTATCAAGTTTCGATGATAATCGTGCCAGAGCGTTTCACTTCGCATGAAATGTTGAAAACTCTAGCCTCTTTAATTTGACGCACTATTTTTAAGATTATGTGCGAAGTGAAACGTTCGTGTACGATTATCATCAAAAATTTATTGTAATCGGGAAAACACGATATTTTTTGATTTATCCATCATCGGAATAATCGTGGAATTCTGATATTCATAACTGTTAGATACGAACCAATGCAGCAAGGGTTCTGACAAAATTCAATTTGATTAATTTAGTGCTCTCTGATGTGGAGAAAATGAGAAAGTTTTGTTATTATTATTGAAATACAATTATTTCAGTATGGTCAAGCTATTCATGAGAAAATAATTTGATATTTTTATAAAGCTAGGAAAATATTTTTAAAAAATTGCTGTTTGCAATTTTCTCACATTATTTAGACAAACTTTTTCAAATAACTTTTTTCGATATATTACCATTTTACTCGACTTTTTGCCTATTCATAGTAATTTTTTTCAACTTGTCGCCATACCAGCGATCACGTGACATGTGTCAAAATCAATTTTCAGGTAATCGGACATACACAAACTTTTGCCAAGAATCTTTTTTCGAATACTCTAATAATAAACTTTTTCCCCATATTATGGTACATACTTTTTGGCGGTCACTGTATAAACAAAAAATGTCTTCCTCTTTCTACTCGAAAACTCTTCAAACAAAGTCGTGGTTGATAATGACACAGGTAAAAGATATAAAGAAACTGAGATAATGGGCGAGAGTATTTGAATCAACCGATGAAAGATTTTCTACAACAAAATGGAATTTGGCATCAGTATCAGCACCATACACCCCTGAACAAAGTCGAAAGTCGAAAGATAATCCAGACAAACTCGAGCAAAAAGTGAAGAATAAATTGTAGCACTCTGAAACTCGGAACATGACATTTCGACATCATGTTCTATTAGAAAACAAATTTTTCACCAAAAAATCGGGGGTGGAACCTAAAAAATTTTTCATTTAAAAAAATACTTTTTTTTTGTTGTTATTTCAGATTTATCAAAAAACAATTTCGATAGGTTGAGAGATAATTCAATTCTCCACAAGAATGATTTTAAGTAACACCTTATGAAGTACGCTCGTTTTCTCAGAAAACGTGGTTTAACGCCGACGTCACATTTCATGCTCGCGCTAACCCGCCACTGCAAGTTCAGGCAGGGTCGAAAATTAGATTTGTCATAACTGATAAAAATTATAGTAGGAGGAAAAGAAAAAGTTTATATCGTTTCTGAAGACTTCTACTTCCTCATGCAAATATAACATGCGTATCTGAGTACCTAAAATGTGTTTTGTCCCACTTCACATAACCCTTCTACGATATTTACGGAGGATCCGAAAGTTATGGGTATTTTAGTTGATATGCAATAATTATACTGAAGCAGGAATCAGTACCCTCTTAGGACCATATGCAACGATTTTAGAGTAGTGAGATAAGTCTCCCTTATACATGCCAAGGAAAAACTGGGTTTTACTGGGTTTGCCTCAGTTTTCAAATCACCCATAATCCCGGTAAATGTTGAAAATAATCGCTTATGTCAAAATCGGTCTTAACGTGCGGGTGTGAGACTTAGTCACAGACAATTTATTTAGTTTCCTCTCTCATTTCTTTGTGTTGAATCATACCCGATCAAATAAAATTCCAATGATACATGAGACAGACATATACGATTTTCACACACGATAAGACCGATTTGAACTATATACACATCCTACATAAAAAATGAAGTATGTGATTTTAAGCTAGAGATTTGCACTTTGCAATAGTGTTCTTAAATATATATATATGCAGGATATGAATAAGCGATTATTTTCAACATTTAGAGAAGAGAATGCCGATTTTATGGGTGAGTTGAAAATGAGGCAGGAGTTAAACAAAGTTTTTTTTGGCATGTATAAGTGGGACCTGTCACATTACTTCAAAATTGTTGCATATAGTCCAAAGAGGTTATGGGTTGCTGCTTCAGTATAATAATTCTATATTTACTAAATTATTCATGATCTTCGGATCATTCGCAAACATCTCCGTGAAGTGCGACAAAACACATTTTAGGTACTCAAATACTCGCCTATTATATTTTCATGAGAAGGTAGGAGTCTTCAGAAACTATATGAATTTTTCCCTTTTCTTCTCCGATTATTTTTAGCAGAGTTATGACCATTCAATTATTCGGCTCCGCCAGAACTTTCAGCGACGAGTAAGGGTGAAACTAAAATTTGATGTCAGCGTTCAATCATGTTTTCTGAGAAAACGAGCGGATTTCAAAAAAATTACTAGGAATAATTTTTGTGGAAAATTGAATTGTTTTTCACCCTGTTGAGTTGTTTTTCCGATAAATCATATATTTTCCAAGATTACTCCAAAAATCTATTTGTATGTTTTTAAACGAAAAACAAAATATGTTCCACCACTGGAAATTTGGTAAACAATTTTTTTCCGTGTTTATCATGGTTCCAACTACTAGCATACCAAGTTTGGTGGTGCTACAATTAATTCTTGTCTCAAAACCCAATCGTACTGGATTAAGAGTAAAATATCTATTTGACGGAGCAGGGCTGAACATATGACTAATACGCCACTGATTATTTGCATAAATTATTGCGGGGATTTTCGGTTCAGTATCTCTTCTGTTTACACTTGTGTATATAAGGCATGTGGTTGTGCATCAGCTTCATTCAGGTTCAACGTTGTTTATAAACAAGCAGGTTCTCCCAAACATGAAGTTTGTTTTATTACTGCTGGTCTTTTGTGTTATTTTTGTCGCAGTTGTTACAGGTAAGTTCTATTACGTGTCTTGGTGGAAATATATTTGTGAGTAAGCCGCCATCAAAGCGTTTCAAGAAGCCAACAAAATGACTATGAAAATTAGTTAATACAATGGACAAAAAATTGGCAATAAAATATTAAATACACAACAAACTCCTTAGTGAACTGAAAAATAATAAATAAAGAGGAAGTAATGAAATCAGAACTGGAGTGAGTCCAAAACCATATTTTTTCTACCTTCTGTAGAGTGTATATATTACTAAACAGTGTATAACATTTCTGTAATTTTTGTCGTAGAAATAAGAAATTTTCTAGATATATTTATACATAAAAAATTAAAAAAAGAAAATAAAAATGTTCTTTTCAAGTAATATACACTGTACGTTAGCTGTAATAGAAAAATTATATTATATTATATTATAATAATTATATTATAAATTATATAAAATCATACGATAACTATTTATCAACATCGAATAATAAAGTTAAAGATAGCTGGAGATTAATAAAATTTGAAAGTAATAAGCAAACCAAAAATAAAATCAGTGAAAATATCAATTCTCATGAATATAATACATTTTTTGCCACTATAGCAGAAATCATAATAAAACAACTTGTAGACGTTAATAGCAACCAATCTGTATTCAGTTCGATTGATGATCAGTTGAAGCCTAAAGTTCCTGGTTCTTTCTTTCTACAACCCATCACTAACTCTGAAGTATTCAATGCAATTAACCACCTGAAAAATTCAAGTTGTTTCGACCTATACGATTTGAACAGTAGAATAATTAAAGAATCCGTTCAATTTCTAGTAGAACCTCTTACTATTTTATACAATGCCTGTATAACCGAGGGAATATTTCCTGATGAGCTGAAGCTTACCAAGATAATCCCTGTTTTCAAAAAAGGAGATATTGATAAACTGGAAAACTATCGCCCAATTTCGATCATACCCATATTTGGTAAATTATTTGAAATAATACTGAAAACTAGACTTGAGATGTACTTTGAAAGCAAAAAACTTCTGAATAAGGATCAATACGGCTTTCGGAAATCATGCTCCACCATTCAAGCCGTTACTAAGGTTGTGAAAGAGGTAGTCGAAGGCTTCGAAAATGGGCAACTGACAGCAGTCACTCTCTGTGACCTGAGCAAAGCCTTCGACTGTGTCTCACGATATTCTATTGAGTAAACTTTCTGACTACGGTGTAAGAGGCATTACACTTACTCTATTCCAGTCATATCTTCACAATCGAAAGCACTGTGTGGTCCTTAATAATAATGAACAATCGTCATTTGAAGTCGTGAAAACAGGAGTACCCCAGGGTTCTGTTCTGGGGCCCCTTCTTTTCATTATTTATATTAATGATTTTTTCCATCACATGCTACCTGGTAAATGTGTCGTTTTTGCTGATGATAGCACACTAATTTGCTCCGACAAAAACTGTCAAAACTTAGTCATAACAATGAAACATATGGAAAATCAAGCAGAAAAGTGGTTCACTGAAAATCTTCTGAAGTTGAACAGAGACAAAACCCAAAATCTGATTTTTTCGTCGGATAATAAAATCAAAACAGGTGAGAGTGTAAATCTGCTAGGGATTACCTTAGATGATAATCTCAACTGGTCTCATCATATTGATGACCTATGCTCTAAACTATCTAAATATATATTCTTGCTACGTCAGTTGAAGTTTATGATTAGTCCCAAAACTTTGTTGACAGCATATTACGCCTTTTTTCATTCACACCTCAGATATGGAATTGTTCTATGGGGAAACTCGTCTTCTTCAGATAGGATTTTCAAGCTTCAGAAAAAAGCGGTTACTTGCGAATGCAGGTTATAAAGACACTTGCCGACCTATATTCAAGAATCTGGGATTGATGCCCCTTCCTACATTATATATTTATCACTCGCTCCTTGACATTCACGAACATGTAAATGAATTCGATACTAATGCGATCTTTCATGAATACAGCACTCGTAGTTCAGCACTCATTAGACCTTCCAGATATAGATTACAAAAGTCTGCATCTAACTCCCTCAATACAAATCTGTATAATATCCTACCACAAAAAGTGAAAAAATTTACATTTCAAACTTTCAAAAATTTTATCAAAAAAGAATTAGTCTCCAAATGTTATTATAATGCAGAAGAGTATATGGCTAACCCACCTGTTGTAACATTGTCCAACGGTTGATGCATTTTATGCTTGTATTTTAATATGTATTTTAATATGTATATAACTGTACCCGTGTTTTACGTACCTATTTGTTCTATCTTTTTTAATGTACTTTTTATATTGCTTATGTTTAATATTTCAATATCTTTTTTATTATGTATGTATAAGCATTTTATCCTTTAGTGATTTCCTGATTCTAGCATCAGGCTCTACTTGTAACACTTGACTTGCTACAAATGTATGTATTTGCATAACGTAGTCAAATAAACGCTATCTATCGCTATCTATCTATAGTAGAACGCAAATTAGGTCGACAATGTCTTCGAATTCGTATTCATAAATACTATTTTCTTACTAATTCACTTTGTTCCTGAATAAATTCGATCCTGATAAATCCAAAGGACCCCGCACATTTACTACGTAAAACGGCTTTCCTCTAATTTTGGTTATATTTCGATATATTGTAGATACTGCCATCGTCATTACGTAGTCCAATTTACAGATCGAGTTGTAGCTCATGAGTCTCTCAATTCGAATAAAAATTATATCTCACAAAGAGTGTTGCATTACAGCACGGCAAGACAATATTCACTCAATCCGTTAAAACTAGAAAACAAATGGCTAGAATTGGCCAATTTTTTCAGAAAGAATGGGTGTTGATCAACTACATGAGAATTCTCATGATTGACTGTCCAACAGTAAATATATAGTTTTACATGTACAAGGTGACAATTTAAATGCTTTCAAATGCTAAATATCATGAACAAAATTACATAATCATCACGAATTGTCCATAACTGTTTCTAGGATATGAAAATTAAACTGAAATGACTCATGGAATAATCCCTCTTAATTCCAGTCCCCCCCTTCGGAATACACCACTTTATTCAGGAGGTCTCGATTTATCACTGATCAAAATATCAATAAAATTTGAAAAACATGTTGAAAAATCATAAATTAAACCTTTTCATTACAGGAATTCCCAGTCCTTTGAGGCAAGAAAGGGCCATTTGCCAACCGCTGAACTGCAACTCCCTATGCTTTCCTCGAGGAGGATTCTGTTCCTATAACTCTTGCCATTGCAGATAATTTGCAATAATGCAATATTTGCCCATTTCAAAATATTCTGTTTAATTTCTACATATTTACAATATATACTCCAGTATCACTAATGTTTACTTAATTAAACTAATTTTATACCTACTACTTTTGTTTTATTTATTTATTTAGTTCATGTTGAATTCCCATAAACGATGCAAATAATCTCATTACCTGGAAAATACGTTTCACTTGTTTTTCTGAATTATGAGGGTATGAAAGGTTATCTGGAGAGGTAAATAATGACTACAAATCGATAAGTGGATTTTGCATTTGTGGCAAAATGTGTATAAATTGATAAGAAAACTGTTTGCATCTAGTATTGATGAGTATATCGCTTTGAATTTTTTATCATGAAGCTATTGATACTCGTTTTGGTAGTCGTCCTCACTGTCATGGCAGTTGCAGGTATATTTTTTCTTACATATTCTATTTCTGGGTTACCACTAGCAAACTTAAAAAATAATTATTTGAGTTTAATTATTGACTTGCTATTTTCGTGGGTTGTGGGTGGTCCTTCATGAAAAATGTATCTTAACAAACTTTTATTTATTTGGTGGTGTTAAATAAAAGTTTATGAAGATCGAATGGTCTATACCATTACTATCGATCTTCATCCAAGTAACGGCCGAGTCAATAAAAAAATCAATAACGGATAGCTAACAACGTATTTCAAGTTGTCATTTTATCGTCGTAATAAGTCGTAATAATTTACGTGCCTAATCTTATATACCTGTTGAACCATAACAGTCGAGTCTGGCAGTTCCCAGCGACTGGGTTTTTCTCAAGAATATTGTTGAAAGGGCAAGATATAAAATAATTAGTTCAAATTGTTTACGTAAACTTCAGAAATATGTATAATCCAGTACCGATTGGGTTTTGAGACAAGAATCGATTGGACCACCATCAAACTTGGTATGCTAGTAGTTGGAACCAAAAAAATTGTTTACCAAAATTCCAGGGGTGGAACATTTTTTTTCTTTCATAAATATATAAATAGATTTTTGCTGTAATCTTGGAAAGTATATCATTTATCGGAAAAACAACTCAACAGGTTGAAAAACAATTCAATTTTCCTGCGCTCGTTTTCTCAAAAAACGTGATTGAACGCCGAGATCAAATTTCAGGTTCACGCATACCCGCCGCTGAAAGTTCTGGCGGAGCCGAATATTTGATTGGTCATAACTCTGCTAAAAATGATCGGAGAAGGAAAAGGAAGAGTCTTTCTCATGCAAATATAATTAATATGCGAGTATTTGAGTACCTAAAATGTGTTTTGTCGCACTTCACGGAGATGTTTGCGGGTGATCCGAAAATCATAAATAATTTGGTAAATATGGAATTATTATACTGAAGCAGCAACCCATAGCCTCTGTGGACTATATGCAATAATTTTAAAGTAGTGTGACAGGTCCCACTTACACATGCTAAAAAAAAAGCTTTGTTTTACTCCTGCCTCATTTTCATTACCCATGAAATCGGCATTCTCTTCTCTAAATGTTGAAAATAATCGCTTATTTATATCCTGCATATATATATATATATAGAGGAAGGGTAGTCGTTGCTGACTAGTTAGGTATGGAACTAGTAAATAGTGGGGCTTTGCAGCAAAATCAAAGAGTACTACTTTAAAGTTTGTCCAAGCTTTCGGAAATTTAATAAATCATTTCCATCATCAGGGATAATCTTTGTTGAGATTGTGAGACGCGATGTTATTCAACAATAAGTGACACATTGTGCAAGATGAAAGTTGATATAAAACATGTAAAATTGGTAGGATGTCTTAAAATTTTTTCATAAAATACGTTACATTTAAAATTGTTAAAATTTTTTTATTTTTGACCACACCAGGCCAAAGCAATGCTCTAGGTTAGGAGAAGACAGACTGTCTGTCTTCTCCTAACCTAGAGCATTGCTTTGGCCTGGTGTGGTCAAAAATAAAAAATTTTTAACAATTTTAAATGTAACGTATTTTATGAAAAAATTTTAAGACATCCTACCAATTTTACATGTTTTATATCAACTTTCATCTTGCACAATGTGTCACTTATTGTTGAATAACATCGCGTCTCACAATCTCAACAAAGATTATCCCTGATGATGGAAATGATTTATTAAATTTCCGAAAGCTTGGACAAACTTTAAAGTAGTACTCTTTGATTTTGCTGCAAAGCCCCACTATTTACTAGTTCCATATATATATATATATATATATATATATATATATATAGTTGGGAGAGAGGAAGTCTTTGCTGACCAGTTAAGATAATTTTTCCTAGCTTTATATATATATATATATATTTAATAACACTATTGTGAAGTGCAAACCTCAAGCTTGAAATCACATACTTCATTTTTTATGTAGGATGTGTATGAGCGATTATTTTCAACATTTACTGAAGAAAACTGAGGCAGAAGTAAAACCCAGTTTTTTCCTCGTCATGTATAAGTGAGACTTGTCTCATTAGTCTTAAATCGTTGCATATGATCCAAAGAGGGCACTGATTCCTGCTTCAGCATAATTATTTCATATCAACTAAAATACCCATGACTTTCGGATCCTCCGTAAGTATCGTAGAAGGGTTAAGGGGAGTGGGACAATACACATTTTAGGTACTTAGATACTCACATGTTATATTTGCATGAGGAAGTAGTCTTCAGGAACGATATGCACTTTTTCTTTTCATTCTATTATAATTTAGCAATGTTATGACAAATTTTCGACCCTGCCAGAACTTGCAGTGGCAGGTTAGCGCGAGCATGAAATGTGACGTCGGCGTTAAACCACTTTTTCTGAGAAAACGAGCGTATTTCATAAGGTATTACTGAAAATCATTCTTGTGGAGAATTGAATTATCTCTCATAGAAATAGTTTTTTGATATATCTTATATTTTCTGAAATAACAACAAAAAATTATATTTTTTTTAATGAAATTTTTTTTATGTTATACCCCTGATTTATTTATAAACAATTTTTTTTCTAATAATGCATGATATGTGTGCCGAGTTTCAGAGTGCTACAATTCATTCTTCACTTTTTGCTCTAGCGGTCTAAAGGCGTTAAGCGAGCTACCGAGAAAATCTAAGTGGGCCGATCTAAATTGGGGTAAAATGGGCCGGTATATTGTGTGGGTGTAATTAAAAAAAAAGCACAAAACACTTTGATAAATTATTTCATCGATGGGCCGGTTCCTCACAAAGCTCGGGCCGAAAAAAATCCTCAATCCGTGCTTGGCGTTGAGACTCTGTATGCTACGGTTTTTTCCCCGATAAATCCATGTTGCCAATGTCACGCACCTAAAATAATGAAGCTCTCCGTATAATTACTTGGAACTACTAAAGTATATTCCGATCCAAGATTCAGTGCATTTCAACATTGATCAGAACGAGATACACCAATACCCGACTTAAGAACATCCAGGGCAGTATTACAGCCCAAAACCGCGGGGTGTTCTTTGGACAGTGTTAACAAATCTCCCTCCTTACCCATATTCTCTTGGTAGTGATAGTTTTAGTTTATTTTCATGTATTTACTAGCGGTCCCAACAGACGTTATGTCCTGCATATCTGTGTGTATATTTCTGTTTCGCCGACTAACTCGTATTAAGAGCAAACAATACCTCGATGAAACGGGAATCGATTTTGAGCGTTCAGTATTTTTTGCGAAAATTTTGTTGGAACAAATGATTCAATTCGTTTGTGAGAATTCTGGAATCTAACTGATTTTTGGTTTTAATGATTTTGAAGAAATTTTTTTTTTATGGTTTGACAAATGAAAAAAATAGACAAATTCCCGAATTCTTAAGGATATTATAGACTCAGAAAAAGATTTTTTTTTTTATAAAATCATTAGTTTTGACGCAAAACCGATTCTACGATTAGAAGCTATCTACCTTATTGGCGCTCCCAGCTACGTAGTTTTTTACGGACAAATGCTTCGTTACCTCCACTATCGCTCTTGAAAAATATATCCCCATACACCCAACATGTGAGGCGCAATGATAAAATTTGACTTTCGTGATGACGCACTAATGTTGCCTCTTAATGTTATTGTCAAGCTCATTTTATGGCGAAGTCGCTAGGAGCACTGCTACATTCAACAATAGATAAAAACTGAAAGAATTATCTGAAAACACAGATTGTAGTGGACTAAACTGTGAGTCTAAACCATTTCCGAATCGATTTGAACACATATACAAATTTTCATCAAAATCGTACACACACACACACACACACACAAGAGAATTTTATACAGGGTGTTTCCGAAATTGGAGAAAATAAAAAAAAGAGAATTTCAGTTTTTCAAGCACATAAAAATCATCTAAATTTTTATTAAAATTTTATGAAATCACTTTCAGTTACCGTTGTTTGGAAGGCACTGGTTTATTTTGTTGTAATCTGTTGAGGTCGACGAAAAAATGTAATATAGGTATGCACCTCGGTGAAACACTGTCTATTGTCTCGCTGCTTGCTAGACTCGGCTGCGCCTCAGCTCTCAATTTGCAGGCTCTACTATAACAGGCAGTTCTTCGTCCTTGGTACATAAATAACTATTTACTGATTATTTTACGTTCTAGAACGAAAAAGAACCATTTCGCCAACTGAGATTTTAACGAAAATGTCAACATTTGAGTTCAGTTTTCGAAATACAATAGTTATTTAAAAAAAAATCCACAAAAGTGAAACAAATCTCTATTGTTGTAGCCTTAGCACCCAAGTTACCAAATGTTACTGTTACTCATAACATCCGAGAAAAAAATAGCTTCGATGAATTCTATGTTCAGCCCCCCCTCCCTCCCCAAACTGAAATTCTGGCTGCGCCACTTGTAAGATAATGTGTATATCAAAAAATAAATCTCTTTACGAGGTTCCATGTTTAACACCTAAGCGATGTTTAAATAAAACGGTTAAGTAAGTTTTTACAAACCATAAATTATCAAAAAATACTTTGCAATTACAAACTTTATGGGTACTACCATTGAGAATACTATTTTATTGCAAATAATCAGTCCAACTTGTTCAACTTTTATTTTTGTTGTCATAGACAATTATTATTAATATCACCAAATGCAACAATATTACATTCTCCAAGACTGATTCGAAGACAACAGATGCGGATATAGTACAATTCTACCAACATAGCTGAACACGCGAAATTCTCATTTCTTGAGCGAATGTTCATTTTGAGTGCCTTATCACTGGATATATTACGGAATAGAATATGTTGTACGCCGAATGCGCATCATGCGTGTGCATGTTTTCACGGATTCAGCTATGTTAGTACTACTGCACCTCGTAGAAAATAGTACACCTATCTATCTCTTATTTTTGCAGGTTTTCCCGATCCATCGAAACAAGAGCAAGGGATTTGCTACCCTCTAGACTGTAACTCCATGTGTTTTCCACGGTTGGGATATTGCTCCTATAACGTTTGTCATTGTTATTAGAGTATCAACTACGAATTTTCATTATATGTACACAAACATTACACCAAATACCTACTCGTATTGATTATTGAATTAAATTCTTTCTTCCACACCAACTTTGCATTATTAGTGTGACCCACTTGAAAGCGGGACACCTCCCTAAAATTTGCATCTTTTCTCCGATTTCGACTTTTTTTTTATTGTAGAACTCAAAAAACTATATACTTTGGGACAGAATATCATTTTCTTTCTACAAAAACCAAGGCCTGCTGCGTATATTTTTAGAGGTTAAAATTCAAGAAATCGTATAAGCGATTTTTTCAGTCAAAATTTAAAATCAGCATTGGATTGGGCACCCTCTCAAGCGGAGGTAAACCAAATTTCATAAGAATATATTCAATATTAATAATTCTGTGGCCGAATCAACATTCACATTGCATCATGATAGAATCTGCACATCTCTTAAATGGTTTTTAAATCTTGGTGAGTTGGCCGTGAAACACCGTGCAGAAATGCGAAATTGCGCTCTTTTCATTTAGCACTGGAATAGTAATTTTCCTAACAAGTGCGGAAAGTGATGCTTTCCCGCACGCGACTGCCGTTAACCCGAACGACGCGGAACGGAGTTCGAGTAAGCAGTCGAGTGCGGGAACGACACTTTCCGCATGAGTTAGAAACAATACTTTTTCTCCAAGCGTAGGAAACAAATTATTTATTCATGCAAATGGAAACAACTAACAAGAGTAACATTTTCTATCCACTAATTATTCGTAATATTTATTGTAAATGTACAATTTGATGCATTATGTAAATTTATAGCGGAAGCCAGCATATTTTTTGAAGATGGCTGATTTCCTGAAGAAGAAGGTAACTCGGGCAATACATTATCGAAAGAAATCGAATGTGCAGGCACAGGCATCAAATCGTCGCCGATCGATATAGACGTGGATGATTCTAAAATGCACCCGGAAGACGATGTAGTGTTCAAATTGAGAATTTTGTTGGACATTTCTTTTTTTCGATTGGTGGAGTCTTCTAAATACCCCTCTGCAACTGAAGTCGATTTCCATCCTCCTAGGCGTTTGATATTAGTTATACCCACACCACAGTCAGCAAGTAAAGTGGCTGAGGAACGCCTGAAGCTGTGACCAGTGTAAAGCTCTGGATTTTGAAGGCGCAGATATACTGCTATTTCGGAGGGTATCTTTCCTGTGGTATTGATTCCTACACATTACACAGTACATTTTCCACTTTTGTAATACAAGAATAAACGACGGTGAGGAGTCTCTTTTGGACGTAAATGTACATAATTTCTGTATTCGTTCAAAAAATAACCATCATTTGCTTCTTCAGATATTACGAAGGATCTAGAGGAATGATTTTTGGAATCCTTGATATTAACAATTATCAGGTTTTCTCTGTCGTCTATGTCGTCAATGGTGAGTTTTGTCAGCTCTTCTCGTCTGCAAGCACCAGCTAATCCAAAAATTGCTACTAACTTAATCATGAGGTATATGTCATCGGGTGCTTCAGTCATAAATTTTGAAACGTCTTCTTGAGTGAAGATTTTAGGCTTTTTCGGTCGAAAACCGACATTATGTCTTTTAATGAATGCAATTATTTTGTAAAATTTGCTAATATCCAAATTTTGCTTTACTTTGAATACATTCTTCAACATTGAATATCTTGGCCATAAAGTGTTCGGCTTCCATGTTTTAGACATTTCTAGAAAATAAGCCAAGAATACTTCTTCTTTATTTGGTGTTTTCACTTTTTTATTGTTGCACCATTCAATCAGATGAATAATCCATTGTGGCAATTTCACTGAATCGAAAATTTTATATAAGTAACGCCAAGATAACGCTTTGTCTGTCACTCTGACAATTACAAACAAATTTGTGTATTGATCGGCATGACAACATCAATTGTTACCTACTCGTTATCAGATCAATCAAAGCCTATATATAGGGTGATTTTCATAACAATACATTTTTATTTATCAATATTTGTTAGTTTTTTCAATAAATAGTGCAAAATGATTGATGATTTTGAACAAACTCACTTAGTATTGCAACAAAAAAGATTGAACTTTCATATTTTGTCACCCACCACTTATATTTTACTAGTGTGGGAAAAAATTTCCCGCACTAGTGTGGGAAAACTTTTCCCGCACAACTGTGGGAAAATGACACTTTCCAAACTGAATTGCGTGCGGGTAGAGGGTGAATCACGCACGCTTGTAGGAAAACATATTATTGCTACTGTCAAAAACTGTATTGAAACAGTAACGTCAGATTATGTCCGATTAGTAAGAAACATATTGTGTAAATCGGTAGCAATTAGTGATTTTTCATGGGAGAACCAAGAGTGCGAGTTAAAATTGAACTTAGAGGTTAAAATTCAAGAAATCGTATTAGCGATTTTTTAGGAAAAATTTAATATAACCATTGGATTTGGCACCCTCTCAAATGGCTGTATACTAAATTTCATCAAAAAATATTCAATATTAATAATTCTGTGATCGAATCAAATATTTTATTATGAATTAATTCAAGTATCTAATGGACTGAAAAGTAAAATGAATATCGAGTAATTGTTGATAACTTTTTACTCTATAGTACTTCCAAGAAAAAATCTAGTGGTGTCAGGTCCGGTGATCTTGGCGGCCACACAATGTAAGGACTATTTTCACCTATTCATCGATTTTCAGAATCATTAATCAGCCCTCTTACAGTAATTGCATTATGTACAGAACACCCATCTATTTCAAACTTCAAATTCTGTCGTATATTCCACACCACACATTTATTTTATGGAACTATTACCTTTTTGGGTTTATAACTCAATTAGGATTATCCGCAGACCAGTACCTTCAATTTTGGGACGAGATTACTTCATTTGTAGTGAACGTAGCTTTATCACTAAACAACATTTGAAGTAAATTGAATATTCTCATTGAGCCCACAAACAGAATTCTAACCTTCCTTCTTCATCTCCCGGTTCCAGTGTGTGTAAAAATTTTGATTCGAATGGTTTGATTTGATTTTTTATAAGGGATTTCATGATATTTTCTCTAGGGATATTTGAATTCAAACCACCCATTCGCAACATTGAATGAGGATTATTACGAAAATATTGCAATATTCGCACACCATTTCTATTCTCACGATGTGGATTGTTTCTGATTTTGAGCATATGCCTTGATACACAACCTGTTTCGTTTAAAACAGAATTCATACGGTTTACTCACTGCTGCTCACTGGAAGTTTATCAGGATGTCTGTTATAAAATTCTCTGGCAGCTTCTCTTGCCGAAAGAGCAATATCTCCGGCAAGGTTCAAGTTCAATTTTACCTCGCACTCTTAATTCTCCCATGATAAATCAATAATTCCTACCGCTTTACAATTTTTTTTTCCAATCGGGCATAATTTGACTTACTGTTTCAATACAGTTTTTTACAGTAGCTATAATAATCAACAATCGTCTTTTGTTTCCTGTGCTAAATGAAAAGAGCCTCTGTGCGATTTCGCATTTCCGCACGGTGTTTCACGGCCAACTCACCAAGATTTAAACACCATTTAAGAGATGTGCAGTTAAGATTCTATCATGATGCAATGTGAATGTTGATTCGGTCACAGAATTATTAATATTGAATATTTTTTTATAAAATTTTGTGTACCTCCGTTTGAGAGAGTGCCCAATCCAATGCTGATTTTAAATTTTTACTGAAAAAATCGCTGATACGATTTCTTGCATTTTAACCTCTAAAAATATACGCAGAAGGCCTTGGTTTCTGTAGAAAAAAATTATATTCTATCCCAAACTACAGTTTTTTTGAGTTCTACAATTCAAAAAAAGTTATCGAAATCGAAGAAAAGATGCCAATTTTAGGGAAGTGTTCCGTTTTCAAGTGGGTCACACTGTATAAGTTTAAAGTTGAAAAAACGCAAACGTTTCAGACTCGTGGATCATCATCAGTACACAGTGTTGTCAAATGCAAGGACTTGCAACACTTGGGTGAAATACAAAGACAAACGTATAGATATAGAAATTATTTTCATCACAAGCTATTATTTTAGTTTCACCTGTCCCGGTGTCTGTCTGTAATCAACTTTGGAAAAATGTCCGTAATTCCGCTGACAATTCATCATGAAGAAAAAACAAACTCGGCTTTCAAAATTTATCAATTCAAGATGGTGGATCCAAAATGGCGGCCAAGTTTTGTTGTGAAGGTCTGATTCGATTTAGAATTGGTATGTGGGGGTTTTTGAGGTCGGAGATTATGAATTTGTGGTAAAAATTTATAAATTCGAAGTGACGGCTCCAAGATGGCAGAAAACTTTTGTGAAATCGATACAATTTGATTGAAAATTAGTATGTGGGGGTTTTTGGGGTTGGAGATTATGATTTTTTGTAATAATTAACAATATGACGGAGTATTCTGGTGATTATGGTACGATTATATTCATATTTGGTAGGTGGGGCTTTCAAGGGCTTTTTGTGGAAATTCGTAAACCCAAGATGGTGGATGAGTTTTGTAATTATGTGAGTATTTGGGGTCGAAGAACATAAATGTTTTGTTGAAATTCATGAATTCAAAATGACAGTGCCAGGATGGCGGACGAGTTAATATTTAGGTGGCCTCCTCATTGAAGAGTTAGATAGCTCAAAACCCACAGGAAGGGTTTGTAATAATCATGCCTTATCAAAAATCCTTGGTAAGTATAATGCGTACTAAGCACCACAAAATGCGCTGAAACGTAAATAAAAAAAAATTCATTCACATGTATAATGTAGGACGTATGTAATTCTGTGAGTGTAGGATTCCTTTTCTATTCGAACCGAAAACTTTAGGCGGCAACCTCTTGAATCTGTAACTCACAGAATAATCTACATTTCACATTTGATTTTTCTCAGTTAAATTAAGTCTCTGGTATTTTCTGTTTTTTTTTTGTACAACATACGCTTCCTCAAAAATTTAAATTTGTCAGAGATCAAACTGTTAAGCCAGAAATTGAGATTAAAGGGATTAAAGGGAAACTTCAGGAACAAAGTGATATTGTGTGACGTTATAACCATATATTTTGCCATCAGTATATAGGCCAAGCTGTAGATAAAAATAAGAGGCTATTTTCACACAAAATAAAAGACGCCAATGGCCTATACTACTTTTTATAGGATAGTTCGTAAGTGAAAACCCCGGTTTTCGCCCCAGCAAAATTGCTTTGTGGAATTTTTTAAAAATCTGAAGCTGAACAAACAATATTGTGGAAACTGATACATAATAATATGTGGTTCAACCGTGCGCAAGATGAAAAGGGGAACATTCCATGAAAATTCAAAAATGAAAAATGTGATTTATTTGTAATATTTAATGTTTTCTGTCCGATGTGTAGTTTTTGTACAATCGCGTTATTAAAAATTCAAGGGCACATCTTGCAAGATGTGCCGATTTAGGGGAAATCGTCATATCCAAATTGTGCTGAAGGCATGTGGAAAATAGTTATTTATGATACAAGTGTTAAAAGTGGCATTTTATTTTGTGAGTGGGGAATATTGCGAAACGAGCGTTAGCGAGTGGAGCAACCCCACGAGCAAAATAAAATCACTTTTAACAAATGTATCATACAAAATTTTTTGTTCAACAGTTACTGCTAGTAAGAAAAAAACAAAAAAAAAATAAGATCCATAAGGATTCGAACACACGATCTTTGGATTACAAGGCTGACTGACAGATACTTCAAATATAATAAACCCCAACGCACTTTATTTATGAATGTCATTATTTGTCAGTGATGAAGGACATTCTACAGTTGGACTAAATACTACTTCGTTTGTAACTTCAAAAGGAATTAGTATTATCAATTGCGCAAACGACCAAATACATGTGTGAACTTTTATAAACGATTCCTCTTGAGTAGGTGTTCTGATTATAATATCTGATTGAAGTGTTTCTATTAGAGAGATCTATATTACTGAGTATCCATCATCTCATCTGTCATTTTACTTTTAACACTAGTGTTAAAAGTACTTTTAACACTAGTGTTAAAAGTGATTTTGTGAAAACGTCAGTTTTTAGTTCATGTGTCAATGAATTAAAAACGTCATTTTTAATGTCAGTTGTACAAAAAGATATTTATATCAATAATTTGTATATATATTTCGGAATTTCACCTAAGAGGTGGGAAATGTGTGGAAAATGTCACTGAAAGTTGATAGTGGGGGAATTGCATTGTTCAAGTCGCCGCGCGGTTATACTCTCCTCTCCTCGATAGTTCCCCCACCACTGCTACTCGACTATGCCATGAACACACTTTCAATCGTTTAGAGAAACTTTCAGTGGCATTTTCAACACATTTCCCACCTCTCAAATAAAAATCCAAAATATACAAAGTGTAGTGTTTGTTTGATTGTACTTCCAGATGCCGTTCACAGAATTTGAATGTGATGATTTTCCTTGAATCTGCACATCTTGCAAGATGTGCCCTTAAACTTTTATAACGCGATTGTGCAAAAACTACACATCGGACAGAAAACATCTTGCGCAGAGGTGAATCACATGTTCTTATATATCAGTTTCCGACATATTGTTTGTCCAGTCTCAGATTTAAAAAAAAAATATATGAATTTTTGAAACCTATCTTTATTGAAGTTTTCCCGGATTTGTTTAAACGAAAATGCACCGATCCTGTCGTACAAAAAACCATTTTGTAGGTTTAATAATTCTCTTCAAAAAATCTATTGACTGTAAAACCATTCCTTCAATAGTTTTGGAAATATTTGCAAAAAACAAAAAAGTTGTAATTTTTTTCACTATTTCTTGTTCAAAAAATTCCACAAAGCGATTTTGCTGAGGCGAAAACCGGGGTTTTCATTAACGAACTATCTTATAAAAATTAGCATAGGCCATTTGCGTCTTTTATTTTGTGGATGAAAAGACTTCTATGGCTTGGCCTAAGTATTTCTAAACCCAGTTTCAATTCATGAAGGTAGGATAATTATCACCAGTGGTGACATCTAGGAATATGTGACTCAAATCTTCTATTAAGTCGAGTATGTCGACAGGTTTCTGTTTCTTTCTCTCGCGATACCTTTTGGCGGTTGCTGATAGCTGGCGCTCGAATGAAAATCGATAATTAGATATATTTTTTAATTCATCGTGTTAATTTTTTTTGATCAAGGTGGTCTCGAAATAATTGCAAAAGTTTTGAAACTTTTTTGCAAATTTTGACAATATCTATTCTGATCCATTCACAAATTTGCAACTTTGTACACGATCCGGAACTTAATGCCATTTGCAAAAATCTAATTTGAAAATTAATCAGATTTTTCATGAAGTTCCGGATCGGGTACAAGTTTGCAAATTTGTGAATGGATCAGAATGTTTTCAAAATTTCCAACAAAGTTTCAAAACTTTTCCAATTATTTCGAGTCCATCTTCATCAAAGAAATGATCACGAATTAAGAAAATGTCTCGGAAAATACATTTTCCGGTCAACGTAAAAGGTTGCAAATCTACACAACTGTTCGGAATATTTTTCAGATTTATCTGACAAGTTTGCAGAACTTTTGGAATCTTCTCACATGTCGATCAAAAAATGTTCCATACACATGAATTGGTTGCAAAAAGTTTGATGTAATTATTGTTAAATTTTCGATTTTTCATTTTTATCTCTACTGGCCTATACCATCCGTAAGTGTTTTTACATCCATAGGCAAACTCACACCTGTTTCATGAAACAATTATTAATAGTTCTCTTTGATACTGTTGCATATAACAAATCAGTCCTCAACTACTCGATATATATCTTAGTACTCCCCTAAACTTTAATTTTTGCCTTTCAATGAAAATAATCCATAAACAATTGTATGCGGTAATATGCAGCAATCTTATTGCACCATTATTTCACTTTTGAACAAATGACGACACATTATTACGAATTTTTCTTTGAATGTAGAAACACACGGATTCTAATGCATAATTAATCTCGTAATTTCCAGATAAAAACAAATAGCATATAGCGTCATATCAAACATCATTCGAGTTGATCAACAAACCTTCAAAATATTTTTTTATATAAATCCCTCTTGAGATACTCGCCTTATAAAAATAACACGCGTAACACCGCTTGTTTCAAAAACACCAGCTTTGATATTTATAAGACAGGTGAAAAACCTTTGTCTTGCAAGAAGTTTGCGAGAAAGGATCCTCATGTTCCAATAACCGGACTGTATTTCCAGTTTCGAACTCTTTCTAAGTTACTTCAGCTCCCACTTAAAGTTTTTTATAGAGGTACTATGACAGCTATGTCAGATTGTAAGATGTCTAAAAACCCTGGTGTATCGACTGATTCGATTTTGTTTAGATTATTTTGAAGACAAAACAAATGAATTAGTGGTGTGCTTCTAAAATTGGATCCAAAGGTGGCGTCTTCAAAGGATTCAGTCGTTGACAGTACTAAAAGTGACTTTGCATGTACCTAAATTTGAATACTTCAAAATAAAATGCATTATAGATAATACCATTTCAAAAAGCGCTTAGAAATTTCGAGCACTAAGCACTCAACAATTTCGTAAATTGAAAAATAACTTGTCTCAGATTGTTTTTTTTATGCAGAATAGTGGCTAATTATCCAATCCAGAACGACAATATTGGTATAGAACTTGCCAGCTATGCTTTTTTGAATTTCACACCAGAAAATCTGAAAAACATTTCAACAGAAAGCAAATAACTATTAATATCTCTGAAATATTTAAAATTTCTGTCTAAAATATGGACTGTAAACATGTCCAGGTAGGTAAGGTCCTACAGTAGCAGTAACTTGAACTACCTAGTGGTAGTGACAGTGATGCCCTATATTATAAGCTTGTGGAAACAAGCACTTTTTACGAGCACTAAGCCTTGTTATACATAAAGTGCTTAGAACACTAAACACTAAGCACAGATTTGAGAAAGTGCTCTTTAGAACAGTGCTCACGACCACTTAGGCAAGCACTAAGCACGGTGCTCGACACAGCTCTGTTAGAAAATGCTAAATGAAAATGAAATTCCTGTATTTATAATAAATTCAAAACAGATATATGAAACGATTCACCAAAGAGTGATGCTATCTGATCCAAACTAACCATATTTTGTGGATTTTCATAGAAAGCCCCTGTCACACTTGATCGATTCATTTCATCATCATTTATTAAATTTTTAGCTATGATTTGGCCATACTTCCAAAAATTATCTTCTTTATTACCATGATTTTTTTGCTCGTTTTCTTGTATGTTTGTTTGTCTGTTCGGTACACGTGAGCCGTGAGCCCATCCTAAGAAGGTATGGTGAGAAAACCTGCACTGCAGTGTGAAATATACATACCGCATCTTCGGGGTCAATCCTATGTCAGAGCGCTACTTCACAGCCTGTTAACGAAGTATGGTTGGTATGCCACTTGTCGACCTGGCTCTCTGGCTGTAGATGATGCTCGTTGGTTGGGAGACATGAGTGACGCGTACAGAAGATGGAAGCTGAGATCAATTCGGCGAGACAACACGCGTCTCCAATGAGTTTTTGTAATGTTTTACAGTCTTGATATAAACCGTATGAAAAGAAGTACTAGTGAGGCGGGCGAGAAGCATTGCGGAAAACATGAAGTTTAGCGGAAACATGAAGTTTCTCCATGTGTTGTAATAACCCTCCGGCCACTGATCTGGTGGAAACCTGGAAGAACATTTATGAGTTTCCGCAACTACTCAATATACATACTATAAATTTGGAATGAATGTAGCCGATACTTGATGAAAATCCATGTTTTTTGTTTACGACATATGTTTCGCCATACAATGGCTTCTTCAAGCAGAAGTATGATGAGTTACAATTATACGATGTTATTTTTACATACTTTAAACCGTTAATTGATTGGGGGTCAGTTTCGTACCTTCTCTTCAATTACTCAACGGATAACAAAAATATTGTTTTTCAGTTATCAAATAATTATATTTGCCTATAATACCTGTCAAACAAATTCAAAAGAGAGGAGTTGTTGAGTTCTGTTTGGTCCTCAATCAAGTTCTGAGAATTCCTCTCTCTATTAATTTCGAAACTTCCAACAATTTAATTTAATTCCTTTGTTTTGATCATGAAGTATTTCAAAATTTGAACTTGTTTTGCCGTTTACAAAGCAATTCCTATGTTCAGTTGTGCTGTTTCAAAGTTTCTACCAGTTTGTCCAATATAAAAACATTGGACAAGACTACAAGTTAATCCATGAACTCCACTTTGTCTAGTTTTTCTTGATTTCTTTTCTTCCTTGTTACTGATATGCCCGCCCAAATTGTTATTTACCTTGAAAGCAATATTAGGACCTTACTTCTTCAAAATTCCCTATTTTGTAACTACATTCCAAAGCATTTTGTTATTGTCTCAAACTTCTGCCAGTCTTTAATAGTGTTACAAACTTATTGGATAGCTTTTCTGTAAAATTTCTCAGCTAGAATACTGTCTAATTATTAACAACTGGTAAAAACGATTATAAATATTCTTCAATAGGCAGTATCCTATCCAAGAAATTAAATAAAAATGCTATGCAAGAAAAAGTTCATCCTTCTATTAAAGACAAACAAATCAATATTATATAATGGAGAATACAGTTACAAAATAGGGATTTTTTTTCAAGGTCTTAATATTACTTTCAAGACAAATAAGACTTTCAGTAGGCAAATCGAAAACAATTAAGATAGGTACAGTTGAAAAACTAAAAAATAGTGAAGTTTATTATTCATCCCGAGGATATTGTCCAATGTTGAATATTGGACAAACTGGTAAAACCTTCAAAATAAGCAGAGCTGGACAACAAATTCATATTTTTCTGCCCATCTACCCGTAAAAAATCATATTTTTGAACATGATTTTGAAATACTTCATGTTGAAAACGAAAGAATGTAATTAATGGAAGGAAGAAATAATTCGAATTCGAAATTTGAATTTGGTTTTGCAGGTATACTGGATGATTGTAATAATTTAATAACCGCATAACAATATGTTATCCGTTGAGTTATTGGAAAGCCGGGACAAAACTGCCTCCTAATTAATCAACGGTTCACATCAGTATATCAGAAAAACATCGCATAATTGTTCCAGCGTTAGCGGTCCCATCGAGATTGACCCGTAGAGCTCAATTCTCACATCCATATGCCGTCACTTTGTAGACATGCCAAACTCTTTCCCAGGGCTGATTCTTTCAACAAACGGCAAGGCTTTGGAACTTGCTGCCTCGGGAGGTGTTTCATAAATTCAACAAGAATACCTACTTTTCCTCGGCTCTCACGATGTTCTCTGAACAATACAGGATTTTCCTTTTCGTGAGAACCAAAACTAAAATAATCCATAAACTTGATGCCATGGTATTGGCAAAACATATGGCGCGGTTTTGTAAACCAAGAACTGTGAAACGACACATACTCTAGTCCTAGCGCAATTCAGGGCTTTCTGCAAGAGTCTTTGTCGCCTCAACTCAATGATCCGCGCAACCCCATAACTGTTACAAAAAGATTCCCTCGGCTCTCTTTTTCCTTCTTCGTATTGTCATTGTCAGTTGCACTCAGGAAACCCCTGACCGTACCAAAATGATACCTATAATCCAACCAAAACTGACACTAATTCTCCAGGAAAGTGCTAAGATTTTCGTCAATAAAAAATATGTTTGTTTTTTTCAAGAAATGATGGAAACATTTTAAGTACATAATATTCTCCGTGGTTTTGAGGGATTATAACGAAGCATCTTCAAACAACAGTCATGTTGGTCAATAAACCTTCAAACTATTTTTTGAGATAAATCCCAACCAAGAATTCTGTTTACGTTTCTCAGGTGGAAAATAACACTTGTTGCTTAAATACTGTAACGACGTACAAGGGGAAGCGAAATGATAGAATGTTACAGGTTATGATGAAAAAAACATTTTATCCAACACATGACAGTTATGACTGTCATTATTAAAGTCATTTTAGACAAGTTAACTACCAAATAACACACTAGTGAGTTCTAATCCATAAGTCACTGGTGAGTTATGGATTTTAACTCACTAGTGTGTTATTTGATAGTTTACTTGTCTAAAATGACATTAATAATGGGTCATAACTGTCATGTGTTGGATAAAACATTGTATGCCACTCATGTGTTATGTTTCCTAAGTCACATTAGAAATCTTTCTCGCGTGACTTATTTTCAACATAACACACTAGTGCCATAAATAACTATTAATGAAAACACAGTAAGGAAGTCTTACCGAACGACGAAGAATTTTGCAGGATCGATTTAGTTTTTACATGCTTTCATTTTACTTTTACTCTGTTCGTAAAAAAAACTTGCAATCCATTTTTCAAGTACGAAGGCGTAGAAGGGCCAACAACAAAATATTTTTCAAAACATTTGGAATTGCCACTTCGAAGTGACAAATGCCACTTTCAACTGACAATTGTCACTTTGAATGGACAATTTCCACTTTGAATTGACAATTGACAATTGTCACTTTGAAATGGCAATTGTCAGTTCAAAGTGGCATTTACCACTTCAAAGTGGCAATTGTCACTTCAAAGTGGCAAATCCAAATGTTTTGAAAAATATTTTGTTTTTGGCCCTTCTACGCCTTCGTATTCAAGCACTTGGGCTGCAATACAAATAATTTAAAAAATGTCACCACTCCGAAGAAGGCTAGATAGAGAACGAGTAGAAATTCGGAAAAAACTTAGATGGATTCGGAAACTGAATTTACGGCATGACAAATAATGTTGGTCGGGGGGGTAGAACTCGCATCCTTCTGAAAAAATTGCAAAAGCTCGCGAAAATATAATCGGAAACTTTCGTAAAAATAGTGGAAAACATGGAACCATCGTTTGATTTGATTTTAAAAAATGTTACTCTTCTACCCTTCTCCTTCTCGAAAAAAATTACGAAAACTCGCCAAAATAAAATTGAAAAAATCCGTAAAGATAAATTACGAAAACTCGTCAAAAAAAAATTGGAAAAATCCGTTAAGATAGTAAAAAATATGGAACCATCGAATATTTCATTAAAAAAAATTAACCGCCTTTTCGCCACTTCGACGGCAGCGACAGCGAAAACAAAATTGGAAAAATACGTAAAAATAGTAAAAACATGGAACAATGGAATAAAATCGAAAAAATCAGTAAAAATAGCAAAAAACTTGGGATCATTGAATAATGTGATTTAAAACAATTTTACCTCGGTGTCCCTATAAAATCCAGATAGACAACGCGTAGGAATTCGGAGAAATTTTCTGACAGTTTCGGACGTCAAAAATAAAAGTGATTGGAGGACTTGGACCCCTCCTCCTGTTCAAAAAATATTGCGGAAACTATAGCGAAGATAAAATCGGAAAAATCCTCAAAAATAGATAAAAACATAAAACCAGCCAAAAATGCAATTAAAAAAAATATGCATCCCTACCCAATCCTTCTTGAAAAAAAATTGAAAAACTGACAAAAAAAATCAAAAAATCTGTAAAAAAGGGGAAAACATGAGATCTTCGAATAATGTAATTTGAAAAGAAATTACGCCCTGCCCCTGAAAGCCATATAAAGAACTCGTGGGAATTCGGGAAAATATCCGACGGATTCAGACATCAAAAATAAGTCAAAAAATATAATAGGTAGGTGTAATTACATATTACTATAACATTTGAAGCAAGTGCACTTCATTGAATGATTATTCCGTCATTCAATAATTTTCAATCGGAGTGTTTTCTATTTTATAATTCACAACTATTTTTTCAATCATACCTGTATAAACAAATCTTTTTTTGGTCAGAAACTATATCAAAAATCCTTCGTTAAAAACAATCTTACGAATCAAAAATCCTCCGCAAACAAAATGTCAGCAGGGGGTTAGAATTTGTGTAAATAATGATTGCACCGATGTACAAATATACTACAAAGATAAAACAAATAAATGTTTTACGGGTTGAATAACAGTCAACAGAATCTTCACCTATATAAACTAGCTCGAAATACACTCTCATCATATAATTTGGTTGATAACAAATCATTAAGATTACTCAAATAGTTATATTCTAAAATCAGTAATATGAAATACGCAGTAGCTATTCTCATTCTTGCTCTTGTAGCTTTAGCAAGTTGTCAAGATCAAGCAGAAGAAGCACCTAGAGTGAAATGGACAAAAGGTAAGAGCTTGAATGTGTTAGTAAAGTGCGGAATCAGTTTTTTTGCCTATTGACATCATTTGCTACTCTATTATATTCCTAATGTTAGCCACTCATGAAATATATACTTTAAATTTTCATTTCATTTATTTGCTGAAACGCTGGAATGTTTCAGGATATTGGTTTTTATTCGACAAGATTTCAGATATAAAATTCATAAGCCCCTCGAAAGGATTATTATAAAAATTGCTCAAAGAATTTTTTTTTCGGAAATCCATCGTTTGCAGACATATTTATCTTTAAATTTTATGGTACATTCTTATGCATTATCATTGCGTTCAGCTATCAACAATTTTCTGAAATAATACCATAAGTGCATTGAAAATTACCGATAATTCTGAAAAAAACTGTTTTTTTTTTCAAACTGCATGATTTTATTTTTTTCGTTGTTTCAAAGCAAAAATTATCAATGTATTTTGATACTATTGGTCGATTTAGAATGTTTTCTCATGACGATCGCATAAAAAATAATCGATGTAATCCAGTGGTAATTGCACAGGAGGAGGGCAATTTTTTGACGCGTCGAAAAAAATAACCGAACGCGGTTTTTTATAAAAAACACGTTTTTACAGAATTATTAAGTTAGTTTTCAATGCACGTCACTGCAGTGCAATTATCGCTGTAATCCAGCGTTAATTGCACACCTTTTATGGATGTTTTTACACATATAGGAAATTTTCAGGGGTAATATAATAAGTGGTATGATTATTACCGATAATTTTTTGGAATATTAATGAATTGCAATCCCAAAGCTGAAAATACAACGACTCCGCAGGACGAGTTGTATTTTCTTGCATTGGGATTGCCAATAAATTGATATTCCAAAAAATTGTAGGTTTTTAATCATACCACCAATTATATTCAGGACGACAATATATCGATATTGTAATTGATACTTTACTTCTAGCCGTATTCAACGGAATACTCTTTTCCACGGCCTCATCTATGATACCAATGGACATTTGTCCCCAACGATCGGTCATATTGATAAATAAAGATAACTAGTCAATACACATAAATTTGACGTTTATAATTTAAATCATTATTTTCACTTGACGATAGTAAAACAAAAACTAAGCAGGTTTTTCACCGTGAAAATATAGAGACAAGCGACAAGCTATATTTTCACTGTAGTTCCGATTCTATTGGCTGAATTTCAAAATTTGAAATCCACTGATTGGTTGTTAAGCAAGGAAATATATTGTCAACGAAATTACTAAACATGTTCAAAATGTCGCTCAGCTAATGCCAAGGCCGCATCAGGAATAAAAAACCTACCCTGGTTTAATTCAGATATTAGTATCGAACTTGCTCTCCTTAGAACTTTCAATGAATAAATACCCTTTGTAATGAACATTGAATTTTCAATCCATATTTTCACAAAAAAAATCTCAAAGATGTCCCAAAAATGCAGTTACTTTGAAGCAATTTTGGGTAGATGAACAAATAATTTCAAAAAAACATTACAGCACGTACATAGATCAACGATTTACCTTTCTTTTTATTACCTAATTCATTTCGATCGGATAAAGATTGCTTCAAATTTTAATGGAAGAGAAATACCACTGCAGCTACTTCGACTAGCCATGAAAAGAATTTTGAGGTTCTGCCGCAGACCTAGTTACATAGAATCAAACTTCCTCTAGAAGCCTATCCTTATTTAAAATAGATACGACGAACCGTTTTTGAGTTATCTACTCTTTTACCCTAAAAAACGGACAAAATGTGATCACGCTCATGAACTCTTAAGACAAATAGGACTAAAAAAAGTTTTATAGTTGCCTCGTATGAAGGGCTAAATTGGAGAAAAATACATATATATGCGGCGATGAAACATAAAGGTAGCATTGATATTTAAAAAAACGGAGATATTTTAGGATATTTTGTAATAATAAAAAAATCAATTTTTTTTATGGACACCCTGTATATTCTGTGACTAATGTTTATGCATAAAAGTGCATTCCTCCATTTCTAATCACTTTCAAATATTGTCAATTTCGAGAAGAAATGCATGTCCAGAATAGCCTCGATCTTCAAAAAGGACCGTAAAAAATTTTGGAGTTCAATAATGTTTATAACTTTATTGCACAATGATACTAACATCTATGCCAATTTTAACAGACCGATGTTATTCACGTGATTCACGTTCCATTTTCATTTTTCAGAGCAGGTCCTCGAGAAAATCAATTCCAAACTTCCGGCCAACATCGATGGTGAAGCCTGTAATGGTTTGAGATGTAAACTGTCCTGCGTAGGAGAAGGTCACAAGGCGGGATATTGTTCAGAAAATACATGTACATGCATTTTGTAATCACTGTCACTGAACCTATATCATCTGTTGGAATTCCAGAGAGCAGAAATTCCCCTTGGAGTAAGGCCGGATTTAATCTCATATATTATTGTTATATCTATTAAAACCGACTTGTCAATGTTTTCGAATTAATAAAGCTAATTTTTAACAGTATCTGCTGATTTTTACTTTTCTCCATACGTAGCAACTGGCTTGAGAGATTTTAGAGGACCACTGTAGAGTGTCAATTATTGAACAAAACAAACTAGTGAACTAGCTAGCAGCCTGTCGTATTTTTACTCATAATTGCCCGAGAGGTTTGCATTTTATCGGGTAAATTTGGGTTGTTTAATGAGAAACAGTAGTGTGTCTCTCTTTATGTGGTGGTATCATATCATTGCGTTCCTTGTTGCTGGAGTAGATTTCTGTCTATACCCCAGATAAATTGTTTCCGATACTGTATACCTACTGTGTCAATTGAAAAAGCAGTCAGCCTCCAAGTATGGATAACATCATACCTTTCAATAATTCGTACTCATCTGACGTACGGAATAATTCTGTGGGGTTAATTTACATCAAAGTTTTTCGCTTGTAGAAGAAAGTTATTAGAATAATGGCTTGTGTTCCTTGAAGTGAACGTTACATGCCATTACTTAAACAATTAAAATTATGCCAATACCTTCAATTTTGATTTTCCACACACAGATTCACATATAAGAGGTTTGTACTGCAAGTATTCAGACTACCATAATGATTCCACTAGAAATGCAGACTGGCTTAGGCAACCAAGATTGAGACTACAATTCTCTGGACATTAAATTATATATTGTACTTATAGAAATGACACAATAAAACTATAACGACTTCAGGACTTCAGAAAAGAATATCTTTGAGAAATTGCTTTTAATCTGTACAAGTTTTCATGGACTCTTCATGGCATATCATGCATCATTTACAACTATTTTTACAGACAGTTATTTTGACCAGTCATTAATGAATTTTTACATAAACCTATGCTTTTTGTGAAATTAACATTTTATGTATTACGGAAAACAAATATAAGTAGTGTACTCTCAAGCCACCTTCATAATTTTCAATATCTCCCCTATAATAAATCAAATAATGCTCGAATAATCCATTTTAACATACTATAGCAAATGCAGAATCTTTCATGAAAAATAAAATTCATCATTTAATCTATTCGAAGTTTTGACATTCAGATGATATATATAGAAAAAGTACTTATAAACATTTATTATTTAATATCAATAAGGTCTTGACCTATTATTATAACTGTTTTGGTATCCTTTCCTAACGTTGTTCCATGAATCAGGAGGGGTAATTGATATATCTAGATAATCACCAATATTCAGACGGAGTAGCCCTAGCGTCTTCAAGTCATCTGGCCCTTTCACTCCAGTCATTGTGCTACCCATTTCTCGTACACGGTATACGGCCTGTCTAGGATCAGGATACACAGAGGCAAAACTGAATTTGGTTCCTTTCCTTCTTGCTTCAGGATTTACCTCTTTGACTAGTTGGGTAAGTTCATGTAATGTTGCATCTCGCCAAGTATAAATTTGTAGTTCATTTTGAGGAGTGATACCCTTCATATAATCGGAAGGTTTGTGGTGGGATCCTGTTGAAGATACGAAAACTCGCAATAAGAAGGGGCAAACCTACAATAAAGAGCATGTTAGTTACATTGAACAAAGAACAAAAAATGTTTACCTTCTGTCTGTCTACAGCATCATCTTTCTTTTCTTCGATCACTAACTCTACTCCAGCCATTTCACGAATATAAATATTATATTTATGAAAATAAATTCAAATATCAACAATCAACATAACAACGACGATAGCGATGGTTGAAATTATAATGTCATATGTCAGTTGTCATTTATCGTCAATTATGTCAATTCCGGATTCGCGAAATGCGTCCCGCTAGATGACGATAAAAATTTTGGCGCGAAATAATATAATGGTGATCAGCTTCTAAATTCCATAAGAGACCATAGTGTTTGATTTCAGTCTCATTCAAATTCAAATGAAGTTCTCGAGATGTAGAAAGTTGGAATGAGTTTATCTGACATTTTTATATACGACGACATTGCTGTCTTGCATAACTCTTTGTTTTTTAATGGAAAATAATGTAAAAAACTTTGTCTTTGGTACTACTGATGGTACATTCCTGAGCAAATACGCTTAGAATCAAATATTTAGTCAGTAATGGAACTCTTGACTTTGCCGCCATTTCAAGTTGACTTATTCTGAAACTCTATTTTTATTCGTTTGCATCGAGATGTAGCACTTTCCTACACCTGGTGTAATTTACACTCGATTTTATTTCTCGTTTACAATTCAATTCGACACTTTCCTTTGTTTGAACTGGTCTTGATTCAAAATGTGGTGTCGATTACACTACACTACACCTTGATGCAAACGAATAAACCACGGACCCTATTCTCGAATGTCGAATACTAATAGCGAATTCCATTGGTAAAACTGGTGCGCACCGAGTGCATTTTTTGTATTCCATTGGTAAAACTGGTGTAGAGTTGCGTATTCCATTGAAAATCGGGTGCACCTAGTTTTGAACTCAGTGCAATAATTTTAGCACTAGCTCTTTGAGGTCGTGCGGAGTCAGTGCATATGTGAAAATGGCGGAAAGCTCAAATTTTCAAAAAGACAGACCACTTCTAGTAGCATTACTGTTAACATCGTCGTCAGCAAGCAGTGATGAAGACATATTCGAAGTATTAAAGGAGAGGAGACCACGTCCGAAAATAAAAAAATTTGTAGAAAATGTTGTCCGTAATTTCAGTGATGAAGAGGTAAGAGAAAAATATATTTAAAATTTTGGTTCTTCATGCTCATGTTTTTGCAGTTTCGAAAAAACTTTAGGATGCGGCGAGATACTGCATATCAAATAATAAATGACTTTGGAAAATCACAGTTTTATCTAACAAATACATGCCATGGGGGCAGAAATCCTATACCAGCAGAGACTCATCTGCTGGCATTTTTATGGTAGGTATGACTGTCAAAGTGGATTGGTGTAAGGTGTAATATAAAGACAAGGAAAGAAATATTCGAATTAAATGAAAAATATTGTCCTCGGTTGACTTCTAATGAACTTTTTTGACTTCTCATGAACTATTGATAAAAAATTGATGTGGGATTCCAACCCGAAGAACAAACTTCTATTAAGTTACAACCTATGAAATATGTGTTGGTTTTTCAAATTCGAACTTCGGATTGTATAAGCTACGCATCAAACCCACCATAAAATACTTATTCATTATTATAGGTTCGCAGGAAATAAATCATCCTTAAGAGATGTTTCTCAAAGATTTGGCATGTCTCAGTCATCCCTTTTCCGGATTATGGCACGAATTATGGATTTTTTGATACATATTGCTCCAACTGTAATAAAGATGCCAAGTGAGGATGAAAGGGAAACGTTCGCAGCCGAATTCCAAAAGGTATTAAGTTCAACTTCAGCTTGATTTCTGTAATCTGAGTACTAATCTTATTTGAATTTCAACTATCAAGTTTTGAAATCACCAATTTTATTTTCAATTTGCACTTGTGATATTGCAGTAAAAAATTTCATTTTCAATTTCCAACGGACTAAACGAAACTTACGAAACGAAATCTGACAGGACAAGTTTCACGTGTCTGTCAAATATTTCGTATTCCATTGAGAATGAACTAGTTCACATTTTGGAGAAAACCAGTACAGTGTTGATGCTACACTGGTGCAAAACTAGTGCAACACTAGTTTTACCAATGGAATTCGCTATAAGTCGAATACCCTATTGAGGATTCAACATTAGATGCCAGCGCCAAAGTGGCAAAAATTGAACTACTCTCGAGTACATTATGTCAACAGAAGAACAGAATATTCACCATTAATATGTACCAGAAACTCATCACTTATCAATATCATTACAGGTTCAACAAAAGGCACATAAATAATAGCCAAATCTTGGGAATCTTGACGAAAACAATAATTTCAATGTACTTATCTATAGTGTCAAAACTTGACACCAGAGAGAGTATCCCTTATGTTGAATTCCCAATATCGCATGCGACAAAATATTTCTATCACTTTTCTCAACCAAGCATTAAAAAAAGAGAGATAGTCGATATTTGAAAATCAGGCCCCTGACTTTTTCTCAGTTCAACCGAATAATTATAGATGTCGCACCCATTGTGCAGACTGCGAATAGTCCTAGCAGCTGAGGCCATTCACATGAGAAGAAGAAATAAAATTGTAATTTCACCAGAACCAGAAAAAAAAAACGCAAGTGAAAGGCACGTATGTGAATGGTAATGGTGATGAATTCACAAAACTGTTCCCAAATATGAACATAACTTGGCTGGCTCACTGTGAACTTTTGAACGAGAGAGCTAAGTTAACTTGCTCAGGTTAGGTTTGTGTGTTAATCGCGAGCACGAAAACAAATTCACGCATTTTCAAATCAAATCGGCTTCTTGTCTTGATACGCATTCAGAAAAGTTCCCTGTGATGATCAGGCAAGCTATGTTAGCTTGCTCAGGTGAGGTATGAGTGGTTATCGTGAGTGAAAATACCAATTCACGCATTTTCAAGTCAGTTTGTCGTTTTCCTATCTTTTATTTGAACATTCCGCCTTCACAGTGACCAATATCACACTTCAATACGTAATTCATGCGCATTTTAGGGATTTTAGTTTGGCATTTGGGGTCTCTTTTTGTTCTAAATTTTCCAATAACAGCAGGGGCCCGATTCTCAAATGTCTACTACCCTATGTCGCATGCGACAAAATATCTGGGGTCTAGGGGTCTGGGTGACAGTTGACAGTCAACGATCGAAACGATAAACGAAACGGGGCAACATCGCCTTTGGCCTACTTGTTATTGTCACAGAATAGAGAGGTTACAGAAGCGCCACAGTCCGGCGGCACCTTTGATCTTGATGATCCCAAATTTAATAACCTTGGGTAGTTTTACTGTCACTATTACATGGCTTTTGCCTCTCCGTTCAGGCATTTAGCCAGCTCGCTTGCGGGTGCTACAATTTTTACATCTCATATTACCTAGTTGGTTGAATTATGCTAAGTTTGACGAATTGTTTCTTTAGAAATAGTAAAACTGCAGGAAAAATTGTTTCTGGAAATAAGTGTTAGTAGTTTTAATTCCATTCTAAGAAAACTTATAAAATCAGATACGGAATCATCTGTTGAAAAAGTTGAAAGTGAGTTTTTTGTTAGTATGTTTCCTTGGTTAAGAAAACGTATCAACATTATCGATTGAAAATAGTCAAAAATTAAGAAAAAATCTGGACGTTCCTGAAAACACGGATGTGAATATTTTTCAATGGATACATTCATCGAAAATCACTCTTAACATATCAAAACTTGAAAATTGTTACGCACGATCTCGTTACATTTCACACATTCAGCAGCACAGGAGAGGCTTTATTCCATCAATAATAGGAGTATCACAAAAAATAGCATATGATAAATGTGCAGAGTGGCTCATGAGTAGCTCATGAGTTAGGTATTTGGAATGTGAATTTAAGGAATCGAAAACAAAAATAATCATATCTAGTGGAATAATTTATTCATATAAATGATTTACTTCCTATACAAAATATAAAGTAAATATAAATCAAAAGGTATTGCATACAAATCAAAGTTTCATTAATCTGTAAAAATACAGTATTTGTAGTCAGTATCAATTTACAAATGGTTCAAGATTTTGATTTTTCTGTTACTTTTCCTATCTCTTTTACCTGATGACAATTTTTGGTTTGAAAATTTGAGGCTGGAAAAAATTCTTAATCGTATAAATAATTTTAGTAAATACTCTCTGTCAAATGCTGGGCAGTTATGAGAAAATTCGATTTCCTTAAAAAGTATCAGATATTGTCTGCCAATTCCTACCTTTATACTGAGTGTTTCAAATTGTTCAAAGAAGAGTTTTTCTAATTTATATATATACTGAATAAACATTTCATTTGGTGCTCGTAATGGTCCATACGTACGTTTTTCATGATCATATGCTTTGAAGTAAGTTAATAATCTACTGGCTTCCAATTTATCAAACTTTCCCAATTCTGCACATTGATTGCAGCTGTGCATCTTTAAAACTTTTTTTAATAAGTATCCACAAACATAGGTGAAACTATTTTGAGACAACACATCTTCATTTCTATAATCAGAATCAGGTAATGTTAGTTTGGCTGTTGGACGATCCTCGTCACTTGAACAAACTATTGAGCTGCATTTAATTTTTTTTAAATTTGTCAGAACCATGTCAAAATCATTTGAGCAATTTGAATTTTTACTATGAAAGTATTCCTGACAAAACAATTTCTTGAAAGCTCGCTCAAATTGTATTGGGGTAGGGTTTATAGAATTTCCTCCTTGTTGACGAATGCTCCCAAAAAAATTTTCCAGACAATCTTGATTAACTCGTCTAGTGAAAAGGTATTTGAAACCAGATGATTTAGTAACTTCCCATAATTTCTTTATTCCACTTATGGTGATGAGCCAGCATTTCAATGATTTTATAATTGATGTTATATCTTTTCCTTTTGGACTATACACTTTAATAGATTTTATAAAAGCCACCATTTCATTGAGGAATTCAATTTGATACTCTTCACCTCTAAAAACATTACCATGAAGTGTGTTTGCTTTTAGAGATGAAGAGTTCAACATATCGAATAATTTATTGAATTTGTCAATCAAGTCAACCATTGCCATTGCCTTTGATGGCAGGGCACCTAAGCTTATATGAGTATTTAAAGCGCTGGCAACAGTATTACTCAATAATTGAGCAGCCAGCTTTACCTTCATTTTTTCAAAATTATTTGGATGAATATGGGAAGTGGTCAATTTGGGAGCACATCTATTAATTTGTGTTTTATCTTTCTCATAAAATTGTTCTACATATGCCCAGGAAGTTTCCATTTCATTAAATTTAAATGTATTTTTTATTAAATTATTTCTTGTGGCTTTCAATAAATGGGGTGTATCAAACAGATATGAAATCTCTCTATTTCCTACCATGAATGAAGGACTTTCAGTAGTTACACCTAAATTACTTGACAAATCAATGAAATTGCTGCCCATATCACTAACGATACCATCAACACTTAAACCTACTTCTTTCAGTTTGAGGATACAATCTTTCAGATTAATTTCAAGGTCTTCAGCAGTCATACATGTACCTACAAAATAGTATGCAATAGGCTGTTTCCAATTACTATACAGACCCCTTGCCATGATAACAGTTGCACTTTGAGCAGGTATGTACTCTTTTTTATCTCCTCCCAAATCTTGCATCCCAACAATTTCATCACGTCCTATGTGATATAATAAATTTGCCTTGAGAGACATTTCATCAATACATAGCAAACAGTGCCTATCTTGCTCAAGTAAACCAAGTACTTTTATTTTTAGTGTTTCAAAGAGAACTTCATTATGCAAACCTGGTAGATAGACAATGGCTTCTGTTATTCGTTCAAGACTTCGTTTGGATGGTAAATAAAATAATTTTTGCAGAAATTTATAGGCTCTTGGACCCAAAAAATAAAGGGATAGTGCAAATTTTTTATACTCTGTGGTATAGCGCCTTCCTTTTGGTTTGTGTAGAGTCAATTCAGCCTGAATTTTAACAAAATCTGCCAAGTCTTGAGGCAAAAACTCGGTGCAGATTTTGTGGAAGTCATCTAAAGTCAAAGGATCTTTTTTTTCTTCAGTAGGAGTATGCCTTATTTTCCTCTGGAGGTATTTTATCTTCCCACGTAATTTTTGTTTCCTTGGGGTACTTGAACTTAAATAGTTTGAAGTTTGTGTTTCCACTGGTGACTTTAGTGGTGTTTTATCTTGGGTAAGCAAGTGATCACTGTTGACAATTCCTGAAAAGAACAAAACACATTCAACATGTTTCCAGGATTAGTGAAAAAAAAAATCATTAATATAGAAATCAGCATAAGGGCAAAATATGACATGGAAAGCTATTCCCCAACTCATCAGAATATAAAACTCAAAATCTTTCCCAGTTATTATGTCAGGTTTCATGATTTTAGAGAAATCGTAGTAGTCTGATTCATTAGTGTGTGAGTTACAGTGCACTTGATCAAGTTATTCAACATATGAACAACATATTTCCTGACTGATTCCACTACCCGAAATTCAAGAATAAAATTTGATTTGAAGTTCAACATTATTTTTAGAGAGTGTTCATAGTTCACACATCAAGGCATTCCATTCCCCAATGTTTTCATTTCAATATGTAAAGCTATCCCTGTATACACATTCATTTTTTTAAATGAATTTTATGTACTGTAATGAAACATGTTTCCAAAATATCATTGTCCACAGCCACAGCTTTATTTTGTGGTACTACTCCATACATTTATACTTACTCAGTAATCCTGGAGGAGAACTCAAAGGAACTTGTGCTGTAGCAGGAGTACTGCTAGATGCCACAGGATGAATGACAATATCTGCAACAGAAAAATTGTTTTTAGGGACTATAGTTCATTCTTCACGTATCAAGACATCAAATTACTCATTGTTTCAATTTTAGTCTCCAAAACTACCATATATACAAACTTAATTTTTTGGTAGGTATATATTCTAAAGCCTATATACACATTTCTTCCTTTTAAATAAATAATTGTATGTACGTACTGATAAATATTTCAGAACTATCATTATTAACTTGTCAGTACTAACTCCATACATTTTCATACTTACTCGGTAATGCTGGAGGAGAACTCAGAGGAATGTGTGCTGTAGTAGGAGTACTGCTAGATGCCACAGGATGAATGACAGTATCTGCAACAGAAAAATTGTTTTTAGGGAATATAATTTATTGTTTACATATCAGACATTGAATACCTAACTCAGTTTTAATTTAAGTATTAGTTTTTTTTGTAAGTATATATTATATATAGATATATATTTTAATATTAAAATTGTTGAAAATATGAAAAAGTACAATCTGCCAAATACATTTCTTTTTTCATAGACAACTTGAAAAGGAAACAATCTCATTTGGATATCATAAAAATAGAGAACAATATTTGTTTGACTTGAGACTGAGAAAATTCTCTGAAATAAACAGCTGTAGGTGGACCCGTTACCAATTTAATAAGAGTTTCATATGGTTGTTTCAGAGGTATGCATCCTTAAAAACCATATTATATGACAATTATGAGATGGTGTGGTTACCAATACACATACGTTTTGGGCGAGTTTTTAAATTCATCGATGGATAATGCGCATTCGTGCTGTCATTGTCATTTTCCATCAGTTAAATAAGAATGCAATGCTCATCGATCGATCCATCAATGAATTTAAAAACTTGCCCTTTTGTTCTCTTATCTCAAAAACTATTCCACACATGTGACAAATGTAAGCTGTTGCTTATAAATAAATCTGACATCTACAACAAACATGCGGCATTCAAACTCCACAACAAAATCTTATGAATAAGTTCTTATATCCATTTTAAATTTACTTCCCTTTCCCAAAATATAGCTACGAAATCATCTTCATCAAACTGTTGGTTTACCATTGTAAAGGTCTAATTATGGTTTGGACCGTGATTAAAATTGCCTAGTAAAATTGTCAATGTTGCCTGCACAATTTTAGTTGTCCGATTAAAATTGACAACTAAAATTTTAATGTATCGGGCCCTTAAAAACATATCACACAATCTAAAGCGGATGAAAAATCAGATGATTTTTCTGAAGTAGTGCCCATTACATTAAGCACAACTTAGATTTTACCAAGTTGCAAAAATGTCAACAAACCTGAGATTTGAATTTTTGCAGGAATGCCTTCTTCTGATTCCTCCTCACCCATATGAACATCCTCGTTACTCCTCTTGTTAAAAGGAAAAATGGATGGCACTGCAGTAAGCAAAAGCTCATTTTTCAAATCAGCACCAAACATTCTGTCTTCAAAATGTGCAGCACATATCCTATATCCCTTGAGTTGAGTAGGTGTTTTTTCGAATAAATTTTCTCGGTTACATCGGGTTAACCAATGCTTTGTCCTAAAAATACAATTTTCCGAATTATTAAAGAGCTCCTATTTTGTGAGCTGTAAACTTCGATCCAATAACAAAAAGGATATTTCATAATTGCAAGGATCGTATTGTTCAAATCTTCCTACCTTTCCAAATCTTTTGGTAACCTGAAAAATGAAATTTTCTTGTCCAAAGTGCGATTGTGACATCCACGCACAACACAATAAAATCCACCTTTTTTGGGTTCACTCATCGTAGATGAGAACTAGTACAATAATTAAACAATAAACACAATAAACAAGCAAAACAAAGCAATAAACAAACACTATAAACAATCCTCTCCAATTTTGAAGAATAACAAGATTCGTCTCAGTCTCAGTCAATCTAAACAAAATTGGTTTGATGTTTGTTCATGTGTCCCCGGCGCAACTATTCATAAAAGAGTAAGAAAAACGAATTAGGAATGTAAGAGAGAGATGAGCAGATGTGAAATATTTGATCAGAACACCTCGAGTGACCCAAACGAACACACCTAAAATGGTTGATGTTGATTGAAGAACTACCACTTGCGCATGCGCATTCAAATTTGGAACTGTCAAATAAGGAGAATGACGCTTCTGTAACCCTCCTTCTATTCTGTGTTATTGTGATGTTAATGTGTTGTTGTTGTTGTGTTGTTGTTTTTGTCTTTGTCTATGTTAAATTGTTTAATTTTGGTTTGATTGTTATCTAGTTTTTAGTTTGAAAATAAATACAAAAAGTACCTATTCCATGTTCTTGGACATAATTTTATTTAAACTGGTCAATTTGTCATACCACTTCAACGTTATTTATAGACACATTGTCATGAATAAATTGACCCCAGGTTTCAATTCAAATATTCAAGTTCAAACTTCAATATCGTGAAATCGTGTTCCTATTTCAAGTGTTCATGTTCCTATCCTATACCCAATAGGTGAGAAAGTTCAATCGGAGGAAATATAAATATGTAAATGTGTCATTATTTCTGTTATCTATATTATCAATGATATATAGATAAAGTTATTCGATTCAGCAGTGTCTGGTGTATGAGGTGTGTTTTCCTTTTTCCTTTATACATTACCTACGAAAATCAATCTTGCAATTCCTAGTATTTTCAGGAGCCATGGAGAAAAATTTTAAGAACATTATTGTGGGAGATGAAATCGAAAGAATCCTTGATGTTTCTTTGGGTGAACTTTTGATAATGATATTGAAGACCTTTGAAGATAACATTCTACAGGTAAGTAACTCTCATCATTTAATCAAAGTCTGATTGATTATTAATTCTGGAAAGTGTGTGAATGTTAATTTTGCTAACATGGTGACCTTTAATTTTTGTGGACTTCAAGTGGGATAGGTACACAGGTCAAGATTTTGTAATGATATTGTATGGGACCTTGAAATTGAGGATAAAGTGGTGTTACCTCGGTGTTACTTACTTTGCCACTTTCTAGTGAGTTGGTCACCTGCAAATAACTTCCCCTTCATTTATTTGCTCATATTTGAATTTGAATAGTCGGCGGCGCATAAGGCAGGGAACCAAGTTTGTTTAAAAAAATTGTTGTTTGAAAATTGTTTGAAATTACTTTTTTCTTTAACCAGCTATCATTACCCTACAAACAGCTGCCCTCAGAATTCGAAACTTGTGGGAGCCGAGGATAACCAAAGTCTTACCTTTTTACATATCTATCTCTGGCCATCAGATAAAAATCCTGCAGTCGCTAGGATTTGAACCCACAACCAGCAGCCACAGAGTGATTAAAAAATTGATGTTTTCACCACTCAGCTACCTGGCACTCTTATGAAAAGAACAAATATTACGGACATTATAGGTTAAGATTATTTAAAACGAATTGCAATCCTTGGCGCAGCCAGGGGGGCTTTGGGGCTGCAGCCCCCCCCCAAGCCACGAAATGACTATCAAAATGATAGCGTAGAATAAGGGAAGAATATCGAAAAAATTCTAGAACTGATGTTTTTCGGCTGAAAATTCATTTTGTGCCGATCGACTCGAAAATCACAGCATATCCTAATTTTGGCATGCTGAATCGATTGGCGTTTGCAGAATTGCTCTATCTCGATTCGGTCATTGGTTGAAAATGTTATCTAGAGGTTGCAGGTACCGTTTTCTTGCCAAAAATTTTTCTAATTTTTTTTATGTCATATTCATTAAATTAAATCTATTTTCTATACGCTGACCAAATTTGAAATCGATTGCTAGTCAAACATAGATTTGGTAGGCGTTTTTAATAAACTGTGTCCTTTGAGTTGGACCGATTTTTAAATTTATTATTTTTTATTTTTTGAATACTGTCATGATAAATTGATGGCGTAGAACACGGGAAAAATATTGAAAAAATTCTAGTTTTTTTGGAAGTATTTTGTTGGCGGTTTTATGTGCTAGGATGCCGGATCCTAGCGCACCTTTTACATTTTTCGCATTTTGCGACCATAACGAGACGCATTCGTTAGATACATAAGTATATAGAAAGAAAGCTAAGAAAATTTTCTACAAGATGATGTTATCGTTTGCGTGCATAACAGTTCGCTTGTAACATCCGGCTGACGAAAAAAAAAAACCTCGTAACTGATAAATTGTATGTTCAGCCCCCCCCCCCCCCAAACTGAAATCCTGACTGCGCCACTGATTGCAATTACTGTTTGAAACGGTATATGAGAGTAGAATTGAATTCTAAGTAACTTTTTCAATTAACCTTTTTTGGATATATTACCATCTTCCCCTACTTTTTGCCTCTTTATAGTAATTTTTTCAATTTGCTGCCTTTCCAGAGATCAAGTGACATATGTCAAAAACGATTATAAGGTTTTCGGACATCGGGTTTTCCAACACTAATAATGATAATAATACTAACCTTTATACACAAAAAAATCGTGATTCAGAATGGTAACGTGAACAAAGCAGCAGAAGCTGATAAGTGAGAGAGTACTTGTTTTAGCACTAAAAAGATTAAAAATCATTAAATGCTGGTAATATGACATAAAAATAATAACTACTTAGAATACCTATGCAGTAAGGTCCTGAAGTAACCAATAAATTAATTTTATACGTTATTAGCCATTTTCAAGAAAAACCCTGATTTATGTTTTCAAAAAGAGACTCTGAGACATAAAACCAATCGCCACTTTTCCACCCCCGTCAAAGTCACAGCCACCCTCCCAATTTTTTTTAATTGATTAGGGGGTCAAGTGGTACCTCATTTCAACGGGTATTCAATTGTCTATACAGCGTCAACGTCATTTTGAATAATTTTCAAAGCAAAAACTGTTCATTAGCTTTAAATGCAGGTTAGGTTTGACTGTAAGAAGCCAGCGAACCCAAACGAAAAATGCTTAGGTTATTTTGCAAAAAGATTTGGCAACAGCACTTCATTTGGCTATGTTGGGAGACTATGGGTTCAACAGAATATGCCTGTAATGAAATTTGAGCACAATGCATTGTGTTAGTAATAAAATGTGGATCCAACTCAGCTCACTCAATTTACACAGTCAACTAAAAAGCTTTGTATGTAACTAGTACATAATGGCACTCGCCTTTTTTATCAATACTATGACTCATCCAATGCTCTTTGAGACATACACAAATACATCAAAGATAGGAAACAAACATATCTCAGTATCATTGAGTATTTTTGTTAGTTTCATACTACAAACTTATTTGCCTATTACCTACGTTTTACTTGTTAAATTAAAACATAATTGCAGACACTGACGAGTAATGACCAGTGCCTGATGAAAAAAATAATCTCTAAAATATCGGAGATCCACTATACATACTTATATACTTTTAACATTTTATTTCCAGCTAAACTACAGCCAAAAGTTCTAATTTTATTTTATTTTTAAAAATGTTCATCCAGAATAATACCTATGTCCCATCTGAAATCAGTGATTTTTTTCTGTTGCTAATTATTTCATCTGTATAAACTTTTCAGGTTGATGGAGAGTCCGGTGAAAAGTTACCAGCAAGTTTATTATTCAAAAAGGCTGTGCGATTAGCAAAATGGTTACAAAATCAGGGCATAACTGTTGGTGATAACATTTCAATAAATAGCGAAAATAGGTTGGAGTTTTGTATAGTGCCGGTTGGAACATTATTTGCAGGTGCTACTTTTGCACCTTTGAATCCAGACTATACACCAGGTACATGATTTTAAATGAATACTGAGTCCCTAAAATCGATTATTTTTGAAAATTGTCTGCTTGTAAAAGACATTCTAACTTCTGGAAAAAACCTTGTTTATGATTTTGGGTTAATCGATAAACAGAACTGGCTGTCATGTATTTTGTAAGATGATCTCAAGATTGGAATGACTAGTTTCTCATGTTTACATTACTATAATGTGCTTCAATATAAAATTTATTAGTACAAAGTCATAACCATTGATTTTCTCTGTAGCAATATACAGTGTGGACCAAAAGTCTTTTCGCCCCACCCCTGTAACTTCTTTATTTTACACATTACAAAAAAATGTTAAATGCATAATGTTGCAGGTTTTCATTCGATATCTTCAATGGTTTAAATTTCGTTCATACAAAGTGTCTCAAAGAAGCACAGCGACTTGAAACTCAATATTTTTAAATAGAACACCCTGTATTTTATTGCATGATCGGTTAGGGATGATCATAAGGAATCCAACAATACCAAGTTTAATGCTGTTATCTCCAAAGGCTACGGAGATATCGCCATTTATTTCATCCATCCATAAGAATTTATTAAGTTTCTACCACTCATTGAGCTTATGGATGAAATAAATGACGATATCTCCGTAGTCTTTGGAGAAAACAGCATCAAACTTGGTATTGTTGGATTCTTTGTGATCATCCTTAACCTATCATCGCTTTTTCGAGGCGCTCTATATGAATGAAATTTAAATCATTAAGGTGATCGAATGAAACCCTACAACTTAGGTATTTAATATTTTTTTGTAATATGTAAAATAAAGAAGTTACGACGGACTTTTGGTCATCACTGTATAAAGCCCTCGTATAAGTATTTGAACAATATTATAGTTTTGCTCCGAATTTATTGAGCAACGCATGACTTCGAATTATCATGCCTGTAATCATTAGTAATACTATAAGAGTTTAAAATATTCGGGTTATACAGCGATAACTTGTTGCATAATTACAAAGAGGGTTTTTTAAATGAACCGACCGCGAAGTGGGAAGTTTATTTTGTTAAACTGACACGATTTGTAATTGTGCAGGTAGTTTGAGATGTGTAACCCTAAAATATTTTGAAGTGTAAATTGTATTTGATGCGATTATTTTTTGAGTGACACTATGATACATGAGTGAATAAAGAAACGATTGGCTGAAAATCATACGAAAATAATAATAAAAGAAATTCCGGAAACTTGGATAGTCTGTACTTTAAAAATTGTTGCTTGGACTTGACTTGCCAATACCATGTATAAACAACTTCCACTTTTATTTCAGCAAATTTTAATGGTACCTCAACTCTTTAATTGATCTTTTAGGTGAACTGAAACATGTACTCAGCCTTTCAAAACCTAAAATGATATTTTGCTCCGGTAAAACCATAGATAAAATTATTTCCATTCTTCCTGAACATCCTTATGTTGAGCAGGTCATATTATTTGATGGGCAACATACTAGTGATAAAGGTATTGTGAACTACCGAGATATTGTCAGGGGTGCTGAATTTGACGAAATAGATGAAGACTTCACAGCTGTACCCCTCAATACAAAAGAAGCTGTCGCCACCATTTTGTGTTCTTCTGGTACTACTGGGTTGCCTAAAGGAGTTATGTGTACACATGATAATATGACAACTTATGTAGATATTATGAGGTGAGTGGTGAGTAAAAAATGCGAAAATGTTTTTGAAAGATTAATAATTATTCACCCTTTATCTCAACTCAAAAATCTATTACTGCTTATAAATCTTGGAAATATTAATAAAACTCGAGAGCCTAGCTCATCTCAAAGTACTTAAGCCTCCATTTGGTTTCGAGAATACCTCAGCTCTTTTATTAGTGATTTTAAAAATAAAAAACTATAGAACTTTACTATGAGCAGAGAAAAGTAGAATGACAAAAGTTCCGTAAAAAACTGTAGTAAAGATTAGTATTTTGGTTTCTACACAATCTACACAAGAACTCCTTGCTTCTTGAAATTATTGGATCTGGGTGGATTTTAAACATAGGGGTGGGGTCAATCTCAATGGGTGGAAAAACGATTGATGATATTTTAGAAAAGCAAAATTAGGTACTATAAAAGAGATCGCCAACTTTTCTGAGTGTTTTTGAGCAAAATATAATTAGTTTATGTTTATTTAAAAAATGGTAAATGTTGGTGTACCGCTTCGGATCCAACACTGTTCATAAAATATTATAATGCATGTTGTATATTGGATAGAATTTTTTTAAATTTCCAATTACTAAAATTATACCTGTGTTTGGAGAGCCCTATCTTCAATAACAAAACACTATATTTCTATTTGATCAGTCAAGATGGTAGTGTACATTTAATAGCTTATTTCTATTGCAAAAAGAAAGTTGAATGTATTGCACAATTATGGCATAAGTACATAAATGATCAGAAAAATAAAATAAAATTTGAAAAACATGAAATTCAATGAAATTATTAGTTAGATCAAAATTCAACTATTGAACATACATTAAACAAAATTTAAATTGATATCAAAAAAGTTTACTGGTGTTTATTGCTTATTCAAGGAAGCAAATAATTTTGTCAAAAGTTAAACATCAAAATCGATACAATTGATAGGTCTATTTAAAAAAGACAGAAAGTTGTTTCCTTGGAGAGGAGTCAAACAAATTCAGTTGCATCAAGAAGTAAAAATTTAGAACAAGGAAAGTTCCACATAGAAATTAAAAAAATAAAAACTAACAAGTCAAAGGAAGCACAATAGAAAAGTTAATCATCTCAAGCCAAGAAAGCAAGAATTCATATCAAAAACATCAGAAATCACTTACCAGCAACATAAATTCACTGAAATCCAGAAATCAGCATCTGCAGACCACAATAAAGGTTTTGTAAGATTGAACAAAGGTATATATGTGAAAAATATATCTCCAGAACTTTACATTTGAAAACGAAAACAGTCCATTTTCAATTAAAATAGAAGTCCATTATTTCACTAACAGAAATTCAAATTAGAGGCTTTTATTTCAAAACTTCAGAGACAGTAAATAACTGTTTTTAAAAATTGGCTACAAAAAAACTTTTGTGAACTGTTGTGAACTGTCTCCACATAACGTTATATGCGCGGCCTACAATTTTTTTTATTATCAAGAACTATTATTATTATTTTCATTTTGGCACATTGAAACTTTTGGCGATTTTCATGTCTTTTATGTAAACTTGTATCATAATATACTGTTTTTGTGTTGGTAAATTGGAATATAGTCCTCGATTTTGTCAATCTTTTAAAATTTTTAAAAATACCTTTAATTTTTCAGGACTCTTCTCATAAGCAAAAAACAATGAGTGATATAGATATTCGAATATACATCTATAAATAATAGTCCTTGTAAAAAAGTTGTGATGTCTGTTAGTCTTTTCTGTTATTCTTTTATTTTATGCCAAAACTACGAAACCAATTGAGCAGAAGTTCCAATTCACACCATCTATTTTTTTTTTAATTTCGTTAATATTTTTTGCAATTCAAATTCGAAATATCAAATATAAATGTGGATCTGAATACTATTAATATCTCGATAAATTTTAACGGTTTGATGTGGAACAATGAAACCAAAAATTGTTTGAACTGTATTACCAATACTACTTTTTGAGAGAAGACATATTGCAATCACTCGACAGATGGCGCTGGGGGTACATTAACTTAAAAATTTCGAAAGGCATACAGATCGAAATTGGGAAAAAATTATGAACAAAATTCAAAAATATTTAGATGTTTGTAAAGATAATTGAATTCTGGACCCTCCATGCCATTTAAAAATTTTGAGTTGATGGGCCTCCCCGCCCCCTCTATTGAGCAATCATCATATTTTTTATTTCAAAAAGTAGTATTGATGAAACCCTTGAAACGGTTTTTTATTCATGCTTCTACGTTGAACCGTTCAAATGTTAACAGGGGTGGACTATAAAAAGTCGCACTATATAACATTAATTGCTTCATTATTTTTATTCTGCTTTAAAGGAGTTCGCTGAATCATATGGCGACGAATGACGATCCTAATGACGCAATGATGGGACTTATTCCTTTTTTCCATTCGTTTGGGTTCATGTTGATGTTTTTGAATTTATTACGTGGTAAAACTATGGTGGTTCTCGCAAAATTCAAGCCAAAAACGTTCCTTGAAGCTATACAGAAATATAAAGTGAGTTATTAAAAGAAAAATATTGCATAATTTAATAAGTCTGATTCCAGGTGACAAGATTGATAGTACCTCCTCCAGTGTTGGTATTTTTGTTGAAAGGTCAGATGGTCAAAAATTATGACCTATCTTCTATAAAAGAAATACGGTGTGGTGCAGCTCCAATGGGCAAAGAAACGGAAACAGAACTCAAAAAAAGGTATATTTTTACAATGATACTATTATACTCTTTGGTGGATAAGCTAATAGTGCAGTCCCTGAAGTAAAATATACATTATATCCACCGAGGGGGAAACTACTCTTTCATTAGGTGTACATCATAACATTTTCATTAATTCATTATTAATTTTAATTAAATTCATTATTCGAAATGTCAAAACTCGCCAGAAATTATTTTTGCGCAAAAAAAAACATTTGAAAACTGATTCAGAGCTGACCAACTTGAGAACGGTTAGAGATAGACGAATTCTGCGAACTCCAATATATTCAGAGTGACCGAATTAGTATATACTGAGAATTTGAACGAAAAAAAAATCGACGGGCAAAAAAGTCGAGTAATGACATAATTTTTTGAAATTCTTTATTTTTCACTTTTCGAATTTCAAATTTTTGCCCCCGAATGTATTTTGACGTGCTGATTCTGAATCTTCGAACGAAAATATCGAAAACTCATCAGAAATATTTTTGGCGCCAAAAAAACAATTTGAAAACTGATTCAGAGCTCACCAACTCGAGAACGTTTAAAGATAGACGAATTCTGCTAACGCCAATCGATTCATAATTGCTGAATTAGTATATATTGGGAATTTGAACGAAAAAAATCGACGGGCAAAAAAGGCAAGTATTTATCATGATAAATAATTTTTTGAACTTTTTAAATTTTAATTTTTCAAATTTAAAATTGTTGTCCTCGAAAGTAATTTGACGTGCTGATTCTGAATCTTTTAACAATAAAGTCGAAAACTCATCATAAAAATTTTTCGCGCCAAAAAAACCATTTGAAAACTAATTCAGAGCTGACCAGAGATAGACGAAATCTGCGAACGCCAGTCGATTCAAAATAGCCGAATTAGTATGTATTGTTATTTTCGAGTAAATCAAAAGAAATTAAAAATGATTCGAAAAACCTGATTCAGAGCTGACCAACTCGAGAACGGTTAGAGATGACAAATTCTGCGAACGCCAATCGATTCAGAATGGTCGAATTAGTATGTATTGTGAGTTTCGAGTCAATCGAAAGACATTAAAAATTACTCGAAAAAGTTGCATGGGATTCTTCACCCCTAAAAATCATCAAAAATACCAAGTCGTCACATCGACTTGAAATTCGCACTGTATACGTAAAATTTTATGCTCATTCCAAAAATGTATGATTTTTATATGCTCAGATATAAGATTTAGACGGAAAAAGGTGTTTAAGATGAAAAATAAAATTTTCTGAGATTTTTTATTTTTCATATTTGAATTTCAAATTTTTGTCCTCGAAAGTAATTTGACGTGCTGATTCTGAATCTTTTAACAATAATGTCGAAAACACATCATAAAAATTTTTGGCGGAAAAAAACCATTTTAAAACTGATTCAGAGCTGACCAACTCGAGAACGGTTATAGATAGACGAATTCTGCGAATGCCAATCGATTCAGAATGGTCGAATTAGTATGTATTGTGAATTTCGAGTCAATCGAAAGAAATTAAAAATTACTCGAAAAAGTTGCAATGGGGTTCACCCCTAAAAATCATCAAAAATACCAAGTCGCCACATCGACTTGAAATTCGCACTGTATACGTAAAATTTTATGCTCATTCCAAAAATGTATGATTTTTATATGCTCAGATATAAGATTTAGACGGGAAAAAGGTGTTTAAGATGAAAAATAAAATTTTCTGAGATTTTTTATTTTTCATATTTGAATTTCATATTTTTGTCCTCGAAAGTAATTTGACGTGCTGATTCTGAATCTTTTAACAATAATGTCGAAAACTCATCATAAAAATTTTTGGCGGAAAAAAACCATTTGAAAACTGATTCAGAGCTGACCAACTCGAGAACGGTTATAGATAGACGAATTCTGCGAACGCCAATCGATTCAGAATGGTCGAATTAGTATGTATTGGGTATGTATTTGGGAATTATTTTATGACTTTCTGGATCTTATTTTTATACATAAGAGTTAAATTATGTCCATACAACGTATCCGCGTAATTGAATGGTAATTATCTTTCAATGCCCCCTAAAACTTTTTTATTATTTTTCATTAGAGATAATTACTTCACTGATTTCATTAGGTGTACAAAAAATGATTAGTTGTTTCCCCCTCGATATCCACCTAGTAAATCGACATGTAAATTTTTCTTCATTAACTGTTAGTAGAGGTTCTATACATGACAAAACCACATAGATCCGTTTTGGGGAAACATGCTTTTTTTGCCTATCACGCGCCAATCTTTGGAAATATCAAAATAGCATACATTTCACAAAAGAATGTTTGATGAGTTTGTTGAAAGCAAGTTTTCTCGTAATTTTTCCATATAAGCAATAGTTTAATGAAAAATTGCCATGGAAAATATGGAAAAAATTTGAATTTTCGAAATTGTCCTACATAATCTTTAATTCACGCGCAAACCGAAATGAGAATTTTGACAAAATTACGTCATCGATTAATTATAGCTTATACAGGAGCGTAACTTAAAGAACTTTTCTTATAAAAATCATCAAGTTTCTTCTTTGGTAACAAATACTTATTCGACATTTTCAGTGGTTGACGAGTTAACATTTGTTATTACAAATCTCCCAGGTTTTCGTAGAAAACCTCTCATAAGTAGCGTGTGAGAGCAAGGGAGATCCGGGATCTACGGCTTAAAACGTGGATTCCGAACCACTTTAGTTCCTTGATGGCGGTGGGGATCGAACTCGAGTCGTCTGGGTGAGAGCAATCGCTCTTACCATCTCGACCACTTTGCTATAAATCACTTTATCAACCAGAAAAATTTGTGTGCCACAACTACAAGAAATTGTAATGGTAATATTATAATTGTTTCAAGGTTCAATGTTGGACATGTATCTCAGAGCTATGGTATGACAGAAACAACTCTCGGTGTTCTATTGACTCCTTCAGACAAAAGTAAGATTGGTTCTTGTGGAAAAATTGTAGCAGGAATGATGGCTAAGGTGAATTTTTTATATTTCATTTCACAATTTCAACCATACCCCATTTTTAGGTTATAGATGATGAGGGAAATCCACTCGGACCTCATAAAGAAGGAGAGATCTGTTTCAAGGGACCACTTATTATGAAAGGTTATGTCGGTGACCCAGTGGCAACTAACAACACCATAGACAAAGACGGTTGGTTGCATACTGGTGACGTAGCCTATTATGATGATGAAGGTTACTTTTTCATAGTGGATAGGTTGAAGGAACTTATCAAATATAAAGGATTCCAGGTAATGGATCGTCAGATAATGACATATTTTGCAGACTCATTTTCTCTCACAAAATGAAAATTTATAAGAGATCGGACGTGTGCCAAGCAAACTAAAAATTCAGTTTTCTTTTGCAGAAGAAAAAAATTGTTTTTTCTGTGACGGGGATAAAGTTTGACTTTTTATCCCTATTGACAGGTAATAAAATATAACTTTTTACGAAATTACTTTTTCCCCGAGAACCGGGAAAAAAGTGTGTACTTTTTGCTTACGGGAAAAAAGTGAGTACTTTTTGCTTACGGGAAAAAAGTGGATACTTTTTTCACGGGAAAAGTACTCATAGGTTAAGGTAGATATTTGATTAAATCGTCGTTTTTTCCGTCAAAATTGTGTATTATACACGGGAAAATAATTAATAGATTTTAGCTCTCGGTTTTACTATTTCTTTTTTAATCTCTCGTTTATGGCATTTTAACACATTAACAGTTATAACAATCTAATAGTGAAAAACCAAAGCCATAAAGTTTGCACGTACTTAAAGGGTTTAAAAATAATACCTGGTTACTAATGCATTTTCTCGCTTATGGCAATCGACAAAATGAAATTTGTCATCGTTAGGAATCCGATTTTTTTTTTCATAAGCTGGTCAGCTGTTGAGGTAAATTTCCGACCGGAAAATTTTGTGAATTTTTTTTTTGTTTTCCGGCAGATTTTCTATTGAACGAAATTAAGTGCAAGTCTGTTATAGAAAAAGCCATAAGTCTAGTTCGTGCTTATCATAGTATATAATACTAGAAAACTTGCAGGAAAATCAAAGGAAATTTTGTTCATCAGTATACACAGCAAGCCAGTGTGCGCAGGAAAAGCGTACTCAAGTTTTTTAACTTATAGTACATCCGATCCGAAGAGAGGACGAACTTCACCCATCTGTTTACCGGATGAAACTGTTTATAAAGTTTCATAAATAGACGAAAAATGGGTTGCCTATTAAATGTGGTCATGATTATATACATTGAGTTTCAAAAAGTTTGCACCTTATAAAGTAGAAAGTTTGATATTATCCATTTGTCAGAAAATGTTATTCCTGATGAAAATTGGTGCATCGCAGAATAATTGTACATGAGTTGTCAAAATTTTAAATTTGAAATACTTAAAAGAGTTTATTTAAAGAAGCTGTCTCCCTCATACACTGTTTAAAAATTAAGAATTTTTACTACTAGCGTGCGGAAAATCCACTTTTCCGCACTCATTTGAGTTTTGAAAGAGTCACTTTTCTGCACTAGTGCGGAAAAAACATTATAGTGCGGAAAAGTAGATTTGTTTATTTTTTGCGGATTATACTGACATTTGAATATTGCGTCGCAGAAGGTTAAAATAGAAAGCTTAGGTACCAAGTATGGTTGTAAAGTTTAATATATATTTAATAATAAATGTTCTTTATGTTAACTTTTGGGTGTTTTTTCCGCTAGTAGAAAAAATAGTGTACGTAACACGAGCGTAAAGTGTCTTTTCCGCGCGCGATTTCTGGCTAACGTGTCGTTCGGCCATCTGCAATCGCGTAAGGAAAAGTATCACTTTCCGCACTTGTTAGGTAAACTACTATTAACAAAATTTTCCGACCGGAAAATTTACTTCAACAGCCGACCGGCTTATGGGAAATGTGTTTCGGGTTCCTAGCGATATCAAATTTCATTCTGTCGATTGCCATAAGGGAAAAAAAGCATCAGCAACCGAGTATTCTTTTACAAGATGGCGCCCTCTTTTCAACCTTTAAGTACATGTAAACCTTATATCTTTGGTTTTTCACTATTAGATTGTTATATCTGTTAATGTGTTAAAAAGCCATAAACGAGGAAAAGGCAAAAGGCAAAAGGAAAATCAATTTTCCATATGCCTATTATACACGTCCGATTACTAAATTTTTAATTTTTGAGTTCAACACTTAAATAATTTTTAGTGGTTAAAATCCCACAAAAGAGAAAATCAGTCAGCAAAATGTCATTATCAGACGGTCTATAAATTAGAAGTGCCAGCAAGATTGTATTTTTTTATTTATATTTTTGTGTATTCTGGCTCACTTGAAGTTCTTTTATTATAGGTTGCACCTGCGGAACTAGAAGCTTTGTTGTTGACTCATCCTTCTGTTCAAGATTCGGCTGTTATTGGGTTGCCAAATGAAGATGCAGGAGAATTACCCTTGGCATTTGTTGTCAAAAAACCAGGAAGAAACCTTACAGAACGGGATGTTGAGAAATTTGTTGAGGGTAAGATAATTTTAACTTCTGAAAACAAGACAGCAAGACAATATTTGAATGAATGAATGAATGAATGAAATTTATTGAAAATAGGAAATCCTAATACACGAAAAATTTGTAGGTACAAAATATTCTGAACAAAAAAAAATATAAACTAAGTATACAATTACGATACAGAATATACAATACATTTGCAGGATAATCAGTAAAGAACTACTTGTAAATTATGTACGATTTGAACATACTGAAAGTTATAGTCTTTCCGAAGTCAATTGAATATGTGTACATATTCATGTGTACTTTCGACTAAATATATAAAGTACATTCGAAATTAGAACATGGAGATGTGTGAACGATGAAGTAAAACAAAAAATTTAATGAAGATTGTTCCGCCTATGGTTGACGTAAGAGAACAAAGAAGCAAATCTTTCAGATTTTGTATGTTCATTCAACTCATTTCGGAAAGACTATACCTTCATGAGTCCACGGAGAAGTGAGGTCTTTTTTTAATTTATATTTAGTTTAGTGTGGTGCCACATTCCATTTAGTTGGTTGGCCAATAAGGTAATCTTTTTTTATTAATGACTTTTATTAGAAATGATTTACAATAATTGTACAGTAGAAAGTGGTCCCAAATCGGCCTGGTTTGGTCGGTCTCGGGATCATAAAATAGATTTGACAAGTGTTTTTGTTCCCTGATGTAACACGAATTAACTTGGAAGTTTGAAAATTGCATTATTTCAAGAAAAGTATGTAGGAACATTGAAATGAATCTGGCTCAGCAGACTAGAAGACTCCAAGGTTATAAGTAGGCATAGCCATAGAAATGTAGTATAACTTAGCAATAACTCATCTTTTCATGTATTAGGGTAGCTACATGTGGCCCCTACCATCCACATCTATTTGCAGAGAGAGGCCAGGTGGGTTTCAAATAGAGCACATCATACTGATGATAATATGCTAAAAATTACCATTTCATAGGAATGCCTTCTCAGGGCCGTAACGAGGGCGGGGCAAGAGAGGCTTTGGCCGCGGGCGCCACAATGACTTTTGGCTAGCCCGCATGGGGCTCCACAATGACTTTCGGCTAGTTCGCAGGGGGCGCCAAAATAACTTTGGATCTGAATAATATTAGCTATCTGAGGTTTTACTATTGTTAGGGGGCGCAAACCTACATATTCGCCACGGGCGCCATCCACCTAGTTACGGCTCTGAACCTTCTGCACGAAAGGACAGAAGGGGTTGCAGACGTGATATTTGGGAATTGTCCTGATATTAGGTCTTGGAGAACTGGGGCCTGTAATCCTGGCAGAAGTATACAACATTGAAGCCTATACCATACTACTGACACAAGCAAGCTATCCAATTGAAGTATACTTGGTAGCCAACTCCATTGAGGGCATTATAGGAAACGAGTTAGCTCAACACTTCATCAAGAGAAAGGCATTGTCAAATTTCATAGGACTGGTCATAACAAGAAACTCTAAACTATTAGAAAATAGGTTTTTCCTTCAACACAAATGTTAACCAACAAACTACTGATGCTAACCAACAAACTACTGGGACTAAACTGGGTAAACCCGGAGGGCCTGGTTGAATAATTTACTGGACATCGTAAATTGAGAAGTCACATGCTCAGCATGGGATTGACACAAGATGGACTGTCAGTCGTGCATGAAAGAAGATGAAATGACAGACCATGTATTTCATGACAAAACACACACACACACACCCACCCATAAAACACACGCACAAAACACACCCATAAAACACACGCACAAAACACACCCATAAAACACACTCACAAAACACACCCATAAAACACACGCACAAAACACACCCATAAAACACACGCACAAAACACACCCATAAAACACACGCACAAAATACACGAACAAAACAACACGCACAAAACAACACGCACAAAACAACACGCACACATGACCTGGGACTGGTACCAGAAAATATAGTATGTGTCACTTCTGATATCTTAATCGAATACATAAAGGATCTGTGGTTTGTGGTTGTTGGAGGGAGTCGCTGTGGAGGGCTTTCGTCTAAACTTTTTTATATTTCTAGAGAACGGAAATATATCGTATGATGACACACTGTAGACATTTATTTATTTTAGCTACATGAAAATATGTTAACAGGATATCATAATTTTTTGTTTTATCCAACAGATAACGTCTCGCCCCAGAAAAGACTCAGAGGAGGAGTGGTATTTTTGAACGAAATTCCTAGGAATCCGACTGGAAAGATCCTCAGAAGGGTTTTAAGAGAAAGAGCATCAAAGTTCAAGTCGAAAATATAGTTATGATTTATTCCAGTGCTGCTAGATGAAGTTCTCAAAATTTGCCAAGATTATTGTTACTAGACCATAAGTTTAATTTGCATGAGGAATTACTAAAAGAATTTTTTAGTTGAATTGTATAACTAAGGTAAATATGAAGGTTCAATTGAACCAAATTCACTTTTGAACCTGTCTTGAACTAGACATTGAGCTTGTTTTATTTTGTAAGGGGAGTAGGGGCAATTTGATAATATTTTTTTTAACCAAAACTGAATTTATGAAATGATATTTTTGAAGAAATGGATTTGGATATATTCAGTGTATATCTTAGTTATTGTAACTAGTGTTTGAAACCATTTCCACTAAAAAAAACTTAATTTTTTTCAAAAATCATGTTTCAATGAGTGTTCTCAGCATTTACATTGGGCGTACCACGCTGATTATTACGTGTTAATTGAGAAGCGATTAACTTATATGTTGGGTGCTCCAGCTTCCTTTATATATTTTCTATTATATTTAAATCATTCCAATTTTTTCTTTCATTTTTCCCTCACAATAATAGTCAAGATGAGTAGATGTAACACGTTGGCAAGACAAAACATGTTGAAATGATATTTTGTAAAACGATTTTTGTGCATACCTATGAAAAGGTGATATTCCAAATTATTATGTTATGCCACTCAAACTAATATTGAAACAAAATTGATTTTTTACAAATAATAACAGAAAACTCAAAATATTTGGTATTGTATTCAAAGATCAATTCTGTGAAAAATAACGACCCTACTGTTGTTTTTTCTACCGGAAAACTATGTTTGCATGGTATCTAAGAGTGAAACAGAGACTCAAAGATTAATTCAACTAGTTACTACTTTTTCAAGTTTTAGTAATTCACTTCTGTGTAGCGTAAACTGAAAAAATGATATTTATAGAACTCAAAAAACAGTTTTTGAGTAGTGTTTGAATTCTACTTTCAGATTCATAACAGTAAAATATAAATATACGAGGCAGTGCAGAGAATTATTGCAAGAATTCGTTTATCAATGTTATTAGATAACACTGAACGAGCTACATATTATAAATATTCCTTCTCTCTGTTAGTATTTTTACTCTGTGATTTATTTTATATATACAATGGACAGATATTATATATTGTGTTGTTGATTCAAATTGTTATAAATATGTATTGTTGATTTGAATAAAATGTTCAATGATTTTGCAATTTAATTTATTGTTAATTCATTAGGTATCCATCCTTATACATTATTCAAGAGTTTCTAGATCAAAATGAACAATTTTCCCATAAAAATCTCCATAACAAAATTTATTCAATTCAAGATGGCGGACAAGATTTGTGGTTATGGTCTGATTCAATTAAAGTTTGGTATGTTAGAATTTTTTGTCTAAATGCGTAAATTCAAGATGGCGGCTCCAAGATGGCAAAATAAATTTGTGATATGGTCGATTTTATTCAAAATTGATAGGGTTTTAGGGGTCGAAGATTATGAATTTTTCAAAATGGCGGCCCAAGATGAACGAAGATTTTTGAGATTATGGTCAGATTCGATTCAAATTTGGTATGTCGGAGAAATATTAGTCAAGATCCATGAAATCGAATTGATTGATCGAAGTTTGCGGATAAGTTTTGTGATTAAGGCCATATGTCATTCTTGTTAAAAATCATGATTTTGCACATTTACAAGAATCGAGAATGATCATCAAATAACATTTGACCAAGATAACCTCTTGGGAGGTATTCATGTTGAAAAGGGGAACATTCTCCATGAAAATTGAAAAATGTGATTTATTTGTAATACCTAACAGAAAACATCTACTTCCCCGGCTATAGCCACGCTGGACATTGAACTACATCTTATAGATATTAATTGTGAAAAGACTAACTGAAAAGAAAAAATCTGAAAGTGAAAATTCGCATTTCATTCAGATAGTTTTTACATTCCTCATAAGTTCCTTTATATAAGAAAAAATTGACATGAATAAGTAAAACAATTTTTATTGATTTTTTTTATATTAAATAAACAACTCAAACGCTCACGGAAAATATTCTTTCTTATATCTTCCTTTCCACCTTGGTAAATCTGGTCTCAGCTTTCTGGGTATATAGAAGGGAATCCTGTCATCCAATCTCCTTTTGTATGGATTTTGAAGTAATTCAAATGGTCTCAGCTTCTTGTCCATGAACCGTGTTTTATTGTCAATCTTATAAATCTTCTCCCAACTATAAATTTCATAATCAAGTTTGAACCTTGGTCGATTCGATACGAGATATTTATATTCCCTTTCTAACCATTCCCGTTTATCGTCATCTGTGTAGTCAGCAATGCATTTTTCCTTATCACCCAAATATGGCGTTAGATTTGTACCGAGCCTATTATGCGGCACATTAGAGTAAAACTTGAGCAGATGATTCAACACTTCATCATTGAATCCTTCAATTTTACCATCTGAAATGTTATCAAAAAGTTTCAACTCGTCAGTTGCCCAGCAGATATTTTTCTTAGGGTTTTCGGTAAATTTTTCAGTGTGAAATGTAATCGTATTCATTTGATAGGTGTAAAAAGACCAAAGTTTGCCGTTGGTTATGATAGTTTGGGTGACGAGAGGATAAGTTATGTCGTTGAATGTGTTGAAACCTAAAAAGTTTGCTTGGGCTTGTAACCATCCAAAAGAGGCGATAATTCCTTGTCGATGTAAGGCCTCTTTGTCATCCTTAACATCTCGGTATACTTCTCGCTTGAACATATAACCTCTTTTATGGTATGACAGCATGCCAAACTGGTGAGGATCACCTGGCCAGTAACCTGAAATACAAAAATCTATAATAATAATAGTACTTCTTTGATTGACGACTTGTTTATTTTGTGGAAATTCATGTTCACTAAGGATACACTAAAAACAATTTTGTCTATTTTCCACGATAATTTTATATTTGTTGACTAGTTTCGGTCATTACACCATTTGATTTTCACCTACTGAAAACAAGAGCAATTCATTTTGAAGTTGCTTATGACTTGAGCACGAATAGTTTCCACGTTCTCAGTCATTTCGATGTAGATGGGGATTTCGTGATGAAATTCATAGCGACAATGGAGGAATTTTAAAATCTGCTGAGAAGGAACTTTCTGATTTCTTTAAAGCATTGAATCAGACTAAAATCCCCACATTTTGTACCATGAGAAACATCAAATGGATATTTAATCCACCAGTATCACCTCATTGGGGAGGGGCTTGGGAGAGACTCATTCAATCTGTGAAAAAAGTTATGAAAGAAATTTCAAAATTTCCTCAAGAATATGTTCTTTGAACGATATTTATAGGAGTGGAAAACATATTGAATTCAAGGCCATTGACTCATATGTCCATCGACTCTGATGACTCGGAAGTCCTCACACCTAATCATTTCCTGATTGGACCCAATTATGGCTGAAAGGTATCTATTTCTGGAAATGTTGGAGAAAAGAATACTTACCATCCTTGGTGAAACGAACTAAGTGATACGAAGAAAATATACCCATACATGAAAATAATACAGTAATTGTCGTCGACTCCAATGGACCAAGAAATATTTGGCCAAGAGGAAGAATTGTACGTGTTTATCCTGGAAAAGATGGCAAGATTAGAGCTGTAACAAAACTTTGTGTTCTAGATGTTGAGAAGAAAGAAGAGTAATTGTTCAGTTTTTTTATTGTTGGAACCATTACTGAGGGGGGAATGTTGTGTATTGTTTCTATTTTTATGTTTTGTAATGTGAAGTAGATTAAGAAATGAAAAAAAAAATTGTGACGGATAGGTGGAAAATAAATATTTTAATTTTGGCATGAGCATTTTTAATAGGGAAAGTAAAATCGTCCTTCGAGCGGATCTCTTATAGATATTCTTCCAGGTAAAGTACATTACAATACATACCTGGGACATTAGCAATATGCCTATGTTCAGTGGGTATACCCACAGATCTAGGATCGAACTGGAAAAATGGAACCTCCAAATCAGGGTTTTCTGCTTCAGACTGAGATACAATTGGAGGTAGGGGTAAGTTTGATCTCACTGTCAAACTTGGCGATCCAAAATATACCATTAACCGATCAACAGGTTCATTTTCATAAGGCTTCATCCACTCCATACCTCGTCGACATTTCTTTATATGTTCTGGAGGGTTCATTCCACCAGCATACCATGATGATTCTATTCTAGGATCATAATCAATCTGAAAAAACGTAAAATGATTTTGTGTGGTAAATAAAACAACTAAACTACTTCTGTTCAACTATTGAAAGGGTATTTCAGAAAACACTGATAATCTTGAAAACAAAACATTATTAATAAATTTCTTTTTTTCAATTGGTGCCCTTTTTTACCTATTTGAAGCACGCCTCAGAGTGTGCAAATCGAACTTTCAAAAACGCGCGTTTTTTAAAGTTACCATGGCTACGTTAACAATTCGAGAACAGTGAAGACAATGTTATGATTCTTATCTGACAGAAGTACCTTGTAACGTCAAATGAAATATTACAAACAAATGAAAAACTTTTATTCAAACATTAACGAAAGTTATACTGATGTCACATCACGAATTCAACCATTTTACATTATAAGTTCTTATTTCCATTATTTGTAAGAATGAAACCAGTATTTATGATTTCACAGTGCGCCAATTGAAAAAAATATGCGAGTATCTTCTCCAAATTTAAACTATGACAAAAAATGTAATTTTTGTCTTGTTACTATTTTATTTATATTCCACTAGAATCGTAATGAGTGTATGCCTAAAAGTATTTAACAGCATTCTTCCATAAACGTACATTTGTAGCAATTCAGAACTGAGATAGGTAGAAAAATAATAATCACAATAAAGAATTGAACATATTCTAAATAGTATGTTCGAACAAAGTTTGAAAATTATACTGGAGAGTTACGAACAATTTTGACAAAATCGAAATCCCCATTTTCCCCACATTATCCCACAAAGTGTAAAATTTGAGACAAACATTTGTCAGAAAACAACTACTTCCCCCTACGAACATTGAATTTACACTTATTTGTGCAAGAGAACACAATTGCAAGTGATAATTGTAATCAATCATTGACTATATCTCCCATATGGTTGGGAATGACCACCTGCAGACATGACAAGTTTCCTGGGTTCCACCACTCTCATTAGTCAAAATTATGAAATTTGAATCATGTTTCGTTTAAATCGATGGAGCGAAAGATTCAAAAAATAAAAAAAAAATGGAAAAAAGCCGAAGTGACAGTAGAGAGTTCAAATTTGGAGCAAGGGTATAAAATTATATAAAAACTTTTTTCTTTGGCATTTTTCGAAAATTTTAAAAAAACATGATTTTTTTGAGGATTTTCGAAAAGAATGTCAAATTTGACAGGTTCAAAGTAGCACATGACAAAGGGAAAGAGGCTATTTTTTACTCATTTTTCAAGCACAAACAAACTGCGAAGACAAATTTTCATTATATTTATTAATAAAAAAAACTTCCATATGTTGCGAACTCTATATTTTTTCAATCTAGAATATTTCATTATACGAAATCTTAATGAATCAATTATTGTCAATAAATGCAGTATGGCTACATTGCTTTTTAATTATTTCAATGAATGATTTTTAAGACTGGCATTTTTTATTTGTTACCTCATTCAGCTAACTCGTTGAAATAGTCAAAACACAAATTTATAAAACAATTTCAAAATATGGTAATATTTAAAAAAATTAACATGATGGTGTTCCAGAAAAACCAGAACATCTCGTTAAAACAACCAAAATAAATCGTTAGTGGTACAATTGTAATACTGTCTAAAAAAATACAGAATGGTGCACCATAAACCTTGTTCTCACACATATACGATATTCATCATAGCCCTTTCTTGCTATTCTAGTCATTCTATTACCTGTGCGTTCCTTATATGGGGACAATTTGTTGATAGCTTGTTCATTATTATCCTATTTATCTGCCTAGCAACAGATGAACTAATGACATCTTCTCTTTGTGTTTTGGTGAGGTCTTCATTTTTGAGATCATGTATCCTCCTGAATAAAAAATATCCATTACCAGTACAAGTAAGTAATTTTTTATAGATCAGATTAAGTATTTTTACGTTTCTAGTACACTATTCGAATAACACCCTTTTTAATACCAGCCCAATACAACAGTTTGATCCAGATATGTTTTTTTTTATTGGTGTTTTGGCACCTACTGCTATAATCATTAGCCACGTGTTCTGGATAGGCTGTGCTACTAACTCCTTATGCCACATTAGGATCAGCACTGTTAATTTTTAACGCAACAGTGAATCATGGAGAATTCAAAAGCCATTACAATTTTAATCAATGTCGAAATATAAAAATCAATCAGGGGTTCTATAACAAGACCTTGTTTATCAGCGAGTACATTTTTCAATTTCCACGAAACTGGCTGAATTCAGAGATTTATGTTCTATCTTTGAACATATATCTTCGAATTTATGGCTCAAACTAGTCCAAAGTTACTCATCTACACATTTATATCCATTAATTTGGTATACATATAGTTGAATTATTTCAATATACATTATTTATCACAATGTGTGTGTGTATACCATACATGGTTGGGTGGAAGAGCAAAACTTGTCTTAGGACACTTTTTGAACCCTGCCAATTGACAGGCATACATAGGTATTTCATAATGTGAATAATAGAAGTGTATCATTAATCCACTTTACATCTTCTTTTCCGTTTGTATTGCTATTCATTGTTGCATGCACCTGTCAATAAAAGCCTTTATTATTATTATTATTATTAATCAATTAAATATACTTTATTGTACAAAGATTACACATCTTGTGGACAAAACGATTATTAAAACTAAGTTAAAAAAGGTCAAACAATACAAAGACACAATATATATATTTTATAAAATCAGAAACCAACATCTCATATTCTTTCCTCAAAATATTCGCGAATTCCATAATAAGGTCTACAAAGTAAAAATTTTTTAACAGCTTTTCTAAATAGAACATAATCTCGGTAGGGGTCTGTATAGTGGATACTGATGTTTATGAATAAGTCACACATATCTGAGTAAAGCTCATGCAAAAATTAAAAAATTGCATCATTCTTTCTATTTCGAAATCCAAATTCATTTGAGTGAGTGATGTTGTGGGTGCTAAGAAACTCATAGAGTCTTTTTTGACAGGTTTTTCAATGATTTTGGCAAGAGTCGGTATGAGGGATATTGGTCTAAAATTTGAGGGATCATCCAGGGTCCTGCCTTTGTGCAATGGAATTACTATAGTCATTTTTAGAAAAGTTGAAATATACTATTATGAAACGACAGATGTATTAATGAGTATAAAGTACTGAGGGCAGCTTTTGTGAGGTTATCGTATGCTGCTTTTTTATTTTTTATCTCTCTCAATTCCTCCAACAATTCGTCAATATTTTATCATATAAAATAAAATAATTATCATTTCCATACTCTTCAAATTTATTAATGGATCAAATGGTTCTACAGTGTACTACAATACATTCTAAATTTTATAACAATGGAATACTTACTGATATCCATCAAATTCCATAAAAATTGCTTCCTCTATATCAGACTTCAGATCACTCGCCAACTTAGTGACATCAATAGATCTGTAAAATTCTGGTAGGTTGTTGTTGAGGATTAGATGGGTTTTGGTAACGTGTTGTGCAAGCGTTAAATTATTATAAGGGCTGTGGTCCTCATTAAGCAAATAACTTTTGAAGCCATAATATCTAGGCATATTCAGCTTAATTTGTTTTTCTTCAATGGTATTGAGTGCTTTGATTGCTTCGTAAACAGCCTCCTTTTTTCTTTGGAGCTTTTTCTTAAACGATAAGTCGAGTATAGGGGGATACTGAGGAGTAGCAGTATAATCCTCTTCATGTTTTAGAGCTGCGAAGTTTCTGCATTGAAGTAGTCTCGGACAGAAACTTGAATTTATACGGATTAGGCTCATTTTGGTTTTTATAATATTATTGTTCTTTTTTATAGTGGGGGTTCATTCTCACTTCTTAAATTAATAATATCCAATTATCACACCTCATAAATAATAAATTTTATAATCATAACCATAAGTAACCAACTAACGAACACAACCAAACTTAAACTTCTTCTACCAGAGTTACCACTGTTACCAGATACTCAGACAGGCAGAGGTAAGCAGGGACCCTAGTCTCAAATGTCGACTGCCCTATATCGTATGCGACAAAATATTTGTATCACTTTTCTTGACCAAGCATTAAAAAGAAATAGAGAGATTTTGTCGCGAGCGACAAGGGTAGTAGACATTTGAGAATTACTATCGTCTAGTGACAGACCGGATATTTTGGCTGGCGAGCATATTGACAGCATCATAACCTCCAAATTGGCAGCTTCCTTGGTCTGATTTCTCAAAAATACATAAAAAGGTAATTTTTCACAGTTTTCAACAATTCTGCCTTCCTCAAAACCGATAAATCGCAATTTTTCACATTTTTAAAGAAGGCTGAATGGTTGAAAAAAATGTGAAAAATTGCGATTTAAGGGTTTTGAGGAAGGCAGAATTGTCAAAAACTGTGAAAAATTACTTTTTTTGTGTTTTTGAAAAATCAGACCAAGGAAGCTGCCAATTTGGAGGTTATGATACTGTCAATATGGCAATATGCTCGCCAGCGAAAAATTTCGGTCTGTCGCCTGTCGGCTGCTCAGAGTAATAAAAGACATAGAGATGCCCTGCCTATACCTACACAAATACCTGTTTTGGAGTAAACATGAACACTCCTCTTCTATACAATTTATGGGCGAGGGGGGTGACGGGTGGTTTACATTTATAGTATGAAGGACCATAATACAAACGAAGAATGCAACTTGATCCGAATGAAATGAGCGGGCATACACGAAACTACCCGAATGAATACGGACTTAACATGTATGAGGCCCGCGCTTCTAAACAAAGTTATGTTGACTGCAAGACAAGGATGGAGAAGGCACCTCTATGGTCTTTTATTACTCTGAGGTCGCCTGTCGCTAGACGCTTGTTTGAGACTCGGGCAGCCCCACAGCCAGAGTGTTTCGGCTTCGGCACATGCGCAATACGACAAGGTCAAACTTTTCATAGTCAATTGTGTCAATGGTGACGGGAGGATTCTGTGATGGAATTGGTGTCTACTCTGAAAGTGAGCGAAAAGGGAGCGTTTCGAGTTGAACTTTGGAGCGTTCCATGGCTGGGACTCAGTAACTTTTATCGCATAGCGATAGCGATAGCGAAGCGAACAATCGGCATCTCCTTTCGGTACACCACAAAGTGATAGCGTGTGCTTCTTTTATCTTCGTTTCGCTTCGCTATGCAAAACAAGTTACAGAGTACCACCCCATGTCTGCTTTATCGGCAACACTAAGCACACACAATTGGTTTATTCGTTTGCATCGAGGTGTAGCATTTTTTACACAGTGTAATTTACACTCGATTTTAGCATTCGTTTGCAAATTAATTTGACACATTCCTTTGTTTGAACTGCACTCAGCTACACTCGATCCAAAATGTGGTGTAAATAATTACACCACACTACAGTACACCTTGATGCAAACGAATCTAATAGGTTTATTCTCAGTGTAGTGTAGTGTAATTTACACCACATTTTGAATCGAGTGTAGCTGAGTGCAGTTAAAACAAAGAAATGTGTCAAATTAAACTGCAAACGAATACTAAAATAGAGTGTAAAAATTACACCAGGTGTAGGAAAGTGTTACACCTCGATGAGTCGATACACCAGGGTTTTTAGGCATCTTAAGGTAATCTGACAGTTCTTGACAGCTGTGACAACTATTTAAAGCTGAACAGCAGCCAACTAGTTTTTGTCGATATTTGTTGATTCTTTATATAAATGTAAGTTGTGTGGGCAAAGTACCGTGAAAACAGTATTTTCCTACGAGCGTGCGGAAAAGTTACTTTTCCGCACGATTTTTCGTTTTGAAAGTTGTACTTTTCCGTACGATTTAAAATCGTGCGGAAAAGTTACTTTCCCGCACGATTTTTACTTTTCCGTACGATTTTACTTTTCCGTACGATTTTTGTATTGTTGAAAATGAGGATATCTAGGACTAACTAAATGATCTATGTAACTATTCTGTCTTATTAGTCATTTTGTAGTATTATTATAAAAACGTGTTTATTAAAAATCTTGTTTTTTCATAATTAAGATGGACAAAAACACTCGTAGGAAAAATATTGTACCTAACTCTTACGGAAAATGTCTTTTCCGCCCTTATCGGCTTGCCCGAACTCCGCTCCGCGTCGTTCGTGCAACTGCCGTCGCGTGCGGAAAAGTACTACTTTCCGCACTTGTTAGGTAAATAACTATTGTACAAGAGCATGAAAATGGATCATTTCATGCAAATTGTACACTATACTTTTTCTACGACCATCTGAATCGTAAACAAATCTGTAATATTTTTAATAATACTTTTTATCATAAACTTTCCTGCCGTCATGATTCCCATAATATATAGAACCTAAAAAAGGAATTGAAGATACAAATATTGAAAATTATAATAAAAATCGAACACTAAACGATTTCAAAAAAGAAAAAAAATATAGTTTATTTAATTGGGATTTGAACCCCCACCCTCATATCCAATACCGTTCCTCCACTCTTCACTACGAGCTCACATAATGATATGATGAAATTAACTGCTATAGAAACATTGTACAACTATTCGAAAATATAGAATTCGATTGTCATCAATCTTTATATTGAAATTAGGGGTGTCAATGTCAAAGCATCCTCACTATTACTACTCATTCTCAATAAATTTTTTTAAGGAATTTTCTAAATGCTGATGTGAAATGTCAAATTATTACAACGTTAACAAACTTGATTTGATCTTATATTATTTTTCTACGACCACATGGAAATAAGCCCATTTTATGCACTTTATCGATCAAGGAGTAGTCCGATTGTAAAAACTTTTTCATTTCTACATCGCGATCTGTACTGTAATGACCATTTCAGTACAGGATATTTTATTTCCCACAATTTTCATGAACTACTAGACTGTCATTTTTATGATCATAAAAATGTTTTCCTTATGGTACTTACTTTAGGGATGGCACTGTGACAATACCTCTATCTCTTAGTGACATTGTTTTTATTTGCGAATTGCAAAAGTAATCCATGGCGCATAGTGTCTCGATATTTTGACTTTTCTCAATGAGGCATTATAGTCATATTCATACAAGTCAGTTGACGTATCCATTCTTCTCATCAACTATCTATATCAACTATTGAGCTCTGGAGGAAAAGTGGGCACTGATGTATATCAGAAATCATAATCCAACTGATTCAACACAGAAAATTTGTACCAATATTATGGATATGAAGGACTTTGTTCCCCTTGCTTTTATTTGTATCTAAATCAAAGAAATAAAACATGGTCCATTTCATTAATTCTTTATTCATCTAGGACTGTAAGCCCTATTAGTGCTGAGTATTTATATGTACAATATTTACATTTCTTTGACTCTGATTGTCATTACTTTGAGAAACAAAATATCTGAGTATTTGATAATATTGAGTAATATTTAGGTACGTGGTAAATTCCGCGTTTTTCAATATTCACAGGAATTTAAAATTTATAGTGATCTTCCAAGATCAAACAGCTAGAATTCTCCACTGAATCGAAAGTTGTGTTTTGTCATTAACTGCTGTTTACATACAACAAAGAACTGATGTAATATGAAAATTGAAACAAACATTTGGTTAAATAATATACCCTGGAAATTTTTATATTAAATTTATTTCGATATACAAAACTGTATAATTGAAAGGGTTAATAAATAATAAACAAATTAATTACAAGTTTCTACAATTATGGTACAATATATTTTGATTTTTACAATATTTGCTGTTAAAGGCACTCTATAATTTACAGTTTCATGGCTGGACCTAGCGTAAAGTTGACTAGTGACATATTCAATTTTAGAAAAAAAATATAGTATATGACATCGAAAAACAACGAATGGACAAGTACAATTAATTTTTTCTACTTCCGTTAGGTAGCCATTTCTTTCAATTAGTTTCAGTTGGATAATGTCTAAGTTCATCATTTTATGAATTTCTGACGTTCTGACTGAATTGACAACTGTTTTTTACTGCTGAGAAGTCAGATATACATTTCGACTTCAAATTTCTCTTTTATTAGTGTGGAAGGTCAAAAATTCATAATTTGGAATGAACTTCTACAATTTATTCAAACGGCAATAGAAAAAAAAATTGATGTAGCATCAAAAGAAAATTGGTGCTTGTTTCACTTGTGTAATTGAGAAAAAAGGTAGCATGTGAAAAACACACCCTCATTTCACTCATTTTACTGAAGCACAAATAACAATTTCACAAAAGGAGTTCCAAAACAAATATCTATTAAACTGATACTTTGTTGACCAGTTGAATGAAAACTTGCGTTTTTTGGATTGACATTTGTACTTGAAAATATATAAAAAATAAAATGCTTTAAAAAAAAAGTGGAAATCGAATATAATGGTCCCTGACTACGCAGACATTTTGAAAATGTCCTGAAGCACCAAAATACAAATTCTTCAAAAGTCTAACCTTCAAAAGTACATCTTTGCTGAAGATGTAAGTAAGGCATTTCATAAATTCCTAATAATTTACATCAGTACGTCTCTAGTTATTTAAAACATGTTTAAATACAATTTTTACAGTATAGTATCGCCGGAAAACATAACAAAAAATTTGTTCAACAAATTAAATTATAAAACGGCATACTCTTTTGCTTCCACAAATCCAGAAGAGAGGTAAGGAAATGAAAATCGTTTCCAGCTGTTTTACGATTATGAGGATTTCAAAAATTCGGAAACAAATACTCTCATACATACAGTAACTGCTAAATCGAGCTGTTCCCTTGTACAAAATTATAAAAATCGGACGGAAACAACATTACAGCGCACTTCAACTCCCAGCTAACTGTATCAAAAACAAACGTCAGCGTGTCAGCCTTGCTTCTGCTTAGTACAGTATGAACTCGCATTCAAATCACAATCGATCAATAGTTACTCCGTACACTTTTCCTCCAAAACAATACAACGACCACTTTCTTGCCGCCGTCCTTCGATTTTTTCTCAAACAGTAGGGCAGTTTCCGATCACCTACAAGGCGCCAGTAGAATTTCTAACCAGCAAGGGCACGACGTGATCTCCCTTCTGGCGTACTTCGGTCCCCAACCTTTGACGAAGCTTATCCTAATGGAATTCGGATCGACGGGACCGAACTGAGGATGGGTGAAGTTCCACCCGAAATTTTGTTGAGCCGCCTTGAAGGAATCGTAGACGCATAGGCAGTGCTCGGCAGGTACTCGTGTAGGCGAGGAAGAATCGTGGTCCTCCAGAGCCAGCGAATGCACGAAGATGGGGTGCTCCGAGCGATTGTACACCCAAACGCAGTCGTCTTCGTGAGATAGTGTTATTCCTGCAACAAAAAATAAAAATAATCATTGAATGGAATGGCGACCGTTGAATATGATTTCAGGTGTTGAATTAGCGGGAATTCGGTCGAAATGTTGAAGAAAACCAATTATTAAATTATCGACGTTTCGAAACTTTATTGTTTCATCTTCAGGACTCTGAAGTATAAACAAGAACATACATATTAAAATGGTATTCTAAAAGGGGATTCTGATTAAAACAAAATAAATTATGTAAAATAACAATCGTTGAAAAATAAAACGCTTCGGACACTTTACAGGAAACAACAACAAGGGTACTTACATTTAGGGTGGCTTTCCGGGTTTAAAAAGGGTGAAATAAATAGATTCGACATAAAGTATAAATAAATACAAAGGTTCACGAAAGACTTTGACACATACACGATCGAAGACATGAACAAACTGAACTGTCGTTGAATCGTTTCTTTATATTGTAAAAAAGGCTCGTAAAATAAATGACCATCGGGATTGGAAAAAGTTGCCTGATAATGATTCGGAATTAATGTTTGATTTTTCCTATTAGATTGAAATATGAGTTGTTTAAATTTTCAATATCCGATCTTTTGTTAAAACATTTTGTTCCACGTTTTGTTATTTCAATCATTTCGTTCAAGAGTCTTTTTTTCAATATTGTCTGTTGTCCTAAAATACTAACAGAATTGAAGTCAAAAGTACGGAGTGATGACTTGCAATGTTCTGCCAGGCTAGTGGGATTTTTCATTGTTTTTAGCGGATTGTGTATATTTTTACAATATCTGCTGTGTTCACTCATCCTTTGTTGTAAATACATTCCTGTTTGTCCTATATACACTTTCTCACACTCAGCACATGGTATTTTGTAAATGATATTGGATTTCAGGTCTTTTGGTGTTTTGGTTTTGAGGCTCGTGAAAAAATGATTTTCAACTGTGTTTTCACATTTCATGCTGACTTTTAGATTCTCTTTTCCAAAACTTTGCGTAGTTGGGGTGTCAGACCTGCTACATGCGGTAATTTGAAATATTTGATGTTCAACGGTGCTTTTTCTTTATGTTCAAAACTGTTCAAAAAACAAAACCTTAAACTTCCCAACTACGCAAGGTTTTGGAAAATGAGAATCTAAAAGTCAGCATGAAATGTGAAAATACAGTTAAAAATCGTTTTTTCACGAGACTCAAAACAAAAACACCAAAAGATCTGAAATCCAATATCATTTACAAAATACCATGTGCTGAGTGTGAGAAAGTGTATATAGGACAAGCAGGAAGGTATCTACAACAAAGAATGACTGAACACAGCGGATATTGTAAAAATATACACAATCCGCTGAAAACAATGAAAACTGCCACTGGCCTGGCAGAACATTGCAAGTCATCACTCCATACTTTTGACTTCAATTCTGTTAGTATTTTAGGACAACGGACAATATTAAAAAAAAGACTCTTGAACGAAATGATTGAAATAACAAAACATGGAACAAAATGTGTTAAAAATCGGATATTGAAAATTTAAACAACTCATATTTCAATCTAATAGGAAAAATCAAACATTAATTCCGAATCATTAGCAGGCAACTTTTTCTAATCCCGATGTTCATTTCTCTCACAAGCCTTTTTTACAATATAAAGAAACGATTCAACGACAGTTCGGTTTGTTCATGTCTTCGATCGTGTATGTGTCAAAGTCTTTCATGAACCTGTGTATTTATTTATATTTTATGTCGAATCTATTTATTTTACCCTTTTTAAATCCGGAAAGCTACCCTAAATGTTAGTACCCTTGTTGTTGTTGTTTTCTGTAAAGTGTCCGAAGCGTTTTATTTTTCAACGATTGTTATTTTACATAATTTATTTTGTTTTAATAAAAATCCTCTTTTAGAATACCACAATAGAATCACAATACTATTCCAAAATTAAAAAATTAAAATAACCTGTATGTACCTACGGCGTTGCAGAACGAAATAAGTATTCACTATTTTAATACGAATTGATGATTACTGTGAGTAAAAGCACTTTAGGATAAAAAAATCGATCCTGATAATTATGTATTTAACAAACTCTTGTCACCCATAATTAAAACTACTCGAAATTGTTAGACTTCAAGCCGTTTCAGTACAATTCCCTTAGAACTTGTTGTTTTATCCCTTTTTTGTTTATATCAGATTACCACCTCTGAACCTACTAAGATTAAGAGAATAACCCCCGATAAGAAACTCACCTAAACCAATCTTACACCTAGTTCTTTGAATCGCTGGCTCAGGAGGACTAAAACTATGTTGAGCTAAGGTTTCTAAACTAAGACCATCAGGATGGAGCATGTCACTAAAAACATTCACAGCCGGAGGTTCAACAGGATACAGTGGACCTACTCGTTCTGACATCTCCCAGTAAGCTAATTTGCACCACTCCGAAGAATCCATACAGGAATCTGAAACAAAATGAGACCTATCAATCACAAATCCATTTTGGGTACGTGTAAACATATGAAGACAAATATATTTCAACATATATACAGTATCGGAAACTTTTTATCTGGGGTATAGACAGAAATCTATGCGAGCAACAAGAAACGCAATGATTATAATACCACATGAATAAGAGAGACGCACTACTGCGCGCCTCTCCTGTTGCCTCACCCGATGAATTAACAGCTCAGTTGATATCCCTTCCTCGAGCGAGTAGAGGAGAAATTTTAATGCTCTCTCAACATATAGCAAGCTATTCTTTACGCTCTCATGAAACCACCATACCCAAGATGAAAACTTTCCGATACTGTATAATAAAAATAATTAGAAGGAATATAATTAATAATACGACGAAAATATCTCAGGTGAAATCATAGCAAAAGGGTATCAAGCATATTTTTAACGTTATCTGAATGTTAATGCGTTCCATCTATATTTGGGAGAGCTGTTGAGCTGTCCATTAATTCCCACAATGATACTAGGATTTGTGTTATCTCGCATATTTTTTGAATAACAATTCTTCTGCCTACTAGGCTCTATACAATGTATAAATGAGACATGATACCCACACACACACTTACTGTATGTGGATTGGAAAAAGTAAGCTGTCAATGCCGACAGCTTTCTTTTTCCAACAAGATATATTATTTCACATGGGAATTAAGTAACTTATTTTGTCAGTAGGTATTTGTTACAGTGGCTTGTCAACAGTGACAGTACAAAGTCCCAGCCAACCACCGTGTGACATCAGGAATTATGTGATGTAACAATGTTACACCAATGCGAAGTTCAGTCTTTACCTATACTCGACGTATATTTGATAATACAGCTACAGTAACACATCACAAACAGGAAAAAATGTGATGTGGCTGCACCCCATTCATCAGACCACACCTATTTGACGTCAACAAATCTACCAAATCGTGATATATCACATTGAAATATCTATGAGAAGAATATTATAGGATACACACAACCGTTGGTTTCTCGACGACATGGTGTCTTTCATAAACAAACATAACCTAGAAATCGGCGTTTGAATCTTGGGTTAACGATAATGTTTGGAGTTGAACTTTTGACATTTCAATTACAAGAAAGAATGATAGTTGACGTTTGACAAGATTTCAATGAGTTTTCTACTGTTTCATCATAGTATAGCTGTTAAATTGTATTTGGTGTATAATGCTCGTACATAATCAAACACGTGAGTTTTTTTAGATTTCAATTTGTTTCTGCCAAATATTCACGATCTTACTGTCAACTGAGGTACCTACACTGGTGACATTCATATAAAGATGTGAAAACGACAAATACCTACCAAACAGTCAGGCGTCGACGCAAACGTCTCCAAGGAAAACTAGAGTTATTCTTTTGGCTTGAAATTTTTAAAGTTTTCGTGAAATATTGGAAGAATCTTTCGGAAGTTTGGATGAATGTAAGTAGATGAACATTGTTTTCGAGGTTTAACCAAAGTGGTTGTATTGAATGGGTAATAGGCAACGCACCCCAGAGGTCGTCAAAACTATCGACTTCCCTATTCCAGTGAGTAGAGAAAGATCGAGATCAAGAAAACTATGAACATCATAGAAACAGTTAATATCACAGTGTGACCTATTTGTGATATGAAATGTGTGCTTGTACAACACCTGTTAGTGACTTTCTATGTAACGTCGCAATTCATATCTGAAAGACACCACAATGATTTTCCTTGAGGCGGACACTTTCACATTGCCACAATATTTCGGATGCGTGTTTGCGACTTCAAATGCGATGACACACGTCACAATGTGATGTCGCCTTCACATGTTTCTTGTATCACGCATGGATGGCTGAGATCCATTCTACCCAAAGATAATATTTAAAATATCTATATAATGTACAATATACAGTACACCGCTAAATTATTGAATAAATTCATTATTTCTGAATATAAGGATAGTTCGGAAAAATTCTCGGAAAGGTCGATTTTCTTCTCCGATGAGCCAATTTTTGAAGCCCACCCAAAATATATAGGGTTATCCGCATTTGTAGAGGTTGAGAAAAAAATGTAATATGCACCTCGGCGAAACAGTGTCTATTGTCTCGATTGCTTGCTAGCCTCGGCTGCGCCTCAGCTATCAATTTGCAGGCTCGACTATAATAGACAGTTTTTCGTCCTTAAATACATAAATACATAAATAATTATTTTGAGTTGAACTAGGTCGTTTTATTTCCCGAATTTATAGAAACAACTTCTGCTTCACACATCACGTGCAATTTTTATAAAAACCTATACCCATGAAAAAAAATATCCGCCGCCTTTGTTTCATAAAAGATACGCCGACTTCAAGTGGAATTTCAGTTTTTCTGCTGTCTCAACAGAGTTCGTATAAACTATATCAAGAACGGTAGGGCTCTTTTTTGGCTGAAGATTTATGAGAAATTAAATCTAATATGAAATGTCCAGTTCAATAATAGAATTTCACGAAGTCAATACAAGAAACGGAACTGTTAGATGAACTGTAATTTTAGGATTTTTCTAAAGTCCCTGTCTAGTGAGTGAGACACAAACAAAGCAGCAGCGATCCTAAGAAATACGGTTCAGAATTCGAAATGATTTTCAACTGACGATCGTAATACAACAGACTGTTTAGTTTGGCAACACCTCGTGTCATTGACAGGTGCGGTGAGCGTAACATCAACACGGCGGTGACGTCACAGTATTGGCGCCAGGCGTCCATCTGCCGGCGCCCGTGAGGTGCATGTAGATCGATCACACCTGGTAGGTACCCCTCCTCTTAGCTATTCGCCCTCGTTGTTATAAGACCCACCAGGCTCAACATTCACCGAACGCGAAATTGCGCTGTTCCAGACGTCGGTCGGTCGCGGATTTTTATCTTGTCCAATGTCGAAATATTTGTAGTATGCTGATGTACGGGGTGAGCCAGATAATGTGTGCCGACAGGCGATATTGGCGACGCGTTTACGAAACGGAAATGTAAAGGAAGCCATGTATATTTTACATTTTTTTATATTGAAATTATAGTGAAGATGGCGGCGTCGCATTGTTGACAACAGTTGTTGAATAACTTTTTGATCTATAGAGTGACCGACAGAAAACAACTTAAGCGCCAGCGCCCTCATTTTTTGTAATCCGATTTTGATACATGTCACTGTAAAGTTTGACGTTGAAAAGTCAAACTAATTTTTTGCAATAAAATGTTTGAAAAAGGAAGTCGAAAATAGAAAAATTGGATATTCATTATCAATAGAGCACTGTCTGTGAGGTAATTTGACAATTGTTAAACATTCGATGGGGGGACAAACAAAGCCATTTTCCATAAGACTACGCGTGTCCTTTTTGTGGATTTTCTGCGAATAAATTTCTAAAAACACGTTGTTGGCGTTTTAGTGAGTATTAATTCATTGTCTATAGTCTGAATTGAGTGCATAAGTCTGTAAAGGTCTTATAAACATGGATTTTCCAATTATATTAAATACGTTGATATGATGATAGGTATCATACAAACAGTTTTCTCTTTTAGATTTGAGGACATAAATCATGAAGACTTGTGCTGTTATGGTTTGTTATAACCGATCCAATCCAGACCAGCACGTGAAATTTCCTTCTATACAAACAAGGCAGAGAGGTAGAAACTGCTGGAGTGCAATACTAGTCAGATCGTTTCGAACATCCGGACCATGTACTTACCCAAAATACGTAGAACAAAAAAAAAGCTGGGAATTTACAGTTAACATTGAAGTCAACGTTGGAGGATGTTATGAAAGACCGAAAGTTTTAGTAAAATTATACGATTTTTCATCTGAAAAATTTCAATTTCAAAATATTATCAAATAATAGGATCACTAAATTTAGTGAAGTTCAAAAAAATCACAATTAACCACTACAAAATAACAATTTTGACAAAATGTGAGGAATATAAGACAATTTTGGCACGGGTTGAAATACACCTCCCTCAATAAGCCTTGGAAGGAAGAATAGGAAGCATATACAGAAAACAGCTACTTCTCCCCACTAGATATGTGACAACTAGTGCACGGAATAGAGTATGAAATCTACCTAAAATTCACTCTCTAGATACGAAACCAGTTGCTGACAACTAAAACTAATTGTTCAGAGTGAATGGATTTTGTATTTACTTTATTGAACATTCCAATATTTTTTCTCGAAAGCGCTGTACACAGAAAAAAATTGGTACCTGAATACAATGAAAAAGTTCAGTGACTCAATGAATATTTTTATCAATATTGGTCCAATGAACGCAATCGTTATGTCAATGTACCACTGGTTATCCATACTATGAATACGGATCTTAATAATATCAATGAATGCTTTCATTGATATCATGATCAAGTACATTAAATAAGTTCGTTAGAGGAATGAATTCCATTCATCAAACGAATGAAGATTGTTCACCCAAGCAATGGACTGTATTCGTTCAACTGATGAAAGTGTATTCATCAGATTAATTATTATTGTTCGTTCTTCGAATAAATGTTGTATGGTTGATATAATGATTTCGATTATTTCGACGATGGATATTTTTCATCAATTCAATGAATGGTGTTTATTGATAATCGGTTACTATAATGCAAGGTTCGTTGGGGTAATGATTTCCATTCATTAAACGAATGAAGAGTGTTCACCCAAGCAATAAATTGTATTCGTTCAACTGATAAAACTGTATTCATCAAATTAGTTATTATTGTCCATTCTTCGAATGAATGCTGTATCATGCATATCATTCGTAAATGCAATGAAGGCCTCCCCCTGATATTGAGCATACAGTGAGTTTCCGAAAGATATGCAGAATAATTAACATGCATTCATCAGAACATCGCAATACTGATTGGAAGGCGTATCTCCAAGTTATCTATTATTTCGGCTGGCTCCTTTCGGAGCTCTTCGGATGTAGTCTGTGCTACCTGAGAAGATGCTTCAACGATCACTTCTGTCTGCTTAAGTTAACCGGCTCTGTGCAAAGAACGAAGTCGTGCGGAGTGGTCCCTCTAGTGGAGGCGCTGTGTACTACCAGCTAAACCTAACTTGCCAGCAACGGAGATTTCTATGCGAGGATTCGGCTGAACAGATGCCGGCAAAATTTATGAGTATATTCAAACACGAGATGGCTTGGTTCGACATAAGGATTATTATTATATTCATGAACATATTAATTACGGAGTTATAGAATGGAAGGAAAATGTTGCTTCTATCTGCCTAACAAAACCGGGACTTAGTAACTTCGTTACACCTTCTATGATCTTTCCATAGCCCCAATAAAACCTGTGTGTAGATCTGAAAATAGATTATCATTGATTTCGATGAACTTGGATTCATTATAACAATAAAATCATCTCTGGGACCATTAATTACGTTCATTGATATGATGAACAATTTCAAATGGATTCAGTGTACCCCTTTCATTACCTCAATGAACTTTTCCATAGCAGCAACGAAACCTGTTCATAAATGTAAAAAAAGATCATTTTTGATCTCAATGAACTTGAATCATTGTCACGATGAAAAATGTATTGTGCCAATGAACGGGAAGGTAATAAACGGTATTCATTGATATAATGTACCACATTTTATTCATAAAATAGTATACATTGTTTCAATGTACTTTTTTCTTCATTTCAATAATCTTTTTCATAGACGCAACGAAATATGTTCATAGGTCTGAAAATAGATCATCATTGAACTCGATATACTTGAATTCATTGTAACAATAAAAAAATACATATTTCAGTGAATGGTCATTCATAGACTCGACGATAAATGTATTGTGCCAATAAACGAAGAGGTATTCATCAATAAAATGTACCATATTTTTTAAAAATATATATATACATCAGTGCTCTGGGACCATGAATTATGTTCATTGATGTGACGAACAATTTCAAATTGTATCAGTGTACCATATTCCTCACCTAAATGAACCTTTCCATAGCAGCAACGAAACCTGTTCATAAATATAAAAAACCATCAACTTTGATCTCAATGAACTTGAATTCATTGTATCAATAAATACCTTCGTACATCAGTGAATGTTTAATCATTATCACGATGAAAAGTTAATTGTGCCAATGAACGGAAAGGTAATAAACGGTATCCATTGATATTATTTACCACATTTTTTTCATGAAATAATATACATTGTTCCAATGTACTTTTTTCTTCACAATAATCTTTTTCAAAGCCGTAACGAAATATGTTCATATAGGTCTGAAATTAGATCATCATTGATCTTAGTGTACCCCTTTCCTCATCCCAATAAACTTTTCCGCAGGAGCAACGAAAACTGTTCATAAATGTAAGAAACGATCATCTTTGACCTCAATAAACTTGAATTCGTTGTATCAATAAATACCTACAAAAGTCAGTGAATATTTATTCATTGCCACGATGAAAAATGTATTTTGCCAATGAACGGAGAGGTAAAAAACGGCATTTATTGATATAACGTACCACATTTTTTTCTGTGTATGTTCTTTATTTGAAACATTTTCTGTGGTTCGGAATGAAGCTATCTCCTGTTGAAATATCGACAATCATATTGTAACATCCTGTAGTAAAGCTGAATCTGTTGGTGTGTGTGCGTGTGATTCCAAACTGTTCAATAATTTAGAATTTATCAAGCAGAGCGAATACTTTTGTGTTGAATAATTTCAGATAAAATTCCACAATACTCACGAATATTTTGAGTTTCTACTTTCCAACGAGACAAGTGATAATATAGAACACAATATTAACAATTGATTGATGTCTTCGGAACAATTTCTTGTTCCATTATAAGCATAAATCTTATCGACCAGAACTCGATAAGCTGTTACAGAAGCCAATTACTTGTTTCAGTATCGGAGACAAAGATCATTTTGGAAGGAGCGATGCACTTTGAAACCGCTCTGAAATTTGCATCGGAGGGCCATCGTGTGTGGTCCATATATTTATTTACTTGCCAAGTACTTGCTTCGACGTAGAATCTAGGGGAAATCTCCTTCGAACGCATATACGGCGTATCCAAAAAAGCGTTCATCTGTACGTTAAAGAAATCCAGTTTATGTTTTCGGATTTGCTGAAGGATGTTGCACCGCATTTGGGTCCAAATTATTCATGAAACGACATTTAAAGATAATATCACCAGTAGTTTTGATTTTTTGAATTTGAAATGCTATTTTAGTAGGTAATTCTCATAAATGTAAGACTATTTCTTATTGGATAGAAAATCTTGAATTGTTCACTTCTTCTCTCTGTATTTATTTTCCAGTCTCACATATTGTACACATATTAACTTTCTAAAAATAATCAAGACGATGGCTTCAAATGTTAACGAAATTTCTTTCCTTTTCTACGAAAACTTGTTAATTTTGCAAAATATGAAAACAAACTGATTGAAAATAAAAAAATGATCAAAGTACGAACTTTTTGCAGTACATTTGTTTAGCATGAACTTGCACTGTGAAAAGTTCTCTTGGTAGCTATAACTGTCGCTGATTCTTGTGTTCCTGAGTAGCGTGGGTTCGATTATGAAGTGTGAAATTCCAAAATTATAAAATTTCGTACTGGGCAAATATTCCCCATTTATCCGCTACTTTTTGCGAACTTCATTTCTTCGTAATTGTTCTAAATATAGATAGACTATTTGATTAATCGTGAGTAAACACATTCTAATGTGCTTATCTAAAGATATTTGACCGGCCACCTACTAGGGAGATCTTGTTCTCGGAAAGTTGTTAATGGTTTGACACAAATAATATATAACAAAATGTTTTCCATTTCGTAACAAGATATTGAATGAGAGGATCCTCAAAAATTACTGATTGATGATTATGTCAAAATTGAATAGGTACATTCACTAGAGAATTTTACTAAAAAAATATTGATATAACTTTTAGAGGTTTTTATGAGAACATCTGTTTTATTTTTCGCTTGAACAAACTCAATATATTGAAGTGGGATGGTGAGAATTATTGCCGAAACGTTGAAATTTTCGAAATATGGGGAACAGGTATAGAATTTTTTATAAATTTCAGTGTTTGTATCATCAGAATACATATTCAGAAGATGAAGAGTTGAAGAAGGAAAGGGATAAAAATTTAATCAACTTGTTTGGGAAAATAAATCAATACCGAACCTATAATATTCGAAAACATCTCAAACATGATGGCATATGAGCCCTTTTCCATTTTATATTTGGTAGATGTTGATCATTGAATTTACGTAAAATGAAGTAGAACTACTTGACTCAGTGGAAAATAACTCCAAACCGATTTTACCGTAGGAATATTAACCTTTCGTTTTAAGTAGAAATGTGGCGCCTATGGTGTTTATTTTGTATTATTACTCTGTACAGCTTATGCAAATGAGGTATTCCACGAATTCAAAAAGCGTATCTAGTTATTAATTTTTTCAATCCAACCGCGAACACAGATAACTCGTTATTGGAAATGTCTGATTTCTTGGGTCGCCCATGCAATAATTAGTAAACGCCGTGAGAATATTCGAATAAGGAATGCAGACAGCTTGTATTGTACCACTTTTAATTTCGTCATACGGGAGAATTCCTTATTATCAATTCGAGCCTTATCGTTCTTTTGTACACAAGAACAGTTGAGTTATTTTAACATTCACCTCTTGCCACCTCGGATAAGGCTAGCCAACATTGTTAAATATGAATCGCAATCAATTTTGTTATTTTGTAGAAAAAATGCAAAAGAGTCGCAAAATGGTGAAAACAAAAAATGTTTACCATCATTACCAAGTTAGGCATCAGAGTGAATCAATTATTTTTTCATACTTTTGTTGAAAATTTGGTGGAGAAAATCTGAAATAGTAAGAAACGTAAAAAAAAACGTTTTTCTACATGTCAAAAGTCTCGTTGAATAATAGCTATTTATGTAACCTGTTACGAAAAGCTTCATTTTGTGCAAAATGACACGAGTTACACAAAATGATATTTTGTAACATGTTTCATATAAGGCATTCCGAATAAGTTTTATAGTATACTTTTTCTACGGTTATAGCATACTAGTTAGGGAGCCGCCAGTGGAAAAATGCGGCGAACAGCTATTCTCCTTCCGAGCTCAGGAATGGAAGTACTTACCTCATAATATCATAACAATACATAATACATTAGTTACAATATAATACTTTAGTTACTTTATAATAGATATCAAATGGCACGCTCAAATGACAATAACTGGACATAACCAAAGTTGTTGATTTCATTTTCACATCATCGTTGTCAATGCTAATGATACGATAAAGCTTTAAATGTAACTAGATTATTATAAATCGCATAATAATCTCGTAACATTAGTAGCTATAATCTATTATCTACAAACGAGGTGTTGCCGATTTTCTCAACATGGCTCGGAGTCCATATTAACTTGTTCTCGGCTAGCTCTTCAGAAATATACTGAAAGGCTGAGAATTACATCTTGATAATCACGTCTTACAACATTATTCTTTAATTAGCACACTTACAATTATATTTCCTTCATTTCCGTTTCTCGAAGTGCCCTTATTACCTTAATAACAAGGTATATTCCCACAAACTCACAAAGAGGCATTTTTCCGATATTTTAAAATGAATCGGATCCCATATAAGGCGAGGAAGAATTCCAAACTTGTAACGAACATTAAATTCCTCATTACACCAGTTATACGTAATGCACTTCAGTTCGCATAAAGCTCGTTACAGATATTACTTTCGGTACGGATTGGTATTTTATAAATGATATTTTCTTTGCGACATAATTACCCAGTATGGGAACTGATTGGTTCACTTCGCTGATTACACTGATTAGTAACCAGATCATACATATTATTCTGAAAGCAGCCAAGCACATCTTTCGGGTCTCTACCCAGACTAATTAACTTTTGATTTTAATTGGGGAATGCTGAATATTCGCACTTTAAATCTATCAAAATATACAGAAAATTAAAAAATAATGCACAAATAAAATGTCTGTAGTTTTTTTCCACAATTGTTTGGAATTTTTAAACAAATTGTGTCAAATATAAAAATTATCCCACTAGTATCATGAAATTATCCGCAATTCTCCCCCTAGTAGAATGACATTACCCGCAAATATCCCCTTCAACTTTTCCCAAATAAAACGCACCAATTTCGAAAATTGTGCCTATTTATAGGTTCTTTTGATTGCTTCAAGGTGTAGTGTGGTCACCTGAGGTGTTCTGTTTCTGTGGTGAGGTGTAGTGTAATATACACCAGATTTTGAATCAAGTGCAGATACAACAAAGGATAGCTCATGGTATATTGGACAAATTTAGCGATCATTTGACGTCACCACTGTCAACTGTCACCAGGCCTGTCTATACTTTTTAACAGCGGTTTTTCTTCCTGTTGATTTTCCCGCCTTCCCGGTATTTATTTTACAGATCGACAGTAGACAGTTGGACTAGTTGGAGTGAGATGAGTTAGGTTAGATCACAAAACAGTCAAAACACAGAACATTTAGTAATTTTCGCGGTGCTCCTCGCCGCGCTAGACAAATTTTAAAGAGCGCATGCGCGCATGTGAAGTTGCTCTGAATGCGTTCAGGATTAGATAGATAGATAGATTTATTTAAAGCTTTCAATTTAAACAGTTGAAAACTCAAGTCGTACAAAAAATCATCAATAATTTACATCACACTAAAGATAATACAAAACACAAATATAACCAAAATACACAATTACCATAAGTATAAAAAATTTATATATATATATATCACAGTCATTGGTAAAGGTAAATTGTACTCTAACTACAAATAAGGTTTCTTATCCAGGAATTCTTTCAATGAATATGGCTCAATGCCACACAACAGATCAAAAACATGTTTTTTAAAATTTTGTCTTGTGCGATATTCTTTAATATTCAAGGGTAAATTGTTATAAAATTTAATGGATGCATAATGTGGCCCTTTCTCTGTATTTTTAAGTCTATGCTTAGGAACAATAAAATTGGTTTTCTGTCTTGTAGAATATTCATGTCTGTATGTGTCTGCTTCAAAATTTGATTTATTATCATATACAAAAAGTACACAAGCATATATGTAAATGGCATATACGGTAAGCATTTTGTTGGATTTGAAGGTACCACGACAAGAATCTGTATATTTCATATTCAACATGGTCTTTAAGATACGTTTCTGCATGATGAAAATACGTTCTAGTTGGGTACTCCCTCCCCATACTAATATTCCATATTTCAGAAAAGGATAAACAGTCCCATAATATGCGGTCTTCAGTGCTTCGAAATTCAAGTGACTTTTCAAAACTCTAATTGCATAACATTTACTTGCTAGGTTTTTTGCGAGATATTCAATATGTATCTCATAATTTAGTTTGTCATCTATATAGATTCCTAACAGTTTTGTACTGGTTGAAAAAGATAATCTATCGTTTTCGAGCTGCACATAGTCCGGAATAGCAATATCTTTGTTTTAAAAAGTATACAGTCTGTTTTAGAGGTGTTTAATAGTAATTTGTTAGTACGAAAGTATGTAGATACTGTTGAAATGTTGTTTGAAATCGAGTGTTCCAGATTAAGTTGCCTGTTGATGGGTAAAATGATATTGGAATCATCTGCATAGCTCACGACTGTAGTACTTGACTGTTTAAAAATTTCTGAAAAATCATTAACATATACAATGAATAGTAAAGGACCCAGAACACTTCCCTGTGGTACGCGACTGCGAAAATGTCCGAAAATTATCAGCAAAATTTCAGGATCCCCAAGTACTCGAAATTATCCGCAAATCGGACAATTATCCCCTCATTGGCGACACTGCATCACTGCTTCCTCGTTCTCTAGCCAATCCCTTCCTTCTCAACCGGTCGGGGGCTGAATAGAACTGCCTCGGCCTTAGTGAATTCTAGTATAGCGCGGGTTGTGCACCCTATCGGCGGGTAGTCTTGTTTGTGATTTATTACACATTTCTTGTTGTACCATTTGAATACAAAATGTATAAAATTTATCCACAATTATGTATTACACATATTGTGTATAAAAGTCACAAGGCTGGGGAAAATTTCACCAGAAATCGAAATAAATAATTATTGGTAAAAATATATTACAACCAGGTTACTAATTTTCGACAATTGTATACATTATTTACACATTTTTTTAAAACTGTTAAAGGAAAAAATCTACACAGGTATTTCTTTCCGTGTGAGAATATTGAAACTACTTTAAAAGATATTTCATCATGTAATATAATAAAATATTTCACATGTGGAATTGCGCGTCGTTGACGAAAATCCATAATTTCAAATATTGAAATAAGATTTTGAATTATCCAGCCCTTCTCAAATTTCGTTTTTTCGGCAAGCAACAAGCAGGAAATAATTCCACAGCACCTGGCAAAGTTTTTCTACAAGAACATTATTTCCAACTAGCAAATGCCAATCAAAAACAGGCGACTATCTGCATACTAGTTTCATGGTTCTGCCGATCATCAGTGCAGACCCGGTCAGGACGGAGAGCCACTGCTTTTATCAAATGGATAACTAAAATGATTGAATATACAGGAGTTTTATCCCAACACCAAACCGCTATTTTTTATATTCGGCACGTGTTTCAATTACCAAGTGATCACCTTCTGAAGGGAAGATCGAACTGATTTTACATACACAGTTGGCCTCATCTATACCCGTTAGATAGCTCTTGTAGGTATCTGAGTCTCAATTATCTTACTATCTTAAATTAATTTTACAATAATGCTAATTTCTACTAATTAGTAAAATTTGAATTTAATAGTAAGCAACAAATTATGTTAACAAGCACAGTAAACTATTAAGTACTGGCCCACCATCATTATTCATAATTTCATTTTGTTTACTTACTTCTAAGCTTTCATAGGCATCTAGCTGCCTGTTGTTGTTAACTTGTCAGAATTTAATGAACTAAAGTCTATGGAATGGTTTTGCAGTAAAATTGCTGATTTTTCCATTTTTCTGTACTTTAGACGTGCTACTTGTTCTTTGCATCTTATTTCAATAGATCTTTGAGTCTCTGCATAATATTTTGCATCGCAGTCCTTACCTACATTTAATTTCGTAAATTTTAGACTTTTCCGAATTCTCGACTTTGTCCTTTTTGGGTTGCCCGAAAGGCTCTGTAGTGCCCAAACCCACTTCATTGAAAAATTGTCCAAAGTGTATTATGTGGTATGGAACCCATATATAAATAATATCTTGGTTTGTATCATTTCTGAAAGTCGTGATTTCGTTCATTCTTACCTAAACTTTTTCTTTTTTATATTATTTTCTATAATACTCCTAGAGAAACCGTTACTAACTGCTATTTCTTGCATTATCACCTTTCCTTTTTCAAACCTCTCCTGTATAAGAGAAAACGTCAAAGGACGAAGGCACCAGAAAATTCAAACTAGCTCGTTTGTGTTTTCCACAGTAATGTGAACTGTTAGGAATATTGTGTTTCATCTTAGTGTCATAACTATGGATTTCTATCAAATAACGGCCACGCCAATCCAAAAAATGTTAGGAATATACCTGTAAGTGCTAGTTTCTTTCCAGATCTAGTTTTCCAGATTGACTTCTCATCGCCAAAACGTCAAAGGATGGAAGTTGTCCCTTATTTTTCAATTCATATGTGAATTTTATTCAATCATGCACGGAAATAATAATATTTTACTATGAAACCTATTCGATGCTATTTCTATCAGTATATCTACTCTGGGTCTGCTACTTTGAGACGACTTTTAAGAGTAGTATCCAATAAACATTCTACGTAGGAAGTTAGTACGATCAGGTCCAAATTATAATTCTGCACGGCATGAACAAAAATTGAAACGCTGCCAAGATTCGTGAAAAAAACATCTCAAAATTAATACAATTAATCTAACGCCACAGAGCAATGACCTTGCAACATTGACTGGGTATAGTAGGTCGCGTTGGGAGAAATTGTCAATCACTCTAGGTTTCAAAATCGGACATGAAATTTCAGCTTGATTTTCCATGCCCAGAGTCAGTATTGGGAATACAACGTGAGGTCTGTTTCAAGAGAGCATCTGAAAAACTCGTATTTTTGTTCCACAAAACTCCATATTCCATAACTCCTAATATATGGTGTGCTTCAGAAAGTTGGCATCATACGGGAGAAACTTTTAATAATAATGTATTTTTATATGACTTTCGCTACCTCGAAAATAACTTTTTTTTAAATATTCGCTTAAAATTTGTTTCGGAAAACGTCTTAAATTTGGTTACACACGTAAAGCAGTTCGACGAGTTTTTTCATTAATGAGTTTGGCATAGTACTGACAAAAATCGATTAAAACTACTTTATATTCCAAAGCTTAACGATACATCAAATATAACACACATTTCAAACAATTTTCACTTTTTTTTTATGAAAAACATATTGTAATCGATATTCAGTAAATAAAAATCAAACGCATGTTGAATCTAGTGATATAAAACCATTTTTTTGAAGCGTCACATTTTTTAATAAATTATACTATAGTGGGTATTAAAAAGAAATTGACAGAAATTAAAAGTAGTGATAGAACATTAAAATTTTAGACATGTGTAAAATTGGAATAAAAACTTTTGTCCTGAGTTTTTTTGAAATTTATACAAATATCCGATTCATATTTTCGAACTGAAATCAAAATAAAATGAATAATTGTGATGGGGAAGCAGTGATAGTGAGAATATAGAGATATGTACACCACAGGATAGGTATATTGAAAACAGCAACTCTGAACTTATTACCGGAAAAATAAAAACAGCAATATTCGAATATATCAGTCCATCAAATAAATCTGAAATTCAGAATAAATGAAATATATATTATTTTCATGAATAATATTTAGATTGCATTGAAACTCTGACTATCATATCGTCGTACAGAAAGTATAGAGTCTTCTATTAGCGTATTATGATAGCTATTATTATACGCTCGTTGAAGAATATACCATTACTCACTTATTTGTTCATTCAACTGTTTCTGTCGTCAAATCATAATTGCACCATATTATTATAAATTTTAATGGAAAATAATTCGCTGATTTACCGGGAATAGATGATGGACAAACTCTTTTCAATCAAATGACTTCAAGGATAACATTTTCTTCCTCTTGGACCAGTTACTGTTGACCCACACCGGTCATCACATTCGCATTGAACAACATGCCATGGACCGTCTGCAATAATATAGGCTAAACGACACGTGGTTTTCACTTTTCAATAGTCTGCGACTGAAGTGTAGCGCATTTCGACTATAATTTCGTATCATTTACCTCGAAGGCGCCTAGAAGACGCCATCAAACTATGAAATTTAAAAGTTGACTTCGATGTAGGTCACTTCACCGACTCACCTTTTCGATTTACCTTCGTTTATTAGCTTTTCACACGAATGTCGATGACATTCGACGGGCAGAAAATATGTTTTGATGAATGAGCGTAATGTTTGCATATTTTTCTACTATGCAGATAAATGTACATCCCATTTGAACTGAAGACGAATATTAAACACTTTAAATGATTGAATGAAATGTAATAATGAAGTAAATGAACCAGAAATTGATACAGGACGATTAGATCTCTTGAAGATGAAGAAGATGTGAAGACGCATATCTCGGTTCGGAATAAAACGTTAAAACAATAAAGAGGTTGCTGAATACATAACCAAATGTGAGAAAATAGAAAAAGAATTGAAGGAATATAACCTCCGGTGTATGCATCCAAGATAGATGGAAAACCTGAAGTGGGCGTTACAGGACTAAGTCAGGCTCTAAACCCCTTGGTAACACCCCAACCATCTTTCAAGCAGAGAAATATAACCATTAGTGCCCTGAAAGAGACACCCGAAGGAAAAAACTATGAATTGGCAGATAGTCAAACCAAGATGGATGAAACAGCTGGAGTGGGCGTTACAGGGCCAAGTTTCAGGTTCTCAAAAACCTTTGGTAATACCCCGACAATCTTTTAAGCGTAGTTATGTGCCCAGGAGTGCCTCAAAAGGCACCCAAAGAAAAAAATTGGAAGTCACACACTTGTAAGTCTAAGTTGACTTGAAACAATCCCTGAGACAACTGGTAAAAAACAAAACAATCAGATCACTTCAATGTGGGTGCCAGGTCACAGAGGTAATATACCTAGGCAACTAGGAAGCAGACTGCCTTGCCACAGAAGGAACAAATACACAATTTCTCGGGCAAGAACCCTTTTGTGGTGTCGACATTCCAGAGTCCACTCAATCGAAAGAATAATTCCAACCGATGAAATGAAATCTCACAGGAATAAAGTGCCAGGACAAAGACAAACGAAAAGGCTAGTGAGGAAACCTAAACACCTGCTTCGACTAGGACAAGAAAGTCTTTGCCACTGGCGGGGCGGGGGGTGGTTAGTATAAGAAATGTAACACGTAATATGTGAATGGAGTAATTTTAATTGTCAAATCGTCGAAAGATTTAGTATTTGGGGGGGGGGGGGTGGCGGGCCCTCGAACTTTCCCTTTGGCTACGACACTGCAATAAACGTCTCAATGAGTACTCAATCTTTTTTTAGATCGTTTAGGATAGAAATTATGATCAGTCTGATCACTGTTTTCTTTATGTTAGCTTCCAATATTGATTTTGAATCTAATCAAGAATGAACAACAAAATTTAAAATATTTTTATAAATGAATAAATATTCAACGAATTTTCGGAATAAGGTACCATGAAACAATATCACAATTAAACAATTTCTAGATTCTCAAAATCTGATGCCAATTATAATAATGATAATGTCCATATATTCTTGACGAAACTACAGTAAGATTAGTGTTGCTAATGTAAGTGGTATGAAAACATGGAAACACGTAGTAAAGCTACATTCATCAATTTATAATAGAAATTATTTTGGCCAAAGGTTTCAGTTCACATAATGGGGACAAAAATAGTTGGCCAACGAACAGCTACTCTAGTTTGGGAGATGATCGAATTGTTTTCTAAATTCAATACAAGTTCCGATTTTTTTGAAGTATAAGTATGTACATTTTTCTACAATCGTCTCAAAAACTTTTTCGTTGCTTAATCACATTAAGGAATATGACGTCAACATAGATACTGATATTGATTCATACATCTTTTGTTTATGGTGAGTTCATTCGTAAGTTTTCGGCTGAATATCTCATAAACTACTCAAAATCCAATAGGTGGATAAATAGAGCTCTTATCTAGTGTATTAATTTTTTCATCAAAAGAAATATTAATAACGAAATCTCCTGAAAAGAACACACACTGTAATAGTCCAACCAATATAACAAAAATAAAGCCTGTTTTGCAAATTAATTTTAATATTAAGCGACTTACGCCATGACTTCGGGGATACTTTATAAATAACTAAAATCCAAATTGCAACTCAAAATTTTTTTTGTGCAATTGTTTAAACAATGATTATTAAAAAAAAGGGTCCTTTTTTTGTTTTTTTGTAAATATCTCAAAAGGTACTGGACGAATGGCTTTACTCATAAAAGACCGTTTGTAGAGAATGAAAAAACCTACAAAATGGTTTTTGGAAAATCCCGATACGATCATTTTTCGCCGAGAAAAGCCGGAAAAACTCTTGAAAAAAGGCCTTTTTTCAAAAATTCGTATCTCCCTCAATTTTCAATATTAAGAAATAATTTTTCGGGAAATGGTAGCTAATATCATGTACGTTGAGCTCCCGAAAGGTGGAAATTGTCGCTTCAATAGTTTTCCTACAATCGGGTTTTAAAAAAATTACAGCCATATTTTGCATGATGCGTCATATTACGGGAAATGGTCCGATTTGAATTTTTAAAGCGGCATTTTGAAGTTGAGGTTAAAAACTACAATTTGTCTATCTCACATTTTCCTATAAGTTTGGAGAACATTGTTAAAAATGCTTCTGAACACAGCGCTTCGAGTGAAAATTCGTCGCCGAGTCGTGCTAAGGTAGTAGTGGAGGGGGCGCCGAGAAGCAGAGGAGAAGTGAGAGACCGGTTGCGCGCACAAGGCGCTTTTTTCTATACAGCGAAGACGTCGCTTCTCGGCGCCCCCTCCACTACTACCTTAGCACGACTCGGCGACGAATTTTCACTCGAAGCGCTGTGTTCAGAAGCATTTTTAACAATGTTCTCCAAACTTATGGGAAAATGTGAGATAAACAAATTGTAGTTTTTAACCTCAACTTCAAAATGCCGCTTTAAAAATTCAAATCGGACCGTTTCCCGTAATATGACGCATCATGCAAAATATGGATGTAATTTTTTTAAAACCCGATTATAGGAAAACTATTGAAGCGACAATTTCCACCTTTCGGAAGCTCAACGTACATGATATTAGCTACCATTTCCCGAAAAATTATTTCTTAATATTGAAAATTGAGGGAGATACGAATTTTTAAAAAAAGGCCTTTTTTCAAGAGTTTTTCCGGCTTTTCTCGGCGAAAAATGGTCGTATCGGGATTTTCCAAAAACCATTTTGTAGGTTTTTTCATTCTCTACAAACGGTCTTTTATGAGTAAAGCCATTCGTCCAGTACCTTTTGAGATATTTACAAAAAAACAAAAAAAAGACACTTTTTTTTTTAAATCATTGTTTAAACAATTGGACAAATAAAATTTTGAGTTGCAATTTGGATTTTAGTTATTTATAAAGTATCCCCGAAGTCATGGCGCAAGTCGCTTACTATTAGAATTAATTTCCACAAAAAATGTATATTGGTTGGTCTATAAGTAAATGTGTTAATTAGTCTCCTTCTTTTGAAGTGTACTTGAAATGCAAATCATCAATTGTCGAGCCATACTACTACCCCAGGTTCAATTATTTATAAGCGACGTTTTTATAATTCCAAAACATCATGTGGGCAGATGTTTTTGTCAAGGTGGCGCCGCCATCATCAGACTTCCCTGACTTTATTATTTGTTTGATATAACGCGCGAGTTGGCGACATCATCCATTAAAATGAGTACCGTCCGTCTCATGGCTCACTGTAACTTGCCCCCTATCGTCTGCCGATAAACAAAAGAAGAACGCCACATCCGCCCGCTGTGATCGTTTTTTCAATGGTCGGGTTCTAGACCGCATCGGACACAGGTAGATATCTGGAATTTTTGCAGGATATGCAATATCCTGAGAACACCGGTAATAAAAAACGACAGTTTTTCTTCAATTCCAGATGGGCATATCAATAAGAAACTAATGATTAGCCATCAATTAGTCACTTAGAACATATTAAAACACTTATCTGAACATGAACCTAGTTCCAAAATATCTATTTTCTATTGAAAATAATTTTGATATTTTTTAGAATGAAAATAGACTGACATCGGCTTAGTGTATTGCTCATTGAGAGTGGTCTAAATTTGCTTCAATTAGAATGTTGAACGAAAACATGTGGAACCAGGTGACAATAAAATTATTATTCTCGGCGCCATTATGTAACAGTTTCAGATACCAATAAAGTTAACATTGGAGTATGTTATGATAGACGGAAAGTTTTGTATTACTAGTAGATATTTATTGTCAAAGATCGCAAAACTAACAGCGAAGTTATTATAGTAAAATTATACGATTTCTCATCTGAAACTTCAAAATATTATCAAACAATCGGATCACTAAATTTAGTAAATTTCAAAAAAATTATAATTAGCCATTAACCACCGCAAAAAAACAATTTTCTTTTCAAACTCAAATTTTTGTTTGTCCCCCCATCAGCTGATCACCGCCATGTTGTGACGTCAGCGGACAGTGATCTATCAGGAAATCAGTGAAACATACTCTCACAGAACAGACATTTTATAATAAGAATATCTAAATTAAATTATGAGTTGCTGAATATTTTCTACATCTGCTGCGTTCGTGAATGTTTTGTATTTTATTAGGTATATTATATTTTATTTATAGCTATTTATTATTGTTGTAACATGTTTTTATATATTTATACATATGCCGGTTTTTTAAAAGACTGTCAATAATATGCGAATCTTCGGACAATAATGTATATTTTAATTTGATTTGATCATTTGCGCTTTTTTTGTCAAATTTTCCGAGCGAAAGAAATTAAACCCAGCAAAAATATTTTTTTATTGGCTTTTTTTGGTATATGTAATACTAAAACTATTCATCCCATGAGTTTCCTCAAAACAACATTAAAAACGGTTATTTCCATCACAACTAAACTAATAGTGGAACGAAACCTACAGTAATGAGTTCATAATCTAAAAATTACCGAAAAACATTCAACAGCTTTTTTCTCATCACCCGAGGCCGAGAATAGCAAAGATTGTAGACGATTAAGACGTAATCTCTTCACTGTTTATTATTCAGTTTGATCACATGATATTAATTAATCGTTGAAATGTCACAATACAATTCATGGAAATTTCACGCTTTGTTGTTTATAACGTGATTAATTTTGGCGCCATACTCATGGAAATTTTAAACAGTTCGAATACCGATTAACATTTTTATAATAGGTTTTATGTCTACACGGCTGCACACTTTTTTAAATGACTCATCAATTACCACAATTTAACAATAGGTTGAACCATTCCGTAGTTTTTCAGTTCAAATATCTACATACCTATCTAATGATAACAGGCATAATCGCTCATCGATTCGTATACAATGTGACCGCAAAGTGACCTCATTTTAGTGGTAAGACTTTTTCTTACCTTTTTTACCGAACATCAGGATTACTGTCTATAATAACGAATATGAACCGAGACAAACCGAGAATATTGTTACAAATATTTAATAGGTTCTCCAAATAGCCACAAAAACTATAGTGTTAAAAAAGTAATCAAGACAACGAAGTCCTGTTATTCCCATTTTCATGCAAAATATCCAACAAAACGGACATATTTACATTCATGAAGGGGAGAAAACGGTGTCTGAGAAAGATGGACCACATTACTTGACGGAAGACCATTAATTATTAATGAAAAATGTTTTTTCGTCGACCTCTACAAAAAATGACATTTTACGTACTAATTTCCGGACGAAAAATCGAGTATTTTTGAAGGCCAATACTTTTCGTCCGCAAACACTTTTCGTCCGCAAACGCTTTTCGTCCGCTGTGGTCACTATATGCCGTATCATAGTGACCACAGCGAACGAAAAGCGTGCCTGCTTGCTAGCCTCGGCTGCGCCTCAGCTATCAATTTGCAGGCTCGACTATAATAGGCAGTTTTTCGTCCTTGGTACATAAATAACTATTTTCGTCGACCTCTACAAAAAATTACATTTTACGTACTGATTTCCGGACGAAAAATCGAGTATTTTTGAAGGCCAATACTTTTCGTCCGCAAACACATTTCGTCCGCAAACGCTTTTAGTCCGCTGTGGTCACTATATGCCGTATCATAGTGACCACAGCGAACGAAAAGCGTGCCTGCTTGCTAGCCTCGGCTGCGCCTCAGCTATCAATTTGCAGGCTCGACTATAATAGGCAGTTTTTCGTCCTTGGTACATAAATAACTATTTTCGTCGACCTCTACAAAAAATTACATTTTACGTACTGATTTCCGGACGAAAAATCGACTATTTTTGAAGGCAAGTTAGTTTTTGTCCGCTGTGGTGACTATGCCGTATCATAGTGACCACAGCGAACGAAAAGCATGCCTGCTTGCTAGCCTCGGCTGCGCCTCAGCTATCAATTTGCAGGCTCGACTATAATAGGCAGTTTTTCGTCCTTGGTACATAAATAACTATTTTCGTCGACCTCTACAAAAAATTACATTTTACGTACTGATTTCCGGACGAAAAATCGATTGAAGGCAAGTTAGTTTTTGTCCGCTGTGGTGACTATGCCGTATGATAGTGACCACAGCGGACGAAAAGTGTTTGCGGACGAAAAGTGTCTGCGAGCGGAAAATGCTCGCCTGAAAAATAGTCCATTATTGATTCGAAAATTAGTAGGTAATTTGTTGAGGTCGACGAAAAAATGTAATATGCACCTCGGCGAAACACTGTCTATTGTCTCGCCTGCTTGCTAGCCTCGGCTGCGCCTCAGTTATCAATTTGCAGGCTCTACTATAATAGACAGATTTTCGTCCTTGGTACATAAATAACTATTATAATCCAATCTTCCGTAAAACAAATTATACAATAGGTAAGTACCGAACAGAAAACAACTACTGCCCTCTACGATAGTTGAATTATATTTCATATCGGAACGTTGGAAGAGAAAGCTGTATGAAGGGTACTATATCAACCGCAAGCCTGTGCCCTAGACATGAAGTAGCTCCCAACAAATCATTGATGTGAAAAAGAAACAGTGTTGGTGCTAAAATGGATTCTTACGGAACACTAGCATTTATAGGTAGAGTGTCGGTTAAAACTATCAACAATCACGTGAAGAGATTAGTTTGAGAGAAAAAAAGGTAATACGAAAGACAACTGGGGAGGCAAGACGAGAGGCAAACCATAAGATGGAAACTTGGTAAATAGCCCCTAATGCCAAAAGCCTTGGAGAAATCTAACGCAACGGCCAAAGTTTCACCATATTGCATCCAAATATGTGAGAAATAAACCAGTTGATGTTGAATACGGAAACTATATTGTCGATGATTCACAATTCCTGAGTGTTCAAGATATTTCATGAGCCCATTGTTGATGGCTTTTTCCATGACTTTCAAGTTAACAGATAGCAATGCTATTTTCGGTACTAGTTATACTCAAAATAGGAAAAAAATATCCTACCTAGCAACTGTGACCGATTGTAATCATCAAGGATTTTGGGAACACGTCTTTCAAATTGATTTCCATTCAAGTTTCACCTTGTAGGTACCTTCTCCAAAATGAAACTGCAATACTGCAAACTTGTGCAGTTGAAGTGAAGGCTTACACTTATGGGTATGAAATGGATGGGGCTGCAAGCAACTCTTGATTTTACTAAGGGCAACAAACAACCCTAGAAACAACCGCACAATTGGTTAGCTTATTTGAAATGCCATATTATACACAGAATCTTCAAATCTGAAAAATGGGACAAAAAAAACTACAGATGATGTAGAATAGCAACTGAAACAACTGAACATGTATATACACAAACTAGTTATAAAAGATGACACTGGAAAAGTAACAAAAGACGACAAGGATTCAAGCAATCACTTTCCAATTACATCTTATCTATAAATTATATCAGTGTTCTTGTGGTATGAACATTTCAGAAAAGGACTATATATCACTTTGTTGTGTTTGGCTCTCGACTCTAAACCGAAAACAATTACCGTTTTATCTGTATTTATCAAGATCTCCAATAGGCCAGAAGAAATAGACAATCAATTCACAATAATTCCAAAAGTTTTCAAACTTCGGTAAAGTGAATGTTACATCAAGATAGTAATCAAAGTTAGTTTGCAACCTCTTCCGAAGTACGCGACATTGTCAAAATGGCAATTAACTTGAATTTTGCTGTATACTCGTTCAAAAAATTCCAAAAATTATGCAAACTTGGAGTAGTATTGAATATATTATATCATATCACGAATCAAGTTTGCAACCTAGTCAAGTGTACGGAACATTTTTTTTTATCGACCTATAATGTTATCTTTGATATACCATAAGAGAAAATTCAAAAGTTCTGCAAACTTGGCAGATAAATCGGAAAAATACTACGAACAGTTGTGCATATTTGCAACCTTTTACGTTAACCAATATATATATTTTTTTTTAATTCGTGGTAATTTTATGATCAAGGTGATCTCGAAATATTTACAAAAGTTTCAAAACTTTGTTACAAAAATTTGATTTTTCAAAATTGCATGAAGTTCCGGATCGTGTACAAGGTTGCAAATTTGTTAATGGATCAGAATAGATGTTTTCAAAATTTGCAACAAAGTTTTCAATACTTTTGCAATTATTTCGAGACCAATTGATCAAAAAAATTGCCACGAATTGAAAAAATACGTTCCGGTCAACGTAAAAGGTTGCAAAAAATTTGCACAACTCTTCGGAATATTTTTCGGATGTATCTGCCAAGTTTGCAGAACTTTTGGAATTTTCTCTTATGGAATATTAAAAACAAAAACATTATAGGTCGATAAAAAAAATGTTCCATACACTCGACTAGGCTGCAAACTTGATTCGTGATATGAAGTAATATATTCAGTTCTAGGTACTACAAGTTTGCAGAAATTTTCTCAACGAGTATTGAATATTTATGTACCATTCACTTGACCAAAGTTTGCAAACTTTTGGATTTATTCTTAAATTTTCAATTTTTCATGTCTATGTCTACTGGCCTACAACACGCTTTGAATTTGCGAAACTGTTCTCTCATTTTCCTAATAGCTCGTTAATTTGGCACCACCTCGCTTATTGTCGGAATGATATATGACTTTTTCCCCGAATCACTCCTGTGAAAAGTTATATTTTGTTTTCGTGAATAACATGAAAGAAGTCACAAAACTGTCTTGATCTTATCCAAGTTCAACGATTAAGGAAAATTTGCTGCTCGATGTCGAACGAAAATTGGTTCATCTGGTCGAGAAATTGTGCTATTTCTGTACTAAGTAACAGTTTAAAACATATTTATTTTAGTACTGTTGATTGACAACGACTAGAAATGTGTGATAAAACAGACTTGAATTGGTTACATCACATGCAAGTATTTTTAATTAACTTCTTATGTTTTATATACAAACGCTGTCGGCTTGTTTAATGGTTTGCGAGTTTGCGACCCAATGATAAACTAAATTTTTATTCTCGTTCATGGAGTGTCATTATCTTGATTGAACTTGCCGGTGAAACATGTTCTCGTTCTTGTCGATACAACACAGCGGTTCTAAAACGGTGTTCTACTGTACTGACATTTCTGATTTTCAAGAGGTCCCAAAAAAATTTTTTTTGAAAAAAATATTTTCGACATATCATTTCTTCCAACTAAATATAGTATCCTCAAATAGTTATTTTTGTGAGGTTTGTGAACAAAAGAGGTTTAAAAACTTGCCTGCGAGAATAGAAGAAATCTACATCAGAATTAAATGCTTGTCTGTATGTCTATGTCTATAGACATCCAGAACTATATCGAAAATTGGATATCTATTGGACGCCTGTGGTCTTCCTATAAGAACAAGAACTATTTCCAAGTACGAACTCATTTGTTGATAAGTAGAAGGCCAGGTAGCGTTCCAAGCCATTTATGCTGCTGGTCGTGTAGTTTTAAATCCTTCAGACTATTCATCTGATTATCCGAAAAAGTGCTAGGAATCGCACGTTAAGAGGTAAGACCTCGTTAATCCTTGGCTCGCACAAGTTTCGACATTTAAGGGCTACCCTCTCTGGAAAACAACAATTCGCCCCAGATAAAACCGCTTCGGTCCTAACTCCAAACATACCAGAAAATTACAGCAATAAAGAAACTTAGAGATGAATAGGAAATATACAATCAGCAAGAGACGCCATCACCAGAAAGACGGCTGTGAAAGAGAACAGAGATCCTCTTCCACGTTACATTCTCGGCGTATTCAACTAAGTAATGCAAAGTCACAATTATAAAATCTGGCAGAAGAATCTCGAAAGCACAAACGTTAGAGATGGTGCCAGACATCTTCGAAGGAGGCAAGAGGACATCCCAGCAGTGGGAAACGCTCAAGACAGGCGATGACGAAACAAGAAAGTTTAGAAATGCACCTACCCTTTCAAAAAGTTTCAAAAAGCCATCAAGAGGTTCCCCAAGAGCAAGACACCTGGTATGGACAAGATCGATGCGGTTCTGCCAAGGAACCTCCCAAAGAAGTCCTTCGTGTAATTATCATACATCAACAGCATAATAAAATGGCAGTAGTACCCGCAATACATCAAGCAAGCAGAGGTCCCTATCTTAGAACCGACAAAATCCGACGCAAGTGTCGAGAGTTACCTCCCAATCTCGCTGCTCAATGCGATGATCTGGGGAATCTAATACCTAAAAGATCAAGGGAACACGAGTTAGTGCGGTACCTAGAGATACAGCTGGAAAGAGGATTGACACTTAGTGAGCATGTCAGCTTGTCAATTCAACGATCTGCGGCAGCTGTTAAGAAGACATACCCGTTGAAAGACAGCAGTTCCAAGCTAGCAATGGAGGCCAAAGTGTCAATCAATAAGCAGGTCATCAGACTAACGATAACAAATGCTTATCTAGTTTTCTGCAACATTCCCAAAACAAAGATGTTGTGTTTGGAAAGGATGTACAACAAAGTAATCCGTATATCGATAGACAGTGACAGATTAATTCGGCTAGATGCGTGCATTGAGGGTGCTAGCCAATATTCCATCCATCGAGGAACAGTCCGATGAATTCTAGAGATACTTTATCGTTAGACGTCCATTGACTACGGATATAACAGCAGTCAGAGCTCATCACCAAGACAGGCCAAAAAAGCAAGATGGGCTCATTAGATATCTTCAACGAAAATCCAAAAGACGAGTGTTGAACCACTCATGAAACAATGAACTTTCAAACCCGGTTTTTTCGCTCTTTTTTTCGAGGCCACTGAAAGTACAACAAAGATTGGTTCTGATTGCCTGACGTTTCACACATAATCCAGCCTACATTGCGACTTGCACCAGCAGCATCTTTCTAGGCGTGGCCTGGTTTTGCCGCCCTTTGAAACAAGTAAAAGTTCAGGATAAAAAACTTTATCACCAGCTAAATGCAATATTATACCCTCCTAACCCCTCTGTGGCTTAGTGATAGTATTATGGTTTTTATGGCCCTTGATATGTCTTTCTAATCTTGTATGATAGTATAGTCTAGTGCCTGAATTGTAGATAGTGACTCATAGGTTGTACGGTTCATAATTCACATGGAGCAGGGCAAGAAATGGAATAGAAATCAGCTAGGTACTTAGGTTTTAAATCAAGTTTTTCTTTGCAACTTTCTCACATCCCCGCACTGTCAAATCCTGTGAAAACCTAAAAATGTACAATGAGTCACTAACTACAATTTAGTTAGGAATCAGACCATGGTGTATGTCACAACAAAGGAATAGGTTCGAGTCATTTTGTCCGACGAGATCAATTTTCATGGAGAATATGACTCCACTCGTTTCGGTCCACGCCTCAGCTGCAATATAGTATCACTTCCAGGCTAATCGTGAAGAACATTCACGTACTTTTTGGAGTAGGTTTAGATATCCAATTCGTAAAAAAGGGTTTAGCGAAAAATTTTTGTCTGGGAGAAATATGCGAAATTGAGTCAAGAAGAAAAGGTTATCTGAACAATGTTCATGCATTTCTAGTAAATAATTTTTTATTCTCTTCTTTCCACCATTTCTTTCTCATTTGTTCTCTACTTCGGTTGGTACGATAATGACCCTATGAAGATAGCAACGCCCTTGTAATAGAGAACGAATTGAAAACTCAACCAAACATCTATTGACAGTCGTAACTTCGAGAAAGAAAAGTTTGTTTTAATGATATAACCAAGATAATGTCAAGTAGTGCTGCACTCCCTCGTACAGTTTGCATGTACCTACTCCGATAAAGTTTTTTCCCATGGAGGTGAATATAATAATACAAATTATTGTCATAGTTTCCGCCCACGCTGTCTTTTACTACTCAAAATGGACAAGGAAATCATTATATCTCGAGGGGACGTATTGTTCAACGTATAATAAACACCTCAAACGTCCTTCGACAAAAGACATGAGCTTAAAGTGTTATTAGCAGACAGGTGGGCGAGTCAAGAAGCGGCAGAAAAGATATACGGTCTCTTGAACTGGAACGTTACTGGAACAATGAATGTGCGCTTCAGAATATCTCAGGTGCAACGATGACTTAATTAATTCGCGCTTGACTTGACTCTAGGAACAATTAATAGAAGTGTACCAAGGAACCGTCTGAAGAGCCCGTTACACGGCGTGTAGAGTGTCGCCCCTGACATGTGAACTGACACTCCACGCGTCGTGAGAATGGTGCGGCGTGCCAAGTTTCCTCTTCACCGACAATCGACGGGACCTGACTGACACTCCGGTGTGGCACTCCGCAGTTCACATGCCAGGCGTGTCACTTCCCACGCCGTGTAACGGCCTCTTAAAATTTACACAGTTCAAAGGAAACACGACGCGTGCAGAATGGCGAGACTGGGGTGCACACATTGCGCGTAGGTTCGTCGGTTGTTTAGTAGTCAATTTAGCTTTAGCGGCGCGAACCACACCCGCACTCCGCAGTCCACATGCCAGGCGTGTCACTCATCCTCACGTCGTGTAAAAGCCTCTTAAGCACGCGCGACGTGTTTGGGGCCTCGACGCGAATCGGAGTGACCGTAACGTTGCGAGTGCTTTGAAGACACGTGTATTATACGCTATTTTTTATTATGCCTTCATCGTGACTTCAGAATCAATGCTGGAAATTAATTTTAGATCGGGATATGTTTCTTATACTTTTCACATCTAATCAAGCATTCATGGATATCTGATGTCACGTATTCTTTACATCACGGCTCATTCGACATCTCATATTACAAAACTGAGAACTTACTTACTTACCTAGCAACAACCTTTATAGCACGGCCTTGATGATTGCTCCTTGGGAACCGGGGCTAGAAAGAATAGATCCCAGGTGGGTCCTGTCTGTCGTAAGAGGCGAATACAAGCCACACCCTCAAGGGAAACCAAAGCTGAGAACTCTGGAACAACGTCGAGGACGCCGTCCAGAAAAACCCCAAGGGATAAAACACCCAAGTGCAGAGGTGGGCACCCCGAAAAAAGGAACCATTAGAGGCACCAAAGGTAACCCCAAGTACAAGGTAATAAAGGAGTTCAAAGGGACCCCTGTAACCATCTCCCAAGAGCACGCTTTTAAGTAGAACCGAAGCAGGGACCTATGGAATACATTTGAGGGCGCAGTCCAGAAAAACCCCAAGGGTACCTCTGATATGAAAAAACCCAAGTGTAGAGGTGGGCACCCCGAAAAAATAAACCACTAGAGGCACCAAAGGTAACCCCAAATACAAGGTTATAAAGGTGTTCAAAAGGACCCCTGTAACCATCTCCCAAGAGCACGCTTTTAAGGAGAACCGAAGCAGGGACCTATGGAACACATTCGAGGGGATCATCAGACCAGAGAACCTCCAAGGGTGGCTCTGAGAGGGCAAACCTTGGTGCGGAGGTGGGCACTCCAGAAAAGGGAACTGAAGGTACCACTCAACACAATTTACAGAGGAACTTTCAGGACCCCTGTAACCACCTTTCAGGGGAACCGAAGCAAGTACGTATGGAACCTATTGAAAGGGAGACTGAGCCATCTGTTCCGAGGGCGCCGAGAGGAATGCCCTAGGGTACCTCTGAGATGGCAAATTTAGGCGCGGAGATTGGCATCCCGGAAAAGGGAACCGGAGGAACTGGGGGTACCCCAAACACAACTCAATAGGGAAACTTCGCAAGGGACTACCGAGAATACTGCTGAAGGAACCCACAGAGGTGCCTCCCAGAACATGTAGGTGCACAATGGGTCCAAACCGAGAGGCCTACGTACATAACATCAATTCATTACATAAAACTACAGAAGGAATGTGGAGTCAGTCACTGAATCGCAAATGGCAACAACGCTTGAACTCTTTAACACGATAAAACGTCTGATAAATTGTCGGGGAATTTCTACTCAGTACTCATAACAGGTATAAGCAAGTTATAGTGGAACCATTTGAAATTTTTCGTTGCTTATAACTATATCTAGTCTGGTTCACAAGGACAGGCCTCTAGAGGACGTTTGATTCTACGTACGTGCTGTAATGGAAATTTAATTTTCAATCCGTTTTTTCACAAAAAAAATGTCAAAAATGTCCCAAAAATGCAGTTACTTTGAAGCAATTTTTTGGGAAGATGAACAAATAATTTCAAAAAAACATTACAGCACGTACATAAATCAACGTTTTACCTTTCTTTTTATACCAAATTCATTTCGATCGGATAAAGATTGCTTCAAATTTCAATGGAAGAGAAATACCACTGCAGTTACTTTGACTATCCATGAAATTAATATTGAGGTCCTGCCGCAGATATAGCTACGTAGAATCAAAAGTCCTCTAGAAGCCTACCCTTGTTTGAAATCCGTCGAACCGTTTTTGAGTTATCGACTCTTTTACCCTAAAAAACGGCCGAAATATGATCGCGCTTATGGCCTCTTAAACAAAAACAATTATTTAAATTAATGACATATGAATATTAAGGAATAGAAGAATTCTGGTAGTTTCTTGAATACATGAATAAACAATAAACCACCGATAAAAAGTTTATGGCAATTTTTCTATTAGTTATGGTTCTATTAATAATTAACATATTTTAATAACATGTTGAGCATAACATAAAAACCCTGATAATTGTTAAATCGAAATTTCATTTATTTATTTTTCAAAATCTCAAGCAATGATCGCCGCAGCAAAAAATTGAAGAATTTGGGATATTTGAATTTTTCATAAACAATGTAAGAATTGAAAATAAAAAAAAACGATCGATTTTTTTATCCAAATAAACGATTTTTTGATATTTCAAACCTTTTTACTAAGTGTTTAAATAATTGTTATTAACAAACGTTGTTATAGGACAATCCCAGTTTTTATTGGAAACCTATTGAAACCATTAATAAAAATGATGATTTTTAAGAAAATAACGGTTTTTCAAAAGAAAATTATTGCTTAGAAATGCATTTTTCACTTCTAAATTTTTGTATGTAAATAGGGCAATCGTTTTTTCTTCATAATTCAATCTTTAATATTCTGAAGAATTTTATTTCAATGATTTTTTATTTGTTTACTTAATAAACAAATTGAATAATTTTTTGTTAGGTAGACATTCAAAAAATCTACTAGGACACCAAATTTCATGAATAAATCTCCATTTCCAGGTCATCATTCTTATTTTTCAAGGTCAAAAATCTAAAAACTGGATTCGCGACATTTTCAAATGGTTCATCTGTAAAAAAAATCATAAGATGATAAAATTTGAAAAATATGTTAATGGAATTTCGGGAAAATGTCATTTTATCTCATAATTTTTATTAACAGATTTCAATGAAATTATAGTCAGTGATATTTCGAGACACCCTTCCTTAATCAAGGATTGGTGTAGTCAAAGTTTTGAATAAAGTTCTGAAATTGAATTGGTGGGTTAATTAAACGGCATATTTTCAAATTTTATTCCCTTATAACTTTTTTAGTAATTGACGCATTTCAACGTCATTCGCATATGAACCATTTGAAAATGTCGCCAATCTCCTTATTATTTTCTCTAAATCTCTTTTCATTTTATATTTCTGCGTTCATGTAAATTTCCCATCACAGTACTAAGAATAAGAAAGATTGAAAAACACTCATAAAAATAAGACACCATCGCAAAATACCCCCTTAGGATATAGCAGTAACAAGTTTTTTTCGGGTTTTCCATTTGTACTTAGACACAATTGGTTGCAAATTATCAAGGCAGTATTGATAATAATTGGCGTTTCACTACGTTCAAAATAATTATCTCAAATGGAACTTATAATGAAATAACAAACAAGTTCAGTAAACATTATCAGGTAAGCTAGTTAGACGGCGCCAGCATTTTTTTATTTGCACGTATAATATTCAAATTTAAAGCAAAGTGTTATCTATACAGGATAATGTCGGCGACTTAATTGTTTATGTATAATGATTGCGATGACTATAAAAGACTTGCTATTCCGAAGTAAACTGCCTGAAAAAAGTTATCAATTTTGCAAATATTGAATAGATACTCGAAAACAAGTTTGAATTACTTAAAAATCTACAACTTACATAAACTAAAAACTTGGCTCACCCTTCAATATTTACACTGGAACTGTAAATAAACATTTAGAATACAATATGCCCATGAACCGGTCATAAATATTTGACTTAATATTTTTTTTGACGGAGTTTATTCAATTTTAGTGTAATCGCAAGGTCGAGAGGTCAGAAAATATTTATATGAAAATGAGTTTTACTGGTTTAATCGTTTCATTCGTGATAAATTAGTTTTGCAATACTCCTCACAAGTTTCTACGTCATGTTTATAAATAAAATTTTATAATGTACTGTTGGTATGATAATTTCGTTTCTTTCTCAGATAAAATTTATCTCAAAAATCGGTAAACACTGAACAATCCTCTTCGTTTCTTGGATAAATTCAAAACTTGAATAGTTTTATATTAGATATTTTTATTGCTCAATTGTTGTTTCCGAATAAACCGGCTGCACTCATACGCGCAACCCTCAGAAGTTTTCGAGATACCAGGAAAGACAAGGGCCTTGCCTTTTAACGTGAAATGCCAAGGACTTTGCCTAGTGCGTGAATTGCACACAAAACTTGAAAATAAATAAATTCACCCGTGGATGTTTGATATTAATTTTTACGCACATATTTTAGGTTACTGTAGTTCTATAGATGACACTGTATGATTTATTATTTTCCGCCAGTACGTGTAGTGTAGTTTTAGACACACCATTCTCTTCAACAAGCGGCATAAAGCTGACCATGTGAGAAGCAAGGAGTGTCCAGAGTTTGGCCTAGGTTTGATCATTGTAAATGCCAACTTTAGAGGAAATTGCATCCTCTTAAATTGAATTGACAAATTATTGGGAATAATTGGGAACACGCTCTCTTCTTGATCTGTTTCAAAGTAAGAATGGTGGCCTTCATGATATTCCTCGCCAGTTCTGTTGTACGTAGCCTGATGGTGCCATCGCAAAATCTTGGTGCATCAAGATTACGCATCAGCAGGACTGGTAAACGCCAACATTTAGCTTCAGTTTATGGGAAGGTACGTACACCTGTTAATTCCAAGGTGTCTGGAAATTCTATAGGGGAAGTTGTACTGTCATGACTGCTCATCATCGTCGCTATTGATGTTTATATTTTGTATTCGCCGATTAACTCTTCCAATATATCTTTGTTAATGTAATTGACTCATTTTTGGCGAAGTCACGGGCAGAAGCTAATTTCAATCTAAATTTATAACAATCGTTGTAATTTAGCAGGATAAGAAATATCCAATGTGTTAATCCAGAAATCGCCTTTTTGTTTTTTCTCCCACAATTTTTTTATAATGTAGGTATTGTCATCGGAATTATGAATAACTGCTGAAGGTAATGAAAGCGTGTTAAAAAAAACAAGCTTTATATAGGTATACGCAAACTAGTTAGTTTATGTTAAAATAAAAAAAAAACTACAATTATTGAATGTTTTTGTTATGTTATGGCATTAAAGTTTTGTAAAGTTGATTCATGCAATGTTAATATTAGGATTTGTTATATTTTTTACCATGTTCTGGTTCCCACGAAGACAAAAATCATGTTATGTTATGGTAATTAGGATTGGAAAAAGTTCATATTCTCATACAGGGAGTGAGGGCTTTTCGAGACCTTGTATTGCACATTAACACAAAGCTGTGTGTATAAAAAAAACTTCCACACATCAAAACCCTTTTAAAGCATTAAAACTTTGATGCATGAGAAGAAATTTTCTTATTTTGTTTTATGAACACATGGAACCGAATACCGTTGGGTACATTATCCCATTCATTTAGCCTGATAAACAAATACCCAGGAAGTGTATGCCTTCCATTTGGTGTTCAAAATTCTGAAGAAGTTGTACACTATGAATCTTTGATATGGAGTTATCTAGTGTGAATCCGCCATATTCACAAATCACTCGGAATTTTCGCACTGCTCTACTAACCCAGAAGTTTTATCAAACTATGCCCTAGTGACCTAATAATGGAACTATGATAAAAATTTTATTTTGATTCGGAACTGTTGATAAATCAGTGAAATATCCAAATGGAAATGAACGTCGCCGCCAGGTGATAAATTTAGATGTTAGGTCATTATTTGCTATCGAATCCAGTCAAAACACTGGCGCCGCCGGTCGTCTTTACGATCATTAAAAATTTCTAATAAAAATGTGAGCAATGCTTATTGCCATTTCTATTTTTGGATCACAATAAATCTGTGGAAACTACTGAAAAATGTGTTGAAATGCAATGGAACCCGCCATACATACAATTTTTATTTGGCGATCCAAAAATTTTTTATGGGATATAGGAAAGAGAAAAAATACCTACCGATCTTCATACAAATAGAAACTGTTTCTTTTGATGACATGCTTGTAAACTCAAATAAATGATACCTACAAGTATATACATTGAGATTTCGTGCAACATAATACGATGTCAATATTTCAATAAATAGAGGATATCATATCGAAAATTATTTGAATGATGAGACGATGATGTACCAATGGAATGTAAATTGAAAGAATTAAATAAATCAATTCATTGAGGATCTCTTTGATATTCAAAATCCGAATGTTCATTGGAGGACAAAGAAAAATAAATTGTAGGTAAGTAAGTACTTCACTCTTAGATTTTCAAAAAAACTGACTGTGATGTTTGGCTCCAATTGTTCAATGAAGTGAATGGAGTCTCGGACGTCTTAACCTTTCCAACATATTTTGCAGCATATCCGACAAATGCATACAGCCATATAGAAGGTATCACCAACCTAATTGGGAAAATTCTGAAGAAGGAAGAAATAAATGAACACCGTCTTTAAACCAACGAAGAAAATATCGAAAAAGGCATCAGAAATCCACTCAAATCAGCAGGAGTTTACAGGATTCCGTGGAACTATGTTAAGATATATATTGGACAAACGAAGAGGAGCATTGGTACCTGCCTAGTCGAGCACAAGCGGAGTTGTCGATTGGGACAAACCGAGAAGATCCTATTCGAATCGAAAACACCGAGAGGCTAGGGACGTAGAATCGTTATTCAACCAGAATGTATTCAGAAGCCATTAAAACAAACAAACATGAAGAAAATTTCAATAGAAAGGAAGAGAGAAAATATTAACCAAAGATCTAGCACACATCACTGAAAGCCGCTAAAACGAAGCAGTGTTACCCAAATTGCTCAGAAAGTGCGTGCCGAAACAACATTACAAATGACGTGCCAAGAACGACAGCTCCAGTTTCAGTTGATACTTCGACCACGCCGCTGAAGATATGACTGCACTCACTGCAGCAGTTGCTGTTGAAACGTTCCAAGATTTTTACCAAAGAAGACCACCGCAAAAGCCGGACACCAACCATAACATTGACGCTAGCCGTGAAAGCCCACATTCCTAAACTTAACATAACTTGTCGATCAGCTATTATAAGTTTCTCAATGAGCGCCAACTATCACCACAATATTAAAAAAGTTCTTCATTTGTTACATACTTTTTAAGACACGCTGTTTCAAGTTCAAAACACCACTATAAATATTGATTGAAAGTTTGATTTTCTGGAGGAAATTCGATTCTTGACATGCTTTTTGGGTTTGTAACCTGCCACAATCTGAAAATGAAAAAATGTCAGTCCAAAGAAATCTGTACAAGTGTAGAAGGGCAAATTAATTAATTTGCCCGATAAGTTACTGCGTTCACAAGACTGCTGTCTTGAATGAAATTAATTTTTGTCAGTAACGTATCCTACACTGAATTTGCATATCTGAGATCAAATTAACAAAGAATACTTCTCTTTTTTGAAAAAGGTTGACGTTTCGGAGGCTGTATCTGCCTCCGTTATCAAAATTTGCTGAAAAGACCCTGAAAACTGTATTTGAATTGCGGTTTGGAAATAACAGGATCTTTCTTTGACAAAGGCAAATGAAATCTGTCATACATTCTTTTGATTGACATTGCTATCTTGATACATAGGGTGTTCGGTATCAATCAATCACCATTCTATTATTTCTTATTTTATCTCTGAGGAGAGATAACCAGGTGCGGTCCATTTCGATGGAATTTGTTGAAAAGTAGTTGTTCGATAAAAGAATGCACGCAGTTTCCTTTAACTTTCTTTTTTCTTGATTTGATTCTCTCAATAAAATTTTGGTATTATTCCATTCCATCATATGATCGCCATCAGATGTTAGAATATGTTCGGATATCTTCGATTTTTGTTGTAACTTTTATGTTCTTCCTTACACACAATCAATGGTCTTGATGTTTCACCTATATCCATTTTATCTTGTCAGACAAACCCAAAAAATCATGTCAAGAATTCAAAACACCACTTCTTACTTTTCGTCGTTTAACTTTTTATCGAAAATTTCTCATTTTTGCCGACTTCTTCGCGCGCAACTGAAAGTAGCTACACGCGAAAATTTCGGCAATTTTTCCGACCCGCGTATTTTGTCTGCACATAACCTCGATGTCGGTGCAAAACATTTCGAGTACGTGATGTAACCGGCCGGCGCAGCGGCAGCGGCAGCGGCACGGTCGGGTCGGTCGTAATCTTGGCGCCAGCCAGCGGTGAACTCGTAATTTCTATTTTTATACGCGTCGTGTACACCGTCGAACACATCTCTCGGCTATAGTATTGCTGCACCACAACAGATATTCGACACCGAATAGCACTCCCATCTCCGTATTACATACAATGTCGTATTGTAATTTCCTCGGCGGCTTCGGTGTCTCCGGCGAAGGCTGTTGTTGTGGGTACGCGCAATACTTCATGTGCAATTGATCAATATTTGCGAAACAATCCGGATTCGAAATTCCGAGGCTTATGAAAACGATAACAATATTACCTTGCTAGAACTAAAAATCATTTGAACTGGTAGCATAACAGTTGATATACATCAGCGAACTCTCAGATAATTTTTGAGCTGATTAGGTAGGTATGAAGGTATTTGAGGGTTCAGTGATTTCTACTTGGTTATCAAACAAGATGATGATCTCTTGTTTGTGACACTTTCTATCAATGTTGAACTTGGCGCATTGTTTAAATGAAATTTAGCAAAGTTGACACATGATTCCCATAATATACCATAAGTTCTAATCCAGTACAATTGGGTTTTGAGACGAGGATCGATTGTAGTTATCGTTTCAGAAGACTCCTACCTTCCCATGCAAATATAATATGCGAGTATTTGAGTACCTGGAATGTGTTTTGCCCGACTTCACGGAGATGTTTGCGGATGATCCGAAAATCATGAATAATTTACTGAATATGGATTTATTGTACTGAAGCAGCAATCCATACCTTCCTTGAACTATGCAACAATTTCAAAGTAGTGTGACAGGTCCCACTTACACATGCCAAAGAAAAACTTTGTTTTACTCCTGCCTCATATTCAACTTACCCATAAAACCGGCATTCTCTTTAGTAAATGTTGAAATTAATCGTTTATTCATATCCTGCGTATATGTTTGTTTAATGACACTGTTGTTGAGAGCAAACTTCAAGCTTGAAATCACATTCTTCATTTTTTATGTAAGATGTGTATGAGCGATTATTTTCAACATCTACTGAAGAAACTGCCGGGATTGTGGGTGAGTTGAAAACTGAGGCAGGAATAAAATCCAGTTTTTTCTTTGGCATGTATAAGTGAGACGAGTCTCGCTAGTCTAAAATGGTTCAATATGGTCCAAAGAGGGTACTGATTCCTGCTTCAATATAATTATTTCATATCAACTAAATCATCCATGACTTTCGGATCCTCCGTATATATCGTAGAAGGGTTATGTGAAGTAGGACAAAATACATTTCAGGTACTCAGCTACTCACATGTTATATTTGCATGAGGAACTAGAAGTCTTCAGGAACGATATACACTTTTTCTTTTCTTTCCACCATAATTTTTAGCAAAGTTATGAGAAATCTTATTTTTGGCCGCCGGAACTAGCAGTGGCGGATTAATACGAACCTGAAATTTGATATCGGAATTCAATCAGGTTTTCTGAGAAAACGAGCGCATTTTGTGAGAAATTACTAAGCATATTTCTTGTGCAGAATTGAATTATCTTACGCCTTGTTGAAATTATATCTTGATAAATCTTATACCGAAACAACAGCAAAAAAAATTGTAATTTTTTCAAATACAAATTTTTTTGGGTTTCACCCCTGATATTTTGGTAAACAATTTTTTTTTCTGACAATACATGAGTTCTACGATTCATTTTCCACTTGTGCTTACATTTGTCTGTGGTTACTGTTCTATTGGAGGATATGGAGAAATGAAATGACATGAGACGCTCACATTATGTATTTCCTCCGTTTTCTTAACCGTACATTAATTTTGCGTACTGTACGTTCGTTAGAATGATTCCTAAATAAATTGTGTTTTTTATTAGGCAGATCATTATCTTTATAGAGTGAGTGGGTAGAAAATAATCTTTCTTTTTTCTTTAATATGATTTTAATTAATATATTTTGTGCTAATGTCTTTAATAATTGTAGAGTGGTAATGAAAGCACCACCCCCATGCATGCGACTATACAGTAGATTGATTCAGCGATATTATTATAACATCTAAGAATTTTATCGAGGATATTTTTTTTTTCTGAACTTGGACGGCTCAGGTTGATCAATTCTTGGGAAAAAAGTTATATACATGTTTTTCTCCACAGCCGTTACAGATTTTAGATGTCCTGCCATACCATGATGCTCACTGCAATTTTCTCATACAATATGGGAATATATTTGGGTAAAAAATCCATCAGAAAACAACTACTTTGCTGGTTAATATCCACGACGAACGTTGAATTACATCCAAGGAATTTCCGTGCAGAGATCCTACAATTGCTAGTTGCATGGAAAATGTTAATTGAAACGTTCGGACCACCTATAGATCGATTTCTGAGTTCTTGCCCTCATCAGTATAGGGTAGGTCTCTGCAGACAATAACTAATGTCTGCAACAAATGATCCAATTATCAATCCATGTCAAGGCAAAAGCTGAGACACCACCCGTAGATCAGTGTTGACCAAACTACGAGCGCCATCTCAACCTCAGCCCAACTAATCTATATCTACTTGTTCACAAAGAACGAACGTATCATACCAGAAAATAATCTATTACTTAACAATGAGCTGCTTATCAAGTTAGAAACTCGATGTCCTGCCATACCAGGATGCTCACTGTAATTTTCCCATACAATATAGGATTATATTTGGGTAAAAAATCCATCAGAAAACTACTTTCCTGACTAATGTCACGACAAACGTTGAATTACATCCAATGAATTTTCGTGCAGAATTCCTATACAAGGCTATCTCTGCAATTGCTAGTTGCATGGAAAATGTTAATTCAAACATTTGGAAATATGGTATTAGCCAGTAAAGAGGTTGTTTTCTGATGGATTTTTGACCCAAATATATTCCTATATTGCAGTGAACATACTTTTGTCATCCTATGGCAGGACATCTAGTTTCTAACTTGATAAGTAGCTCATTGTTAAATAATAGATTCCTTTCCGTTATGAATGATAACATTCTCACTCTCGATCGTTCTTGATATTGAACAAATATTCCACAACACTTGCTGTCTTGAGCATTTTGCGTGTATTTCATTCCATCACTTGGTAAGGAATGCATATTCTAACTCTGTTGTAGCCATAATAACGTTAGCCTTGACTGGCATCATGGTGACAAGATATGAATTGAATGTCAAAATAATTTTTCGTAGGCTTTTCATTTGATTATATGTAAAATTTGTGATTGTGGAGAAAGCATAGTCTGTTATTCAGTTAGAATGAAAATTCGAGATTCTCGGTGTTCTTCACCTCCCACTCGCCTTTTAATGTATCGGATTAAGATTTAATTTTTTTCTAGCATGCGGTGTGGCACTAGGGGTCGGCATAAAGCTACTCTTGATCTCAATTGGACTCACGTACGGTGTCCTCTCTCAGGTTTGTTTTAGTTACGCTGTAGTTGAATATAATTCAATGCCCGTCGCGGTATTAGCATAATAATTTGTTGAGTTTGTTACAATATTCATTATAGATAATCACCTGCCAACATAGATCATGTTTCGATAAAAAATTGTCGGCTTCAAGAGATATAAGAAACTTCTTATAACAGATAGGTATTCAAACATTGAATAATATTGCCACCAACTCATTTCTGTTTATCCATTCCTGACGCGTGTAACGCTGCAGTATGAATGCATTCGGCATCGCAGTGGTGGGCGATGTCGAACCTAAATCAAGGTGCGCCCTGCCCGGCGACGTTGTCACGTTGTCATGTGTCCTTCCAGCGGCCTTCCGCTCTGTCGCGCTATAGATAAGGCGGCTGTGGCGCCGGGCGCTAACCTTATTTTTATTTGTTTTTTTTTTGGGTTTAGACTTATCTATATTAATAAGATTACCTCCGCTCTATCGCGCTCAGACGTAACCGACTACGCAATGGCGACAACGATAACAATTTTAATAATCAACGCTACACAGCATTGAGGGTCAAACGATTTTGATATTTCGGCGGACTTAAATAGCGCAGTTATCGACAGAGGTCGATAAGTCCAAGTTGCAGTACTGTTTATTCTGTGAAACCGACAGGGATAGCAACATAACATAATGTTTTCATTTTGTACAAAAACATGTTATAAACTAGAGTATATGCACAAAATTTCGTCCTACTGTAGAAACACTTATGAGAATCAAAGCCCTATGCGAATAGGGAAAAAACATACAGTGTGACCCACTTAAGACCGGAGCACCCTCATAAAATCTACATTTTCCAACCGATTGGAATGATTTTTTTTTTAGGTAGATATTCAAAAGCCTACTGGGACAGCAAATTTCATGAATTAATCTCCATTTCTGGGTCAACTAATTCGATTTTTCAAGGTAAAAAATCTAAAAAAATTACTAAGGATTTTTTTAGAAAAAATCTGACTACACCACTGGATTCGCAACATTTTCAAATGATTCAAATGTGAATTACGTTGAGATGCGTCAAAAAATAAAAAAGTTAAAAGAGAATGAAATGTGAAAAATTTGCCGTTTAATCAACTCACCAAGTCAATTTCAGAATTTTTATCAAAATTCAGAATACACCACTGTATGCAGGACGTCTTGATATATCATTGGACAAATTTTCATTGAAATCTATTCATAAATAAGAAAATAATGAGACAATAAAATTTTAAGAGAAAATTGTCATTTTGCATCATAATTTTTTATTTTTTTTATTTATCAACATATTTCTATGAAATTAAAGTCACTGATATTTCGAGACTCCCTGAATCCAGTGGAGTAGTCAAATTTCTGATAAAAGTTTTGAAATTGAATTGGTGGGTTGATTAAACGGCATATTTTCCAAATTTCATTCCCTTATAACTTTTTTTTTTTGATTGACGCATTTCAACGTAATTCATCAAAGAACCATTTGAAAATGTCGCAAATCCAGGGGTGTAGTTAGAATTTTTCTAAAAAAATCGCTAGTAATAATTTTTTATATTTTCTACTTGAAAAATCAGATTAGTAGGCCCTGGAAATGGACATTTATTTATGAAATTTGGTGTCCTAGTAGACTTTTTGAATGTCTATATGTAAGAAAAAAAAATTTCAATCGGTTGCTCCGGTCTTAAGTGGGTCACATTGTATACTGTCCTGTCAGATAGCCAAGTCTCAAAGCCATATTTTCTGGTGAAAGAATTTCAAATAATTTGAAAACATTCTATTTTCTCGATGGTATTATTTGGAACCATGACGTCACAAGTGTCAAATATTGTAAGTATTTCAAAATCACATCGGGAGGATGTTTCAAAAGAGTATGACGCACGTCAGGTGTCATTTTTTGGTTGAAGACGTTGAGTTCAAAAACAAGGAAGATAAATATTTTTTTCTGAATCGTCCAGAGAAATTGAAAACTTGTGAAATGGAGGGTAGGGTGCAAATCCAGCTGAAAGATCTCATATTAACCGTATACAATGCAACTGCAACCCACTCTGGGGAAATGGGTTCTCCACCTCCATTATATGGTTTTTCTAAATTGCCCCCCTCCCTAATGTATATACTGAATGTATTTTTTAACACCCGGAAGTATAGAAAAATTCGTATTCTGTAAAATTGATGGGACTACTTCGGCTGGAATTAAAAAATAAAGAGACATAATTGAAGAATTCATCATCCTCTTCATGGCACTCTTATTGAAAATCATAAATAAAAAGTGTTATTTGGGTTGATAATTATAACAACCTGTGCATTGTGCAGTGTGGTTATGTTATTGTTCGATGTCTGACAACTTTGAAGTTATGTATGACGTAATTCTTTCGAAAAACTAAGACGTAGTTATTAAAATCATGTTATGAAATAATTTCAAAATCCTCTTTCGAGAAAATATGGTTCAAGTATCACTGAAAGCTCTGAAGTTAAACACTTGTGACTCTAAGCTAACTAGGGAATCCAAACAATTCCTGAGACAACTGGCAGAAAACAACTAGATCACTTTGATGTGGGTACCAGGTCACAGAAGTGATAGAGTCAAAAAGAAAGCAGACTGCCTTGTCTAAGATGAGGCAAACACAATTTCCTGACCCCGAACCCCTATGTGGACTTAAAAGAATAATTTCGAAGCTGTGTAACCAATGTAATGAAATCTCACTGGAAAAAACCGCCAGGCTGGTGGTGGTGGCGGAATGCCTAGAGAAACTAAATGAATTAGGTGAAAGCAACACGGTTACCCTCCTATGGGTTCCGGAATAGGAGTGGAGTGGAGGGTAATGAAATGACAGACAAAAGCAAGGGGTTGAAACACCACTTATGTGGCCTAAACCATTCTGCGGAATAAATTCCACACAATACTTCATGAGCTTGAAGAATAAATACATAACAAAATATCCCAATACTGGTTGAATCACAAGGAATGTGGTAACCCATGGTACTAATGGGAAACTACAACTAGAAGACTTCAAATGACTGCAGCAAGAGTAAAAACAAGCTCAGAATACTACAGGAATCTCAACAGGGCACTGCCGGTTGAGAGAAGATCTCAAGAAACTCGAACTAGTCTGAGAAGAAGACATTGCAAGTAAGATGATGAAACCTCTCCACGTTATCTCAGAATGCATTACCCTGCGAAACCCGAGGGTAAGATGCCTCGGAGAATACCAAACAGAATAGGGAAATCTACCTAATTTGAAGCCATTGGTTATCCTAATATCCTAACATCAATGCTGCGGAGACTGAGGTCCTCCTGCAGCTGCACAAGGATAAGCCAATGCATGGGGTCTTCTTCAAAAACATTGAAGACCTTGGTTTATCCAAAAACCTGACCTTTGCTTTCCTCAGGTCAAGTGAGCTGAAGTCGGAGACCGAGGGATTCATAATGGCCTGCCAGGATTGTGTCTTCAACACCCTGGTCTACCGTAGCCGCGTGATGGGTATAGAGGTCCCCGACAGTAGATGCGGAGCATGTCGTGGGGCGCCTGAGACACTTATGCATTTGCTGTAAGTATGTCCAGCATATGCGGTCTCAGCCTATATCCACAGGCATAACACGGCTCTACGAGTGTTGTACTACCATCTACGATACTCGTACGGTATAGACAAGACACAGGTGTTGCCTTATGTCCCGGACGATATTGAGTCCTTTGTGGAGAATCAGAGGTGCCGAATATATTGGAACTACACATTCCCCACCCTCAGTCAAATACAAGCCAAAAACCTGATGTAGTCCTCCTCGACCATCAAAGTAAGACGATTTTCGTCATGGAGTTTTCGGCTCCTGGTAAAACGAACATCGTCCGAAAAGAGGAGGAGAAACGAACTAAATATCGAGACTTACTCTTTGAACTCCGCAGGCTCTAGCCAAACCATTCTGTTAAAATGGTGGTTCTGATTATATCCTTGGTGGAATGATGGACACACTGCTCTCGAACTTAAAAATCATACCGGCTTGCCGTAATATGGCAGAAATCTTAGCCGGACGAATGCAGAAGGCCGTCATCCTTGGTTCACTGTGTCTGCTCAGGGCACAATATTCTCGGACCCAGTAATCGCTTACTCCACGGACGTGGGGAGTAGTTATCTGGGTGAACGATCCAGCGTGCCCTCCGGATGTATCGGGGCTTCGGAGACAGGGCCTGACTGGAACATCCATTTAGGAAAAAGAAAAAAATAATATAATAATTTTTTCATCCAGTATCAGTATTTTTTTTCCTTTTCTACAGGCGTTTCGGTTTTTCATGCACTCTTTCATATGATTTTTTAATAATCCTAAGAAGAATAATCTTCTGGAATAATAATATGTATCTGCGCTTTCGATACTTACTTAAAGCTTCTTCCTGTAGGAAAATCTCTTATCTGTTTTTAAACATTCCTTCCTTTCCCCCGTTCCTGTGTTGTTTCTATTATCAATATTTACCAAAAATATGTTATTTCGTGTGTTATTAATTTTTATAATATTATATTTTCTTCCTGGAATTATAAAATTTTTTTTTTTATAGCCCCCGAAGTCATAATTCGAACAAAAATGTAGTTCGTAGCCACCCACTCTTTTCGTGAATATTAATTCGTCAGAAGAATTTCCAAATAATATCTTGCTTTTCCAATATTTTTCTTAATTGTGACGGCAGCTTTTTTGCGCACTTTTCCGTCATCCCAATTCCCCTGGCGCCAGACACAATAGTTTGTATTACACGATTATGTCGCCTCGAAACCTCAAAAATGTTAGCGACCTCCAGCGAGACGTTAATTATAATTCTCGGCATATATAAAGCATTTAAAAAACAAAGCAAATATATCCGCGGCGTCTGCGTAGCGCCATAGGCGCCACGGTTGTTTTCGTGCAAGACAATACGCACTGAAAATGTTTATTTTTAAACTTCACATGCCGACGAGCACGATCAGAGTACAATATTCGAAACATCTAATTTGGCGCCTCTTAAATTTGAACTTGTCCCCTGCCCCCATCCTTATAAGTGGAGATTGACGCCGAAAGGCGACTGTATGCCGAGAAATAACTCTTGACAGTTCTATGTTTTATAAATCGTATTAGATTTCCAAGTTGAAATTGGAAAACAATGTAACTCAATTGCCAAAAATTTATTGATTGATTAACCGAGATCCATTGCGTCTGCGTCATTTGTCAAATCTGTGTACTTCAATCAGATTGAGAAACTTGCACGAGGAAAAGTCTAAAAATAACGAACGTGTCCAATATCTTATATGATATATGGGTTTGAGTGGCGAGGAGTCGATATCTTTTTGATTTAATATTCCGCCTCCACTCCATACGAAATATCTCATTTCAATTTCACCTTCAATTTCGTACACATCCAGTATATTTTTTTCCTGTCAGGCACCACTGAATTAGAAAAATATATACCAGGCACACCACCAATAAGGATCAGGGATTCTATAAAGCACTGCCAGCTGACGTCACAACATGGCGGTGATCAGCTAGTGAGGGGACAAACAAAGAATTTGAGTTTGAAAAAAAAAATGTTTTTTGTGGTGGTTTGTGGTTAATTATGATTTTTTTGAACTTTACTGATTTGTGATCCTATTATTTGATCATATTTTGAAATACTTTTGTTTTAGCTGAGAAATCGTATAATTTTACTAATAACTTCGCTGTTAGTTTTGCGATCGTTGACAATGAATATCTACTAGTAATACAAAACTTTCCGTCTTTCATAACATCCTCCAATGTTGACTTCAATGTTAACTGTAAATTCCCAGCGTTTTTTTTGTTCTACTAGTATGTCTCTGTACTCCAGCAATTTCTACCTGTCTCTGCCTTGTTTGTATAGAAGGAAATTTGGAAATTTCACGTGCTGGTCTGGATCGGATCGGTTATACCAACCCATAACAGCACAAGTCTTCATGATTTATGTCCTCAAAGATAACTGTTTGTATGAAACCTATCATCATAACAACGTATTGGAAAATCCATGTTTATACCATCTCGAAAGACTTATGCACTCAATTCAGACTATACACAATGAATTAATACTCAATAAAATGCCCATAACGTGTTTTTAGACATTTTTTCGCAAAAAAACCCCAAAAAGGACACGCGTAGTCTAATGGAAAATGGCTTTGTTTGTCCCCCCATCGAATGTTTGACAACTGTCAAATTACGTCACTGACAGTGCTCTATTGTCGGCTGTTACGTCTCGGTCTCTCCTATGAATTCAACTATTACGTCCTCTCACTTATTCTAATTCCATGCGGTAGACGGAGTCCCACCGCAAGTATCCTTTTCCTGTTTTTTGTTCTGGTTCCCGAGAAAAAGAAAATCCTGTAGTGACAACGAACATCGTGAGAGCCAATGAAAAAAAAGTATAAATTGGTGTTCTTCTTGAATTTCTACTGGGAACAACTCCCGAAACATGTCTTCAAAGTGTCGACAAATTGATGTGGGAGTGAGTTCCGCTACTGCTGATTTGTCCGTTTGACCTAATCTACAGATTATCCGATGTTCCTTCAGCCTTGTTTCCACGGACCTTTCTGTGGTTCCGATATAAGTATACGTTTCCGCAAATGCACGGTCTGCTCTCAGCTGATAGTGGGTCTTTTGCCGACCTAAGGATTTGTTGTATTTTCTTCGTCGGCCTTAAAACCGTTTTAATTTTGTGTTTCCCCATGAGTTTTCCGATTATATCTGTTACCCTAGGGATATAAGGTAGATATGCACGTGCAACCGTTTCACCCTCCTCCCTATTTTCACTTATTTCATGGCTTTGTTGATCTCGGCTACCCTATATCAAATCGATCTCAAAGCAACTTGAAGAACCTTTAGTTCTTCTTGTAGATGCTCCGGTTCACATATTCTGCGATCACGTTCCGTCAGTGTGGAGATCATTCCTTGCTTTTGACTCGGGTAGCGATTCCCAAAAGCACGGAGAATTTAAATAGGAAAGAAAAGACTCGGAACCACAACCTGATCTGGAATCTCATGCTTAAAATCTTAAAAATGCTAGAGAAAGGACAAGTAAGAACAATTTAATGACAGCAGACAGAAAAATGTTATCAAATAACAACGCAATGACAACGATATTCACTTTGTTTGTATTGCTGAATTTGTGAAATTAGCCAGAGTACATATAGAATGATTAGTTACTTAGTTTTCTTGTGTTCTGAAACTTACAATAATGATTTGATTACTTTTCTATATTGTTTAAATTATATATTAAATAAGGTATAATTAATTTCAACTCATATTGTCCGGCTAATGGGTTAAACTGTTGGGCAATAAAGCTATTATTATTACTATAGGTACGAACCAAGAAACTTTAAATAAATGACCAAGACTACCTGAGGCAGCATTGTGGAATAGAAAACCTTGGGTCATCGGTGAAATATCATAAAACTCGAATAAAAAAAAGTGATAATGAGAAGTTTGTCAACGGAAGCTATTTGTCAAAAACCAAATCACCGATAATATTAGTCTCCTCAGTCTGTTTACAGATGAAATCTTTTATAATAAGTCTCCAAGTAATGGTACTAAATTGAATGTCTTGGGATCTTCTTTCTTTTCGTTAGGAGTTAGCAGTCTAAACATTTCTACAGCCTGGCAAATCTAGCAAGGAATTGTACTCCAGTTTTGTGTGAGATGTTTCTCATTAGTCATTACTTCCTTATGGGAAGTTCATAGAGTTTTGGTATGGCGTTACTATAGGTCTGGCATGGGGCCTTCATTCGCTAGTGGAGTTTCAGTAAAAAGTAAATATTAGAAAAAAAAACATTTGGGCTTTAGGAATAAACCTCCAATGCTTTTTTCAACCACCCAAGATTCTATTGCGAATATACATTTCAAAATATAACTGAAAGAAGTATCTATCATTAATATCGCACATATCACAGATAGAATCGAAATTATTACTGACACTGGTGCTTTGAGATTGTATTTTGTTATGTAACAATTTGTGGAGAAATAGGACTGTTTTTTTTTACCTAAACCTAAGATTTTATTTGCTGAAGAACTTTCCTGATTTATAGGTATGGGAAATAAAAGTTAATTCCAAATTTTCTCATTTTATTCACTTGACTAATTGGATTATCATCAATAACATGGAATAATTCTTTTTTTTAAATAATTATAGATATAAAATCTACATATATTTAAATGTAAATATTTCCAGGAAAACCAACCGAATACCAAATGGATTTCATTTTGTAAATTTGGGCAATATTCCTAATTATTTTCCATTACTTTGTATAATTTAAAGTCATTAGTGTAAAAGTCTCGGGCAGAGATCTTTATAGCCAACTGATCGATGAAAGGCAGAAATAAAAGAGGCCTCAAGTTCGAGCCTTGTGTCACTCCAAAATTGGAGAGTGCAACAAGGATATTTATGCCAGAAAGGTTGTATGGGAAGTTTTAGAGCATATTACTAGTACCAAATGACGTATTTGAGCAAAATGAGATAGATGTCCTTGAATAGTTTTACGTATTTTTTTCATTTGTATCTTCCAAAACATAAACGAATTTTCTAGACTTTCAATGAGTGAAATATGTGCACTTGGGGTGACAAAACGAAATAATGATAGTTTAATTTTCTATTTATCAGAAGCTATACAGGAAAAAATCAGTCAAGAGCATACGGCTTACAAACCAATATTAGATAATCGAATTCAATTAAGTCAAATAGCAAAATTACATTTTCGAGCGTAGAAAAACTTGGAATATTATACGATAAAAAAAATTCGATAAGTTTATACTTGGATGTGTGTGGAAGAAACCACGCCCTACTAGACCAGCCTGGGGGTCTGAAGAGGCCAAGGGGGGCTACTTCGGGACTTCTTGTTGGTCACCTTGAGTGGGGCCCGCTAGAGAGAGCGGCCACTGCGACTTATGATGTCATGTACACTCACCTACAAACTGCTTGTTCGTTGTTGATATTTATATTTTTATACTATTCAACAAAATTCAGAATATCGGTTCTTCTATATCTCACTAGCTCATACCTATCCCAAAACATGGATAAATGATAAGTTCAGAGTTATCAGAAGAAAAATGCATTTGTCGTAATAAAAATAAAGAAATTAAATAATTTTTATCCGTGTGACCACAGTGTTTTAATGAATATTTCACAGTTAGACATGATTGAAGACTTGTGAAATCGATACATTCCAGGTTATCTTTCAGAAGATACAAACAGTATTGATTTAAAATTTAAAATACTTTTATTTTGGAGGTCTAGGAAAAAAAACACGTGTTACGCAAAGTTAAACCTTCTTAATACGATGTTCACAAGAGTTACGTGTTTTGTTTCTGATTTTATAGTAAAATAGTAAGTGCAAATATCATTTCATTCCACTGGTTGTAGTATTTGTAATTATTTTCATTGATCGTATATTATACAGGGTGTAATGTAACCTCTTGCACTCCCGTGAAGGACAGATGTGAAAAATAAAAAAAAAATTGTGGAAATTTAAAATTTTGTTGCAAAATTCGGAAAATCTTGGAAACCGCTGTTCGATCACACAGTTTCTTCCATCCGGCAGTTCCAGTATCATTGCAGCTCTGCTTCGGTCAGCTGACATTCGGCGGAAAGCGGTTCCCAAAATTTCGACGAATTTACCAACACAATTTAAACTTTCCACAAATTTGTTTCGAATTTTTCACACCTGCCAACCGTTATATAATGGCATTATACACCCGTCATTCACGGGAGTGCAAGAGGTTAGATTACACTCTGTATATATGGCTACGAGTCTACGCTAGTGATCGCACGTTAAAAGATAAGACCCCGTTTTACTGGGCTCGAACGGGAGAAGAATGCGTGTGTGTCTCGAAGAAAAAGTATCACCAGCACCAGAGGTTTTTTCACTGAATGTTGCATAAAGTCCTACTTTGAACATGCTGTTATAGAAACAGGCCCAGTGTGAAGATCTAATAATAATAATAATTTATTTCCTTAAGACAGACACTGTATGGGAAAATTCAACTGCTTACATTTAAGATGCCATGACCGCGATCACATTTTGGCCGTTTTTTATGGTAAAAGAGTCGATAACTCAAAAACGGTTCGTCGTATCGATTTCAAATAGGCTTCTAGAGGAAGTTTGATTCTATGTAACTATGTCTGCGGCAGCACCTCAAAATTCTTTTCATGGCTAGTCGAAGTAGCTGCAGTGGTATTTCTCTTCCATTAAAATTTAAAGCAATCTTCATCCAATCGAAATGAATTTGGTATAAAAAGAAAGGTAAAACGTTGATCTATGTACGTGCTGTAATGTTTTTTTTAAATTATTTGTTCATCTACCCAAAAAATTGCTTCAAAGTAACTGCATTTTTGTGATATTTTTGAGATTTTTTTTGTGAAAAAATGAATTGAAAATTCAATTTGCATTATAGTACGTACGTAGAATCAAACTTCCTTTAGAAGCCTGTCCCTGTTGACTCGTTTACCCTTAAAAGCGTCCCAAACGTGATCGCGATTATGGCCTTTTAAAATATATACCTAAACACGAAAAATATAATATACTAAAACATCTTCATTACATTTTATTATAATTTCTCTTACTAGTCGAGACATTGCTTTTTCTAATGTTGTTATTATCGTTGGAAAACTATACCAATTAACGAAAAGCCAGGAATAATAAATGGAATTCAAATTAAGTTATGATAAGGCCAATTTCATAAGTTGAGTTCGAAATTTATTCGTCTCTTCTAGTGGAACCTACCTGCTAAGTGCAGCTTAATGCGTTCCACCATTTTAAGTTCCACCTGCATAAGCTGAACATCAGGTTCAGCTCAAATTTATGGATCAGCTATGAAGAACATTCTAACCTCTATTCTGGAAACGTGTGTTTTTGTTTTTCGCTTGTTGTACTGTGTCAGGACTATGGAAAGATGATAAGGTCATTATTATGGATAGGAAAATGGATTAGAACACGTTGTGCAAGTACTGGCAATCATACATTATGGAGTTCTACGCCAAGTGCAACTCGAAATTGATTCATTTCATTTTTATGATGATTTGTCTTTGATCAGAAGATTTCAGCAAACGAAATGAATCGTTCTCGAGTTAATTCCTCCTTCGGCACAGAACCAGAAAACGCCAGAATTCAACCATGGAACATGTCTACAATGATGCAGTTAACCGCAGAAGAGTCAGTGACCAATAAAATGTTGACTTTTAGTTTGCTGAGGACAGGTACAAAACTTTCAACCTGCACCAAACTTCAAGAGGAGCTTTACTAAGTAGTAAATCTAAGGAGAAATTGTGAAATTACCTGAAATAGATTACGATGACGAACTTGATGAGAGTACTCAATGATCCGCTACACAACATTTGTGTTACTATTGTTTTTGTACAACTGTTATTAAAAATGAGGTTTTCAATTCATTGACATATGAACTGAAAACTGACGTTTTCACAAAATCACTTTTAACACTAGCGTTAAAGGTAAAATGACAGATAAGATGATGGATACTCAGTAATATAGATCTATCTAGTAGAAACACTTCAATCAGATGTTATATTCAGAACACCTACTCAAGAGGAATCATTTATAAATTTTCACACATGTATTTGGTCGTTTGTACAATTGGTAATACTAATTCCTTTTGAAGTTACAAACGAAGTAGTATTCAGTCCAACTGTAGAAGGTCCTTCATCACTGACAAATAATGACATTCATAAATAAAGTGCATTGGGGTTTATTATAGTTGGAGCATCTGCTAGTCAGCCTTGTAACCCAAAGATCGTCTGGAATCCTTGTGGATCTTATTTTTTTTTGTTTTTTTCTTACTAGCAGTAACTGTTGTACAAAAAAATTTGTATGATTCATTTGTCATTCTGCTCGTGGGGTCGCTCCACTCGCTAACGATCGTTTCGCAATATTCCCTACTCACAAAATAAAATGCCACTTTTAACACTTGTATCATAAATAGCTATTTTCTTTTGATTATGCGATTTTATTACTGAATTCACTTTATTCGTTTCCGGTCTTAAGTGGGTCACACTGCAGGTTTTCCAGGTTTTCGTATATACAGCTGATGAGCGAAAACGCCACCAAAAATCATAGTCGCCCCGGAGCGCCACGGCTAATAATAATAATTGTCTTTTGCCCGCACGAGCTTTGTCTTTGGGTGCACTCTACGAGTGAAAGAGTATTACTATTATATTATTTTATTTTAGAGGTACAGATGATATACGTATGATTGAAACAATTTCCTCTCATATTAGTTTTTACTTAAATGTTAAAATGATAACATTTAAGTTCGAATAAACCTTAGGATATCTCATAATGTATTAACTTTTTGAAAGTGTAATCTATTGCTGGTTGGTTTTAAAAAAAAATCAATTGATGTAACTATCCAAACGAATAGGTATTCATTTTTTATATTTGAAAAGAGATATTGCTACAATTTAACATCATGTCTAGTAAACAACGGAAACAACAAATGGAACCTCCAAAATTATAACTCATTTGCAATTTATATAATACTACTAACGAAAATTAGAAAGTTACCAATGCAAATACAGCAAACCGAAAATCGATGGCTAAGAGGACAAAAAATATTGTATGACCAAAAAAGTTTTTTTGAATAAAATCAATTCAGAGATTTATCAAATTATGTTTTTTTCTACTGGATTAAGGAATTAAGGAAGTGTACCCCACTTTGAAGAACCTTGACAATAATTATAGAACTTTAACTTATTCAGGACCCGTCACAGAAAAAATAGCTTCATTTTTGCAAAAGCAAAACTTAAGAGTAGCATATAAACCAGATAACACACTGGGAAGGTTTATCAAGAATAACAAAGATAAAACGCAGAAATCTGAAAAATCAGGAGTTTATAAATTGAATTGTGGATCTTGCTCCAAAGTATATATCGGCCAGACAGGTAGACCATTTAAAAGCCGCATACGTGAACACCGTATGAATTATATAAACAATAAAGCACACTCATCATATGCCAATCATATTTTGGAGGAAGGCCATGACTTCGATGAAAACTTCGAAATTCTTCATGTGGAAAATAAGGGCATTAGGCTTAATTATTTAGAATTCTTAGAAATTAATAAATTGAAAAATTCATCTTGTTTATTGAATGATCAACTAGACCTGAACGGTTCCCCTTTGTTAAATTTATTCAATTAAGTAGTAACTTTGTTTTGAGATTTCCAGGTAGGTTCATTGTTATGTCAATTTCATAAGTTGTATGAGTCTAGGTATTATCGGTAATTATAGGTAGTCCCTAATTATGTTAATGGGTAAAAAAAGGTATTTAAGTAATTTCAATGAAGAATAGTTTAATAATGTACTACATTCGCTTGAAAACGATAGTGTGTATCGAAACATGTCGCAGAGACAATAAATTTTGTGGAAATTTTAATCGTTTTTTACCTTAGTGTCATAACTGAATTGATACAATAATGCACAAAACATATTAAAATCTTCCTTGACATATGAACAACAATTCTTGGTATATTTATGGAAACGTCAAGCAGCGTACAAGTGGTTACCTACCAGGTTGCAGTTGTAGCACAGGACAACTTAATTGCTATGCATTAATTGTTCTCGTTTTTTAATGAAATTAATGAATTACTGCAATCATGAATCTAAAGCGAAAGCAATTATTATTTCTGTTGCTCATGTTATCTAATCTATGGCTTCTAAATGCTGTGCACATACCGCAAGTTATTAAATTTATAGTATAACTCGGAGTATAAGACTGTGACGAAGTCTCGTTAAAATTCTGAAGTTGTGTGTTCGACGGAAGAAAAAATGTACATACCTCCATTCGTAGTGATCGAGCCAGGATAGGAATCTCGACATACCAGAGGGGCTTCGCTTGGGGCTCGATCTGCAAAAAAAAAATTGAATTCAAAGAGATGCTTTATGGCAGGTTATTGTTCGTCATCTTCGCTCTAATTCATCAAGATTATCAATAATAAATATCAAGACTTCCGATTTAGTAGGATTAGACTCGAATGGAAAACTGATCCATTTCGTGTGTAATAGATATATTTTTCGCAATTCATAATTATAAAATTTTTCAATATGTAATCATCAAATCATCGTTTTAGAATGGATTTTAAAGTATGACAAACATCGAGATACCCTGATACCTTATTGAATTTCTTTTGAGATTTGACAGGCAATCAAAATACTAAATCCTAAAAGAAGCGGACAATTTTTTTTTAACATGCGAAGTTGCCTTAGTGGTTGTTGACATTAGGAATGCGTGTGCATGGATAGCTCGAAAAGTTGATTTATTTTATATCTATCTCTATCTATCTATCGTCTATTTTGATGGAAAATTTTAGCCAGGTTGAGTTGTGTACATTGAAATCCCGCAAAGCATGTAGGGGAAATTCTTGGATCGATTCTATTTTACATGAAAAATACGGCGTTCTTAGATGTTTCTAGAACATTTGGTTGTTCAATGCGGTACCTACCTCATGAAAAACAATTGCCAGTCTTCAAGCTGACACCAGATGATGAATAGGACCTCCACTGAACAAGCTTCTCCAAATGACATCCGGTTATAATTGCTTTGTAGGAAAATATACCAGAAGTAGCGTACCATTATTGGAGACGATTCATATATTATGTGGAGGAAAAAAAAAACTACATTCCCAACCAAACCAACCACGGCAGGGTTGGCACCAACGTTTCCCTTGTGAAATTTCTGAATTTTCCAAGTTTTCTAAGAGTTAATTCATAATATTTCATCATTGATTTGAGGTGTTTATATGAAACATATGAACACACATAGAATGTGGAAAGATATGTTTTTCTACGACCACATAAAAATATGTCCATTTTATTCACTTTATCGATCAAGGAAGTAATCGACCTACTTCCTGTGAAATGTGAAATGTCAAATTATTAGAACGTTAACAAACTTGATTTGATCTTATATTATTTTTCTACGACCACATGGAAATAAGCCCATTTTTATGCACTTTATCGATCAAGAGTAGGCTGATTGTAAAACACATTTCTACATCGCGAGCTGTACTGTAATGATCATTTCAGTACAGGATATTTCATTTCCCACGACTTTCATGAACTACTAGACTGTCATTTTTATAATCAATAATAATATAAGATCGAATCAAGTCTGTTAACATCAGTCTTTACAAAATTCGTTTAAAAAAATAAGTAATCGAAAATAAGTAGTAATAGTGAGGATGATTTGACATTGACACCGCAAATTTCAATGAAAAGATTGATGACAATCGAATTCTATATTTTCTAATAGTTGGCAGGAAGTTTCTGTAGTAGTTAATGTAATCGTATTATTATGTGAGCTCGAAGCATCGAGTGATGAGTGAGGGAAACCAAATTCCCTGACTCTCAAAAGAATATTGCAAATTTCCCAGACTTCATCCCAAATACTCTGGCATGATTTTCAACGGACACTGAACGGCAAAGGAAAAACTAGCTAGGTTTACAGTAGGTAAGTCATTTATTTACATTGCATATGAATTTATATTTTGAAAATGAAACGTGATGTCACCGAATTTCAAATAATCGGATATCTGACACATGACTTTTTTTTGCTGACTCATCCCTCCCAGGTTCTCTCATTTGCGTATAGAGCTCCCTCCCAGGTTCTCTCATATCCTCTCTATTATTTCATATCACTCAACAAGGATTTTGATGAATTAAGTAATTAAATCCACATGATATTGTTGTGTTTCAGATATAATACGACACGGACTTTCTTGTAGTTAAGCTATAATATAACTCTGTCGTCAATAAACGACAATGTTAATAGAGGCAATCAATCAAACTGTAATGTAAAAATGTTGAAAACAATAACCAATTATAAACACAATAATATAGTCGAACGGCATGATTTACCAAGGCGATGAATTGCTAAGAACTGGAAATTATTACTATTACATATTGCGCATGAGAGGAACGTATATCGCACCAGTGAATGCCAATAATCTTTCCTCAATTGAGACAGAACACTTGCCCAACAACTTCTCATTATATTCTACCATAACCATTTTTATTTTTCAAAGATTTCGTTTATAAAAACTGATTCTAGAAATATTGTGTCGAATGGGGACAGTTTCATTTAAATTTCCATATTTTTATTTCTATAAATGATCTGAAAACCACACCAGCACTTGGAACACACTCAGAAAAAACGATTACATAATTGTGTTACAAATTTGCAATCCAATAAAAAAATTGGACTTCCCATTTTCAGCGATATTATAGCGACGGTTAATTTGTAAGCTGCACCACAGACTGTATTTTAAAAAAATAAGCAATTATTGCAATTATTGGTAATCAAAAGGCTGCTTAAATTTCATGCACATTCATTACAAATCACTAGCGACTTGAAAACATCAAAATTTTGATCCCACGTTTTAGGTGTATATGGGAGTAAAACTTCGGTCGGCTATTCTTACTAAAATACCCTTCATTTATAGAAAATTCAATAATAAAATATAAATTCCAACGTGGCTACGTCGGAATTGGCCAGAATTGTTCGCAAGATTGTTTACAATTTTTCTACAAACTATATCTTACAGAATGAAGGACCCCTAAGGGGTTAAACACCCCTAAACTTCTTTTTCAATATCTATCACATTGCAGCGTGTATTGCTAGAATTTTCCGCGAAACTATTTAAAATACACAGAATGAAGGACCCCTAAGGGGTTAAACACCCCTAAACTTCTTTTTCAATATCTATCACATTGCAGCGTGTATTGCTAGAATTTTCCGCGAAACTATTTAAAATTCATTAGAAACTATCGATGTTTTGAAGTTAATATTTTCAAATACATGGAAATATGGAACCTCCATGAAGAAGAAAACTATTATCATATTCTTAATGAAATGTGTGGAAATTGAAGCATTTTTTTTCGGATATATGATAAGTATTTTGTGAGAATATTTAGAAAAATAGTGTGTTATTAGATATTTTATACGATAATTTTTTGTAGGGGTCATTTATCGAAAGTATAGGTATTCACATTTGAGTTGATAAGGCATTGACAGTTTTTTAAATTCAATTGGACACAGAGTATGCATATATTTCAATAATTGTTGTTATTATTATGAAGTTAATTTTGGTTTAATTTGCTTTCTAATACTTTTAAATCTTCATTCGTTATCTTATATCTAAAGTCTAAAGTTTTGTACATAAGTATTGCAGATGTTCTTGGTTTTTATTCTGTTAATGTAAATTTTCTCATGTTTTTTTTTTGGACACATTCTTTAACTGTTTTTATCCAGTATTTTGAATTTACTGTTATATACGCGTATACATTTTTGATATTCCCTTTTGCGCCCAAGCAACTCAGACTATATCCCTTCCATTCTTCCACTGAATCACGAAACATGGTTAATGAATCTGCTTGATATATTGGAATACTTGCACTCCAGCAATTGAAAATAAGTTGTTACACACTGAGTTCAAGTTTTAATTGGCAAATAAATAAAGCAGCTTTACGACAAGAGAGCCGAGAGCTGAAAGCTATTGAGCGAGGAAGCGAAAGCAACAAGTGTTCGTAAAGTTCTGTAACGTATGTGTATATTCTGGAGCAACTTCGAGAGATAAGGTGATAAATCCGGATTGGAAGAGGATGTGATCACTCAGATTTACGCTGTTGTGACACTAGGCTGGTTTATGTTCATATGGAAAGGAGATGCGGGTTTTATTGCATTTTATAAATTATCTTTATAAAATTAATGAGATATTCGATTTTTATAAACTTTCCCATCAACCACAGGTCACTCCTATAATTTCATATAATGGTAATCGAATGGACTATATACACTGTAAAAAAATAATACCAGACAACACCAGATAACATCATTCGGTATCAATATAGGTCCTGATAATTATAGTGAAAAATAGAACCGACATATTTCATACCATTCTATGGTATGACATAAAAACTGTTGTTGATTGAATTCGGAATGATCAGATGTCACACCTGAAAAAAGTCTTAGAAAACACCATCGTGGTGTTAATTGTCCATTTGCATGGTTCAGACGAAACTGCTTCTACTGTGTTGCATAGCACCACTTCATTTGGAAATAAGTTTAATTAATCCACAATAGTAGTGAATGTTCCTAAACACTAATATGGTGTAAATTGAAATCATCTGATCTATTTCTAGCTATTTTCATACTAGTAATACAATTCGGTGTTTTTTTGTTTCTTGCTGTAATAAAACACTAGTCTAAGAGCTGCTTCTGGTTTATTTATTATCAAATAACACCAATCAGAGTTTACCTTGAAAAAATCCAGTGTGAATTAACGACACCAAAAGCCTCTGGCGGTTGGCCCAAGAACTGCTCAACCTGTACTGGACGGCGGTCGAGCTCTGCTGTCTCGGTATTTTCCTTTATTTCGGCTTCCTCATTTCTAGTTCTGAGCTATTCAGATTTATCTGTGCTGCCTGAAACATGCTATGCTATAAAGGTCGCGTTCGTATCTTAAGCTCATATGCTCTGTGCACACAACGATGTCCTGTAGAGTGGGCCCTCTAGTGAAGGCGCTGGGTACTATCGGGTAATGGTGAACTGCTAGCAACGGAGCATTATACTGATAATTTCGACTGGATGGATGCAGGCCACATGACGACATGACAGTGAACATGGTGAAATTTACTAGCTTGCAGCATCATTCATTGTCTTCATTAATATTTCATTTAGGTAGGATTCATCACAACCTGAGTGTTATTCAAATTAACGTTATTGTTATTTCATTCAAAAGGAAGTGTACAATGGCACCGTAAAATTTATTTCATTACAACATCTTGGTGTTTTTCTTGAATATGCATCTCATAAAGTCGGAGTAATATGTCGACTACAATCATGTCTGATAATTTGTACTAAATTAAAACCATATTATCGGTTACCTGATAAAATTGTGTCAATTCCATGTTATCGTTGTGCGTTTTGCATCACGTTGTATAAAGGCACCGTGAAATCTTTTTAATTGTGAATTTCTGGTGTCATTCCTGAATAAACTATTCAGAAATTGTAAATAATACTAAAATTAGATTCACATTCTCTTATTCTAGCAAATTGTTCACTATTTTATCAAGTATCCATTACTATGGTTTCAATTTCATGTAAATCGGTGTAAATTTTGCAAGGCGGTGTATAAAAGCGCCTTTTTTATTGTGAATTTCTGGTGTTTTCTTTGATTGATATTTCACAAATTCGAAAAAACCGATATTACATTAATGTTCACTTATTTTAGCAAAATTCACAACATGTTATCAAGTGTCTGATAAAATTGTTGAGTCCATTATATTTTGGTGTTGTTTCCCATTGTGAAACCCAGTGATTAAAATCACACTCAAATATTTTTTACGCGTCCAATGAAATTAGTCTTTCCTGAAAACCATCAACCGCAATGAAAGCAGAAAAAAATTCTGAGATGCACGTTGATATTCATTGTTGGCATTCCCATAACATATCTACACATAATTTTGAAGGTGTCTGATTCTCTGTCTTTCAATTGCAACTATTGAGTTCATCAACTAAGAAAAGAAGACCTCAATCCATCCTTTCAAATTCCAACGGTGGGTGAGAATCATTTAAAACATTTTTCGAAAAATCGTTATTCAGCGTGAAAGTATGAAGAGTAAGAACGATATAGTTTTAATTTCGGAATCTTCGCGGTTTAACAACCTTGACTTTAATTATAGCAACGGATCAATTGGGAGCTGTATACATTCAGTCATTATTTTAATGTTTCGCAGAGTTCAAGCTAATCAAGTAATACGCCGATTCCAAGCCTATGTAATTATTTGCCATACTGAAGGATTTATCGACATATTGCAGACGCACATGTGTTGGAGTGAATCACAAACTAGGCGTGTATAGGATGAGTAAAAAGTCAAGTTTTAATTTAGATCGGAAAAACTCAGCTTATGTATTCCTCCAAGTTCGCATAAAATGAATATCCTGTGACGTTTGAGAAACATCCGCAGAACCAAGCGAAGAAAGAAACTGCTCAGGTGGAGATATAATGAGAAAAATACCCCCAAAAATGATACAGAGCACTAAATCTTATGCGATGTTATGGAGAAGTATAGAAGGAATCATAATAGGAATTCTAAGCTCGAAATAAAAACGCGAGGAAGAGAACCAAACATAAGGATACTAAGAACGAATGCCATCTTGGAGCTGCCAGTTGGAATTTATAAATTTTGACAAAAATAATCATAATCTCCGATCCCGAGAACCTCCAAATACCAATTTTGAAACGAACTGGACCATAATCAAAAAAATTTGTTCGACATGTTGGAGCCGCCATTTTTTTTAACAAATTTTCCATAATGCATTGTCACCAGTATTATGAACACCTACCAAATTTCAAGTACTTCGGACGACTCCAAAAAAGGGTCAAAACTCAAAATTCATTTTCAAGATTTGATTACGGACACTGGGGCAGGTGAAACTAAATAAAATATATGCACAACTCTAGAAATGGTACACTGCCATTATTTCAAAAAACATTGTGATTATAATTATATTTATGAAATATGGAATATTTATCTCTCGTTGAGAAGAAATATCTCTTGATTCGCCTTGTTTTTTATCAAACCGTGTGACTAACGTTGATTCAATTGTTTTTGAATTTGTGTTTTGTTTTTGATGATTAACATAATGAACGTACAACTCGATTTTAGTCTTTTAATCCTTATACAGCTCATCTGAATCAGAAACACCCTGCATTGAGACAAATGCAAATAGAGCAAATAGTCTCATGGGGATGTTTGTGATTATGCAATTCAGACTTATGAATTTCCAAATTTTAATTTATATTTACAAGTTTTAATCCTAATTTTTGAAAGGAATGTGTAGATATAACTATTTATAATATCATAACTATAGCAGATTTCATAACTTGCAAAGAATTCAAATATTTCGAAAATTGTTGGCATTAATCATTATTGGGTATCCATAACACATACGGACGCGCTTATTTAACTTCAAATATCTCGAAAACGGTTGATATTTTTTATAACGAAACGTATCCCTTTTCTGTATAGGAAATATTGGGAATTAAGAAAAAGAAGACGAAATCGATGTTAATCCAGTGACGTGAAAGTTAGGGAGGGGCGAATAGGGATACCCTACTGCCGTACGCCTCTGTTTAGAGTAACAAACACACGATTTGCATTGAAATTTGAAACTAAATGCTGTCAAGTAGCATACCAAATTTCATTAAGAAAAGTTGAGCCGTTCTGGAGGTACTTACTTTTTTTTGTCACTTTCCACACCCTGTAACTCGGTTACTATTTATTCATCTTAGGGTATATGTTTACTGAAACTTTTAGCCTTGAAGTGAAGTGAGGATTCTACCATCGGAGTTTGTCCTCTTTATTCTGGGACACCCCGTATTAAATATAAAATTGTCAAGTTGGCTAATGACCATAGTAATCCACACACCAAAGAAAAAAAAAATCGGTGTCGTGCCGATGACGTATCGGTGTCGTGTCGGTGTCGGTGTCGTGTCGGTGTTGTGTCGGTGTCGTGTCGGTGTCGTGTCGGTGTCGTGTCGGTGTCGTGTCGGTGTCGTGTCGGTGTCGTGTCGGTGTCGTGTCGGTGTCGTGTCGGTATCGTGTCGGTATCATATCGGTATCGTATCGATATCGTATCGATATCGTATCGATATCGTATCGATATCGTATCGGTATCGTATCGGTATCGTATCGGTATCGTATCGGTATCGTATCGGTATCGTATCGTATCGTATCGTATCGTATCGTATCGTATCGTATCGGTATCGTATCGGTGTCGTGTCGGTGTCGTGTCGTCTGGTGTCGTGTCGTGCTTTACATATACCGAACTCATTTTACGAATTCATATTATAACCACAAAATTGTATGTTACTAAGTTGATATCTTTTTATCATGACAGGTCAAGAACTATCTACTCTCTCATGGGTTTTAAGTAAATCAAACAGTAACCCTAGCAATGTACTTAAAAAATGGAGCTGCTATGGTAATATTTAAAAAAAAATCATTAAATACAGATTGTGGAATATGTGATTAATTGATCATTTATCGTGGTATGGTGAATGCCATTTTAGATATTTGAGTGGTTTTTAATTGAATCGGTTGTTACTTGATGGAATTCCATAGCACTTTTTAGACTGTCAGAAACGTGAGTAACTGAAACTTGATTTAACACGATAAGATTTCAACAAATGATATCACATCGAAACATGTTTCGCTACACTGTAGTTTTTAAAGCGGTTAATATAATAACTTGCTTGAAAAAGCGACAGTGTAGCGAAACATGTGGCGATGTAATATTATTTGTAAAAATATTACGTGTTTGATTAAGTTTTGGTAACTTAAGTATCTAACAGTCTGAAAAGTGCTTACCTATAATAAAACTGGATGAACACTCCCATTTAAGACAATTGCGCCAACTAGTATATGACATTTAGGAGCACCACACATGCGCGTTGAGGATATGTCAAACAGAAGCGTCTCCTGCAGGTTGAGTTAAGGGACAATTTTAATCTCAATGAAAATAGAGCACTGTCAGCTGATGTCACAACATGGCGGTAATCAGCTGATGGGGGGGACAAACAAAGAATTTGAGTTTGGAAAGAAAATTGTTTTTTATTGCGGTGGTTAGTAGATAATTGTTTCAGATGAGAAATCGTATAATGTTACTATTAGCTTTGCTGTTAGTTTTGCGATCTTTAACAATAAATATCCACTACTAATACAAAACTTTCCGTCTTTCACATCCTTTTTTTTGTTCTACATATTTTGGGTAGGTACGTGGTCCAGATGTTCGGAACGATCTGACTAGTATTGCACTCCAGCAGTTTCTACCTGTCTCTGCCTTGTTTGTATAGAAGGAAATTTGGAGATTTCATGTGCTGTTTGGATCTGATCGATTATAATAACCCATAAGAGCACAAGTCTTCATGATTTATGACCTCACATCTAAAAGACAAAACTGTTTGTATGATACAGACTTATGCACTCAATTCAGACTATACACAATGAATCAATACTCACTAAAATGCCAAGAACGTGTTTTTAGATTTTTTTTCGCAGAAAATCCACAAAAAGGACACGCGCAGTCTTATGGAAAATGGGTTTGTTTGTTCCCCCATCGAATGTTTGACAAGTGTCAAATTTCCTCACTGACAGTGCTCTACTATTAACTATAAAAAAAATTGGGACGTATACTCAATAAATAATAATAATAATAATAAAACATGGACTCGCAAATTATACTAATAAACCGTCTTCGACTCCAACTTAGCAATTTTCACAAATATATGTGGCCAAAAATTTTATAAACACCAACAATAAGAACACACGACACTGATAACAATGGCATCTAAATGACATTGACAATTTGGAGCAACGCACATTCAGTTTGAGAGGGTTCAATTTGGCGTATTTTTTTCATAGGACGAAACGGGCACTGCACATCCAGCTTTATTATAGATCAGTGGTTCCATCAGATCTTCTTGTCACCGATATTATTTACGATTATCAAAATAATCAAGGATTTCTAGATACACACTAGGTCTAGTTTAATCACCGCAGTATATCATTTATATTAATAACATTTTCTCTATTTTTAAACGATGAACAATCTCCCAGAAATTATTTCACGCGATATTTACCACACAAAAACGAACTTGCAGAACACCTGTTATCTAAGCGTTACGTAACTCTCTGTATGTTTTAATGAATGAAAGTGTGACGAAGATATTCAGTTGCCTTCTCACTACCCACCGTATCAAATCGAAACAAAATAACAATACGTATTGGTATTAGTCCGGTGGCAGGGAGGGTTTTCGTGACCGTCGAAGCGCGACGGGATCGCCCAAATTATTCTTATGTATTTTGACCCACTGAATCCGAATTTTGAGGATGATAAGTATCCGGAATTGTTATAGACGATTTTCCGAGAAAATTTTTTTTTACAGTTGATGTTATAATATTCTCCATAAAATTCTGTACAAAAATGGTCCTCACAAGTTTTTTCCTGAAATGCACCATTTTCGAGTAAAACGTGCTCGAAAGTCGAACAAAATGCGATTTTCTCAATTTTTAGTGCTCTCTCATTCATTCACAAAATGTTATTTTCAGGATCACCTTTTCTCAAATTATTCATATATGTCTCGACTATGAATAACAAAAGAAGCATTCCTGAAAAAATCATTCGTGTGGATTTCCCGTTACTGAATTTCCCGATACTTTTACCTTGCATGGATGCAAGTATTTCAGTAGCGGAAAAACGGAAAATTTTGGTTAAAAGTACAAAAAGTATAATCTCCCTAGTGATTGAATTATTTTATATTTGAGAAATTAAATTGTCAATAATTTTTTACTTTTTAGTCCATGCAAAGTAAAGCGTGTTCTTTAGTTTTTTTTAACTTTTATTTTTATATATTCCACATAGTATTAATAATAGAGAATTACATAATGTTTTAATGATGTGTTGAGCGAAATCGCAGGAAAAAATGTAATCTATTCGTAAATTTTGGTAAGTAATTATAATGTATTATTTACTTTTTGTAGTAAGTACTTTTACAGTCTCTTTATATAAATGATTACAAACTTTCATTGTATGTTCACTACACATGTAAGCGGTTCATTCTGAATCACAGCTCCACTGTTGTTAGTGAGAGCAGATATGCTATATCCATGATTCAGTGTTGTTTTTCCTGAGAAATCCTAATTTTCGATAAAAATTTGAATCCAATATGAAATACTGTAAAATTTAGGTCGAAAAATCAGATTACTCAAAATGCCAACACTTCGACATAATCGCATACCTTCCTACTTTCATAAGTAATGAATACAATGATTATGAATGAGCCGTTCATGTATAATACACCACCTACTTCCTCCAGGTCATACTATTTTTGCTTGTTATTACGAATCTCCCAGGTTTTCGTAGAAAACCCCTTAAAAGCAGAGCTTGTCCGAGCAAGGTAGACCCGGGACCTACAGCTTAAAAAGTGGATTCCGAACCACTTTAGCTCCGTGATGGCGGTGGAGATCGAACCCGGACCGCCTGGGTGAGAACAAGAGCTCTTAACACCTCGACCACTTATTGCTTGAAAACATACGAAAATTTATTGAAAACCTGTGGAGTTGATAAAAGGTATTCCATAATAAAAAAGTAATGAGCGTAGGAGAATGTTTATTAAAGCAAAATATGAATTAATTTATAAATCGAATGGCCAAATATTGTAGGGGGCATTTCAATGAAGAAATTGAACTTTCCGATAAGAAAGAATATCTTCACTATATTGTATATACATATATTATAAATATATGAACATATAAATGAAACACGATTATTGTATATATAGTGTGAATTTCAAAAAGTTTGCACCATATGTGAAATTTTATTCTTGATAAAAATTTGTGCATTGCGAAAAACTTTTATTCGAGGTATCAAAATTCTGAATATCCAATATACAGGTGAGAACAAAAATTAGGAATTTTGATCAGGAGTCAACTACCCTCATTTTTGATATTATCAAAAATATCTATTGAGAAAATTTGTTCAGAATTGAAAACAGTACCTACTCAATTTTTTTTATTGAAATTCCTATTTTTTGTGCTCCCCTGCACACTGTTCGGAAATTAAGTTTTTCGCACGCAAGGCACTGATTTTTATGAAGAATAAAATTTTCTGATAAATATTTAATAAAAAAAGTTTCCCATATGGTGCAAACTTTTTGAAACTCACTATATTAGGAGTAATCCTAAATTCACAAAAAAGCCACACTTTTTTAAAAAAATTGATAAAATATAAGAAAATAAAACACAACATAAAATGAAAAGTCAGCCTCTGAGAAAATAAAAATTAAAAACTTATCACGTGCGTAATTTATAAAAAATCAAAAATATTCACAAAATAAACGGAAATATAACATACATAGTTGTACTTCACTCCCACTATCTGGCTGTATTTTAAAATAATTCCTTTGGACCATGTCCAATGCTGTTGCGATTATAACGAATTCGAATGTAATTTCACCTTCCATACAAATAAAGTATTTGGATCTGAAAAGGAAGCACTTTCGAGCACGTTTTACTCGAAAACGGTACATTATACAACATCATTTGTTTTTGAAAAAAAGTTAATTTTCCGATTTTCCTCGTTCACCAAAACCCTCCCCGCCACCGGACTATATTAATCGTGTGGTATCTCGGAAAGGAGTGGCCCAGCCCAGCTTTGTCGTTCATCGACTCGTGTGACCCATGAACATACTACCATCCAGTACGTATGACCTACTATACACCTGTTCCGTCTTCACATTTCATTGTTGTAACTTGTAACGGTGCCGAGGAGGATATTAAGTTACGGAAATGCGGGTTTGGCATCGTTTCCTCGGAATTTTGTATAAAATTGACCCGCAAGATTTTTCGGCTAAACTGAAAGGAAATCGACATAAAGAGAATGTACAGATGTTGAATGACTTACTAGTTGGCATTATGACAAGTACGCAGTTTTTTAAATATTAACAACTATTGAACTGTAAAATAGAGCTGCAGAAGGAATCCACAACAGAAAAGTGTCGCAGATACTCGTTAGACGCAAGTAATAGCAACAAAAATTCGTACTTATACAGAAGTATCGAGGTATATCTTGTATAGTCCGTCTCATTAAAATAAAATTAAATAATTGAAAAAATACTTTATGAAGACAGGATTTTATTTAAATGCGCTGAAAAGTTAAAATTAATTTCTTTAGATGTGTAATGTAGGTGATTCTGTGAGTTACAAATTCAAAAGCTTGCCGCGCAAAGTTTTCAGTTCGAATGCCGAAAGTTTTGAATATGTAACTCACAGAATCACCTACATTACACATCTAAAGAAATTATTTTGTACGTTTTAACGCATTTGAATAAAAGCTTGGCATCAAAAAGATTTTTAAATAAATTTTGTGGTTTTTAGAAGGCATTAATCTATGGATTTCTGATGAAGCATGGTTAAGACCTGTTTCCATCAGTGAATTTTGAGCTATCTATAGCTCTTCAATATTTACTCGCCCGTCATCCTATAGCCGCCATCTTCAATTTATGAATTGCGACCCCAAATACTCCCACATACCAATTATGAAGAGAATCTGACCATAATAACAAAACTCGTCCGCCATCTTGGATTTATGAATTTCGACAAAAATTAATGATCTTCGACCTCGAAAACTCGCCACATACCAAATTCAAATTGAATCAAACCATAATTACAAGAATTCTCCGCCATCTTGTAGCCAACATCTTGAATTTATGAATTTTGACAAAAAAAATCATAATCTCCGACCACAAGAACCTCCATATACCAATTAGGAATCGAATCGAACCATAATCACAAGACCATATTGGAGCCGCCATCTTGAATTCATGAATTTTAACAAAAAAAATTCATAATATTCGACCTCAAAAGTCCCCACATACCAATTTTGAATAGAATCGGACCAAAATCATGAATCTCGTTAGTTACCTTGGAGCCGCCATTTTGTTTTTTTTTCTCCAACAAAAATTCCATAATGCATTGTCAGACGACTAGAAGTGGGCCAAAATTAAGTTCAAAATTTGTCCCACACATACTACATACTAACAATGCAAGTTAAATAAAATCTTGTAATAAAGCATTATACAACAATTATAGCAATTTAAGTAATAGATAAATTATTATTTGTATATGTATATGAATTGAAATTAGGAAAACATGTAATACAAATTGCCGAAAAAGTGAATATAAAACTCAAAACAAAAAAAATTATTATAGTTTCAGCAGTTAGTACAGTAACTATTCAAATGAAAAAAAAATCTTCATAAATGTTTATGTTTTAAAAATTATTGCTAATTGGTTATTTTTTTTTTGAAAATGAGTATGAAAGCTTCAATTTCATCATACGAACATTACAAAAAAAGTATTGCCATATAATTTGTGTTTCTAAATATCAATTTTCTAGTTATTTTTGTTTCTCGATCCTACGTAAAGAAAAATTGAAGATGTCTTCAGACGGTGGTATAAGAAAAAGACAGGACAATGATGGAAAACACAGTTATTCCAAAGTTACCAGTTTTCGTTTCTGTCGACTGCCTTTTTTTTGTTATTATTCCGGTTTTTTGTATTGTACAAAAACCTGGTCATCCCATCTTCAAATTTCAACAGGTGGTGCCGACTAAACTGCCCAAAAATAAATACAAGAGATTATTGAAATAAACAAATAAAATTAACAAAAAATTTAATTTCATCCAGAGAATTACAGAAATTCGATTTTTTCTTCGATATAACGGTCGCAAATACGAAAAAACTACAAGAAAACAAACATATTTTAAACAAAACAGAAAATCAATTTTGTGATATAAAATCTACCAGCGGCGTACTAGAACATAGTTCAGTTTGATAAAAGAGAACATGACCCCTGAAAAAATACTTTCTTGCAGATTCTCATAACCATTTGACATGCTCAATGATGTAAGCATAAACTATTTTTCAAATTTGGACTAACTGTTTATATGAATTTTTAATCATGAAAAAAGTAAAAGAATTACCTTCTTTCATATGGATGGGATAAACATTCGAAATCGAAAACGGTTGAAGTTACAATATTGGTTAAATTGGATAAAAGTTGTATAATCCAAAGTCCTTTTATATGGAGTTTGTAGAAGTGGGGTGGGATATATTTTTTGGATTTCGAGATATTTTGAATGAAGTAAAATATTCGATATTTGTCTTTTTTTTGTGTGTTGGCATCGACTGCTATGATCATTAGCCGGCTAGCCACGTGTTCGCGATAGGTCTTGTTACTAACTCCATACGCCACCTTAGGAGCAGCACTGTTAATTATTAACGCAACAGTGAATCGTGGTGGATTATCCCCAGCCGGCAACAAGATACAATCATTCAGACTGAAAGTGAAAAAAACCTCGCCCCTACCGGGAACCGAACCCGGGGCCGCTCGGTTACAAGGCCCGAGCGCTAGCCACTGCGCCAATCCCCGCCCTTGTTTTTGTTTATTTCTCATTAGTTATTTCAGAAGATATAGAAAAAAAAAACAAAAATAAATTTTCGATGACACTTTTTAAGCTTAACAAGATTTTCACTTCGACGTTTCGTTACCGAGGAACCTTCATCATTATTTGGTTAAATACGACACTGTTATTTTTATTATAAAATTCAAAGCCATTTTGTATTCTGAGATACGTCTTTGGATTGTGCAACTTTTCTCTAATTCAACCAACAATGTATCTACAACCGTTTCCGAGATCCTAATGCTCCATCCTCCTTAACTTGGACAGACTGTATACGTCCACTATTATTCATAGACAGCCAGCAAGCGAAGAAAACACTGATTAACTTATACATTACCCTACAGAACCTCATTCCGATATGTCATCTCATCGCGGAAATCGAACAGGTTTTGAAATATCAGCATGTTCGCTGATATTTTCATTCTCATTATCATAATCATCGACCAATTGATGGTATCATCTGTTGGCGCTATACCTCGGGGTTCGGATTCGATATGTAGGCTCGATGGAGCGTGATGATTTAATAAAAACAATTTATGGAGTGTCATTTTGCTTGGCGTATTTAAAAAAAGGCACCAGCCCACGCTGAAAGTATAATGATATTATAATAGATCAGACACTGGTGTTAACGTCAGTCAAAGTATATCACTATTTTGACGTATTTGGATAATGAACAGCTGACTGCATTGTTAGTTACCATGTCTGATACATTGACGATTTCTGCATCCGGTTTTTCGAATAGAATCAATGAAATGATCCCATTCAAAGTAAAGTAACTGGAGCAGTTTTTGAGCCTAATACGAAGAATGCAAGTTTTGGAAGTTTTTATTTAGGAATAGTAATTTACGTAACAAGTCCGGAAAACACTGTTTTTTTGGATGCGAGTCCAAAAAAACTGTTTTCGGACGTGTTGCATACACAATTTTTTCGGCAACCGTGTAGAATAACAAATCGAGACACATTTATTCATTATATTTCTTTGTAGAAGAAAATTTTTAACATTTTAATTCTTATTTATATTAATATTTATATTAAAATTCGAGCATTTCCCGGACTAGTCCGGGATGTGATACTTTCTCTAAGAAATATCGAAATGCGAACAGAAACTAACAGAAACATTCTAATTCTTATTTATATAAATATTTATATTGAAATTCGGTAATTTTCCGGACTAGTCCGGAAAGTACGTACTTCCCGGACTAGTCCGGGAAGTGATACTTTCTCAAAGATAAATCGTCCGGGAAGTAGGTACTTCCCGGTCGGTTGCCGAAAAACGTTATTTTTGAAGAAATTTCGCTACAAATTAGATTGCATGTGTTCATTTTGTTTTTTAATATGCAGTAATTCAGAGCCCGCCCTCAGTAATTTTTTTTATTTAAATGGGCCTATGTTCATGTTATAATACCTCATATGAACTAAAATATAATAAATAACCCTCAAAATCAACTCTAATGTTGAAAAAGCATGGGGTATTTTTCACAAATATTTTCATAATTTACTATAGCATTTACGAATAGCTATTATAGTAATAAAAAATAAAGATAAATGATATCAAGGACGTATTTTAGCATTAATGTGGCAAATATGATTTTTTTTAAAGATAATTTTTTTCTTTTTTTATTTAGTTTTTCTAAACATTAATTTACTGTTTTGATTATTATTATTAGGATTGTCATTATTTTCATTGTGTTTAAATTTGGTTTAAAATCGACTGCAAAACTCGTACCGAACAGACAAACTTTATAATTATTATTTTATTACTAACATTTGCAATGTTCCAATATCTAGTTCTGAGGTTTAAAGTTAGTTTAAAATCGATTGTAAAATTTGTACGGAACTGACAAACATTATTATCATTTGTATTGTCATCGGTCCTTTACATTCCATTACATTCATGCAAAGTTACAGTTGCAGTTGCAGTTACAGTTATATTTCTTGATTCACCCTTTGTATATCCTCTATAACCTTTGTAACCTAATTGCATTTTATTTGACAGGTGCTGCATGTGAAAAAATTACAAAAATGGAAATAGAACACTGCACAGTGGAATTGCTGATGGAAGGCCAGTGAAAGAAAATAAATACAGAGAATATGCTTTATCGTATCATTGGATATTAATAAGCTTCCTTTAAGTTAAATCTTTATTACAAATTATTAACATCATAATATCATAACGTGATATAACCAAAGTTGTTGATTTTTAATAGCTATAATTTTGTTATTGAATCATTGGTAGGTATTATTTTGAGATTTTTTGTTAATTCAATTAGAGAGATCTAGTAGATAGTTTCAACCTTTGAAATATATGAGAAGAAAAATGTCATTAATATCTATCTATAGAAAATTATGAGCTTGATAGGTTCAAGAAAATAACTTCTGTTCCCTGTTTTTTGTTGAAAAATGTACATACTCCATGGTCATAAAAATTTCAATTATGGTCCAGAACACTGTAGAATGTTGGACTCCAACAAAAAAATGTTGACTTTCTGATATGAAATGTAATTTATACACGGTGTTTTCAAATATTCTACTATATGCTATTGGTAAAAAAACTAGATTCTTATTCCCTTTCTAATATATTAATATTGTATGTCCAAGATTTTTGTGATAACTTCATCGATAAGTCTTTGTGATTTTCTATAAAAGGACTAACAATGTCGAATGGGGGCATCATTACGAACAAAATATGTATGGGAACTTGTGTTATTTTTACCTTTTCAATATGTTTTTGAAAGTATTGCTCATTATTTGCAGGACACTTTCGTATATGTATCATCAGGATTCATTTCGGATATACAGTGGACGTATGTTGGACGACCAGGAAATATCCACAGTGATTGTTATTTGGATACCTATATTCTGGACATCCAATGTACCAAATATGGACACACAATGGACACCCAAAATAAGTACAATGTAAATTCATTGGACGTCCATCGGACGTACAAAATATGCATAATGTACAGTTGTGTTCAATGAAGTGTTGTACAGCGATTGTATGCTGTCTAAACTTCAAAGTTCGAAAAAGGGTTGTACAAGGTTTTGATTACCAAAAAACTCCTGTGATCCTTGATTGAACGCCATTTCAATCAAGAAACATAGCAGTTATTTGGTAATCAAAACCTTCTAAAGCACTTTTTTGTACTCTGAAGTTTAGACAGCATACAATTGCTGTACAACACTTCAATGAACACAACTGTACATCCATTGGAGGTTTTCTGGACTTTGATTGTACGTCTAAGGAACACTCAAAATACAATACAATGTATATCCATTGGACTTTTTCTGGACTTCAATTGTACGTCAATAGTACGTCAATAGTAGTGTCTTGGACGTCCATTGAATGTAAATTGGACTAATTCTGGACATCCATATTCGACGTCCATTGTACATCCCATTGTACGTACATGTGCTGTGTGGGTAAGAGCTTAAATAGAAAAAGATCCAAATACGATCAGAAAAATATTTGTTTTCTGTTAGATACTCGTTAAGAATTTCCAATTGCAGACAAAATTTTCTGTACCTTACCCACCAGTCACATTTAATAGCTTAGCTATTATATGCGCATTGAACCGTCCTGAAATATGTAATAATTGTGAAACATTAAATCATCAAGCACAGCATACCCTATACTCTATAGACTTTTACCAAGTGCATTGCGTGCGTATATCGTGGCATGAGATTCTCGACCTCACTTAATGAATGCGCCGTGTACGCCACGTTGCCACGTCTCGCAAGGCCAGTCGGTCGGTTCTTTCGAGCTTTATATAGTCATCGGCGACTTTTTACTTTTGGAAACAACCTCAAGAAGTATTTCCTGGCGCCCGTATCTAGCTTTTGGATCTCTGTTTGTTCGTAACTCGGGTCTGAATTGACTCCCGCAATTTCAAGATAATCGCGCGTCTGAAAACTATGAGAGTTGGAAGTGAAACGATCAGTGACTTGATTGATTCTCGATAATAATTATTATTTATCTATTTGTTACACCAATCATTACATCATATGTAGATTTGGAATCAAAAGTACCTGCCCATTCAAGTAACAAGTTTCAATGTCTGGATTTGGATAAACATATTTTCTTAAAAAAATCAGTTGAATTTGAAATTGTTCTTTTCTCTGTTCATGGGATTTTTACAATCTTTTCTGGAACATTTGAATTTCTTTTTGTTCAACAATTCCCAATTCATCATATTGGTATCGTGCTGAAATCAGGGTTGGCAAGATTAAATCATTTTTATTATTATTACTTTGTCAAGTCAAGTTCATGCTTTTTTTTGGTGAAAAAAAGTGAATGGTGGTTGTGAAGGTAAAATGTAATGAAAGAAATTTTTCCTCCTGCTCCTTTAGAAAGTACATACTTTCCTCCCTAGGGAGGAAAGTACTTTTCCTCCTGCTCATTTCAAGTAAGTTGTAAACGATGAAACTTAAAATCAAATTGTTTCCGTAATTTCTAGAATATCTAATATATCCTGTATTCTGGTAAAAATCAAACATGAATGTTACTTTTCTACTTAGTAACTATTTGTGTATTTAGAGCGCAAAGTGATTGATTGTCGCTCGACAAAAAGATTAATCTTTGGATAACGACAATCACACTTTGTGCTCGAAATACACACATTATTTTTTCTACAAGCGCAGCTCTTAGAAAAAAAATTATCGACACTTCATTCAAATAGGCACATAACATTACCTATGAGAAAATCACTCAATAGCAATCCGAAATGTATAAGCTATCTAAATATCCAATAATTCAAATCACTAACAAGAAAAAAGTAAAATAAGGTTCTTTAAAAAAAATTGCAATCGCCAGGAGCTGAACCCGGGACCTTCGAATTACAAACTCAAGATGCTAGCCGTTGCACCACTGCAGATTCTCAGATGGACATGACTGTATTGTCTATACTTTCCATTATGCAAGTATAGGTCCGTTTTAGATGCGTTTTAAATTTACAAAAAAAGGTTCAAGTGGGTAGAAGGAAAAATCATATGTACTTATTACATGGGAGTAAAGTGCCTTTTTCTCACTTGGATGTTTACTACATCCTGCAGGAGGAAAGGTAGGACTTTCCTCCCTAGTAATACAAATAGCTATTTTTGTGATTTCAAGACGAAAAATATGAGATTTTCAAAAAAATAAGATATTTTCTTTAAAGCCAATCAAAGGACAAGATTTTGAACATTTTGCTGGCCCTTCTTGCTGGATATATTCAAAGAAGTATCCTTTTATAGGTGGTGTGTATTTGAACATCAGTGATTTAATCAAATGTGTTTAATTTTATTTTCTTTCACAGAAATCAACAAAAAATCATCTTCTTTTTCATATAAACAAAATGACGCCAAAAATAGCAAACATGTTGGAAAAGTGGCGCGCGATTTGAATGTCTCAAAAATATAATTAAATTGCGTGATAAAATGAAAAAATCAAAAAAAATCGTGATTACTTAGATTTTTCTCAAAAAATCGTGATTTATTCGATTTTCTTAAAGAATCATGATTTTTTCCAACCCTGGTTGAAATTACGGAAAGTTCTTAAAGCAACTAATCGACAACTATGGCACAAATTTTGACGTACTTACCATATATTGACATTATATATAATACTACTTTTTCCACCTATGCATAAGCTGAAAAACAGGGTACTTTTCTGATATAATAATCATCTCAGAATATGTATCTGTTTTCGTCAATGTCATTTGTCTCTAAGGTAAATTTGTACCAAAATATTTGAATATTTACTCAATATAAACCAGTCACATTGTACAAATAATGGAACGAACGTTTAGTCAAATAGCAAACATAAAAATTCCCAGTTTATGATGAATTACTATAAATTATTCGGTATGAAGTGAGCAAAAATTTACCAAACAAAAATCTTTTAATTGAATAAAAATATCGTTTATCCAACACATGACGGTTATGACTGTCATTATTAATGTCATTTTAGACAAGTAAACTATCAAATAACACACTAGTGAGTGTGAGAGTTGCTATCTATCATACTCTTGTCAAAATATGAGCAGTCTGAAAATAATGAAAACTTTCATTCACGAAAGATTGGTTAAACACCACTTTACACAGTTTTTTGTTTTTTTTTTTGGAAAGGGTTGTGTGTAATAGAACGTTGAACCAGTGAGATGAGATATATTTATCTTCTGAGTGAAATTAAATTTCGATTAGAGTTTTTTTATTATATACGGTCGTCACGCAGTGCATGTGTTGAGAGCTTATTCTCTGCACGATAAAATCGATGGACCCAATTAACACACACAAAAAAAATAACATAAAAATCTTCAAATTTTCTCCTTAGTAGGTAGGAATGTATAATGAATGAGATGTTTTTTTTCGCTCTGAAATATACTTTTACTTTTCAATAATACCGATTTTTGGTACAAAAATTGAGAAAATAATTGGTCAAAACAATGTTTTATTGGTTGCTCCACTGTACTAAGACTATAATTATGCAATAATTATTGCATTGTTTTGATATAATATTGATAATAATAATAATAATACTTCCTTATAAGGCATAGCCTGTGCAGGTACAAGACGCTATTATTATTATTATCATTTGCCGTGGCGCTCTGGAGCGACTTTTGGTGGCTTATACAGTTTCAACTGTAGCAAACCACAAAAAACCTACAACACCACCCTGGGTGGTCAGTGCGCTAAAATCTCAATAATATCAAAACCATTGAAACCACTCACTCATATGACACCAGAAAAAAAATCAAAATCAAGGAAAAATTCGATAAAAATTATATACATACATATCAGCAGTAACTAATTAGCAGTAACCTCTAGGAAATTCGAGCCTTTTTTTCAAACATATCGATATTAAATTCTTTGAACCGTAACAAACAAACATCTCCACTTCGCTTTCGGAGTAAACATAGAAACATTGTATTTCTCCAACAAGCACATCATATTTGCACGTTGACACTTTACACAGATCATTGCTGCCTTCAGAACAGAACGGCAAGGTCGCGGTGAGGTAGCCAGAGTCTCACATTACGGCGATATACGACATTTTTGCTACGTAGAAATATTATCCCGGCAAGATTTTATGAGGGAATGAACAGTAACGCGTATGCCTGCCATTTCTCTGCTTGGAACGTACCTATATACAGTGTGTACATAAAGTAAGGAATAAATTCATTATCTAGAAAAGGAAAAGCTTTTCGGAAAAATCCTTGGACACGTCTACTTTTGTTTCAAGATGCGCATCTTTTGGAAATGTCATCATCGATTTTTTTTTCAAATGGCAACCTATTATTTTGACAGTGCCATTTGAAAGAGCATATTTTTCTCCACACAGCACATCAAAAGTTTTGTCATGTTACATAAGGAAATTTTCGAGAAAATGAATTATTCATTGATTTTAAGTTAACTTACGTTATTCGGTTAGTTGAACAAACTAATTAATGAAGAGTTCAAAATAAAGTTCTTCCTAGCTTTGTAAAGTTCTCTGTCAGCACGCCACTGTTGTGTTCGTTTTTGCAAAGCCCTAAAAAAATCACCCTTTTTATTATCGTAAAAAGACATGTTACTGTTTGTGATACCTTGCTGATTTAGACGTTTAGTTGACGTATGCCACATTTAACAGTTCATATTTCATTGATTCACTTCTTTTCGAAACAATTAAGGATACAATGCGCCTTTCTGTTACCCAGAGAATCGAAATTCTGATGATGATTGGATACGGTGATAGAGTACGAACGCAACAAGAAGTAGTTGGACTGTTTAATACTAAATACCCGGATAGGCCCATAACTCAATCGGCAGTGAGCAAAGTTGAGATAAAGTTTCGAGACACTGGTAGTGTTGATGATCTCCCTAAAGCTGGGCGTCCTAAAATCAATGAGGAGGTCAAATTGAATGTGTTATTAGCAATGGAGGAAAATCCACACAACAGCTTAAGAAGCCTGAGCCAAAATCTAGATATCCCAGTTACAAGTACACATAAAATTTTAAAATTGGAAAAGTGGCATCCCTATAAGATGACTCTGACCCAAGAACTTTCCGAGGACGATCCAGACCGACGGATGCAGTTCTGCCAAACGTTAATGGATTTGTGCAATGCCGACCCTTTGCTAGTAAAAAATATTGCTTTCTCTGATGAAGCTACCTTTACACTAACAGGAACAGTAAATCGGCAGAATTGCAGGTACTGGGCGAAGGAGAATCCAAAATGGATGAGAGAACATCACACACAGCATTCTCAGAAAATAAATGTTTGGGCGGCGATTGTAGAAAACAGAATTATTGGACCCCGCTATTTCGAAGAAACCTTAAATGGTCCAAGATACCTTCAATTCCTACAGGATTATGTTATACCCAGTCTGGTGATCTTATTTCCTAACGCAAATAACCCTGCTATACCAAATGAAAACTTATGGTACCAGCAGGATGGTGCACCGCCGCATTACGCAGCTGATGTTAGAAGGTATCTTGACCAAGTCTTTGCCAATAGATGGATAGGTAGGCGTGGTGCTATTGAATGGCCCCCAAGATCTCCCGACCTTACTCCATTAGATTTTTTTCTTTGGGGCCATCTAAAGAATGTTGTGTACAAAACTAGACCAGATAATATCGAGGAATTGAAAACTAGGATTACAAATGAATGTAACAATATTACTCCACGAACTATCACGAAGGTCCAACGAGAATTTATTGACCGTCTTGGATACTGCCAGGCTCAGGAAGGACTTCAGTTTGAACATTTGATCAATTAGTTTGTGCAATCAACTGTGTAAAATAAATTACTATAAAATCATGATAATATTAATTTTCTCGAAAATTTCCTTATGTAGCATGACAAAACTTTTGTTGTGCTGTGTGGAGAAAAATATGCTCTTTCAAATGGCACTGTCAAAATAATAGGTTTCCATTTGAAAAAAAAATCGATGATGACATTTCCGGAAGAGTAATGACGTCACCGTTCCGACTAGGACTCCAAAAGATGCGCATCTTGAAACAAAAGTTGACGTGTCCAAGGATTTTTCCGAAAAGCTTTTCCTTTTCTAGATAATGAATTTATTCCTTACTTTATGTACACACTGTATACTATTCCGCAAATATATGAAAATTATCAAAATTTATTTCGGAAATCAGTTTTGATTTCAGATATTTCTCTAACTCAATCAGGACGTCTGACTGACAGCATGAGAGTTATGTTCCTAGGGAGATATAGTTGCATTTCAGATCCCTAAGGACATAAAGTAAAAATCGAACATTACTGCAGCTTTACTATTAATAACTAGGACAACAATTAGGAAATATTCCATTATAAATTATTATTGATTGAATTAAGATTGTATGTGATATTAACATTGTTACAATTGATGATACTAAATGGGCGGTTATTTGTATTTGATAAGTGAATATCAGAGGAGAGTGAAGAGAAGTAATGTTCTTGACGTTTAATGTCAACATTAACTGAAATGACACTGAATTGAAAAAGTTTGTTGACACCGTTGCTATGACGTTACCTACCGAGTAATCCAAGTACCATGTTTATATAACTCATCAAAATAATTAGTTAAATTGTTTTTCACCCTGTTGAGTTGTTTCTCCGATAAATCATATACTTTCCAAGATTACAGCAAAAATCTATTTACCTATATATTTATAAACGAAAAAAAAATATGTTCCACCCCTGGAATTTTGGTAACAATTTTTTTTCGTGTTTATCATGGTTCCAACTACTAGCATACCAAGTTTGATGGTGCTACAATCGATTTTTGTCTCCAAACTCAATCGTTTTTATACGATTGAGGTCTCCAAAAATGCTTTAGATAACCCAAGTAACTCTAAGTTCGTAGGGAATGACTTTATGATTTTTTTCAGCGAAGAATGACGGATGAGGGTTTTTTTTTGTTTTTTAAGCCTATATTTTCTAATCAGCTTGTTCACTAAATCCTCGGAATAACCGTTGCCTCAGCCACATTCTCTCAGTGTTAACTGCCCCTCGTATATATACGGAGTTAACGGAGAGAACCGAAGTCTGTCTGGTGCATTCCGCGTTTAATGAGATGCAGACAGTTTTATTGACGATACACTTTTCTTAGAAGTTCTAAATAAAACTGTTTCCCGTTTGTATCTAAAAATCTGTCGGTCACGGTGTCTTCCCTTGAAAAACGTTCGCTACCCTTTCGAAACAAGGCCGAATATCAGGTGCGGGGTGCAACGTGCTGGCTGCGAGCCCCCTTCTGCGTGAGGCGCCTCATCCTGTCGCCAGCCGGTTCTTTGCGATGCACGTGCCCCAGTGAATTGATGTTTGCTTTTTCTTCATCGTACCAACACTAAAATTCCCGTTAGTCATAGCTACCCCTCCGGTGGCGCCGTTAATTATGTCATCCCTTAACCCCTGGCGCCATTTTCGTAATGAAAATGAGACTTTTTTATTTCGAAGTCCCAACGAAATAAAGACCTTTGATTTTTTATAAAATAATCGAGTTTGTTGTGGTTTGTCTTCGGAAGTTATCGTCGGTATAGAAGTCGAGTGCGGAATAAGTCAATAAATATTTAGCCCTTTTTTCAACATCCTCAGGGTTAGGACTAGTTCCGTCGTTATCAACCCTTCGATAGGTTCGATTTTGTAGATATAGTCAAAAGTAGTTGTTTCAAGTTGAAAAGAGGAACATTTTCGATGAAAATAAAAAAATAAAAAATGTGATTTATTTGTCAAGGCAAAAGCTGAGACACCACCAGTAGATCGGTGTTAACCAAACTACGAGCGCCATCTCAACCTCAGCCCAACTAAACTATATCCACTTGTTCACAAAGAACGAACGTATCATAACAGAAAGGAATATTTTATTTAACAATGAGCTTATCAAGTTAGAAACTAGAAATACTGCCATACCAGGATGCACACTGCAATTTTTCTATACAATATAGGAATATAACATCAAACATCCATCAGAAAACAACTTCTTTCCTGGCTAATATCACGACGAACGTTGAATTACATCCAATAGATTCCTTTCTGTTATGATACGTTCTTTGCGAACAAGTGGGTATTGTTTAGTTGGGCTGAGGTTGAGATGGCGCTCGTAGTTTGGTTAACACCGATCTGCGAGTGGTGTCTCAGCTTTTGCCTTGACATGGATTGATAATTGGACTATTTGTTGCAGACATTAGTTATTGTCTACAGAGACCTACCCTATACTGATGAGGGCAAGAACCCAGAAATCGTTCTATGGGTGGTCCAAATGTTTCAATTAACATTTTCCATGAAACTAGCAATTGCGGAGATAGCCTTGTATGAACTCTGCACGGAAATTCATTGGATGTAATTCAACGTTCGTAGTGGTATTAACCAGGAAAGTAGTTGTTTTCTGATGGATTTTTGATCCAGATATATTCCTATATGGTATGGAAAAATTACAGTGAGCATCCTGGTATGGCAGGACATCTAGTTTCCAACTTGATAAGCTCGATGTTAAATAATAGACTCCTTTCTGTTAACATTTTTCAACAATTCCGTCATATTTGGACTCAACAGAGTTTGCCTCTGAGGTACAGATATGGTAAATAATATTTAGAATATTCTCTGAAATTTAAAGAAGGAACCTCAAAAAACAACCTATTCGATTATCAATAAATGTACAAGAAAAAGCACAGGTACTTAATATTCATTAAAATGTATTACTATAAGTGAAAAGTCAATTCTATAAACGAAGTTATTTATTAAAATCGAAACCGTGCCTGAAGTTCCATCCATCTTTAGCATTCTTTTCCGTGACTTATCTCGAGTTTATCGCGTATTTGTTGACATACACTTGTAATAAATTCGTACTCAGTAACAAATATCTACCACGCAGTAATAATTCTTCTTGACACAATAAAAAATTGTATCAGTGTTGTGATTTGTTTGTTAGATTTGTTGTATTATTTTGGCTCGATGTTGATAAGATAGTACAAAATTCAAAATTTATGCGCAAAATTCAATTTGTAGTTATTATTTTAAGGTTTATATATCACCTCTCACATACAGGAATGTCGTATCGAATATTCAAAAGTAGTTTATCTGTATTTTCTTGTAATTGATTAGACAAAAATATATATTGAACTATTGGTAAATTCACTATCATTATACATTATAAAACCATATTTTGCCAAAACATTATTGCCCCTAAACCGTATATGAATTTTGTGGGTAATGCCTATCCTATGAAACAAACTATTTTTATTCAAATGTTATTAAAGTTTATATATTACGAAAACAAAGCAGGAAATCAGTATTTCAATAAGTGGAAGTAGCTTGAATTATGTATTGCACAGAGACTCATTGTGTTTACAGCAAATTCGAGAAGAGTATATCATTTATCAATATCCAGACCCCTTTCCACTTATTTTGAATGCGATTAACGTGTTTTCATAATCTCAGTAAACTTCAAGCAAATTCAATTCAATATTAGTAATAAGGATGTAAATAGAAATAATGCAGAAATTATTCTGAATGTTACTCATATACAAAAGTTTCAATTTAGTGATAAAATTAGGAATATTAATGCGGATATTGACAAATGACAGTCGCCCAACAACACAGTTCTGTGTTTTTTAACAAAATCTTGCTTTCCTTGTTAGTTAGTTTTCATGCTCCCATTGTATTTTTTGAGATCAATATTATGAAACTGGACAAAAAAAAACGTTTTGAAAAGGATCCTGGATTCTGCATTCGGTCTTGACAGTTGTCATGACATATTTCAACTTCTTAAATTTAGGTTTATCAAGGTCACGTCGTTAAATTAATTTCCAGCACTGAATTTAATTTGATTGGATAAATGGGACTATTTTATTTCATTCAACAGGTTCAACTTTCGAATTTGACACTTATTTTAGTTTATACTCAGTTCTCTAAATAAAAAGTGTCAATCATTCTAGAGAAAAATAAAACTCACCTTCTGGTTTTAACCTATCTGCATTCGTTCTACTATAAGGAGGTGGGGGTGATTCTGAAACCAAAATAAAGAGTGCATAAATTTGAGAGTATTATTTTGTGAAATTAATATACCTTTTTCTACAACTGTCAAAAAAAGTCCACATTTTTGTGTGGTTTGTGTGCGTAAAGTATTACAATATTTCACTATCAACATACGATTTCATTATTAAACGGAAAAGCGTAAAAAAGTGCACTTTTTTAACGGCTATTGCTGGGCAACCGACAGTTTCATGCAACAACAATGACAGATCCGAAATAATAACGAAATCCTGTCATAAAGCCAGTTCTCATTTTCTTTGGCAACTAATAACCTACAAATATCTGATATAAAAACGTTTCACCAATAATACTCTTAGCATTCTTACTATTAAATAAGTATTATCAAAATTCCAAACTATTGCGGCCAATATATTCAAAATAATAGCATATACCTCTAAGGAACTATTGGACCTAATCTACACTAGGTAATCCAAGGTAGCTATGGCTGTTTGGCCGTCAGAAACTAGTTGACAACAATAATTAATGAAATTTGTGAAATTGGGCATCCATCCAGATAACGAATTCTTGATAACTATAAATTTAATTCAAGTAGAAATGAAAAGTGGTGAAGATTGAACGGAGAAAATCGTGGATAGTGCAAATATGAGATTTCCTTGACATAGTTCAAAGAAAGAAAAAGGTATTCGTTGCTTCACGAGGATTGTTTATTTATTTTGAATAAAAATCTAAGAAAATGAAAAATTATACTTCGATGGACTAGTTATTCGAAAGTTAACATTAATAATAAAAATATTGACCTCGATGGATATGTTATTTTAATATTCGTTTCAAATTTTCCATTTTGCGGGATAGTCTGAAGAGAAAGAGATTTCGACTCTGTAGAAATTATTCGTTTCATTTGTTTGAAACTCAACTCTCCGGCATACTCTTCGAACTTTGTTCGAATAATGAATCAATAAAAATATGCCAAATTCATTTCATATTTGCAAAAAAATATGAATTGGTTATTTTTTTGACAGTTGTAGAAAAAATACTGTATGAAACTAGTGAGTAAGTGTTTTTTTACGAGTAGGAAATGTGACGCACGACGCCGTAGGCGGAGTGCGGCATTCCTACGAGTAAAAAAAAAACTTTACTCACTTGATACATAAATTACTAATGAATAATGTTTCAGCCGTTATAATAATGTAGCCGTGAATTATGCATTTTAAATTTTAAAATCTGAATTGACACTGACGATATGTTATATTTTTAAAAAGTGTTTCTATAATTTTCGAAAGTGTGGATAGGGATAAGGAAGATAATTTGAAAGATCATCAGTTTCACCACCGTTGTGAATTAAAATTATAATGACTTTTCTCAAAAAAGAATACTTCCTAAAAACTCGTAGAGTGTTCCCAAAGGTATCCTGTTCGGGTAGTGGACGACTGGCTGTTACTATTATTAGTGAAATTGTCAAGCTGCGTGTATGTATCAATATAATTGAAGGAAAAGAAATTTGTATTTCGTGCAGAGCAGAGCGCTTTCGACTAAAAAGTCATCATCAGTGCTTACTAGTCAGATGTACAAAAGACAAAAAAACATAAAAACATCTTGCGTCGAAAGGGCAATGGAAATAATTTAAAATTAGGAGATTTTACAACAATTACAGATTAAAAATGTTGGGCCAGGATTCTTCTGTATAAAACAATTTAACCAGGATAATCCTGGCCCAGCATTTTTAATCTGCAAATGTTCTAAAATGTCCAAATTTTTAAATTATTTCCATTGTCCTTTGGACGCCACATGTATTTATGGTTTCTTGGCTCTTGTACACCTGACGAGTAAGCACTGATGATGACGTTTTATTCGAAACCGCACTGCTACGATTTTTATTAAATATATTTCTGAACGAAATGCAAATTTTGTTCCTTCAATCATTACGACTATTTGCCGTGGCGATATAAAAGATGGTGTTTGAATATCACCAATCTCAAACACCAAATATAGGAGCACACTGTGCATCGATTATGAAACAGTTTTAGCATACTTTACCGGCGTTCAAATAAAACTCAAAATGCAGCCCACGTTCCCCGTAGCCCGTAGGTAATTGTACGTCTGAAAAAGCAAGATAAGTATACTTTCCTAACCCACGGTTTTTGTCTCGAGTCGAGTGAGTGCCCACTAATTATTTTGAAGAAACCAACTCCAGTGATGAGAGGACGAATTCCGGTCTGCTGCATAGGCGGTCTACGCCGACCGAGAAACAGTTGAAGATAGTAAAGGCGCCATGACCAATTTCGATGGGTGGCAAGTCGTGTCTGGCAATACGAGGGGCCCGAAAATAATCGGCCGAGATTTTGGTGGCGACGCGTAGTGGCCCCATATTCGTTCGTGAGCGTTTTAGTTGCCGCATTGTTTACTCGTCGCGCGTCGACATCAAGAGGCCATGAGGGCGATCACGTCTTTGCCGTTTTTTGGGGTAATAAAGTCAATTATTACTTCAACTCAAAAACGGTTCGTCGTATCGATATCAAACAAGGACAGGCTTCTAAAAGACGTTTGATTCTATATTACTGTCTGCGGCAGCACCTCAAGATGCATTTCATAGATAGTCGAGGTAGCCGCAGTGGTATTTCTCTTCCATTAAAATTTGAAGCAATCTTTATCCAATCGAAATGAATTTGGTATCAAAAGAAAGGCAAAATGTTGATTTATGTACGTGCTGTAATGTTTATTTGAAATTATTTTTTTATCTACCCAAAAAATTGCTTCAAAGTATTTGCATTTTTGGGACATTTTTGAGATTTTTTTGTGAAAAGTGGATTGAAAATTCAAATTCCATTACAGCACGTACGTAGAATCAAACTTCCTCTAGAAGCCTGTCTTTTTTGAAATCGATAAGACGAACTGCTTTTGAGATATCAATTGACTCTTTTACCCTTGAAAGCGTCCCAAATGTGATCGCTCTCATGGTCTCTTGAAACAAAGTTGAGATACGTGTAGAATTGCGAAAAGTGAACGGATTTTCATTCTACAAAGTGGATTCTTCTTCAGGACGTAAGTACGATTTGATTGTGAGAATTTGAAATTATTGTTAACATTGTATGAAATAGAAATTCATTAATAAAAGAAGTGATATTTTTCTTGGTTATGTTCTGAAAAGTCTTGTTAGAAAAAGCAATAAGTCAAAACTGCTCGACTGCCACTCTCAAACCAAATGGAAACTATTACTTAGACATTTCTTCAAAGCATATTCAAAAATTAGCTGCAACTAGCTGCGACTTTGGTTTTGGGTATAATTTGTATGTGATGCTGTGTGCACTAGGGTTCATGGTCATTTTTAAGGATATGTTTATTTTTTAAGAATTGTGCATGATATACTTCAAATAAATAAGTGGAAACTTTGAGTATGTTCTCCACAGTATAGGATATAATTGTAGTAGTTTAGAAAAATAATTATCCTCGTGTTTGGGATATGCACTCCCACTTAAAAAGTGTGCTACACTAGTCGGAATTTGGCCGCCCTAAAAATTCGATAGTGGAGTCAAAAGTGAAGGTTGTTAAGTTTTCCAAGCGGCATTTCAAAGAGGACAAATTTACCTTTATTGTACTTTTTATTCAATCTCTATACGATTTTCATTCGTATATACTTTGAAGATTTGTCTGAGCACCAATTCCTTTGTTTTCACTAGAACAAGAATATTGTAAAATTTGCTCTCATCTTTGATTCATGCTTTCAAATTTTCATCATTATTTTTTTAATGAGAGTATAATTTTCCTTAGATTAAAAACTAATGAAACTGAAGGAGTGTTGGAGAAAAATAGTAAATTGTCTCGATGTTTACCATCAAAGTATTACAGACGAATCCTATAACAGTGTGTTCATAGCATTGAGACCTTTTTTGTGTTCAAAAAAATGTGTTCTTTCCCGTTTAGGCTTCACACTTACGAGCACCTCTCAGAAGTGTTCGGGGAACTTGTGCTAGAGACTTGCATTTCAACAAATCACATTTTGATTTTCGAACAATTGAAAAGTATGAGAATGTTCGAATTGCTGTCAAAAAACATTTTTTTTTCTTGATAGTTGCAATTAAGTCATAAGCTCGTGACCTACAATAACATTATTTTTGATCCCATAACCTTTCATGAAATTTGTAGTCGAAAAAAATCGACATTTCGAATCTCTGAATTAAATACTTACTATGCGATATATTTCACGTATAATTTAACGAAGTGTTTATGTAAAACAGAGGATGATTCATAAGGCATTTCAAAAATCAGTTTGGTCGGTTACAGTACAATCGATAAGTGTGACAGATAAACCAATTATGAATACCAAAAGATGTATTGGTATTAGTGGGTGAGATTATAACAGATTATAACAGGTAGAAGGCTTACCTGTTGCTCATCGCAAAATATCCTTTAAGAGGTTTCATTGGATAATTAATGTTATCTCTGAAATACAGTTATCAAACACCCAACAATGAATGATGTCTCATTGGAGATGGTTTACATAAAACTGGCATTTTTATGTTTTCGATTAAAATTTTAACTTCTGTATATTTTGGAGTATTTTCTGTAAGTTACAAATGAAAATGAAAAAAGTCATCGAAATAAAATTTGCTAGTTTGACCATCTCTTATTTATCTTTTCATTTAAAATTTCAAATTCAAGTCTACTTCAGTTTCAGTATTTTTCACTTATAATTGCACGAGAAGTTTGTATTTTATCGGGTAAATTTGGGTTGTTTAATGAGAAACTGTTTCCCAGCAATTAGACGAGAAACACTGTCAATTATTAAAAACGCGACACCTAAGGTGGAACTTTTGTAGGTTACCAGTTTTAGAGAAAATTGCTAAAGAAAACAGTTTAGTGTAATTCGGCAGGACAATTTAATGAATAAGAAATTTAGAAACATGTCAATGTCAAACTATTTATTTTAGCAACAATACCGCGATAATTGATTGATAAACAAATTAATAAGTGAAGAAGCCACTATTGCATTTGTCCCTGTGAAAATTCCAGCTCACTTTTGCCGCTGTCAAAGTGACCATTGCATACTGTGGCATATGCGATTTTTTACATATGAGATAAATTGTCAAAATAAAATGTAATTCATGTACCTATCTCATGGTGTGGAATTAGAGTGAAAATAGGTTTTTAGTGATTCAAATAAAATATTTTATTTGTTCTAAGTACTTCCAGGCAAATGTGGTATTAAATAAAAATTAAATTGTATACCTATTATGTAAGAAGTATTAAACGTTGAAAAGGGGAACATTCTCCATGAAAATTAAAAAATGAAAAATGTGATTTATTTGTAATATCTAACAGAAAACAACTACTTCTCCGGCACAAGCCACGCTGGACATTGAACTACATGTGATTGATATTGTGAAAAGACTCTAACTGAAAAGAATAGAAAAAATCTGAAAGTAAAAATTCGCATTTTCATTCAGATAGTTGATTTTTTTGTTATTTTCTTTTTCATTCGCAGATGATTCCACAATAGATTTTATGAATATCCTATTCATATTTTTTCGAAATAAAATCAAAATGTTAAACGTTGTTTAAGCACCATGAAAAAATTTCAAATCGAAGATGGAGTCCGAAATAACATGGAGGATCTAGTATTTAGACTGTCAATACCGACATCTAGGTATCTAATTAAACAGTTGACAAAGGAATTCGTCAACTGATACGAATGAGACACTCAATAAACTGAATAAAATGAGAAATGGCGATAAACTAAGTAATAAACTGAAAACTTAAAAAAATAAGTTAAGTAAACGGTTTTATAGTAAAGAAACATAATAATGATGCAGATGATGCACTAAAAGCTGAAAAATATTAGGTGTGTACCTCCCCAATTATTTTCTAACTTTTCAATACACATTTATTTGCATCATTATTATGTTCCTTTGCAACAAAACCGTTTAACTTATTTTTTTTACTTATTTTATCCATGCCTAACCATTAGTAAGTAGCACACGAAAAAAATTGACTGACGCCAATAAACAATTAAAAAATGTCTGTTTCTTTCTCTCGAGTTACTTCAATATCACATACGTCCCCGGTATTATAACTTTAGTTGCACTACCATACCTGTTGTATGCCCAACGGTTCGTACCACCAACACAGAGGCGCCCCAAGTAAAAAACTCAGCCGATGCAGTATTTCTCGAAACATCTGTTTGGTGAATAGGTAAGATCGAGCAAAAACAAACATTCTTGGGATTGATTGACATCAGTCGTTTCGGATTTCGAATTCTTAAAAAGCATTATGTTAAAAAGTTTATTTAATTTTCGGAAACGGGAATGTGCCCAGACGAATTCCTTCGTAGCTACACACATCGAATGAAGTCATTAGTTCAGATTGAACTTTGTACAAATATTTATGAGTATGTGTTTTTGTTTGGTTCCACATATGTTGGGGGGCGCAGACGTGTTTTAATTTTACGTCTTTCTTCCACACATAGATTATAGATTATATATTAGGGACTTTCGTGCTACAAGCCTCTACACCGCGACCTTTTCAGATCTATTGTGTTTGTCCTCGAGATCATTTAGAGTTCTTTGTCTAGCCCTGTCTTCTTTACGAGATTCCACAGGCTAGTTTTTAGAACTCCCATGAATCTGGGAGCTCTTGGTTTTTCTTCTACCAGCGTTAGAAACCTTTGCCTTGACAAGCCCTCGCAGTGGCATAGTATGTGTACTGATGTTTCCTCTTCTTCCTGACAGAACCTGCATAGCATTTCTTCTGCCAGGCCTATTGTACTCATATGTTTGTTGAGCCTACAGTGCCCTGTGAGAAGTCCTACTACTATTCTAGTAGTGTTCCTCTTCTGGCTTAGTAGATAGTCTGTGAATGTTGGCTGCGGTTGTTTGATAAACTCTTTGGCCTGTCTCATCCCTGGTGCATTGTTCCACCATTCTTGAGACTTCTGTTGAATCCATGATTTGGTGTTTGTTTTTAGTACAGCTTTTGCTATACCGCAATACGGTTCTGGGCCATTCAGGGCCTTACTTGCTCCTTCTCGGGCTAGTGTATCGGCCTCTTCATTGCCTCTATAACCTGTGTGTGCTGGTACCCAGGCTAGTGTCAGTCTGTTCTGACTGCCCAGCTCTTTTAGGGCTTCTATGCAGTCCCAAACAAGTTTTGAGGTAACTTGCATTGAGTTGACTGCTTTTATCGCAGCTTGGCTATCTGAGTATATGGCAATGTTTCTTCGTGAAAAATCGTGCCTTATTAGCTCTTGTGCACAATTGTGTATTGCAACGATTTCCGCTTGAAATATCGTCGCATGTTTGCCCAAGCTCAGTGAGATTTTCATCTTCGACTTGGTTCCGTAAATGCCGGCTCCTGCACCTTCATCCGTTTTGGAGCCGTCCGTGTAGACAGCGATCGTGTAGTTTATTTAATTTTCGGAAACGGGAATGTGCCCAGACGAATTCCTTCGTAGCTACACACATCGAATGAAGTCATTAGTTCAGATTGAACTTTGTACAAATATTTATGAGTATGTGTTTTTGTTTGGTTCCACATATGTTGGGGGGCGCAGACGTGTTTTAATTTTACGTCTTTCTTCCACACATAGATTATAGATTATATATTAGGGACTTTCGTGCTACAAGCCTCTACACCGCGACCTTTTCAGATCTATTGTGTTTGTCCTCGAGATCATTTAGAGTTCTTTGTCTAGCCCTGTCTTCTTTACGAGATTCCACAGGCTAGTTTTTAGAACTCCCATGAATCTGGGAGCTCTTGGTTTTTCTTCTACCAGCGTTAGAAACCTTTGCCTTGACAAGCCCTCGCAGTGGCATAGTATGTGTACTGATGTTTCCTCTTCTTCCTGACAGAACCTGCATAGCATTTCTTCTGCCAGGCCTATTGTACTCATATGTTTGTTGAGCCTACAGTGCCCTGTGAGAAGTCCTACTACTATTCTAGTAGTGTTCCTCTTCTGGCTTAGTAGATAGTCTGTGAATGTTGGCTGCGGTTGTTTGATAAACTCTTTGGCCTGTCTCATCCCTGGTGCATTGTTCCACCATTCTTGAGACTTCTGTTGAATCCATGATTTGGTGTTTGTTTTTAGTACAGCTTTTGCTATACCGCAATACGGTTCTGGGCCATTCAGGGCCTTACTTGCTCCTTCTCGGGCTAGTGTATCGGCCTCTTCATTGCCTCTATAACCTGTGTGTGCTGGTACCCAGGCTAGTGTCAGTCTGTTCTGACTGCCCAGCTCTTTTAGGGCTTCTATGCAGTCCCAAACAAGTTTTGAGGTAACTTGCATTGAGTTGACTGCTTTTATCGCAGCTTGGCTATCTGAGTATATGGCAATGTTTCTTCGTGAAAAATCGTGCCTTATTAGCTCTTGTGCACAATTGTGTATTGCAACGATTTCCGCTTGAAATATCGTCGCATGTTTGCCCAAGCTCAGTGAGATTTTCATCTTCGACTTGGTTCCGTAAATGCCGGCTCCTGCACCTTCATCCGTTTTGGAGCCGTCCGTGTAGACAGCGATCGTGTAGTTTATTTAATTTTCGGAAACGGGAATGTGCCCAGACGAATTCCTTCGTAGCTACACACATCGAATGAAGTCATTAGTTCAGAATGAACTTTGTACAAATATTTATGAGTATGTGTTTTTGTTTGGTTCCACAATCCAAACTCGGTTCCACATATGTTGGGGGGCGCAGACGTGTTTTAATTTTACGTCTTTCTTCCACACATACAACGCATTTAATCATGGTGCGTATTGATGAAAATGGGCGCTAATTAACAAAGTAATCAAGGGGTATAGGGGAATACAGACAAGAAAAAAATCACCTCAAAAATGAAGACTGCACTAGAACTCATCCACAAAAAGGATATAAAACGAAGTTTTTATACAACTGACATTAAAAATGACGTTTTTAATTCATTGATACATGAACTAAAAACTGACGTTTTCACAAAATCACTTTTAACACTAGTGTTAAAAGTACTTTTAACACTAGTGTTAAAAGTAAAATGACAGATGAGATGATGGATACTCAGTAATATAGATCTCTCTAATAGAAACACTTCAATCAGATATTATAATCAGAACACCTACTCAAGAGGAATCGTTTATAAAAGTTCACACATGTATTTGGTCGTTTGCGCAATTGATAATACTAATTCCTTTTGAAGTTACAAACGAAGTAGTATTTAGTCCAACTGTAGAATGTCCTTCATCACTGACAAATAATGACATTCATAAATAAAGTGCGTTGGGGTTTATTATATTTGAAGTATCTGTCAGTCAGCCTTGTAATCCAAAGATCGTGTGTTCGAATCCTTATGGATCTTATTTTTTTTTTGTTTTTTTCTTACTAGCAGTAACTGTTGAACAAAAAATTTTGTATGATACATTTGTTAAAAGTGATTTTATTTTGCTCGTGGGGTTGCTCCACTCGCTAACGCTCGTTTCGCAATATTCCCCACTCACAAAATAAAATGCCACTTTTAACACTTGTATCATAAATAACTATTATATAGCCATCAGACATGCAAATATTGCAAAAACACTTATGAACCAAATTCTGAAGTTGTAAGAAAAAGTTTATTGAGAATAGGTAATTTATCTCAGAGAGAGAGAGAGAGAGAGAGATTATCTGACCATTCTTAACCTGGGAACCAAATTACATGCACCCTTCAAAAGTGCTATGAATGAAAATTGTTCCTTATACAACATTTTTTCGCGATACGATTTTGCCTCAAAATTATGGCTTTTCTTTTGTCTTGAGTCGATTAGAAACGGATTGGCATGTTTCAAAACATTGTTTGAATCATGTTTTAACCAAATTGTTTTAAATATTTTTTTTCATGAAAAAAAAAACACCACATAATTCATAAATTAACAAAAAACTTAAAACTTAAAAAAAAACAAAAAATAATAGCAATCATTTGTAAGTTGTACTCAGTGTTGCCAGATTTGAATATTTAACCCGAATTTATCATAGCAAGGTTATCCAATAAAAAAAGTCACCTAGATATTTTGTTTTAAACATGTTTCTCTACGACTATTGTATTCTACATTGATTACATATTGATTATTAGTTGAAAAATTAAGATAATTCCAAGACACCGTGGATCCTAACTCATTATTCAACGGCATTCGGCCAATCACAGATTCAGAATTTTTAGAATCCATGGTAACTGAAAGGTTTAGACCAATGACAAAACAGCAAATGTACAAAACAAATTTCTCAAGAAGGCATTGTCTTATTGGACTTGTCACGGCTTGGCATTCGCAAATATCAGATTGACTGTTTTCTTTCTCAGTTTTAACTTTAGCTCCTGATGAAATCTTGCAACGAAGGTATTTCGAATAATATTTATCTGAACATTCTACACTATCTCGGTTTTTGGCAAAACAGAGTTTGTTTAGTCATATGTCATGTACAAATTTTGTAAGTACCTGTGTGGTCCAGTGGTACGGACCCGCGGAAAAGTTAAAGATATATGCTTTAAACGAGCTCAATTGAAATGAAAAATAATTTTTTGATATCTACAAATGTTCTCTATTCCTCAGAATCGCATATGGGACATGATTTCTGAGATTTGCTGAGATTCAATAAAACGAGGTATTACACTACTTATCTACTTATACTACATTTTGAGTGACAAGAAGCTCTTGCAGAAACGAAATAGTTATTTATGATACAAGTGTTAAAAGTGGCATTTTATTTTGTGAGTGGGGAATATTGCGAAACGAGCGTTAGCGAGTGGAGCAACCCCACGAGCAAAATAAAATCACTTTTAACAAATGTATCATACAAAATTTTTTGTTCAACAGTTACTGCTAGTAAGAAAAAAACAAAAAAAAAATAAGATCCATAAGGATTCGAACACACGATCTTTGGATTACAAGGCTGACTGACAGATACTTCAAATATAATAAACCCCAACGCACTTTATTTATGAATGTCATTATTTGTCAGTGATGAAGGACATTCTACAGTTGGACTAAATACTACTTCGTTTGTAACTTCAAAAGGAATTAGTATTATCAATTGCGCAAACGACCAAATACATGTGTGAACTTTTATAAACGATTCCTCTTGAGTAGGTGTTCTGATTATAATATCTGATTGAAGTGTTTCTATTAGAGAGATCTATATTACTGAGTATCCATCATCTCATCTGTCATTTTACTTTTAACACTAGTGTTAAAAGTACTTTTAACACTAGTGTTAAAAGTGATTTTGTGAAAACGTCAGTTTTTAGTTCATGTATCAATGAATTAAAAACGTCATTTTTAATGTCAGTTGTACAAAAATATATTTTATCATTGCACTAAACCTCTTTAATAGCCATTTATTCGGAAGGATACTCTTGTGAGTTCTAAAATAATGTACCGCCGTTTTGTTTTGGACAAATATTTTTGTTTGAAATTTTGCTGTCGAATAGAGAATTGAAAGACGAGTATCAGTTGACTCCTCCATGCCATTTAAAAAAATAATGCGACAGGCGCCATTTTGAAGCACAGAATTTTTTTATCATCAAAAATAAAAAAATAATTGTAACTTACCGCTTCTATTTGCAGAATAGGTGAAGTAGGGACTGTTTGGTTCTTTCATTTGATTTCGATAAATTTCAAAACACCCAAAAATAGTCAGGTGAAAACTGCTGATAATATACCCAATATAATTATATCTCTTTAATTTATTGGCAGTTGCTTCTCATGGGGCGCATTTCGCCTGCAATATAGTTGAGACAACTATAACATACGGAACCACAGAAGATAATGTCCCTTTACCGAAATCATTTAACATGTGTGGCTGACAAGACAAGACATGAAACAAAAAAGTAAAAATGGAGTATTTTTATCCCCTTCGGTGAAACTCTGTTTTCAATTATAATACTGGGTTTAAATTACGAATCACTTGTCAATTCTCATAAAATAAACCAGAATTAGCATTTTTAATTGTATAAATATATGTGTTTTGCCGAGCGTAGAAAACAAACAAAACCAACACCCAACAACTTTTTAATGGAATGTACACTTGAAATTTATGACGACAGATCCTTGTAACGCCATTGGGTAGAGAACGAGGCGCAGCTTGAGTCCATATCTGGGCTATTAGAGAGGATTTCTACCTTCCTCCGTCTGCTATCTTAAGTGTTCCGAGCAACTTCGTAATAATCAGTTGTTTATGAAAGACCGGTCAATACTTGACTGGATTTTAAAATAGTGCCGGCTAATGTATTCAAATTACAATCTTTTACGATAAAATTCGTCCCACGTGTCTTTTCATTCATAGAATACCCCGCACGGGGTTCACAGATATGGAAATACTGCGGGAATAGGATACCTGTAACTGATTGCCTCGAATTTTCAGCTTTCATTCGTTTCGTAATTTCACCTGTTGTGATTAATGTCCATGTTTTTTCAAAAGTCTAACTGTTTCCATATATTTTGTGGTTATACAGAAAAGCTAGAAAGAATTAATTATTATGAAGAAACTAAAATGAAGACTTCATTAATCTATGAAATTTTATATTTTCCATGTTTTAATGCTTTCGACCAATGAAATCAATTATACGATAATTTTGCACTAGTGCAATTATCGATAATTATACTCTAATAATTGATTGTTAGACTTACGGCCACACATGTCATACTCAGTGGGATCAACACAGGTAGTTTCACTACAGTCATTAATTAGGTCAGAACCATTCGAAAGTGAAAATTACCATAAATTCCTACATATTTTTTGTCATTTTCATTGAAATTTAGTTCACCAATAGCTTTGAATAATCTCGAAAAATAAGCATCTAATTCAACGTTTGATAAATAATTTAAAAAATAGCTATTTATGATACAAGTTGGTAAAGTAGGACTCCTTTTTATGAGCGTGAAGAACAAACACGAGTACAAAAATTCCCTTTACGAAAGTGTACCATACAAAGTTTTTTCTTCGACAGTTATTATACTAAATGAAACGAAAAATTTCGACAAAGTTATTATTTTGTCAAATTGTAGCAATTAATTATTAATTTGAATGGTAGGATGAGATAGCGACCGTTGAAGTTATTTGAGCTGCCAGTACTATATATTCAGGGCTTATACTAGCAGATGTGCAGCGCGTGCACCGCACGCGGTCGGCCAAAACAAGGGGCGGCCGCAGGCCGCATACAGTCCACGGCCGGCATGCGGCTCGCAGATTGATGGTCAAAACAAACTTTATTTTCGCGGTCTTTGTTAAAGGGTTGCGGTATCGGCATTTTTTCTGCTACTTTACCGGTATATAAGTATAAGGAAAAATGAGAAAGATCATTCTCATTTCAATATGTTCATTCAATTTTGATTCAACATACAATAATACTGGTAACACAATAAAGATAATTGCAAGTAAATATTGAAAATTAGTAAAAAGGTGTTGCCGTTGATTTTTGTTTGAATCAGAACTGTATTGAGTATTATCTGTACTAAGTATTAAACTTTTATTTTATTCTTTTGATAATTTCATGTACTATTTCCTCCTGTAAATAAAAAAATGCTCTTGATTGGATTTATGAATGAATACAATTTTTTACAGGCAGTTTCCGAGCGTTTTTTGAGGTTTACATTTTTACCCAGACCTTGAAGAGCACTACAGATCACTTATTTTAATAATTTGCTCTGACTTTTTTAATAGGAATGAGGATGAATAACCCATAATATTACACTCTTTCTAAGCAAAAAAAAAATGGTATACGAATGAAAAATTCATAATATTATTTGCATTTTTATAAGTGTTTCAATTCAAACTGTTATACAGGTGGGTGAGTTTATAACGTTAACGTTTATTGTGGCAATCCTGAGCCGACTCTGGAATACGTAACCGACGAAACAATGAAATCAAACGGACTGCAGCCAACTCGTAAACATGAGCTTTCTCGAGCAGTAAACACCCCATTTATAAATTGTGACGAATGATGTTACCGGTTCGATATTCGAGGATTCTCTAGGAAAAGATATAATTGCACACATCGGATCAGAGATCAGATCAGTAATCAGATAATTGTAAAATATAAATTTGCATCAACAGTTTGATATAAATTGTAAAAATAGTATCGAAATACATTTGTTAGACAGTGTTAAAGTGTATATTCATTACAGTACCAGTGAACAAAAAATTTAGAGGGGCGGCACATTGAGTCTTTGCACGCGGGCGGCCAACACCCTAGGATCGGCCCTGTATATATTATATAGTACTCAGAGCTCACCTGTTCAACCTCATGTGTTTTGACCTGTACATGTATATAGATATTATGTCGATTTTGTATTCATATCTGAACAATGAACTTTCAAATAGTCCTGAAGATGAAGCAATTTCAACAGTTCAAATTAATTTCAATTTTTTAGTTTATGAATTGTCGTCGTATTATTAAATGATGACTTCCGAGTTATATTTGACGCAAAATACTGTATTTTTCAAAAATGCATAAATGTATGAACAGTGTTTAAAAATTTACTTTACGCACTGATGATTTTTTTATGCACTCGTGCAAAAAAGTATCACTTTACGCACTGTCAACAGTGCCTATATAAAAGCTTAGTTTACGCACTGTCGTAGAAAATAGCTATTCACGACACATGTTCTTAAAGTAGGACTTTTTTGTATGAGCCCAAATATGGGAGTACAAAAAAAATGTCCTTTACGAAAGAATATCATGCAAAGTTTTTTTCTTCGAAAGTTATTTTATTGCCAAATTGTAGCAATCTCTGAGTAATAAAAGGCCATAGAGATGCCTTTTCCATACTTACTTGTCTTGAAGGCAACACAACTTTGTTTGTTTACAAGCGACATGTTAGGTCCGAAAAGGATAGTTCATGTTCACTTCAAAACAGCTATTTGTGTAGTTACGTCTTTTATTACGCTGAGGTAGCAATTGTATCATTAATTTGAATGTTTTATGTTACGAATTGTCCTCGTAATATCGTAGAATGACTTATATTTGACGCAAAATACTATATTTTTAAAAAATGCATAAATGTAAGTATCAACAGTGTGTAAAAACTTACTTTACGCACTGTTGATGATTTTACGCACAGATAACTTTTTTACGCACTGTGGTAGAAACACATTTTTGTACTAAAGTTTTCAGCCCGGCAAATGGTCTGTGTACATATATTCGAATATTAATCAAATCAATTTTTGTGATTTCGTTTCATTATGGCGATTTTATGTTTTCATTTTGAATGTCAATGACGCCATATTTTCACAAGATTATGAGAGTTCATATCGATACTAGCGTCAATATAGAAATCGTTGGATCAGATTGATATGATTGGAGAAGGGGCGTTTAAGTGATTATTCAAAAAACATTAAATAGTGAAAATCAGTTTTTTTATATCACATTTAAATTTAATTTTTGGCTAATTATTTTATGTCAGCGGTATAGTACTAAATAGTGTTGGTTCTAATGATTGACGATATTGAGAGGATCTTTGAAAAATATTAATGATGTAGTCGCCGAAGGTATTGGTAGATATCGGTAGATATAGAATTTGTCTAACTTCGAACAAAGTTTGGAACAAATCGGTGACTTGTTCAAATATTTTTTTAGAGAAAAGTTTTTTCTTAAAAAGAATATTTTCATTAAAGTGTTTTGAGTTGTTCAGTTTTGCAAAAGTTTCCTCCTCCCAGAAGTGTTAATAAGTATCTTAAAGTAGATTCAACCAACGAATTATATAACATGATTTCATGATAATTATTTCAAAAATAAATGTGGTTTTATTTCAAATTTGTTTTAGTGATAATCTTGAACAGTGAATTCGTTGCAAAACAAAAAACAAGAAAACGAGAACAGATATAGTGAATAAAATATCGAACACATCAGAAGATCCGCAAAGACAGAAAGTATACGATTGGCGCCAGGTATCCATATTTGTGATATCCATGGGCAGGTAAACCTGCCATGTCAGAGAAATTGACAAAGTTAAATGAATTACAAGGCGACAACGGTGTCAACAAATATGTTGATTTTGTTCATACAGAAACTAATGGTGTAGTAATTGGATGTTTCGTTAACTAGACAAATTCTCTGTGCAAATACCTAATAGGGATATAATGAATAATAATAAATTCTTTGCTCTTAACTAATGGATATTAATCTGATACGGTACACTGATTTCCACATATGCGGAGTAGTTATGCTATAATTATTTATGAAAATTGTAGCCGTCTCATTTGGTGCGCTGAACTTGGAATTTCTTCCGGGCTAAGAAATTATAGAAGTTTATAAACCATAAATTGAGACAACTTATGAATGATTCATGTGTGAGTGCTAATGAATATGTATATAATGAGAAGTAAAAATGCGTTGTTATTCCATCAAAACGTGAGATATTACTTGGGCTCATATACAGTATCGGAAAGTTTTTATCTTGGGGTATGGTGGTTTTATGAGAGCGTGAAGAATAGCTTGCTATTATGTTGAAAGAGCATTACAATTTCTCCTCTACTCGCTCGAAAAAGGTATATTAACGTAAGCTTTATTTCGTCGGGCGAGGTGACAAATTTTCCAGATATTTTTGTTACCCCCAAATCCATTATTGGTCAAGGGAATATAATTCAGCTACAGCTCTCAATATTAGTTAGTCTTTCTCATACATTGTATAACAAATTAAATTTACCAATAATAATAACAATATGTAACTATCTAGTTGAATTGTACATTGCTGCATTATTATATGTAGTATATAATAAGTAACATTTTATTCACGGATATATTATATATGTTTATCAACAGTAAAAGCACAAGAATTTTATCGGATAAATTTCTTTCTTCAACGAAATGATTTTGCCAATCAGTAATTTCACGAGAAAAACTGAAAAATTTCGAAACCGTAGGTCGAGCAATTTTGTCTAATGTTAGCTTTTCGAGTGAAATTACTGCTAAAAAAATGTTTAGTTGAAGAAAGAAATGTATTCAATAATTTTTTCATTTCTGGCAAGATAAATCAACGACAATATATAAATACACCACAATAATAGTCATCCTGATTGAAACAGTTATTTGAAGGAGCAGTTATAAACAATACAATTATAATAATGCTTTTTGTAACCTGTTCAGATGAAACTTTCCCAAAACAATTCAATTGTGTCAACAATACTGAACAATCATTGCTGTCATGACAGAAATTGAAGGGACTTCCGCCTACTAGATGAAGTCTGTTTTTGAGGAACAGGCATTTTTATCGCGATAAAAAAGGTGCATCCTTTTTTATCGCTGTCAAACTGACTCAGACGTCATATTTAAATAGGTTTATTTTTACAGGAGTTGATTTATCACTATTTAATTGTAATAATGCCATATTTTGTTTTTAATTTACCCATTTTATTTGTAAATGGCGAAGGTGAAGATCAGCTCAGCTGAACTTCGACTATGTTTGCCCAACAACGGGAAACAAGGGGTATTACGTTTGAGCATTGAGAACAAGGCGTGATATATAATTTGCAGTAACGAGTAGTAATTTTATCACCCTTATTTTGAAGTTTTTTTTCAAATTTCACTCATTTGAGAATTCAAATAAGGTTGAGGAATTTACGTAACAATTTCAAAAACTAGTTAATGAGGATCAGCCTGAAGAAACATTAAAGACAACTATAATAGATCCACTACCGAAGTTTTCATTTCAGCAGCTCGAGAGCGAAGCCAAGGGCAAAATGAAACAACTGACCAAACCATCAACCAAGTGTATCATTAAAGAAACATCAAACAAGCGTGGTCCACCCGATATTCCGAGAAAAGCACTGTGGAATTCAGTCGGCCAATCCATCCGATGTACGGTAACTGTTCCTTTGTGCGTTGTTGCCAAATGCACAATATCTTTTGAAATCATTATTTTCCGATAAAACACATTTCCAGATAATGAAAACCATTCCATCTGATTTTAGATCTGGATATATCTACTAACCAACGATGCAAGGCAATATATAGAGTAATTGGATGAAGAAAAGGTTTGTATTTCGTTTAGAAATTTATTTATAAAATCATAGCAAAGCGCTTTCGACTATAAAGTCATCATCAGTGCGTACCTGTAAGTAAGTGACATTGAATTGAATTTAAGAAATGTTGATAATGTTAATTTTGAAAAATTGAAGAATTACTTACTCGTCAGGTGTACAAGAGCCAGACCATAAAAATATCATGTGTCCATAGGACCATGTAAAAATTTAAAAACGGGACATCATATGATTCACATTTAAAAAAATCCTTATTCCAGGATTAAATTGGATAAAAGTTTCAACAGGCAGAGTAACACATGTCTGCTGAACTTAGTATACTGTCAAACTAAATGAAATATGAATGAAATTGACATTGTGTCAAAAGTTGACAATGACAATGACGTTTGGCTTCGAACATGAACTGCTAGAAACACTGATCTATGTTTTGAAAATTGTTGAATGACCAATTAGTCAAATTGATCTGTAAATCTATTTATAGTTCTGTTAATCCAAACCTAAGGAAATATGACAAACCGGGAGAAAGGTCTAATGAGAACCTCCACCCGAAGTGCACAGAACCAGGCTTAAGACACAGTCCCTTGGTAATTTGTGAAACCAATTCCATGCTCAGGATCATGAGATAGGTCTAATGAGAACCTTCACACTCCCCAAAGCGACAAAAGGGTATCCCAAAACCAAGAGGTACCATAAACAGAAAAGATTTAAGAAAGTTTCAACAGGTAGAATAACACATGTCTGCTGAAGCTTAGTCTACTGTCTAACTAAATGAATAAAAATTGACATTGTATCAAAAGTTAACAATGACAATGAAGTTATAGCATAGAAAATGACCTATAAATATAATGATATGTGCTTTTGAAATTGATAAATAACAAGTTAGTCAAATTTTGTGATTTAATCATGAAAATGTTTCAAGGTGACAGAACCAAAGTTACAGAAACTTTGATAGTCTAATGAGAACTGAAAAACTTTTTTAAAACGTCAGCTCTAAGATTACCAAGGACACAAACATAATTACTTATTATTATTATTAGTTCAGCATCCTTGGAAACCAGATTAGAACATAAGTCTGATGAGAACTTTCCCAATCTCAAAAGTAGCAAATATGGTAACCAAAATTATGAACCCATACCAGAAAATGTTTAAGAAATTTTCCAAAAATTGATCTGTAAGTCTATTTGTAGTTCTGTTAATCCAAACCCAAGGAAATATGACAAACCGAGAGAAAAGTCTAATGAGAACTTCAACCCGATGTGCATAGAACCCGGCTTAAGACACAGTCTCCTGGGGGTTTGTGAAACCAATTCAATGCTAGGGATCATGGGACAAGTCTAATGAGAACCTTCCCAATCCCAAAGCGCCAAAAAGGTAGCCCAGAACCAAGAGGCACTACAAACAGAAAGGATTTAAGAAATTTTCAAATTGTTTCAGAAATACTCAATTCAGTAGTTCTATTAATCAAAACCAAGGAAATTGCTGAACCAAGAGAAAGTCTAATGAGAACTTGACATGGCACAAGCAAAAGCCCAAGCTCAAGAAAAACAGAACCTGAAGTTGAAATTATAAGTTTTAAATTGAAAGCAATAGTTTATGTTCTGAGAATTGAAAGGAAAGTCGAGAGGGAGGGAACTGAGCAAACTGCAAAATGGGTAAGTAATTCTTCAATTTTTCAAAATTCACATTATCAACATTTCTTAAATTCAATTCAATGTCACTTACTTACAGGTACGCACTGATAATGACTTTATAGTCGAAAGCGCTTTGCTGTGATTTTATAAATAAATTTCTGCACGAAATACAAACCTTTTCTTCATCCAATTACATTGGAACGTGCACACAGCTTGACAATTTTCACTTAATATATAGAGTGACAAACGAAGTTGAATCTTATTAATATTAGGACGGATTAAGGCTCTGAAAATGAACAAAAAAAAGTACCAACTATAAACCATCAGTGACAAATTTAGGTTCGTAGTCCATAAAAATGTGTGAGGAACTGATCAGGTAATCAGGTATAGAAAAAAACTTTACTTAAAAATGAAATCTTGTCTCTTACAGGTAAATGTTTTATTTTCTCATACTATTTTTCTTTATTCAATGTAAACTAGCAAGTGAGTGCAAAGACTAGCATGTCTTTGTACAACAGGAGCAATGAGGTCGGCTCCAACAGCAGCAATATAGAGGTCATTCTGGACCTCACTCCTCTCCATATCATGGAACTGTTGGGGAGCAAACCTCAGGTTGGCTAAAGTCTAACTCAAAGGGACAGCACATGGTGTAAGAGGCTCAACCCCCACCGAATGTGCACAACTTGCCGATCTCCCAACTGACGAAATTACCAGGAAATTCAGTTTCGAGAACTAAATACCAAGCGGGAATGGAACATAGAATCCATTCGAGCACTGGGAAAGAATACCATAACATGGTACACGGGCGGGTCAAAAACTAACGAGGGAACTGGAGCAGGAGTCTTTGAGCCTCGCACCAAATACTCCGAACCCATGGACCAGTTCCCCAGCATTTTTCAAGCGGAAATTCACGCCATATAAAGGTATTCAGTTCAACCTCAACAGGAAATACCGGAACAAGGAAATCGTGATCCTCTCCGATAGTCAAGCAGCCATCAAATCGTTGAGCTCCTCTAACATCAACTCGAAGATGGTTGGGGGATGCCTAGACAAACTTAATGATCTAGGCAGGAACAACAAGGTGACCCTCCTCTGGGTACCGGGGCACATCGGTGGAGGACAATGAACAAGCAGACACCCGGGCACGAAAAGGTGCATCAACGCCATTGATCGGGCCAGAACCATTCTGCGGACTTACTTTCAAGAAGAACTCGATAAAGCTGAAGAAGCAATAGGAGCAACATACTGGCTGCCAGGGCTCAGGCAGGCCAAAGATCTCCTCGGCAATTTCAACAGAGCAAGATCGAAGCCACTGATTAACCTCAGCAAAACTAGTCTAAAGACAATCCTTGGATTTTTAACGGGTCATTGCAGCCTCAAAGAACACCTAAGGAAGCTAGGCTCAGAGGAGGACAGCACCTGCAGATTCTGTGGGGAACATCCAGAAACACCCCATCATATATTGATGGGGTATTACGCTGTGCATCCTAAAAGATTGAATATACTGGGATCATACCAGCTGACTGTGAGAGAAATACCACGCGCAGACCCCATCAAAATCCTAAAATTCCTGAAGGTATTGAGGCTTGAAGGGCTGCTGTAAACAAGAACACCTTGTGATAGCAGAAGAAGATGGGGCACAATAGATCTAATCAGGTCACCATCTATACTTACCAATACCAATACCAAAAAACTAGCAGTAACGTGCAAGATGAGTGAAATTGAAGCAAAGTTCTTTTTACACGCTTTATATTAGATTCACTTGTATGTTTGTTTGTATGTTTCTTTGTATGTTTTTTTGTATGTTTCTTTGTATATTTGTTTGTATGTTTGTTTGTATGTTTGTTTGTATGTTTCTTTGTATGTTTGTTTGTATGTTTGTTTGTATGTCTGTTTGTATGTTTGTTTATATGTTTGTTTGAATGTTTGTTTGTATGTTTGTAACTGATTCCTTAGGGCGTGATTTTCACCCATTTCCCGACGTCCGAATGATTTGAAATTTCGCAGGTGTTCATAGTTCCGGTGACAATGCAATATTACAGTTTTTTGCTACAAAAAACAAAATGGCGGCTCCAAGATGGCGGACGAGATTTGTGATAATGGTCCGATTCCATTCGAAATTTGTTATATAAAGATTTTTGGAGTCGGAGATTATGATTTTATTAATCAAAATTCATGAATTCAAAATGGTGGCTCCAAGTTGGCGGACGTGATTTGTGATAATGGTCCGATTCCATTCAAAATTGGTATATAAAGATTTTCGGAGTCGGAGATTATGATTTTTCAAATCAAAATTCATGAATTCAAAATGGCGGCTCTAAAATGGCGGACGAGATTTGTGATCATGGTCAGATTCGATTCAAAATTAGTATATGAGGTTTTTTTAGGTTGTATATTTCGAATAAAGATGGCGGCTCCAAGATGTCATTATAGTCTGATTCGATTCAAAATTAATGTGTGGGGGTTTTCGGCGTCAGAGATTATGAATTTTTCGTAAAATTTATGAATTCAAGATGGCGGCCCAAGATGGTGGACGAGTATTGTGATTATGGTCAGATTCGATTCAAAATTGGTATTGTTTTCGGGGTCGGAGATTTCGATTTTTTTTGTAAAAAAAATAATAATTTAAAAAACTAAAGAACACACTTTACTTCCCATGGACTGAAAAGTAAAAAATAATTGACAATTTAATTTCTCAAATGTAAAAAAAGCGTTGGGTGCTTGATAAAGTTATCTTGAGCTCTTGAACGCTCTGTATTGTTAAATTAAACTAAAAAATATGAGACTATAGATCGAAAGCACCCATGCTTTTTTTACATTTGAGAAATTAAATTGTCAATTATTTTTTACTCTTCAGTCCATAGAAACTAAAGCGTGTTCTTTAGTTTTTTTAAACTATTATTTTTATAGATACATTTTAACCAATTTTGAACCAATTTTGAACCAATGTTGATTAGACAGAGAAAATAAGAATGGAGATACCACCTTCTTTTTTGATCATATACCTAATCGAATTATTCATATTTTCAGACATGGGAGCACAAGGCTCAACGTTCTTTTTTATTATTTTTTATATAAATATTTTTGGGCTATTTCTGACAATGGGTGGTATGGATAAAACCTTCAGCAAAAGCTTAGATTTTTTGAAACAGACCATTCATTTTGTTGTGTTATAAGAAAGATAAACTTATATTTTAAGCATTTGCGACATTTATTCATACCGCCCAAGAAATCCGTGTTAGTATCAGCAACGTTGATGTTAATATATTCATTAATATTCCGAATCTATGTGCAGAAGAATTATAAAAACCGTTCCCAAGGAAATCAGCATTTCCCATAATCAAAATTCAATGGATTCATCAACATACAAATAAGTTATTTCAGTATGCGCTGTGAAGGTGTTTAGGCGCCAACGAATTGTATGGTATTAGTGTGGGAGTCTAGTTCACTTATTATTAAGCATATAAAAACTGCAAATAATTCATTTTGAAAATCAACTTCAACTTTTTACTGCCAATTACAATATCTGCATTAATGATGCTAAAATCTATAGTAATTGCTTTACCACTTAATTGATTTTACTCCAAACTATATGTATATCAAACATAGCGCAAATGTGTGTGTGGGCTTGATAATTGCGTCTTATGCTGATTGTAATTGGAAAAAGGTTGGATAATATGATAGATGATGAATAATTAATCACTTGTAGAGGGGTAACGAACAAATCTGAGGAGTTTATCAGACAGGTAATTGCAGTTTGTTTCTGGGTACCGGGTATCTTGTACTTACTATTCATAGACTATCATGAACGAAATGTTAAAAATCCAGGCATGACTGGGAACTGTGGATAAATGCAGAATTAATGTAAATATCAAATCAATTGAGGATCTAGGTAACCGAACTGTTACATTTGTTATTGCTGAAATTGTTGTTGCCGTCAACCGGCTGCCCACTTAAGAGTAACCCTCAGAATTCTTCGAGATACTTGTACGAGCTAGGGAAGCCGTAGCCCTTACCTTTTAACGTGTGATACCATGCTCGAGACCGGTGACCGCGCTGGGTATCGAATCCACGTACCTTGGAATAATAAGCGAGCGCCTTACCCACGGCCAATAAACACGAAGAACCCACCTCGTTGAAGGAGTTTTTGAAAAAAAAAGCTATAGCAGACGTTTATAGCAGATTATATTTTCGTTTCCTTTCAAACAGATACATGATTCAAATGACACAAAGAGCATTTCTTCTGTTACAGAAGGATTTCGCTGCTATACAGGAGTCAACATTAAAGTCTTGAGTATTTACCGCAGAATTCAAAATAGCTTCAATGGAAAAGTCTCTGGCATCTATTGTCAAAATATGTAACTGTGAGATAATGCGAGGAATGAAGCCGATATTAAGTGCTCTTTGAAATTCTCGAAATCTTCCGAGGAATGTCACTCTTTTACGTCGGACCCACGTTGGCCGCCATGATGAATAACAACGTGGCAATGTGAAAAGTTATAAGGAAATGAATGAACTGAGAAATGTGTCAGGCGGTGCCAAAGTTGACCAGTTCAACTGTGTCAACAAGTTAATTGGCGCAAAATCAGTTGAAAATGCTTAATTTTTTTTTTCACTCGCGATTTAGACACATACCTAACCTGAGCAAGTGTTTACCTCTCGCGAATATTGTGGTATGATTGTAGATGATTCGACTCCAACAGTTGAATATTTACTTCAACTTTCATAGTACAGTGTTGTGTTCTGCAAAAGTCATTTATTATTGCTAATTCCTATTGAGATTCATGCTAAAACTTAATTTCAAACCACCATTCTCAGTCCCAAGTTCAATAAAGGAAGAGGGGAATTAATTCTAGCTGTCTACATGTTCACTTTCAGTTACGTTCCTACACTTATGAAAGATACATTTTTTTTACCAAATTTCATCCAGTTTTCCACGGAAAATCATACGGTGTGCCAAAACACTGTATGATTTTCCGTAATTTGGTTATCGTTCACTCTGTATTTATACAGGAAACAAACGAGATATAAATTAAATCATACTTGACGACAATAGTTAAAACTATCAATAGCCTCACAGTTTTACACGTCCGAATGAAATAAATCGTATGAAACCAATAGGTGTCTCGAGTCCCACGACGTAGAAAAGAAGTAAACCTTGAATACTGCTTATAAAACATCTTTTAAATAGATACGGTATTACACAATATTCACTAATTCCTTCTAAACTCCGTTCATATACATGATCTGAAACATAAATTAGTGGCATTACTAGAATTATGTACCAAGGCAGAGTAAGCGGTTTCCAGCTGTAGACATTCATATGTCAGATATAATGTCTTGAGATGATGCCAACATTCATGCTTTATTTTCTAATAGAACACTTATAAAAAGGTAGTAAATAGAAGTGTTTCTAATAATTACAATATTCTATCATGGTATCTCAGATATTCTCGAGAAGTTCAAAATGAAAGCTACATTTCAAAAAGTTGAGTACATAATCTCAAATTATGAAACATGAGACGAAGATAAAGCCACCCTTATTATTTTGACAAATTTTGCGAAGTTTCGTAGTCCCTAAATTGGTGTTTGGTATCTTGACTTCCCTGTGGAACTTGGAGTACGAATTGCCCTTTATATGCGCCAACAATAAAGGGCATACTTAATCCCACCGTGTCATACGATCCTTATCTAAGCGATGAATAGTATTTTAGCAAACTGGCCTCTACTGGGACAGGAGTCACAGCCAGGAGACATTGTCAGTTCATCTCATTTCCGCGTATAACCAAATATTCTGTGATCCATAGAAATAAACTCAGGAAATAACAGAAATATTTTATTAATGTAAAATACACAAATAAAAAATGAAACGAAAGTAATACAAAATATAAAACAACAACAAAAATTAATTGGCGCTCTGGGGCGATTTGATTGATTTCAGTGGCGCATTTGCTTTTTCAGCTGCAGGGAAACCCAGAGAAACCTGCAGCACCACATCATCTGAAGATCCCGATCTGCCAATGTCCTCCCTCCGAGCCTCTCTCTCATAAGATAAAATGTCGGTCTCAAGACAAGGATGGAATAAACCAATCTATTGTCTTTTATTACTCTGAGGATGTATCCATTTTCCCATAAATACTGCATCTCAAGAAATGTATAGACTGAGCAATTTCTGTTCCAGATAACTAGTGGCAATGAAGACAAAAAATATTCTAGGAAACCTTCGACTACTTATATTGGTCGTTTTGGTTTTAGGGTTCTTCGTATTTGAACTGCATCTGTGATATAACTGAGCAGCAATTTGAATATTGAATTAACGAGAGGATCGAGTTTTCTGGAGAACTCATATACTTTTGCAGCTCGGATAACTTCGAATGATACTCAATGGTAGCTTAGTGTTGGAGGAGCCTATAGCAACGATCTGCAAGCCAATCAGGATGATATTATCAGAAAGTACCGGCATCAAATTCACGTCACTCCTAGTTGCAAATAGAGCAAACCCCCTACCCACTTAGTGGTGAAACTGCGGAGAACTACGAAGGAAAAAAATCTATCTCTGGTAGCATTTCTGATAATGAACGTATATCTCCTTGACAGCTATCATCGAGGCCTCTAGTGGATCGTGATAATGATATTAGGGTGGAATATACGTCTATGATGGGAAAGGATGTACACAAGGATTGTTCTTATCTCCTCTATTGTAGAACCTGGTAATTGACTAGCTTAACTTCCATGCAGTTATTCCACAATTTTGGACGAGTGATGTTATCAATAGAATAATCGAAGCATTGTAAACGTATATTTATAGAATGGATATGTTACTTTAATATAAGAAATCCGAACTGCATATTTTTTTAAACCATATCGAAACGAAACAACAAAAAGTGTAATCGTAATCAACTATGCAATAAGAACGAAGTGAAAATATACCGTGATAGAAAGAAACGAATATAATAGCGCAATTTCGGATTGGCGCCATAACTTATAAACATTTATCGTTTTGGGCGCCGTGTTTTAATATTCATTTATTTTTGTAATGTACCTACTCGATTTTAGGATATTCTCGGTTGGTGTTATTCGATTAACGAGATGATGCTGGAGGCGACGTGGGTGGTATCCTGGTATCGCAATATACGAGGAATAATCGAAAGGTAGATACCATTTGGCTACAAATATATTTGCGTTCGTTGAATTCCTTAACCACTTCTCCATTCTTCGCTGATAACATGAACGTAACATACACCGACTAGATCCATTTTTCTTCTCGGAACAAATGCAAGCCAGAACGAATTTAAATCTAGGTGGGTCGAATTTGAAGCATTGAAATATAGCGAAGGACATGTATCCTCATCTTCCCTATTTATTTTACGAAACGAGGAGTATTTATTCAATTAAATGTAATACATAAAAATAAAAATTAATTCAAAAATACAAAAGCGTTTTAAATATAAAATAATATCAAGATGAAAATCTTGATTGAAGACCGGGACTTGAAGTGATGGCGCATTTGCTGTTTCAGTTGGAGGAAAACCCGGAAAAACCCACAACACCATCAGAATTCAGATTATCAACTCTCTCGTAGAAAAGGATACATGCTCCCTGAGAGATAAGAGAATCAATCTTGGATGATACAAGGGAATCATCGAAGAGGTGCCAACAATAATTAGAATAAAGAAAGGTGTTTGCAATATGCTGTGTAGTGTCCGTTGGAAATGCTGCCGCTATGATTAGATATGGCGTAGATATTATAATTAGTATTAATTCCATCCTGAGCAGAATATTGGACCAAATTCAAATTTTGTATGGGAAAATCAATCAGTTGAAGAAACACGTTTTAAATGTATAACTAAAATTTTTGGAAATGTTTGTATACGAATCATCTTTTGAATTAGCTTTTCATTCCACAAGTTGAACGGTATGGGCTCGTATCGTCAGTCAAAGTCTCCTCTTTTGTCAACAGTTCAATACATTGTTTTAAATTCGCGGCTCTCAATATAAACTTCAGCTGACCGGAAAATGTATCCACAATTTTGGAATTATGAGTAGATATATATTTTGTCCAAGAAATGGAAGCTTTCTGATTATCATTCATGATAACCATGCAAATCATTTTGTGATGGATGATTCTCTGTACTCGTCTTGTTTAATTCTTCCTGTAAGCTTATCAGAACGTGCCTTAGAAACTCTTCCGAATCTGCAGGGACCTTATGATGAAAGGTAGGAGCAATATTTCGGAATTAATGGATGAAATGTGAAGTATCCACTATTTTCCGAGAAGAATCAGGACTCCAGATATTTTTCATCAAAGATATAAAAGATTTCACTAGATTTTCATTCATTCTTGATGTACTAGTATTCAAATCCTCCATGCAAAAATCATTCTTGAAACATTCCAACAAAACCTTGGTGTTTGAAAGACACTGGATCATGCTATTCATAAAACAGGTATTCCCTACATTCTTCAATCCTCTTAGGCCAAATGTAGAAATGGAGTCTCTTGTTGTTACGGCATGCTCACTAATGTTCAACGAAGAATCCATAGGTTAATTGTTCCTGTAATTCAAAGAAGGTGATAGAGAAACTGATGATGATTTTTTGGGAGGTACTGAATGATTATTTGTGATAGCTGATATGTTCTCGTTGGAAAACTGGGACGATAAAATATTTCATCCAGTGGATGCGATGGAGGAATTATACCATTACGGAAAAATGACGTTGAATGTTTATCTTTTGTTGCACGGCCCAATCTACTTCCAATTTCATGAATAAAAGACAGAGGTTCATGGCCAAAGACGTCAAACGTTTTGACAGCTATTGGATGGAAAAGATTTATTATAAAATGATAGACAGGGAAAAAAGTATTATATTTCAGTGGATTTATGAGATGCGTCAGAAGTATCACCTGTTTTCCCAAAAATTAAAAACAATTTTTTTTTAACAGAATCCAATTTTCAGGATTAGCACGGAATATACACGCAAATATTATCATAGGAAATCAATAATATGGTTCAGAATAAAACACGGTTCGAACTATCCTTGCATTACTTTAGTATTTGCAGTCTTTCTGAATCTTTGTTCATGTTGTATATCGGTGTATTTCTATCCTTGTGAGATGTTCAATCCTTGTAAATTATGTTTCAATAGGATAGTTTTAATAATAATAGTTATAATTTTTCGATAAGTTTTTGTATTTGAGCAAGGCAATAAGAAAGTACCTAGATATCTATCGACATATATTATCATAGTGAATCATTGTTCCCAACTCATCTTATGCAGAAACATGCTATAAGCATAATATATCTCTCCATAGGTGAATAGCTCTGGAAGTAAGCGATCCAACAATCCATTATAATATATCCGAGAATATATCCGTTGATCAGCAAATAGTAGGATTTATTAGTTCAGTTTAATGGTTTGATAAATCGAATAAATATATTCCTAAGGCAGTTTCATTCTTTCAACGTGGTTGTGCTGAAGATTTATAGCCATAAGTAATAATTCGAGATTTACTCAAAGTAGGGATGTCTCAGGAGAGAGTGTGTTTTGCTTTGAAGTATTGATTGCTACATTTCATGTAGACCAAAGGTATCCGATCAATAAATTATCATTGTTCAATTCCAAAATTTTTATACGTCAAGTAGAATTTAATAATCCAATGTCTGGTGAAGTCTACTTGGTCTTCAATATTTCAAAAGATTTGTAAAATATTGGTCCTCTGAGCCGGATCTCAACATTTCTCAAAGTTTGATCGATAGCACCAAATAACAAGATCTCTCGATATCATTCTAGAACCATTCCTAAAGCAATAATTACCTAGTTTCGACCTGAATGACTATCCGATATATTTTTTTGATAGAGTATCTGTAATAGAACAATAATAACCAGAAGTTGAATCCATTGCGATCTTTGCAGGTCTACAGGTCTATTAATTGCGTTCAGAGTATCATCTCTAGCTTGAACTACCTAATATGACTGCAAAGCTTTGACAATTTTTTTTTTATGTAGCTGCCGGCTTGTGGTTTCCTAAATGGTAAGCAGTCCGTTACCAACCCAGAGTTGATCTGGTATGTGCAAAGAGTATTTCTTTGTTGTCAACAGTAAATCGTACTGGTTTTGTTTTCAGCCTGAGTATATTGTCATAAAAGATTTATAGCACTTGAATAGTTCAATTCACAGTCTATCACAATTGATAACAACTCACTTTCTCCTTCAGAAGAGTCTCTTTGAGTGCGACTAACTTCTGTCCTCTAAGTAATTCTCTTACACAATTAAATGAATGACTAATGTAATATCGAAAGGGTCCAATTAATTAATTTATGCACAAATACTTAAAAATGAACAAACACTCTTTGCCCATAGGCAAGGTGAAGTTACCAACAGCTTTTCTCGACTGTCATATAATTGATAAAGGATTCTAATCAGCAATATCTTTTGTGTCAAATATAATTTATAAAATTTACAACATTTACCGAGTCACACCTTCAGGTTGGCGAAGCACGTGCCTACCTGTAAAGTTAATTGCGAATCATCTGAGACCCTTCCTAGAAGTTTTATAAAGTAAACATTGTTAACATAATGATAGGTACCTGCGCATCATTATAAATGTAATGCAAACATTTACAAGCCATATTTATCACCATCACACCAAAAACTGATCGCAGGTAAGTAAGTACACTAAAACGGACAAAAGAGATTATGGACGCCACGAAAAACAGATCGATTATTATGAAAGAAACGAAATAATGAATTGAATGAATGATATTGTTGATATCCGTTGCTGGATTCGAATAATTTTTAAAGTAATTTGTTAATTTTACAAGATCAATTAACTTAGGTAGATCCATACAAATGATAATCGAAGTACGAGCAGAAGTATTCAATCACTTTTGGAAAATCAGGTAAGGGGTATATTTACCATAAAAATATAACCGTATGACGCCTCTGTGTGTGATTGACTGTCCATTAGCAACAAAACGGCATAAGTATAACACAAGGTAATGAAATGGTGAAAAAGCAGAAAACCCACGCTCAGCAACCTACACTCAATTTTGAAGCCATTAATGAAGAGCAAAGCGTGAAGATAATAAGGAAGAAATTAACAGTCACATACTATGGCGTATGATAAACACAACTTTCATATAATTAATGCAAAAACCATGTTACAAGTCGGAATGTTCAAAGAACGCGAGATAAAGTCGGCCTCTTTTCTCAAAAGTCATTTGTAACTATGTAATGACTGGGTACCAAGAAAAATCACTAATTCGTTGAACTGACATGGAATTATTCTGTGTTCATGAGTATATTTTATACAATGCCCGGAAATCATGCAGTAGACAGTGGTAAGAGAAGTAAATGATAACCTGTTGCACACAAAATACCTACATGGTTCCTAAAAGGTTTATTCTCCTAGTGTAGCTGCAACTATATTCATAATGTATTTCTATATTTGAATTCTATTATCATTAACATTACGGCAAACTATTCCAGAGGCAGATAGATAAAGGGTGATGACAGGTCATCAATAGTTGAATAATTATCTTCCATAGAGATTATTTAGTGTCAAACGGATCATCCAAATTGAATGATGAAACAAAGAACAACAAGAAACAAATCATAACTCAGTTGATCGATATTCTATTATCGTTTCAGATGATTGTATCCTAAAATATACAGGGTGTAACTAAATAAGTGTAAAACTTTTGAGGGAGTGATTCCTCATCGAAAAAAAGATAGGATCTTTCATATGAAGAAACTTTATTGGAGCATCCCATGTTAAGATACAGCCCCTTGAAGGAGGTACATAAAATTTGTTTAACAATTTTTTCCACAAGCACTAAAAAAGTGACAGGATTGAAATTACCCTGACATGTTTTACTACCAAAAAGACACTTAGCCAGTAATTTATTTGGTTGACCCCATGGTTGTGAGGGGTGGAAAACGCAACCCCTAAAATTTATTTCTAATGTAACTTTTTGTCTTATTATTAGTTGACCATTTAAAAATTTATTTCCGATAGCCAGTTTCATTCTAAACAAAAAATGTCCCTTGAATTTTTGGCCCAAAATAAATCAGTTCGCAGCAAAAAATTATTTTACGAACGACTACAGAGATACATCGTCATAAATGCAAACTGGATTTATTGTTATTGTGTAGTGACTACCTGCATTAAATGATTAAAGGGGGATAAACAAAACTCATTTATTAATAACAAAACGTACAACATGTAGAAATCATAGTAAATGTTCAAAATGTCTACCTTCAGACATTACGCATGCGTCTAGACGTCTTCGCATTGAGCCACGTATTCGCTCAAATATTCCTGGAGTCTCTCTTACTACCCTGCACGCATCGATGATGTGGTGTCTTAAGTCCTCTACATCGCGAACAGGAGTACGACTAACCAAATGCTGTAAATGGTCCCAAGTAGAGAAATCGAGAGGATTGAGATCATCATGCATGAAAAACATATCCCTTCTGACGCCCAAAGGAACTTCCTCCAGCAGTACGGGATGCACTTCTCTTAAAAATTGAACGTATGCCTCACCATTTAATCGAGGAGGTAGAAAATGAGGCCCAATTAAATAATCCCCAATAACTCCTACCCACACGTTAAGAGAAAACTGTTCTTGATGGTTAGTTTCGACAATAGCGTGAGGGTTTTCCTCAGCCCAATGTGGTAATTATGAAAATTAATGATCTTGTCCCGAAAAAAACTACATTCGTCTGTGAATTCGATCGTCTTTAGAAAGTCACGAATTCTTCTAATCATTGCCAGCATCCAATTGCAAAATTCAAGACGGTTCGGAAAATCTCGCGGTAACAGTCCCTGTACCCGTTACAGATGGTACGGGTATAAGAGTTGTTCCTTTAAAATTCGAAATACCGTCATATGATCAACATTTAGCTGGACAGCAATCTTTCTAGTACTGGTCGTAGGTTGTTCGTCAATCAAATTAAGTACTGCCTCCTCAAGCTGTGGTGTTCGTACTTCTCGTTGGCGACCACAATCCTGCGTTCTTTTGTCGAATGAACCATATTCTCGTACACGCAGAAAAAAACTTGGTTAAATCAACAAAATATCATTCAACTCGAATAAATAAAAGTGTCAGTATCCCACAATTAAATATCAATTCAAATGAAACAAATATTGTCATTGATTTGTCTCTCTGAAATCCTTTTAGATTTAATGCAATTTGCTTTCAATTGATTATATGTTTTGTTCATAGAAAATCTTGTTTTTTCTTCTCGAAAACATCAGATGTTTCAGTCGATCATATGATTTGATATTTCAACATTACCTTTTATAATTTTGATTTGAATTTGATTCCAACCAACAAAATATTTTGTTAACTCATTCAGTGCACCGTTTGATTGAACAAAATATTTCTTGAAGTGGAAACTACACAAATCAAAATGAACGAAATATTTTGTTGAATCAATACCTTCAATCTCTTCGATTTGCTAAAGGGATTTTTGAATTTACAAATTATCTTATAGAATGAAAATATTTTGGTAATTCATAGAACAAAATATCCGTTTGAGTGAATGTTACTCCATTACCCTTCTGACAAAATATATTAATTCGATTTACGAATGTTTGTTTAAACTCATTAATTATGTTAGTAGATCGAAAAAAAAGTTTTATGAAAAGAAAACATAGTTTGAATTGATTTAAAAGAATATTTTGTCAACTGAAATATTTAAAAATGATTTCAAATATAAAATATATTCCAATTAATCATACAGGGCCATTCAAATCCCGATCCATCTTCCATGAATATCTCGAAAACCGTGAGAGGTCGTTTGAATTTCCGCAAATTTTGTATTTTGAAGCTCTTTAACAAAACGTCCACCAATCAAACACAGACATTTAGTTTAAGGAGATTCAAGAGAGTGAAGATTATGGATATTTTTCACGAATACAGAGTATATCGTGAATGATGTAATTAATTTCAGGAGGTGATTTCTTTATATTTTATGAAAAAAAAAGTTTATCGTGTCCTAACTTGCTTCGTTTCTGAGTAACGGGGTGTCAACTGCGACGCCACTGGAATTAAAATAAAAAATCTGATTTCACGAAAAGAAACCCCTTGGTACTACTAACAAACACACGGAATTTAATCGAAATCGACCAAAAAAAATTTTAGTCGATCATGAAAATCCGATTTTTTATTTTTCACACTCCGTTACTCGGAAACGAAGCAAGTTAGGACACACGTTTATATAAACTTTCGTTCATAAAATATGACAAGGAATCACCACCTGAAATTAATAACATCATTTAAGATACACCCTGTATATCTGCTGAACCAAAAAAGCTTGAGATGATTTTGGAGATTTTTAACAGAGCTTCAAAACACAATTTTGTGGTAACTTTGTCCCTGTGTCGTAACAGTTTTCGAGATGCAAAAGACTCGATTTTGAATAGGCCCTCCACTAGTCGATCCTGAAAAATAAAAATCATGAATATATCATAACTATATTCCTCAAACGAGCTAAATGGTTGATTAGTTAAAAAATAAATTATAAGATTTCTGTTCGTCCAGATACATCCATGACTACGAATGAAAATTATTCAAATTAAATAGTAACGTATAAATATTTTGAAGATCTCTTGAAAAAACCTTCCTAGGTAATCAAGACAGGATATTAATGAAATGTAAAATACATTTGAACAAATAATTTATTCATCTCAATTTGAACAGTAACAAAAAATAAAATATACAATTCTTTTGTATATTATTATACATTATAAAACTACCATCATATCATAATCAGTTCATTTAATTCTTTGCATAATAGATTATCCTTTGCCTTTATATTTGTCTCATCACCACAAAAGCTTCAGTAAATGTCCTTCCTCAGAGCTTCAGTAAATGTTTTCCTTTGTCCAAGAAATGGTATGAGTTCTTTCAACTCATTATCGTCCAGCTTTTTGGCAATTTCCAATGTTATGTCATTTTCTGAAAAATTCATTATGACTGTGAAAAATCGAAAATTGACCTGGAACGTAAAAAAATTGTCATGTGAGATAAGTACATCATTGAATTCAGACTGAAATAAATTGAAAAAAATATATTTATTAAAATAGAACCATATTTAAAAAAAAAATTGATGATGAAGTTGATCGAAAAATGTCGGATAATAAAACTGAAATTGTCACGAGAACGCTTATGAAAAGTGACTGTGAAGAAGTGCTTCAGTTCTGGCGATACCACCAAAAGAAAAAAAAATAAATAGAATGGAATACTTGAGAATTATAATACTTAAGGCAGTAAAAAAAGGTAATCAAAAGATTCAAAAGACAAACTAAAATAACAGATGAAAGCTGACCGAGACCAATAAAAATTATGAATTTGGTCGCAATCTATTCGAAAGGCATCTAGAAAAAAATGTTAAACTTGAAAATTAGGGCCGGCAAAAACTGTAAAAGTTTATAAACAATTAAGTCAAGAAGAATATGTTTGTTTTTTGCAAAATATTTTAAAAACTATTTAAGATATCCAAAATTCAGGCTTTTCTTGAAAGAATTTAGAAAAGATCCCCGTTAAAAGAAGTGAGAATTTTTAAAATTATTTTCATCGGGGATTACGTTCCTAAAGAACGTTTAAAAAAATCTTATTAGCAATAAGGATAATAAAGATAATTAAAAAAAATCGGTTTGCTAAATTTACGTTTTTCATTTCTTGCCTTGGATTGTTGATACAAAAGTGAAAAAACAAAAATTAAAAAAAATCTAGATTTTTTGTTTAGAAATAAACAGGGATTTATGTTAACTTTCAATAGTTGAAAATTAACCAATTAACAAAAGTATATTCGTTGAATCTATTTTCAATAATTTCCGTTGCAGAATGAGATTTCAATTACTTTGGTACGGGTTTTTAAGCTTATTAGTTATATTATGTGAGATGGAAACAAAAATAAGTACCTAATTCGAATTCTGAAATAACTTCAGTAACCTGTTGCCCTATAACCTCCATGACGTTTTGAAATAAATCTCAATGATAGTTTTATACAAACCTTATTATCTTAATAGGTATATACGTTACTTACCAGCTTTCAAATTCTTCAAGGAGACAAACAATATTATTTTGGTCACTATTATTATAATTAATAGTCACAAACACTACAAACACAATTGAAAAGAAACCTTGAACTCCGATACACTTGCTAACTGTGCCAATACCATGTGATTGTTGCGCTTGCGTGTGGTGTCGCAATGGTAAATTTGACAAAATACGTCGAAAGGACAATTCGGTGTATGTCGAATTAATTTCGTATTACTTGCGTGAACAAATTTGTGTTTTCAATGAAATCTTTCTGGTATTCACGAGAAAAACATATTATGTTCCGTCAAATCAATTTTTGCTGAAGTATTTCTCTAATTATTTGTTCAGACAGAATAGGGTTTTGAAAGAAATTATTATTTTCAGTCTTGTCAATCAATCAATAATGTTCATAGGACCTTCTATGGTTGTTTACATGAAACCATATTATAAATTTAAATTGAACAAACTTCTGATTGAATTCACAAAGTACCGAATCAATTCTTTTTGTTCAATCAAATCATTAAATTTTGAGGTAATTCACTAGTTAGTTGGTTGAACATAATATCTTTTAAGCGAAATATTTGTGATAGTCATAACGATTCACATAAAATGTCGAACCAATTCTAATACACATGTCCAATACACAAAAAAGTATTCGACCGAAGTATATATTTTCTCATAATAACAAAATATTTGAGTAAAATATTTTGTTCGTTCAGTAAATGCTGCTAGTCTATTCAAGCTTGTTTTTGCTGCAGATGCAAGAAATTTTTTTCATTCAACAATAAACTTTTAACAAAAAGAAAGTGATTGTAGCAACAAAATTGTTTTTACCGTGTAATCGTTGATGAAGTCGGGAAAATATCCTGTGTGACGGATGCTGCCGTTGAGGATACATTTCAGCATATCTTCTAGCAGCTGCTAACCCATTTCCCTGCGACAGACCGTAAACGTAATGCATATCAGCCATTTGCTCATTTGTGTATGCCATTTTAATAACAAGTGAATTATTAAAGTACCAAATTCAGAACAGAACAACAATACACAATTCTTATTACTGCAAGTTTACAAATTGACCAACTGACAGCTTGATACCAATTCAATTGTCACTGGCCACGTTTATACCGTGCGTGAATTTGGTACTCTGACCAAGTTGACCTTAGCAAATTCGGACCAATGGAATAAGTTACTGCCTATTTACACCATGTTTAATCAGTAAACAGTTTGGTTCTTATTTGGTTTTTTTGGTAATCATTTAGACAACACAACTCTAACCTATAAAAAGGTTTGCAACTCTACTAACCCATATTTTATGACATAAAAACATTAATGGCAATCCAAATTAGATATTCAAGTTAAAATTATAAACATTATTATTAGACGTTGTGTTGCTAGAAAAATGGATATTAGGACACTCTTAGTACATTAGAAACTAGACTTAGGGCTCACCAAGAATTCAAACCAAATTTTGCATCTTTCTGGAAAGTCAAGGCCGTAGGTGTTTACACCATCTTGGTCATATAACTATTTTGGTCTGGTACTCAACAATTTTCGCTACCAAACCAAGCTGGTTACCTGACCAAGCGTACTGTATACACTAAGATGACCAAGACTATTTGGTTGAAATAAAGTCATTAGTCAGCTTACCAAGAGACGGTATAAACGTGGCCACTATCGCTAATAGCTGCCTACTAGATAAATTGGTTTCGTGTTTTCGTTTTATGGCGATATGTATCTTGTTCGTAAAATAATGTTTTGCTGCGAACTGGTTTGTTTTGGGCAAAAAATTCAAGGGACATTTTTTGCTTAGAATGAAACAGGCTATTGGAAATACATTTTTAAATGGTCAACAAATAATAAGACAAAAAGTTACATTAGAAATAAATTTTAGGGGTTGCGTTTTCCACCCCTCACAACCATGGGGTCAACCAAATAAATTACTGGCTAAGTGTCTTTGTGGTAGTAGAACATGTCAGTATAATTTCAATCCTGTCACTTTTTTAGTGCCCGTGGAAAAAAATTGTTAAACAAATTTTATGTACCCCCTTCAAGGGGCTGTATCTTAACAGGGGATGCTCCAATGAAGTTTTTTTATATGAAAGATCCTATCATTTTTTCTATGAGGAATCACCCCCTTGAATGTTTTACACTTATTTAGTTACACCCTGTATAAAAAAGATCTGAGCCAAATAGGATGACTTCAAGTTCATCGTCTGGGTTTGAAAAGATCCAATACATTCCTAAGTATGAAGGTATGAATTCATTTGAGTTTCAAGAATGTCACTTTGTTGCAATTACTGTGTTAACGTCATGCACGATTGATTGACAGACACCGTATCACATCAAATAGGCATTCCTTATCCAGCATTCGCGGCTTCATTATTCATTTTCTTCCGATGTTTGTCGACATCGTGAGGTCTATTTTTGGTTCAGAGTCACATAAAGCGAGGTGGAGTTCACAGTTTTACAACACACGGATGATCGTAAATAATATACATATTGCAATTGAAAAGTGAAAAAGGAATGGAACAGGTCTTTTTATATAAAAACAACAGTCGTTAAACTTGATTTTGTTATCAGACCTAAGATATACATCAAATGTGTGCTAAAACTTATTCAAAACAATGCAACAACAAATATTTTCGGACGTTTTCCCAAAAATCTAGATTTAAATTTGGAACACGTGTTCGACCTTTGAATTTGAAGTTGGCTAGTTCATGGGACGACCAATGAGCGTCAGATCTATTCTGATATGCCGTCATGTCGAGCGATTGCGATTGGTTCGATCCTTTTTAAACGACTAATACGACAACACATTTTGTGTTTGGAAATAAGTAGTGAAATTCAGACGTGAATTAACATTCGAAATATATCGTTGGATAAACAGAAATTCGATATGGGAGGCCATGCTTAGGTTACGTTTTCCATCGTTTTACTCACCAGGCTGGCATAGTCTGCTCCAATGGTAAGGATTGCAACAAATATACACCGAATCACTAGCTGTCCTACACATCGGTAACCGTCTCAGTTCAGTGCCCTGTCTCAAGTCTGGCCATCGCCAAGTTTGACAGAAGAGCACGTGGGGCTCCTCGCCTACTTTTTGAGGCAGCAGAACGCAGTTGCTAAGGTCCTGGCCTCTGCTATCGACGGCTCTGAGTAGCATCTCCAGTTGGTTTTCCTGGAGCTTTTTCAGAAAATTGTCGATGTTACCCGCCTCTTCCTCAGCCGAACGCCTGGTTTCATCTCTCCGCCTTTTTCTGTCTTTCAGGCGTTTAGTGAGGTTTGTCTTCCTGCTTCGGAACATGAACATTAAAGAGGATTTCGACTCGACGCAAGGTAAGCATTTGGGGGCCACTATAGGTCGTTTCGCACACACTTTTACTGCTCTTCGCCGCACTGCCCACTGCACACAATCACTTTTTTTCTATTGCCGTTCAAATCGACGCGCTAACAGCTACACCGTTGTTGTGTGACAGTCTCCCTGTGAACTGAACCGACTCTCTCGGTTTCTCGGCTCGGCCAACTTGTGTGTGAATCGTCAGAGTGAGACGGGTCTAGACTCCTGGTGGGGATAAGTGGCGCCACATAGGCGCCAGAGACGGACTTGCAAGGCCCGTTATACTTCAATAAGGTGGATGTATATATCTTCCCACAATATACGCGAGAACGTGTATTTTGGACATCGGCGGGTCTGGTAGAGATTTCGACGGGAAAGCCCGTTCTCAAATGATGATTTACATGGCAGGAGCGCAGCACGATTGTGGCGAATATTCAATCACACACGGATTCCGCTCGGATAGAAAATGACGGAATGATCATGTGAGAGTGAGATGCTACCGCGGCGACGTGACTGTGGACTGTGTACCTACTTAAATAAACGTAAAAGATAACACGTCGAATCTCTGGCATTTTTTAGGAAAAATGAAAAATTCTAAAAATAAGATTATGATAGGTAGAAATTATAGGTAATCAAATTCAGGAACCGAAACATTTATTTCTTCATGTTCGCGTAAAAAGGGCCTCTCGAGGAAGGGAAATAAAAAAAATATACAGGGTGTTAATTAAGTACGTTGATAAACTTTGGGAGATGATTCTTTGGAAGTTTTCAGGACGAAAAGTTCATGTAAACATATGTCGTAAACGGCTTGGTTTTCGAGATACAGGGTGATAACTATACATTTTTTTCAAGATTTTTTGGAGTAGACTTCAACATTTTCGACAATAATCATTTCAAATTAGGCGTGTACAATTCAATAGTATACACGATACAAAATAATTCATTTCTTAAATAATTCACAGGTTCCTACTTTTCTGTGGCTATTAGATTAAATATCGTACAAGATATTCTATTTTGTATCCACGAAATCTTTTGAATTTGTTACTAACAGAATATAATACCCTAGATCAAACAATGAAAGATTTTTTTTTGCATTCGTATATTTTTTATTTTATAATTTGTATTCATCGTCAATTTTTCTAGTTCTTAAAAAATATTTCTTCCAATTCACAATAATTGAGTATGTTTAATTTTCAAATTTTTCGAATGTAATGGGACACTGGAAAATACTTGAATTAATGTTTTCGTTATAGCTCCTGAACCGTACAAGTAAATGAAAAACTTCAAGAAAACAAAATGATGATGAATCAGCATTGATTCTTGACATGATTTTTTGGGATTCTGAAAATGAAAAAAATGTTAATTGAAATAAATCTGTACAAGAATCGGATTTCCTCCACAAAATCAAACTTTCAATCAATATCATTGATTATTCTTTTCTCACTCGTTTTCTCACAACCTCTCACTGGTGGCAGAAAGGTTGAATAAGTCTCTGAAAAAAGGAGGACTCTGTGAATTATTTGAGAACTGAATTATGTTGTATGGTGCGTACTATATTGAATGGTCATTTTACTAATAATAATAATAATATGAATTTTTGGATCTCGGAAACGGCACACTGTATATGGCCGTAGGTAAAGTATAGTATGTAATTCGTGTTGTAAAGCAATTACGCACTCGCCGCTACTTGGTAATTTTTCCATTTGTTTACACTTGTTACGTAATGTACTATTTTGTTTTCATACCATAAATATTTTTTTCTACTTTTAAGTTAAATAGTTTATGAATAATATATTGGTTTTAAAAAGAATTTGTATACGTTCAACCTTCAGGGAGGCAGGGAGTAACCTTTTTTCAAACTAGATTTTTTGACTGATGTTTTGATGTTTTTCAAAAAATTTAAGAATTTTCCAATTTCATTCTTTTTTTTCACACTTTTTTTTCGAGGGGGGCCGACCACTCCAACCGACTTTTTTTTTTGTAATTTTCCTCGTCCGACACAGTCGGAAATTTTTCTAAATTTCCACGTGTTTTTTACCTGACTGTCAGAGGGACAAGAAGTAATTTTTTCAAGAAAGTGGGGGACCTGAGCCCACAATCACCATTTTGCCGTAATCATCGACATCGGATACCGTCGGGAATTTTTTCGAACTTCCACGCGTTCAGGAAGACGGGTGGTGGTTTTTCGTTAAATAACATTTTTTGTTAATCTCATATATTTAACTGATTTTACGGATTTTTTTTTATTTAATTTTTGTGAGTTTTCGCAATTTTTGTCGAACCCCCTGAGCCCTAAGACCGAAATTATTTCGTTTTCGTAATTTTCGACATCTGAAACCTTCAGAATTTTTTTCCGAATTCCTACACGTTCTTTATCTGGCTTTCGGAGGTAAACGGTAAAAATACCCCCGGAAAAAACAAAAAAAAACGCAAAAGAACGGAAGAAAAAAACGGAAAAAAAGGGAGAAAAGCCCAGAAAAAAATCAGAAATAAAATTCCCACGCAATCAAATGTCTACGTAGGGTTAGTTCGTTCTGGTTAGGATTACTCCTCGCAAAATGTATGTATTAAAATTCCACGCACTCAAATTCTACGTAAGATTTGATCGTTCCGGTTATATCAGATTGAATAATTATTCCTCCTTTTTTCCGTTATTTTCCGTGTTTTTTCCTGTTTGTTCCCCCTGGGAGGGGTTTCCGTTTTTTTTTCTGTAGTTCTAATTGAGTACAATATTTGTTTCTACACATTCCCTCATATCTTGTTTTTGAGATTTTGATGCTTTTATAAAAAAAATCCTGACATTTTTTCATTTTATTTATCCCCGCTCTGTTAATGAATTCGGAGAAATCAAATTTGACGAGTCGATAGAGTTTATCGAGAGGTATTATTTTGTAAAGAATTTTTCTTTAGTTCGTGGGATATATCGATTTTTTCGTTTTTTTCACTATTGATATTAGAAAAAAAAATTATTTAAAAATTTTGTAGATTTTTTGAAGGTGATCAAAAAAGTGTTTTTGATAAGTTGGGAAAATTAGGTTGTTTCCGAGAAATTTCATATTTTCAAGAATTACTATTTTTTTCATTCATATTTTTCACTTTTCGGAAAATTGCCCGGAAAATCGTTATGCATTTTACGATCTTTCTCAAAAACTATACCCTCTATTTTGACGTTTAGGAGCACATCTCAAAAGAAAATGAAACCAAAGAAACGAAAGATCCGACCCCTATCGTTCCACATAAAAAAAATCGAAAAAGTCCTGAAACATTTTTCCAAGATTTCCTATCACAAAATTACTATTTTCTACAACTGTCAAAAAAAGTCCACTTTTTTGTGTGGTTTGTGTGCGTAAAGTATTACAATATTTCACTATCAACATACGATTTCATTATTAAACGGAAAAGCGTAAAAAAAGTGCACTTTTTTAACGGCTGTTGCTAGGCAACCGACAGTTTCATGCAACAACAGTGACAGATCCGAATAATAACGAAATCCTGTCATAAAGCCAGCTCTCATTTTCTTTGGCAACTAATAACCTATAAATATCTGATATACAAATGTTTCACCAATAAAATACTTAGCAAGATAGCTATCTATGGCTGTTTGGCCGTCCGAAACTAGTTGACAACAATAATTAATGAAATTTATGAAATTGGGCATCTATCCAGATAACGAATTCTGGATAACTATAAATTTAATTTAAGTAGAAATGAAAAGTGATGAAGATTGAACGGAGAAAATCGCGTCTAGCGGAAGTTATGGCCGGCCGAAAGTGTCTGGCAGTGTTCAATATCATTTTGTAACAGTATTATATGAAATACATATAAAAATCAGCCATCAGAATTTAAGATAGGTTAATCCTGTTTTCAGTTACCTTTCTCACCCGGTAACTATAAATTGGCCGTCTAACCAACAGAAAATAAAGTTTTTCTGGGGGCCCTGGGCTCTTGGACTATCAGACAGAAAGATTTGATGTGAAAACCTAAAACAATGTCAGTGACGTAATATGACAGTTGCGGAACAATGTCATATGGGGACAAACAAACCAAACTGAACGAAAACAAACCTCTTGAACCTATTTTTTATAAGGCTACTGAATCTTTCTGGTCAATTTTCTGCGAGAAGTGATTTTCTAGAAAAAAGTTCTTTGCGTCATTATGTGATAATTAATTCATCAAATGTCAAATAATTCTTTCTTTGTGCCCCCATTATCACCATGTTGTGACGTCAGCTGACAATGCTCTATTAGGAAAACGTCTAATGAACGGGTTCCGTGATAATCCGCGTTCATGAGGAAATTTGCCTATCATACAACCGAACTGTACATTATACCGATGAAGGCTTTTTCAAATTCATTTAAAATGTTGGCAATCTGCGATGCTAACGAGGGATTCGATTAATTGACAGGAAAATAATAATGAACAAATTGTATACAAAAACAAAAAAAAATGTCTGCAAGAGATGACTCAGCTATAATCATTACTAAGTATGGATCTAAAGATAAATGTTGATTAATTAAAAGTTTCTTCTGCTAATCAGGTATTCAGAATCTTAACGAGAAACGCATTTTGTTTTATTTCAATGCTTGAATTATACGAAGAACTTCCTGCTTACCGGGAAGCTATACACGTTCGATCGCTTTCATCATATAGCCGCTTTTTTTCAGATTCATGTCTCCGCATATATGATCATTTCGCGATGAAATTATTCATATTATAAATATATAAATAGTTTCATTTTCCACTTTTTGCTTCGAGATTATAGTGTCACTTTGATGTGAAGCGCTAGTTGAATTTGAAATTCATATTACAGAATTCATCAATCACATTCCTTCTGTTTAACGGCAGTTTTGGATTGTTTCCAAAACAACTCATTTCCTTGTTGTTATACCGAAAATTTCACACCCCTACTTTTCAACCAATAAGATGCCTTAATTTTGACTAGTTACCATGGCAACTAAAAAAATTTCCGGAAATTTTTTCGTGGCGCCACGATATTTAAATGGAAATTTTTTGACAGTTGAAAAGGTAAACATATTATCTACAACCATTAAACATTGTAGATATACCTGTGAATAATGCACAATTTCTATAAGAATTAACATTATTATTTATTATTCGCTATAAAGTTTCATTAAACATAAAACACAAATTTGTTTAATTATTATGCATTAACAATTTATTATTCAAAAAACGTAGGATCTACAAACATAGTAACATTTAAATGTTTCTTGAATTCTAACCCATCCCCTCTTCTTAATAGTGAATAGAAAGGTGACGAATTAATTAGATGTCTGTGTTTTAAGACATATATGTGATATTTTGAAACAATTTTGTTCAAATCTCTTTTACGCAAAAGGCCATATTCACTTGACATCTGCAGCAGACTTTCTTCGATTTTCGTAGACATACCATTCGACTCTAACGCTTCCTGGTCGCAATCTTCCATTAAATTCGTTAAATATATTAATTTTGGATAACATATTTGCACTTGACTCAACTCTTTGCAGTATTTACATAAATTGTACTTTTCAAAGCATTTAATATTTCTCAAATTGTTTAACGCAAATGCTTACAAGAAATGTTTTATATAAGAATATCTTTGTCTGCTGGTTTACTATACAGTAACTCAATGTAATAATATACCAATATAAACCTCATCTGTCAAAAGCATGGCCGCCTATATCACGGCCACCTACTGCAACAAACCATGATAATATTATATTTTTTATATTAGAAGTGTTATGGATTACTTTAACAAAAAATACATTTCTACCACCTTCAGTGACCTAAAATTATGAAAGGGCGATAGACTGATCTAACAACCATCTGAGTTTTAGCATTTGGTGTAACTAAAGTTGGTAATATTTTTTATTTAACGAAACATGGTGGACTTGACAAGCAGTGAAATTAATTCAAAATGTCAGATTGGATCAATATTTTTTTTCCAAATTATGGTGTGAAATTTGCTTACCAAATACCACGCAAGCTTAAATTATTCCTGAAAATTTTCTTTCGGGCACGAATATTTTAAGAAAATTATCAAAATAATCGTGCCTTCAAGAAAATTTCCGGAAATAATTTAAGCTCTTGTGATATTATAAGTGAAAATTTTTTGTTCAAGCGGAAATCCAATGAAATTAGGTAAATTGAGGTCATGTGATTGAATACAACCAGACTCAACGGTATGTTTTCACTCTCAGGCACGTTGCTATGGATAAGCATATTTTGATTTATTTCGATTTTGAAGTTTCAAATATTCAATAACGTCAAAATGTCAGTAATGGCATGATTTGGTATAATTCTGACGTGTAATGGAATTTTCGTATCAAATATATGATAATAAACTGTTTACAATAACAAATTTGTATGGAAATCATTTATAGACTATTGCAATGTTACAAAGTATCGGTTAGCAAAGAATTTTCTATTCGAATAACCCTCGAACATTGATAAATATAACAACTTCCTCAAGCTTGTTGCTTATAGAAAACAGACCTCCGCCTTCGGCAACAAGCTTTCGAAATCTGCTATAATTATCAATGTCCTTGTGTTATTACTACTGATAGTTAGATCCTTGAATGTAGTATATGTAAAGTTTGGGTTGCTGGTTCAGTATAATAATTCCATATTTACTAAACTATTCATGATTTTCGGATCATCGGCAAACATTTCCGTGAAGTGCGACAAAACACATTTTAAGTACTCAAATACTCGCATATCATATTTGCATGAAAAGGAAGGAGTCTTCAGAAACGATATAAACTTTTCCTTTTCATTCTCCGATCATTTTTAGCAGAGTTATGAGCAATCAAAGCTCCGCCAGAACTTTCAGCGGCGGGTAAGGGTGAACCTGAAATTTGATGTCGGCGTTCAATCACGTTTTCTGAGAAAACGAGCACATTTCATAAGAAATATCTGGGAATAATTTTTGTGGAGGATTGAATTGTCTTTTACCTTGTTGAGTTGTTTTTCCGATAAATCATATACTTTCCAAGATTACTGCAAAAATCTATTTATTTATTTTTAAAAGAAAAAAAATGTTCTACCCCTGGAATTTTGGTAAACAATTTTTTTTCGTATTTATCATGGTTCCAACTAATAGCATACCAAGTTTGGTGGTGCTACCATCGATTCTTGTCTCAAAACCCAATCGTACTGGTTTATATCAAAACTTGCTGAAAATTGTTGATTGCTTTTGTTTTGCTCATATTGTGTTTCATTTTATTGATTTTGAGACAACTATCAATTTTCGTCAGAGTCTGTAGAGCTGTTTTCCACAAATGAAAAGTATTCGAGAGACTTTTGCGAGCTAGTAAAGACGTTAACCTTACGTTTTAACTAATGCGTGATGCAAATGCTCTTTATATACAATCGCGCTACCACGGTTTATAGCCAGCTATTTCCAAAATTTTGTTCGTTAATCGGCCTGAACTTCTCACCTTTTGAGATTTTCGGTATTTCGGACATTGGCACGATGGTACTAATTTCAAATTCTGACGATATTTAAATTATCCAAATACAAAAACATAGGCGTTGATTTATTAATTAAACTAAATTGTTGTGTTGCGTATATATCGCACCGAGATAAGATTTAATTTTCACGTTTGTTTCCTAGAAACTGTATGAGAAAATCAAGCTTTAATTTGCATAGATAATAATATGTTCGTTTCTGTGAATTCAGTGATATTTTCGAACAAAAACATTAGATAACCTCAATTCCATTTCTCAGATTTGTCCGCACAAAAACCGAGAAACGCAAGGATCTATTTTTGACAGTCACTATATCGACAACGTGAGTATTTCATATAGGAAAATTTTACTTGCAACAAATATTTTTGTTTTTTGAAAATTTTGTTTTTCTTGTAAATGTCACTTAAGCTTTTGTGAGTTATAATATATCTTAATATACAGGGTGTAATCTAACTTCTTACACTCCCGTGAAAGGCGGGTGTATAATGCCATTTTATAACGAATGGCAGGTGTGAAAAATTCGAAAAAAATGTGTGGAAAGTTTAAATTGTGTTGGGAAATTCTTAGAAATTTTTGGGAACCGTTGTTTGTGGAAAGTCAACTGACCGGAGCAGAGCCGTAATGACACTGGAACTGCCGGATGGAAGAAACTGTGTAATTTCGAACAGCGGTTTCCAAGAATTTCTAAATTTTCCATCAAAATTTTAAACTTCCACAATTTTTTTTCAAATTTTTCACACCTGCCATTCGTTTTTTAGGGTCCACCCCTGATTTTTTGGTGAACAATTTTTCTTTTCTAATAAAACATGTGCCGAGTTTCAGAGTGCTACAATTCATTTTTCACTTTTTGCTCGAGTTTGTCTGTCGTTACTGGAGTAATAATGATTTAATGACGAGTGTCATATACAGGGTGGTCCACAACATTTTGGCCAGGGAATAGCAATAGTAATTTAGTGGCTTGGGGGGAGCTGCAGCCCCAAAGACCCCCCCTGGCTTCGCCAATCAGTGTGTTTGATACGTGTTATCTCGAATAAAACTGTCATCAACTTCATTGCGTATATTCCTGATATTACAAAAAACATCTGACAGAATTTTTTTCTGAAATGTTCATTTATGATTCTGGAATGGGAAATAATGCGGACCAGAGTATATTTTGTAGCAGGAAGTTCTCTAGACCCTAGCAGCGTGGCGAGTTCTGACCCATCATCGTTACTTTTCAAACAAACACCGAGAAAGAGTTTGCTTCCGGTGTTCACGAACGGATGCTTCTACATTCCTTGCGATAATTTGCGAAATCTAACGCTCGAATAGGCAACAAAAACGAGAGCTATCCATCCTTGAATCGAGTTCCGCGGATTACTTAATTGTACAAAATCAAATATGAAAGTATGAACATCAAGAGTCCTGTCCTGATTATTTAAATACCAAATAACATACCGGCAGCGGTCTAGACCTGGCAGACGTACTTCCCGGCGCTAAGATTCATACATAGACGGCTCCCGAGGGTAAATGGGTATGCCATATTTGCAATTACAGTTACTTACCTTTTGGACAACCAACAGCTTGATTGAATTTCCATTCATTTTTACCTACAGCCACTGCAGAAAATAGCCAAAAACACACGACTCACAGCCTCAGTAAATATCAATCAATCAATCAATCAAAGTACTTTATTGTCAGAAGATACAAAAAATCTCATAGACAAAGCGATCAAGAATAAATAATAGTAATAATTTAATAATTTAAATGAGCTCATATAAACATGAAATATGTAAACATATAAGCACATATACAGACATATAAAAACATATAAACATATACATACATATATTATATATATAAATAGCAGTCAAAACATAATATACATAAAATATAAGACAAAAGTTCAACACATTGTCTGGTCATAAAGAAAGGGCATAATATGAAAAAATATATAAACAATATAAAATATAAAATAATTATAGGTTTGTAAATAAAATATACTACTCACAAATTAATACTGACTCTTAACTTAACTTAATGAATCTAGGTAGTATTCTTCCAGTGTATAATAGGCCTTCTCAAAATCTTGTTCACTTCTTTCTTGAATTTATGGAAATCCCGAATATTCTTAAAGGCAGGTGGTTATACATTTTCCTGCTTTGGTAGATTAACGACTTCTGAGTAAGAGCAGATGAAGGTTTCAAAAGAGAAATCTGATTAGGGCGACGGGTACTATATGAGGGGGAGCAATCTAATATGTTCTTGCATTTTTTGTGCAGAAGGCACACCGTTTCCATTATAAAAATGCAAACCAGAGTTAAATTTTTTTGTTTTAAAAATAGTGGACGACAAGAGTCCCGGTACTTTACATATATATCTCATAGCCCGTTTCTGTAGCAAGAAGACCATGTTGAATCGGGTTTTTGAACACATACCCCAGAAGCAAATGCCATAACGAAGGTGTGACTCTATCAGTGAAAAATATACCTGTCTGGCATTTGCCATGCATAGCTCATTTGATACAACCCTGACTGCATAACAGCCTGAAGCTAGTTTCTTGCACACTTGACTAATATGACCTTCAAATGCTAATTTGACATCAATATGTAGTCCTAAAAATTTAATGTCAGAGACATTGGGGATAACTTCATCAGCTAGACTGACATCATTTTTTAGAGTACATTTGAATGATACAATGTTTGTTTTCCTGGTGTTGAAAGATAAAAGATTGGCATCACACCACTCTTTCACTTTCTCTATATCCGCGCTTATGTCTTTATGAAGCTCTGTGATATTTTTGTTATGACATAGGATCGTCGTGTCATCTGCAAACATTGTAAATTTTCCTTTAATGTTCACTTCAGTTAAATCATTAACATATAACAAAAAGAGAAGTGGTCCCAGTACCGATCCCTGTGGTACACCACATCTCACTATGCCTTCTCTTGAACCCGTCCCATTCAGCAACACTGTCTGACGACAGTCAGCCAAATACGAACTGAACCAAGTTTGTGCAGTACCTCTGAAACCATAGATTTCCAGCTTTCGGAGGAGTCTCTCATGATTCACACAATCAAACGCCTTTGATAGGTCACAAAATACTGCAGCCGCAGCATCTTGGTCATTTAATTTTAGATAAAGGTGTTCCAGAAACGAGAATATGGCATCCTGTGTACTTTTTGATGATTGAAACCCGAACTGGTGGGAATTCAAAATATCATGTTTTTTGAGGAAAACTATCACTCTTTTCTTTACAAGTTTCTCAATTAACTTCGAAAAACTGGGTAGCAATGATATTGGCCTGAAGTTGGAAGGCAAATCGTGATCTCCACCTTTGTGCAGAGGAATTACTGTGGCCATTTTTAGGAATGAGGGGAACTCCCCTCGAAAGAAGGAGATATTTATTGTTTCTGCCAGGATCGTAAGTGCATTATCAGGAAGTTGTTCCAATATTCTCAGGGAAATGTCATCCCAACCAGATGAAGTTTTTTTCTTCGATTCAGCAAATATACCCTTGATTTCCTTTATATCAGTTGGTATGAGAAAGAAAGTTTCATGCACCCCAATTTCGCTGAGGTAGGTCAATGGATCTTTCCTGACAATAATTGATTTTTGCAAATTCTCTGCTATTGAGCAGTAAAAAGTGTTCAATTCATCTGAGCTCAATTTAGTTTGTACATTATCAGTAGATTGTTTTTTGCCTCTCAAGTCGTTTATAATTTTCCAAGTTTCTCTTTGATTATTGTTAGAATTGGCTATTCTGTTTTCATAATACATATTTTTTGCAGCCCTGATTGTCTTTCTGTAAATATTTCTATATTTATTATAAAAAGTTAGTAAATTTACGCTGTCATTTGTTATATATTTCCTGATCTGATGCAGGGAGCGCATATTTTTTGCCGAATTTATAAGACCCTTAGTGAACCAGGGTTTTTTATTTTTATTTTTCAGTTTTCTAATAGGAAATGCCATTAAAGTTTTCTGAAATCAATTTGTGAAATTCTCTTAGGGGGTTTTGCCGCAGAATAGCACGGTAAACAAATCGCACAGTTTGATATATCTCGGAAACGGCTCAATCGATTTGGGAGAAATTTTGTTTGTAGATGGGGTCTTGCTTTTTAAGTTTATCTATATAGGCGACTTTCTTGGAAAAATACGATTTTACTGATAATAATAATAATGATAATTTTTGGTTCTCGAAAACGGCTTCAAACAATTTGGATCAAATTTTGTATTTAGATAAGGTATTGCTACTTAACTTCATGAAAAAATGTGATTTTACTCATAATATAAATAATAATAGATAATAATAATAGAGAAAGTTCATAGATATAGTGTCGCTGACGAATATTTTTTGTAGTACCCTCGTACTTCAAAAATGTAGGTTGGGCTCAAGGTTTTTCACATATTATAGCCTGAGGGTTTTCACATATTAACGGTAAACATTGGAAACAGGGTTCTTTAAAGTACCTATTGAGAGAATGAAAATGTCTAAATTCTAATAAATAAGGTAAACAACGCCGAAACGGGATATCTTTGAGAACGTTTGTGATGACCCCGGTACATTAAATACTATTTTGTATTATAAAAATGGTGCCCAAAGGCATGATATATTTTATCCAAATTACGAGAATAAACCAGACATATTCTCAATTTGTGATAAATTAACTTTATTTTTTGTCTGTGTTTCTCTGTCTTCTGTTTCTCAGAAACTAATCATACGATTTGATTATGGTCCATTTAAAGTATTGCCTACAGATCGTGATCTTCAACATACCAGAGTTTCATTGAATTCCGCAATAAACCAAAATCCCATGTATTCCGTGCATGTTATTCAGATGAGGTATTGCTACTTAAGTTCATCTCTACAGGGTGTCCCAGAATAAAGGGGACAACCTCCGAGGGTAGAATCCTCCCTTCATTGTAAGGCTGAAAGTTCTAATAAACATATACCCTGAAATGAGTATTAACCGAGTTACAGGGTGTTAAAAATGAAACAAAAAAATAGATTTTCCAGAATAACTCCATAGCGGCTAAACTTTTCTTAATGAAATTTGGTATGTCACTTGACAGCATTCAGTTCCATATTTCAAGACAAATCCCTATTCGCCCCTCCCCAACTTTCACGCCGCTGGATTAATATCGATTTCGTCTTTTTTTTCTTAATCCTCAATATTTCCTATACAAAAAAGAGATACGTTTCGTTTCACAAATATCAACGGTTTTCGAGATATTTGAAGTTGACGGCTTGACGTGATGTGGCAGAAATCTTAGCCGGACGAATGTAGAAAGCTGTCATCCTTGGTCCGGAGAAATGGGCCCGACTGGTGTAATCCAAACGGATAAAAAAAATTGGCTAGTATAGAGTAATTGTACAAAAATTACAATTCTCGAATAAAAAAACAATCACAAGGCCAAGAAGCCAGCACGTGGTTGTCAAATGTTTTAACATTATACAATTCAGTAATATAGGTGGTTCGTCATAAAAAATACGACCTGTAGAATAAGGTTTGCGGAGGACGACCGCGTGTCTCAGAGGAATTTTTTGCGCGATCTTCCCTCAGAGGAATTTTTTGCGCGATCTTCCCTCAGAGGAATTTTTTGCGCGATCTTCCCTCAGAGGAATTTTTTGCGCGATCTTCCCTCAGAGGAATTTTTTGCGCGATCTTCCCTCAGAGAAATTTTTTGCGCGATCTTCCCTCAGAGGAATTTTTTGCGCGATCTTCCCTCAGAGGAATTTTTTGCGCGATCTTCCCTCAGAGGAATTTTTTGCGCGATCTTCCCTCAGAGGAATTTTTTGCGCGATCTTCCCTCAGAGGAATTTTTTGCGCGATCTTCCCTCAGAGGAATTTTTTGCGCGATCTTCCCTCAGAGGAATTTTTTGCGCGATCTTCCCTCAGAGGAATTTTTTGCGCGATCTTCCCTCAGAGGAATTTTTTGCGCGATCTTCCCTCAGAGGAATTTTTTGCGCGATCTTCCCTTAGAGGAATTTTTTGCGCGATCTTCCCTCAGAGGAATTTTTTGCGCGATCTTCCCTTAGAGGAATTTTTTGCGCGATCTTCCCTCAGAGGAATTTTTTGCGCGATCTTCCCTCAGAGGAATTTTTTGCGCGATCTTCCCTTAGTACCCTTCTGCGCTACGCATCATCACATGTTGCTCGTTCAAATTACGTTACGATCAGTAGGAGAAAGAACACGAAGAGATTGTAGTGTGCCCCTGTGCTGGTATTTTGGGGCATTCTTTTATCGGTAATGCGATCTTTATTGTTGTCGCTTGTCGTCCGATGGATGTCGGAACTTGCCACTCATGGCGCCCAACTTTGGGCTAATTACCGAGCAACCGTCTCCTTTTGTCGTTCTTTTTGTGTCTTTTCCCATGCACCGTGCCACTTAGCGGAGTATAAAGATAAGGTTTTTTCGACTGGGTGTATTCTATTGTGACAATTTGTAAACAATTGGGAAGGGTTCGTGATAGGTTATCCCACGAGGACTATCAATAGACTCGAGGTTTCGAAGCTGTTCATTCATGAAACTGAATTGATGAAATATGATACTATTTTGAAAAGGGAAACATTCTCTATGAAAATTGAAAAATGAAAAATGTGATGTATTTGTAATATCTAACAGACAACAACTACTTCCCATTCAAGCAAGTTTCTCTTCTCTCGCATTTAATCCCCAATACATTTTGGTTGATCTACTTCACTTTGCCAAGCTCATCAGGGAGAGTGAAAGAATTGGAATGCATGCTCTTCAGAAGCAATTATACACATCAAGGATGGAAATGATGGAAATATTTCTTCTGCGGTAACACTTTGAAAGTTATTTTTTGACATAGACCTGTCTATACAATGAACTCGATGAAGCAGTTAGTATCAATAAAATTCACATTCATAACATTGTTAGGTTAAATAAAGCACAAATAACCTACTTTAGTTACACAAAATAATAAAAAATGTTACCAAAGTTGTAGAAGTATACATATTTTCTTACAAGGAACCCGAAGTACTATTTAGTATAAATGAAATTGAAATGACATCATCTGAAATTAAATGTTAAATGTCATTTTACCTATAAACGTCAAAAAATGTCCAGTGTAATTTCATGCGCCTTACCCCAAGGAAGAAACATTTCCGGGATTTTTTTTAGTTGCTATGGTAACGATAAAAAATACAGGAACCCTAGTTCCATTCTACATTCTTTAAAAATTATGAAAACAGAATACATACCCTGCTCAAAACCTTTGCTGAGATCTTCTAATGACATTAAAATTATATATTCATGTCAGAGGGCTTGTAAATCGCTTGTAAGTTGGGATAATCTTCTATTAGTGGAAATCGAATGAAACATTGTTGGAATAATTTTAAATTGTAAACAGTAATTTCGCTGTTAAAAGGGTCAAAGCCTGTTATGCAGTTTCTTTATTATTTTCATTTAGTGAATGTAGTCATTTTTATTGGTGGCTTCTCGATTGCGGGCATCTAAATTATGGACACCCTACAAAACCGTCTCGATTGCGTTCATCTTTTGATCAGTGAACTCAGGTATAAAGATTGGATTCTAAATAGAGCAGCGTCAGTGCCGTAATTTGACAGTTGTCAAACATTCGATAGGGGAAAGGGGAACATTCTTCATGAAGATTGAAAAATGAAAAATGTGATTTATTTGTAATATCTGACAGATAACAACAAAGCCATTTTCCAAAAGACTACGAGTGTCCTTCTTGTGGATTTTCTGCGAAAAAATTTCTAAAAACACGTTCTTGGCACTTTAGTGATTATTGTCATTGTGTATAGTCTGAATTGAGTGCAGAGCTGTGCCGAGCACTGACAGAAAGTGTTTCGAGCACTGAGCTCTGAGCACTGTTGGAAAGTACTCCGGAATCTCGAGCACTAAGTACTTTTATTTACGAAATGCTCGCGATTACTAAGCACTTTCAAAAAGTAATTCCAGTCAGGGAGCACTAAGTACTAAGCACTTTTCAGACTGCTAGTTACTCAAGTTAACAAAACTTAATCAAACACGTAATATTTTTACAAATAATATTACATCGCCACATGTTTCGCTACACTGTCGCTTTTTCAAGCAAGTTATTATATTAACCGCTTGAAAAACTACAGTGTAGCGAAACATGTCTCGATGTAATATCATTTGTTAAAATCTTATCCCGTTAAATCAAGTTTCAGTTACTCACATTCCTAACAGTCTAAAAAGTGCTATGGAATTCCATCAAATAACAACCGATTCAATTGAAAACCACTCAAATATCTAAAATGGCATTCACCGTACCACGATAAATAATCAATTAATCACATATTCCACAATCTGTATTAAATGTTTTTTTTTTTAATATTACCATAGCAGCTCCTTTTTTTAAGTACATTTTTAGAGTTACTGTTTGATTTCAGTGATTAAAAACCAAGAGAGAGTAGATAGTTCTTGACCTGTCAATTGGAACTGTTATGATAAAAAAAGATATCAACTTAATAACATACAATTTAGTGGTTATAATATGAAAGCACGATACGACAACAACACGACATCGACGCGACACCGACGCGACACCAACACGACACCGACACGACACCGACACGACACCGACAAGACACCAACAAGACACCAACACTACACTACACTCCACTACACTACACTACACTACACTGTACTGCACTGCACTGCACTGACTGCACTGCACTACACTACACTACACTACACTACACTACACTACACTACACTACACTACACTACACTGCACTGCACTGCACTGCACTGCACTACACTACACTACACTACTACACTACACTACACTACATTACACTACACTGCGCTGCGCTGCGCTACGCTACGCTACCCTACACTACACTACACTACACTACACTACACTACACTACACTACACTACACTACACTACACTACACTACACTACACTACACTACACTACACTACACTACACTACACATGTCTCGATGTAATATCATTTGTTGAAATCTTATCGTGTTAATCAAGTTTCAGTTACTCACGTTTAAGAAGTGCTATAGATTTCCATCAAGTAACAACCGATTCAATTAAAAACCACTCAAATATCTAAAATGGCATTCACCATACCACGATAAATGATCAATTGATCACATATTCCACAATCTGTATTTAATGTTTTTTTTTTTAAATATTACCATAGCAGCTCCATTTTTTAAGTACATTTCTAGAGTTACTGTTTGATTTCAGTGATTAAAAACCATGAGAGAGTAGATAGTTCTTAACCTGTCAATTGGAACTGTTATGATAAAAAAAGATATCAACTTAATAACATACAATTTAGTGGTTATAATATGAAAGCACGACACGACAACAACACGACATCGACGCGACACCGACGCGACACCAACAAGACACCAACACTACACTACACTACACTACACTACACTACACTACACTACACTACACTACACTACACTACACTACACTGTACTGCACTACACTACACTACACTACACTACACTACACTACACTACACTACACTACACATGTCTCGATGTAATATCATTTGTTGAAATCTTATCGTGTTAATCAAGTGAGAGGGCACAGAAAATTGAGAAAATCGCATTTTAAAGAAAAATTTGCAGAACCCTTTTTTGTAGAGTATTTTTTACCTGATATTGAATCGTTATTTGTTTTTGTAAAATATGGATTTTTTTATTTTCCTCGGAAAATTCTTTTACTTTTAAGCAAAATTTTCCGTTTTTCCGCTACTGAAATGCTTTGTGATCATGAAAAAATATGTGCTGAACCCGATTTTGTTGACACTATAAGAAATTTGTCCACTACGTGAGCTTCGCGAATAAAAAAATGCCGCTTCCATGCAACTTCATTTGTTTTTGAAAAAAAAAAAATTTGATTTCCCTCGGAAAATTGTCCATAAAAATTTTCCGGATGCTTTCACGGCTTATCACCCTCGAAATTCGGAATCAGCGGGTCAAAATACATAAGAATAACTTGCCACCGGACTATCTTCTTTCGTACACCCAATTAAAATTTACTCCTGCCTCATATTCAACTTAACCATAGAATCGGCATTCTCTTCACTAAATGTTGAAAATAATCGCTTATTCATATCCTTCATCCAGTGTGTCCCAGCTAAAACTTGTCACCCCCCTAATATCCGAACTCATGAAAAAAATTGAAAATCGCTCAGACCCGTCGATTTTTATTTCAAGGGGGAACACTTTCACCAAATACAACATCATTGTGTTGTCAACCCCCTCAACCCCAGCACCCCCTACTTCAGAATTTTCAATGGGACTACTATACTTCTGATACATCGTTTTGAATGGAATTCAATCCCAAATACATCAAGTGTTGTTGAAGTTTTAATGAAAACTAAGTTTTATCAAGATATTTTTATTTTTCATCACCTAAAATGTTATCATCGTAAGAAAGATTCACTGTGGGTATGCCACTGTATTGAAAAATAATATGGTGTCAGAAATAATAGTTTAAAAGGTGAGACAGACGTTTTTATGAAAAAAAAATTGTCCTCATGTGTTTTTGTATACGCATATCTTTGTTTACGCCTTGGTAATTGATGTATTCGAGTCACTTCATTCAACAATTTGAAAACATTCGAAAATGGTTTATACTGTACAAGAGAGAATATCCATTGTAGCTGCGTATTTTGAAAATAGACGATGTGCTAGAGCTACGGCTCGAATTTTCAATGAAATTCATCCAGAAAAAACCACATCATATCAGTACGTCCTTCAATTGATGAATAAGTTCTTGGAGTCGGGATCAGTGCTGAATAAAAAACATGAACGAGAGAAGCCTATGAGAAATGAAGGGGTCGCTGTTGCAGTTGTAGGACATGCAGTGATGGACAACATTCAATCTTTAAGACAACTTGAGACTATTTCTGGAGTTTCTAAAAGCAGCGTACATCGAATTCTGAAAGAAGCAAAATTCCATCCTTATAAAATGCAGAATGTACAAGAATTAAATGAAGATGATCCTGACAGACGTACAGAGTTTTGTGAAATCATGAGTCAATTATTGATTGGTGATAATAATTACCTCTACAATGTGTGCTTTTCTGACGAATCTTCTTTTTATTTAAATGGACATGTGAACAGGCACAACTGCAGATACTGGAGTGACGTAAATCCCCATTGGTACAGGGAAACTCATTCACAAACTCCCCAGAAATTGAATGTTTGGGCTGGTATTCTGGGAGACCATATTGTAGGTCCATATTTTATTGATGGTAACCTCAACGGACAAACGTATCTTGGACTTCTTGATACAACTGTGAACCCCAGAATCACTCAGTTACTTGAAGACGATGATAGGTTACTTGAAGGTCAGCTCACCTTTCAACAAGATGGAGCTCCTCCACATTTTGTTGCACCTGTACGTCAATTTTTAAATGACAATTTCACAGGGAGATGGATTGGAAGGCGAGGACCAATAGAATGGCCGGCTAGATTTCCTGATTTATCACCATTAGACTTCTTTTTATGGGGTCATTTGAAATCCAAAGTTTATATTACACAGCCAGCTTCTCTTGATGATCTACGCAGGAGAATTGTTGTGGAGTGTCGTGCAGTGACTCCAGAAATGTTGAGCAATGTGCGAAGACATTTCGAAAATCGCTTATACTTCTGTATGGAACTGAATGGTTCACATTTTGAACCTTTCTTACGATGATAACATTTTAGGTGATGAAAAATAAAAATATCTTCATAAAACTTAGTTTTCATTAAAACTTCAACAACACTTGATCGATCCTCAATTTCAGTACACCGATGTATTTGGGATTGATTTCCATTCAAAACGATGTATCACAAGTATAGTAGTCCCATTGAAAATTTTGAAGTAGGGGGTGCTGGGGTTGAGGGGGTTGACAACACAATGATGGTGTATTTGGTGAAAGTGTTCCCCCTTGAAATAAAAATCGACGGGTCTGAGCGATTTTCAATTTTTTTCATGAGTTCGGATATTAGGGGGGTGACAAGTTTTAGCTGGGACACACTGTATATGTTTGATAACACTTTGTGAAGCGCAAACCTCAAGCTTGAAATCACATACCTCATTTTTCATGTAGGATGTGTATGAGCGATTATTTTCAACATTTACTGAAGAAACTGCCGGGATTATGGGTGAGTTGAAAACTGAGGCAGGAGTAAAACCCAGTTTTTTCTTTGGCATGTATAAGTGAGACTTGTCTCACTAGTCTAAAATCGTTGCATATGGTTCAAAGAGGGTAGGTACTGATTCCTGCTTCAGTAAATTGAATGTAATTATACAACTTTTATATTGAAAACAAGTGTTTTATTTCAATGTCCAATTGTTCATTTTTACACCACGTTATACAAAAGGATTGGCATCCCGGCCTTACCTATCTAAAGGGTCAACTTTCTGACCGCGGGACGCAGGCGGGTTCCAGCGGAGAAATTGACCTACTACAGGTATTACATCACCCCAACCCTTCTTACAAGGTGAACGCAATTGAGATATATCCGCAATTAAAATAGAACCGTTTTTATTAATGTTTCATTTGAAGTCAAAAATCCAGAAAATAATTTGGATTTGAGTATACTAAGAAAGGTCTCACTCACGGCTGTATTAGTTGTATCCATATATGAGATTGTGGGGTTCTGAGTAGATTATCTATGTTAGACGAAGCATAAGTTTGAGGAGGTGCAAGAGCTTACTAATCTGGGGGTCCATAATTAACACAGAAAACTTGGATATCAAAAAAATTATAAAATTCCGTTTCCGCTGATTTTTCATAAAATGAGCCTTTTGCATTAATCTATGCTCATTTCCTACAATGGGCAGACAAAACTATTGTTATCCATTTGAATGACAGAATACAAAGAGGGGCGAGAAGTACAAATCGGGAATTGTTGATCACTTTTGAACTGAAAACTAGAGTTCTGGTACAAGCGGAAATTCAAGGAGGCCACCTGCATCAGTAGACGAGCGTGATCAGGAATGCATGGAAACCGCTCACTGTTCGCTGTGGCAAACTGCAGAGGCGCAAAATCACAGATCCACAAAAATACTGAGAAGCATTTAGGCTTGTTAGAATACTCCTGATGACGATTGCGTAAACAAGTAATCGAAACGTCGCAAAACCTCCAATTTATTAAAACACCATTGACGTATTGACTGCTTTGGTTACGTCGATCTTGGGTTTATGCGTGTGAATTGGTATTGTCTTCGGTGATATGAACCCGTTGCTGTTTTGTTATATTGGTTCATTCCAGTCGGTCATAGAAGATGTTTAGCACATTATAGAAGAGTTCATCGTATTTTTAGGGTTAGTAGTGGTAAGTTAAAAAAAAAATAAGAACGTCATTCAAACTATCGGCAAAAAAAAACGTATAATCGACAAACCACCGAAAAAAAAATTTGTTTCCGCCCGGGATCGAACCGGGGACCTTCCGCGTGTTAGGCGGATGTGATAACCACTACACCACGGAAACAACTTGATAAAAAATTACTTAGAATATAATCTCAAACTACGCGATATGAAATACAACAAAGTTGGTTGCCTGACTCAGGAATGGTGATATGAAAAACCAGTTTTATTTGTTTTTTCCTTATACCTATTAGTTATGGAGTCGCCAGTGAAAAAATGCGACGAACAGCTATATTCCTTCCGAGCTCAGGAATGGAAGTACTTACTTAGAAGATACCAAATCTAAAATATTTTTGATTTTGAGTAGGAGGGCCCAGCCGAAGAACAAGGGAAAATAGTTTCTTAGCCATCTTCTATATTCCTTCTGACAAAGCGGAAGGAAATTTGGTCGAGGAAATAGTCATAAAAAGGGCCATAATTGAAAGGGGTGTTAGGGGGTGAAATCTGGACGAAAATTCCTTCTCTAGCGCGGTTGCTTCTTTTGGTCCCTAAAGAAGTGTGACCTAAAGTTTCAGAGCCTAATCATCATTCCCAGTCCATTTTTCCAATTTTTAAACATAGCCGGTCCCGCGAGTGTCCTCTTTTGCCACCCTCTGTGACCAAGGCCTGCAAAAAATTCCTTCTACCTCGATTTTAGCTATCTAAGGGCCAAAATGAAACAATGAACTAAAAAGTGAGAATATAGGAAACCGGCTAATTTTCGACCGGAGACATTTCCGGGGGGAAAATTCTCAACATTTTTTTTCCATCCCCGACCCCAACCAAATTTTCTTCCGCTTTGTCAGATGACAAACTGATCACTTTTTGAACAACATATCTCAACGGAAGAAATATAGAAGACGGCTAAAATTTATTAACAGTAATTTACGTAACAAGTCCGGAAAACACTGTTTTTTTGGACGAGTGGACAAGAGCCTGCGAGTCCAAAAAAATTGTTTTCGGACGTGTTGCATACACAATTTTTTCGGCAACCGTGTAGAATAACAAATCGAGACACATTTATTTTTCATATTTCTTTATAGAAGAAAATTTCGAACATTTTAATTCTTATTTGTATTAAATATCGAAATTCTAACAGAAGATAGGCACTAACAGAAACATTCCAATTATTATTTATATAAATATTTATATTGAAATTCGAGCATTTCCCGGACTAGTCCGGAAAGTACGTACTTCCCGGACTAGTCCGGGAAGTGATACTTTCTCACAGAAAAATCGTCCAGGAAGTAGCTACTTCCAGGACGGTTGCCGAAAAACTATTTTCCCTTGTTCCTCGGCTGGACCCTACTCAAAATCAAAAATATTTTGGATTTGATATCTTCTATGTAAGTACTTCCATTCCTGAGCTCGGAAGGAGTATAGCTGTTTGGCGCATTTTTTCACTGGCGACTCCCTAACTATATTGAATAGCAAATCATTCCTCCCAATGATGGTTTAGTGGTAGAAGTAGTTGTGGGGGGCCTGCTACTGCAGCCAGGCAAGTAGGCCTCCAGTCCCCATGAGCCTTTTTGCCATCCCCTGGTTTCCATATCCATGACGTGCTCCTAAAACTACCGTTTTCCGCCCTCCTACAGTCTGCACCGGGTCTCCTTACCAGGTGTTTGTCTAGGGAGCAAATTTCTTCCATAATATGCCTCCTCATGGAAGCTCCAGTAGGGCTGCTTCTCAGTCGAGCGGTGCGGCAGTTGCGTGTGATTCTACCAGTCCCGCACTATTCGATCAGGGACCCCTACTTGGCTTCCAATAGAGACAAGTTTTCCAGTTTTCGCAGCAAGTTCTTTCCAGCCCCCTTGTGGAAGCCCTGGAGGGCTGGTTCTCAGCCGGATGTTACGTCAGCCGCGGGCGATTGGTTTACCCACTACCAGTCCCGCAGCACCCAATCCCAGGCCACTTTTTGGCATCTACCGAAGACGTTTTCCAGTTCCCTCGACTTGCCTTCTCGTGAAATCCTAGTAGAGCAGGTTCCCAGCTCCCAGTTGAGTGGTGTGGCGGCCGCCTCAACCAGTTTCGCATCATCCAATCCGAGCCCCTTCCTCGTCTCCCAATGAAGACATGTTTTTGAGTTCTCGCTTTCCTCTGTAATGTAAGTGTGTATGTGTTAAGTGTCGGGGAATATGTGTGTTTTTGACATCGGTGTACGATGAGCTAGGGGCTCACAGGTCGCTACTTCCTTTCGCTGCGGTGCCTCAGCCACTCCTAGTAGCCCAGAAGGTACTGTCACTTTGGAATACGTCATAGTATGCAGGCTGGATTTTTCATAGTTGGTAGATCATGTGATACTCATCACGAAATCAGTCTTCAGACCCTTGAGTAGCGGTGGGTTGCACAGATACAGGGTGTAAATATAAAAAATTAAATCTATTTTTTTTATTCATAACTTCCACAGTTTTGGAAATTTTACAGTTTCATTCGAAGAAATGTTTTTGTTCAATAAGAGCTTTATTTTGAAAGGAAAATTAAATTTTTAGTTGCCACCAGTGGCCTACAGAAAGGGTATATTGGTTCCTTTCCTCCCCTATTTTTTACGCCACTGGTAAAATCAGGAAAATTATTATTTTTTGATTTATTCATTCAATTTTGAGTAAAAAATGTAGAATTGTTTGAACCCGAAAAAATCAATCGTTTTCAAGATAATTATGAATACATACTAATAATGAAAAAATTGTTTTGCTTAAGTGAATTGTACAATCCGAATCACTGCTTCAAATTTGTACTGTATATTCTACCAATAATATCAATACTACTCTCACATGCATTTTTTCACAAAGCTGCTTTCTTGCAGAAATACAGGGCGTTGAAACTGGAAAATTATAAAGCATTTTTCTCCGAACTAACATACAGTGTATATATCACTTCTCATGGAAACACCCCCGTATCTTCTGTAATTATTTGAGAAGAACTCTGTAAATTTCAGAATGAGTCTATATCTTGCCTGTTGTTGATCTGAGTGAAATTCAATGCTCGCCAAGAGCGATGGACTTACCCAGTTTTGCGAAAAATTACATTAGGGGACAACATATTTAGGCTCAAAATTCCAACGGATTCGGAGACAACAATATTACTACCAGTAGAGAGAAATTTTCACTTCTGGAACACCCAGTTTGGCTTCAACTGCTCTGTTACGATAAATCGGGCGAGGACTGGCGCAGTGGTAACGCCGGGGCTTCGTCATCAAAAGGTCGCGGGCTCGATCCCCAGGCAGGGCAAGATTTTTTTCATTTTCAGAAGTAAATCTGAGTGATTGAATCTTGTTGCTGGCTAGGGATAATCCTCCACGATTCACTGTTGCATTAATAATTAACAGTACTGCTCCTAAGGTGGCGTATGGAGTTAGTAACAAGGCCTACCCAGAACACATTATATCCATAGTAATTAGACCATCAGGTCTGTTTGGATATAAATATAAAATTAAAAAAAAATAAAAAAAAAATAAATCAGATTAAATACAACCTTGTGTTCAAAATTCAAAAGATGAACAATCTCAAAGACAAAACCTCCGCACTGAAGAAGAAAACCTTGAGACAATTGATACCACATTCCAAGGATAGAAACATTCTCCGGACTTGTTACGTGAATTACTATTTTCGGCAACCGTACCTACTTTCCGGACTAGTCCGGGAAATGCCGGAATTTCAATATAAATATTTATATAAATAGGAATTAGAATGTTTCTGTTAGTAACTATCTTCTGTTCAATATTCAATACAAATAAGAATTAAAATTTTCGAAATTTTCTTCTACAAAGAAATATAAAAAAATAAATGTGTCTTGATTTGTTATCCTACTCGGTTACCGAAAAAATTGTGTACGCAACACGTCCGAAAACAGTTTTTTTGGACTCGCAGACTACCAGGACTCGCTATACGCTCGTCCTAGAATCTTGTCCACTCGTCCAAAAAAACAGTGTTTTCCGGACTTGTTACGTAAATAACTGGCCACGTTTATACCGTCTCTTGGTAAGCTGACTAATGACTTTATTTCAACCAAATAGTCTTGGTCATCTTGGTGTATACAGTACGCTTGGTCAGGTAACCAGCTTGGTTTGGTACCGAAAATTGTTGCGTACCAGACCAAAATAGTTATATGACCAAGATGGTGTAAACACCTACGGCCTTGACTTTCCAGAAAGATGCAAAATTTGGTTTGAATTCTTGGTGAGCCCTAAGTCTAGTTTCTAATGTACTAAGAGTGTCCTAATATCCATTTTTCTAGCAACACAACGTCTAATAATAATGTTTATAATTTTAACTTGAATATCTAATTTGGATTGCCATTAATGTTTTTATGTCATAAAATATGGGTTAGTAGAGTTGCAAACCTTTTTATAGGTTAGAGTTGTGTTGTCTAAATGATTACCAAACAAACCAAATAAGAACCAAACTGTTTACTGATTAAACATGGTGTAAATAGGCAGTAACTTATTCCATTGGTCCCAATTTACTAAGGTCAACTTGGTCAGAGTACCAAATTCGCGCACGGTATAAACGTGGCCACTATTTTCTATAAACGTCAAAAAATGACAAGGTTCGCGCATGGACATGTAAACCAAATGGGATTTTCATATTCTAACCTATACTCCTCAATCAAGCAAAAATTCAAAAAATCATTTTTTTCTAACTTTATGGTCCTCAATCAAGCAAAAATCTACGAAATCATTTATTTCTGAATGTTCAACAATGATTAAATAAGGCTTTTTAACACTACGAAATATATGCCGTTTGATCAATCCACCAATTCAATTTCAAAACTTCTATCAGAACTCTGACTACACCTCTGGAGTCAGGGAGTCTCGAAATATCACAGACTATGATTTAATAAAAATTTGTTGATAAATAAAAATAAATAAAAAATTATGATGTAATATGACAATTTTCCTGAAATTCCACTAACATATTTTTCAAATTTTATTGTCTTATTTTATTTATTTGTGAATAGATTTTGATGAATCTTTGACAAATGATATATCAAGACCTTCTGAATACAGTGGTGTTTTCCGAATTCTGATAAAAATTCTGAAATTGAATTGGTGGGTTGATTAAAGGGCATATTTTTCAAATATCATTCTTGTATAACTTTTTTATTAATTGACGTATTTCAACGTTATTTACAATTAAGCCATTTCAAAATGTCGCGAATCCAGTGGTGTAGTCAGATTTTTTCTAAAAAAATCGCTAGTAATTTTTTTAGATTTTTGACCCTGAAAAATCGGATTAGTTGGCCCTGGAAATGGAGAAACATTCATTAAATTTGGTGTCCTAATAGACTTTTTGAATGTTTACCTAATAAAAAAAAATTAATCCAATCGGTTGGAAAATATAGATTTTATAAGGGTGTTCCAGTCCTAAATGGGTCACACTGTATATCTCTATTCATACAAACCCTGATCTGAGCGCATTCCTACGAAAGCGCATGCAGGAGGACCACAAGCAGGTTTTTTTCATCACTTCGGCTTTTAAGTCCAAATTTCTCGAAATTTCCACTTTTTTCTTGAAATTTCGAGTTTAATGTTGAAATTTCGACTTTTATGTCGAAATTTAATCATTTCGACTGTATTGTCGAAATTTCGTGAAAAAAATCGACTTTTCGAGAAAAAGTCGAAAGGACCACGCACACTCCTTATGCAAAAAGTCTTTCGGTCAAATTTTCCAAATTTTTAGTATGTTGTTGAACTCTGCTTCCTAAACAAAAGTTACCATAGGCACACAAAAATTCTATGTATAGTTTACGAGATACAGAGTGTTGAAGTTGTAAGATGGAACTTTCAGGCCATTATTGACTGAAATTTATTGCTGGGAATATCATAAAATGATTGGTGAATTTTTTATCTACACCATACTACTATACTTGGCCAGTCCAATGTTATGTTTTTCAAGCATTTTTTAAAACTGTATACAGGGTAAATCATGACTTTTTCTGAGTTACACAAAATGAAAATAGTTTCAGAATATAGAGCATCAACGTCATGAGTCGGATCGTATGAAAATTGAATTTTCTGTGTTCAGTATATCCGATAAGATTCACTGATTCCAAAAAATATGATTTTTCCTTAAATATACAGGGGAGATTGAAAGTATAAGTGTATCTGTTATATATTCTCTGGATTACATGATTGGATCAATTCAGTGCACTAGTTATATGTGCCATGTAGCCACTTGACAGGACGTAAATTTTGAATATTATACAGTGTGACTTAAGAATACACGAGACTAATATTACCTAAAATTAGCGAAATACCCTGTATAAAAAAAACTAACCGGTCAATTTTCTTTATTTCTTCACATTGTATAGGGGGTATATCACATGAACTTCTGTGAAAAATACAGGAATTTTCTATGTCTAGTTTTCACTTAATGGATGGAGATGCTGAAAATCCGATCGTATTATTATTCATTTGAAGGATAATTCAAACTAATTCCTCACAAAGTAGCTCCCAACTTTTTTCCCACTGAGAGTATACAGAATAACTATTTAAATAGGGCTAGTCGAAAGTAAGAAATACGGGGTCGGTCAGTATATAGGTATTTACCTAAAATACTAATGTAACTATATAAATTCACACTATGGACAAATTCAATATTGATTCTTTCTTCCTTCATACTTTGAAATGAAAACGGAAAGTTCATTTACCAAGAAATCAATGAAAATCACGCTAATGGAATTGGTGAATACTAACAAATATAAAAATAATATCTGCTATCGGAATATTGAACAATTTTGCCACTCTTCAGTGAGGTTTCAAATCTGTCATGTGAGGTATAGGTTGAAAAATGCTTAAAAAGCATACCATTGCACTGGCCAAGTATAGTAGTATGGTGTAGATCAAAAATCCACCAATCATTTTATGATATTCCCAGCAATAAAGTTCAGTCAATAATGGCCTGAAAGTTCCATCTTACAACTTCAACACTCTGTATCTCGTAAACTATACATAGAATTTTTGTGTGCCCATGGTAACTTTTGTTCAGGAAGCAGAGTTCAACAACATACTAAAAATTTGGGAAATTTGACCAAAAGACTTTTTGCATAAGGAGTGTGCGAGGTCCTTTCAAGAAAAAAGTCGAAATTTCGATAAAAAAGTCGAAATTTCAACAAAGTCGAAGTGATAAAAAAAAAACCTCTTGTGGCCCTCCTGCGCTTTCGTGCATTCCCTTCAAACTCGTTTCTTCTCATGTACTGTCACTACTGCGACCCGCGGGATACTTCACTTCAAATGTATCCTACACGGAGTACAAATTTAAATAAACCCAATTGTGATTGGCGTTATTTTCATGTGGTGAAAGCCTCCTACCCGATAATTCGAGTAGGCATACGTCGCGACTCGGTATATCTTCTGCGGCGCGGCACATCGAGATCAACACAGGCTGGGGGCTTGGAACGTGTCATTATGTATCATTTTGTCTGCGAGCCGCGAGCCTTGGCCATCTTGCACGCACACCGACTAAAATGACAGGTTGCCATCGTCTACGATGTCTACAGACCGGTATGCGATTTCACTTGTTTTCAGAAAAGATGAGTTTATTGAGGATAGCTGAGTAGTCCAGTGGAAGGGTTTTCGTAACCGATGAAGTGAGACGGAATCACCCAAGTTATTCTTATCTTCCGAGGGAAATAGAAAAATCCATTTTTTCCAAAAACAAATGACGTTATAATATTCTGCATAAAATTCTCTACAAAAAAGGTATCGACAAGTTTTTCTCCAAAAAGCGCCGAAAAATGCGATTTTCTCAATTTTCTGTGCTCTCTCATTCAGCCATATAATGATATTTTCAGGATCACCTTGTTCCAAATTATTTATACAGTGTGTCCCACTTTGACCAGCCACACCCTCATATTTCGTTGAGCATGAAATTTTCTTTGACTCAAGTTGTAGTACTCGGAAATACCTACCTTTATGTTTATGGAACCTTTGTATATCCATTTTCCACGGCTAACTACGACCAAATGAACAGTGAAAAATTGGGAAAAACATACTAGGCATTTTTTTATCGCAAAAATAACACCAGATTCTGTTCCAGAACACCCCAAAACCCTCAAATCTCAATGCTTGAATCATTTGAATATACAGGGTATAATCTGTAGCTGGCATCATTATTTACTTTTTTTTCATCAGTAGTATCTTCTTTATTTGTAAATTTCTTATCCAGTCACAAAATTCACATAAATTATCAATCGATACTGCCGAAAATAAGCAAATATTACTTTTCCATGGCAAACTATGACCACCTGAATAGTGAAAAATTCAGAAAAATTTATGGATATTTTAAAGGAAAAATTAACATCAAATACTAGTTTAGAAGACCCTAAAACCTCAGATCTCAATGCTTGACTTATTAAAATATACAGGGTACCAGATTAGAAAGTCTGTTTTCAACTGATTTGTATATACGAGCAATAAATTAAAAAAATATATTTAGGAAGAGTTACAGATGACTTGGGGATTCAGATCTGCGCTTATTAAGGTGTTCTGAACAAAAATCTTATGTTCAGCGATAAATGAATCCATAATATGTTTTCCCCAATTTTTCACTGTTCAGCTGGTCATAGTTAGCCATAGAAAAGTATTACTTGTTCACTTTTTACAGTTGTAATGGAACATTTCTGGGCACTTTACAGAAATCAGCAGAGTATTATGAATGAATGAGAGTTGATTAAACTGCCAGCTACGGATAACACCCTGTATACTTTAATGAATAAGCATCGAAAACTGGGGTTTTCGGATGTTCCGTATCAGGATTTGGTGTTGATGTTTTGATGAAAAAATTTCTAGTATGTTTTCCCCAATTTTTCACTATTCATCTGATCAGAGTTAGCCTTGGAAAAGTGATATTTGGCTATTAACTAAGTATTAACTGAATATTTTTGGGAATTCGGTGACAAGAGAAGACATTTTGGAAATTTTCCAAGCATTATTTATGGATTAGAGTTGATAATGCTGCCAGCTACAGATGATACCCTGTATATTCAAATGATTCAAGCATTGAGATTTGAGGGTTTTGGGGTATTCTGAAACAGAATCTGGTGTTATTTTTGTGATAAAAAAATGTCTAGTATATTTTTCCCAATTTTTCACTTTTCATTTGGTCCTAGTTAGCCGTGGAAAATGGATATACAAAGGTTCCATAAACATAAAGGTATAGGTATTTCCGAGTACTACAACTTGAGTCAAAGAAAATTTCATGCTCAACGAAATATGAGGGTGTGGCTGGTCAAAGTCTCGACTATCAATAACAAAAGAGACATTTATGAAAAAATCATTCGTGTGGATTTTGCGGCACTGAATTTCCCGATACTTTTACCTTGCATGGAACCGGCATTTTTTTATTCGCGAAGTTCACGTCGTGGACAAATTTCTTATATAGTGTCTATCAAAATGGTTCATCATATATTTTGTCATGATCACAACATTTCAATAGCGGAAAAATGAAACATTTTGCTTAAAAGTAAAACAATTTTCCGAGGAAATCAAAAAATCCATTTTTTCCAAAAACAATTGACGCTGTAATATGTATATTAATATAATATTGCACCGTTTTCTAGTGAAACATGCATGATATTTTCAGAATCTCTTGGTGCCAAATTATTCATATTTGTCCCGACTATGAATAACAAAAGAGATATTCCTAAAAAAATCAATAATGTGGATTTCCCGCCACTGAATTATCAGATACCTTGCATGGAAGGTGCATTTTTTTTATTTGCGAAGCTCACGTCGTGGTCGAATTTCTTATAGTGTCAATTAAAACGGGTTCATCAAATATTTTGTCATGACTGCAAGTACAACAATTTTCAGAAAATTCACTTTTTCGTTGAAAAAAAAATATTAAACTTACTTTCTGCCAATATTCCAAGGTCTAAGGAAAAAATGAGTTTTATTCGAATTTTATTTTGGCATGTATCACCGCGGTGACAAAAACAAAATGAGCAGCATGAAATGTTTGCTGCCTTACAAACGCATGTCTTCCGGGTACAACTTTTGCAAGTACAATTCGGTACCAATTCTGGGGAGGGATTCTGTGTACCATATAATTCTATTGTCGACAGTTTTGTCTCTTTCTCTCCCATGAATTCAACCATAATGTCATCTCACTTTTTCTATCGACAATAGAATTCTATATCACACAGAATCTCACCCCTCTGTACTTGGAGGGATCAAAATATCAACCCTTTGCGGTTTAAGCATAGAGTCTTCTTCAATAAACCCGAAATCCAATGGGTTCAAAAGAAAAATATCCTATTAGCGAAATAAAACTGAGGAAAGTACATGACAGCGCGGTGAAAATATGTCTAAACAAAAGAGTTCGCGTTAAAGCGCGCACTTTTTAAATTTTCAATATTTTTTTATTTTCAAATCTATCGGGAAATTCGGTGCCGGGAAATCCACACGAATGATTTTTTCAGGAATGCCTCCTTTGTTATTCGTGGTCGAGACATATACAGTGCGTCCCTCCGGGAACTGCATCGATCAATATATAGAAAACCATAGGTGGGCCAAATTTGAAAATTTGAGAGTTCACTATTGTTGATGAGGGCTATCTGGCTAAAATATTTTCAAGAATGTGGCACTTCCCGTTGTGCCGGAAGTGGACCCCAACTTTGTTATTTTAAATGGGACACCCTGTGTATTTTCAAAGTTTTAGATTTTATGCTTGATTTTGAACATGTTTCATGTATAATGTCCTATACCCAAGTCCAACCGTTTTCGAAATATTTCAAATTTTAAGTTGAAAATGGCGTTTGCAGAACGAAAAATTTTTTTTTTTATTTCTGGACATGATCATCTATTTTCGATTGCGTATCGATTTATTCGTAGGAGAGGACCCAGTTCAGCAGAATTTTGATATCAATTCGATTAGAGTTATACAGGGCGTTCGCTAGAAAATGATATAGAACTGGTTGAAAAAATTATTGTAAGTCCATCATTTTTTCATATGGAACCCCCTCAATTTTATATTCTTATTCGATTCGGCATCGAAAATGAAGCTAACTTTGATTAAGGTTATCTATGCCTAGACTCAACAGTTTTCGAAATATTGGCGAATTAACATGTCTCAGTTCCAGGAAATCTCGTATCCTTGAGTTTACTTATTCTTAGTTGGCCATGGCGCCCGCGGTTGCGTTGGAAACAATCACCTGCCATGGAAATGTCATTGTAATCAATCATGCCATGCCGGCTCGTTTGAATTATTCGAATGAAGATTACTTAAATCTATTTATTATTTATGGCGAATGTAATAGGGTTATCTCAAGAACATGTGATATATTTGCTATTCGGTATCCGCAGAAGCAGAAGCCCTCACAAAACACTGTTAAACGAATTATAGAAAACTTCAAAAACTTTGGATCGGTCAAAGCAAGAGTGCAGAGAAATAAGCCAATTTTTGATGATGAAGATACTGAAATTGCCATTTTGGGATATTTTGCCGCATATCCAACAATATCTTTGAGACAAGTTGCAAGAGAATCCGGATTGTCAAAAAACTCAGTACATAGAATACTGCGCAAACATAAATTTCACCCATATAAGTTCTCCATAGTTCAGCACCTGAAAGAAACAGATTTTCCACGAAGAGTAAGATTTTGTGAATTCGTTTTAACTTGGTCGCAAGGGAACGAATTATTTTTGGATAATATTATATGGACAGACGAAGCTAAATTTACAAAGAATGGTGTCTTCAACCGACATAATTGCCATTATTGGAGTGACTCAAATCAACATGTATTCAGGGAATTGAATTTTCAAGAGTCTTGGCAGTTCAATGTTTATTGTGCGATAAGAAACGATAGCGTTGTGGCACTGCATTTTTATCAAGAAAACTTAAATGGTAAGTAAAAAACAGATGTCAATTTCGAAACAAGAATAGGATGAGATGTACTTTTTTTTTGCAGGCGAAAGATATTTGAATATTTTACATAATTTCGAAAACGAGTACTTGGATACTTTACCAATCGCTGACCATAGAAACCTATTTTATCAACATGACGGGGCACCTCCGCATAATGGTCGCTTAGTCAATACTCGTTTACAAGAATTGTTTCAAGACCAGTGGATAGCCAACAATGGACCATTTCTTTGGCCACCCCGTTCTCCAGATTTATCAGTACTCGATTTTTTCATTTGGGGTGCAATTAAAAATCAAGTATATGAAACTCAATTGACTACCATGGAAGATTGTATGCAACGTGTGAGGAATTCATTTGAGAATCTTAGACCCGATTCAATACGAAAAGCGACACATCAAGAATTATTAGTGAGATGTGAAAAATGTCTGGAAGTTGAAGGGCGTCAATTCGAACATTTACTGACCAAATAATTTTTGTATACCTCTTGAGATAACCATATTACATTCGTCATAAATAATAAATAGATTTAAGTAATCTTCATTAGAACAATTCAAACGAGGCGTCATGATTGATTACAATGACATTTCCATGGCAGGTGATTGTTTCCAACGCAACCGCGGGCGCCATGGCCAACTAAGAATAAGTAAACTCAAGGATACGAGATTTCCTGGAACTGAGACATGTTAATTCGCCAATATTTCGAAAACTGTTGAGTGTAGGCACAGATAACCTTAATCAAAGTTAGCTTCATTTTCGATGCCGAATCGAATAAGAATATAACATTGAGGGGGTTCCATATGAAAAAATGGACTTACAATAATTTTTTCAACCAGTTCTATATCATTTTCTTAGCGAACGCCCTGTATAACTCTAATCGAATTGATATCAAAATTCTGCTGAACTGGGTCCTCTCCTACGAATAAATCGATACGCAATCGAAAATAGATGATCATGTCCAGAAATAAAAAAAAAATTTTTCGTTCTGCAAACGCCATTTTCAACTTAAAATTTGAAATATTTCGAAAACGGTTAGACTTGGGTATAGGACATTATACATGAAACATGTTCAGAATCATGCATAAAATCTAAAACTTTGAAAATATACAGGGTGTCTCATTTAAAATAACAAAGTTGGGGTCCACTTCCGGCACAACGGGAAGTGCCACATTCTTGAAAATATTTTAGCCAGATAGCCCTCATCAACAATAGTGAACTCTCAAATTTTCAAATTTGGCCCACCTATGGTTTTCTATATATTGATCGATGCAGTTCCCGGAGAGACCCCCTGTATGAATAATTTGGGAGAAGGTGATCCTGAAAATATCATTATGTGACTGAATGAGATGAATGAGAGAGCACTAAAAATTGAGAAACTCGCATTTTTTCGAATTTCGAGCACGTTTTACTCGAAAACGGTGGATTTTGAAGAAAAAAATGTAGAGACCTTTTTTGTAGAGAATATATATTAAAGCGTTATTTGTTTTTGGAAAAAATAGATTTGCGATTTTCCTTGGAAAATTGTTTTACTTTTAAGCAAAATTTTCCGTTTTTCCGCTACTGAAATGCTTTGTGATCATGAGAAAATAAGTTAATTTTAGTTCGAAAATATGAATAGGACATTCTAAAAATCTGTTGTGGAATCATCTGCGACTGAAAGACAAACTTTAGTCGCTATTTTCCATCGTTCAAGATAACCTTGGGAGGTATTCATGATGAAACGGGTAACATTCTCCATGAAAATTGAGAAATGAAAAATGTGATTCATTTGCAATATCTAACATTATTAATAACATTCTACTTATCTAATTTATATAATGATTCTTTCAATGAAAACTAAAACAGTTATCTGAATGAAAATGCGAATTTTCACTTTCAGATTTTTTTTTTCCTTTTCAGTTAGAGTCTTTTCACAATATCTATCAGATGTTGTTCAATGTCCAGCGTGGCTTGTGCCGGGGAAGTAGTTGTTTTCTGTTAGATATTACAAATAAATCACATTTTTCATTTTTCAATTTTCATGGAGAATGTTCCCTCTTTTCAACGTTAATTTACTATTTTATAACTAAATGAAAAGTAGCGATTAAAAATTTTTGCCAGCGGGTTATTGTTCATTCATCTATTCAGTAAGCGCCTTATATTTTTTATTCCTTTATTTTCATATTTAATATGTTAAAATGAATTTTCTTATAGAAGTGCCGATTTCGACCGTATTTTTAACCTTATGGGAAAATTACAAATATTGGTCGTACAGTTCCGAGAGTTGAAACTTTTTTTCAGTAAATTTTTTCCTCTCTTCATATTTCAGAAAGCTCAATTTGTTTTTGAGATAGTTGCAAAAAATCAAACCCCTTTTTTTTCTTTTTACTAATTTGTTCATAACTGCAAGTTTTTCGAGCGGAACTTCATTTTTTTTCAAAAATATCTAGACTTTATTCCGAATTGAATGACAAATCATTTATATTTTTCTGAGACTGCAGAAAAAATTTGAAAATAAAGCACTTATGAACTAGACTATATACGAAGAACAAAGAGCGCCAATATTAGTAGCTCTGAAATTTGCGAATTTTCAGAAATGATCAAGAATGGCTAACGAATTTTATTAAACATTTATCAGTATTTAGGTACATTGGTCTATTTGGTAAACAGTAAAAATACCTTAAAAAAAACAGAGAAAAACATGAAAAAAAACCCGAAAAAAACTTAAGAACAATAATAAATTTTCCACGCTCTCAACTGTCTACCTAAGGTTAATTCGTTCTGGTTATATCAGACTAAATAATTACTCCTCGTAAAATATATATTTTTAATTTCCACGCCCTCAAATGTCTACGTAAGCTTGGTTAGATCTGGTTAAATCAGATTAAATAATTTTTTTCAGGTGGGTTTTTTCCGTTTTTTTCCATTTTTTCCATTTTTTGGTGGTTTTTTACGTTTTCTTCCCGTTTAATTTTCCTAGATTTGATCTATTTCGCACGTTCAGGGACTATTTTATTCAATACCCATTTAATTTCACAGTAGTGCGAAATGAAATATTTCGCACAAGTGCGAATTAACCAATATTATGTATTAGTTTACAATGCGAAGTGATATGCATTTCAAGCAGGTCGTCGGAAAACTAAATATTTCTTTATATTTTCTTTTCTGAAATAATTAACTCTTGTTTTATTTTTCGTTTTTTTTTTTCGTTTCTTTTTCCGGATTTTTTTTTTTCGTTTTTTTTTCTAGATTCGGTCTATTTCGCACGTTTAAGAACTAATATATTTGATACCCATTTCACTCGTAGTAGTTCTATCTATCTACAAACTTTCACTACCAAAGATATATTTCATGTTAATTAAAATTGCAAGAAATTTCTTCATGTAGCAAACTTTTTGATTTATACTGTATATAGCAATAAGCGTTTCAGTTTTTGGATATCCTTGAACAACTCAAATGTGTTTGTGTTGTTTCGGTTATGGTATAAGAGGCGACAACATTCTTCGGTTTACCAAAATTGGGTATTGACAATACTATGTAATTCTAACAATTATACGTCTGCAACTTCGAGACAGGTTTTTTTCGAATAACCTGAATGCTTAGAAATATTGCGGCCGGGGCCAGACGTATTATTTTTGAAGTAATTTTATATATTATTATTTCTGGTTCTCCACTTTTCAGTTACGTATAAATATAGAAATACTTATGAAAGGCATAGGAAGAATACATCATTTTGCGGTCAGGATAACCATCTGTTGACTATAATAGTGGGAGCTTCAGTTTTGTTTCTGTTCTTTTGTAAAAACATGTGAAGAATTTCGAAAATAATATCGTTATATCTGGCAGATTCCACATTTAGCATTTTCGCAAAAAGGGTGAAATCTTTTGGTACTGCATGGGAGCAACCATGGACGGACCGAAGGCATATTATTGGGGGGGGGGGGGGGAATTCTAGGCGATTTTCCCAACTATCAACAGGTACTTATTCTAATAAAGTTTACACATACCTTGGAGTGATTACAAGTCGTTATGTTGGGGAAATTGGGATCTACATGTTTGTTTTTCCGTAATATTTAATTTATGTTCTTATTTGTAATCCAATCGCAAATAAATTAGTATCGTTAGATTCGTCAAAATATCCTTTTTTCGGAAAGTGCTTGTGAAAAAATGGTCGCCATTTGAAAAATAATAGTTAGACACGAAAATATAATTTTGCCAACTTGTCTTATTCATATCTATCATACTAGTCACTGAAACTTCGCGACTGTAATATTCTGATATCACCTGAGGTCCTTAGATTAGTTTACTTCCGATCATGGCCACCTAGATGTAATTTCAAAAGTGACTCCAAAAAAATTAAGTAGACATAAAAACTTTCGAAAATGTCACATTCTGATCTAGAATTGTCTCAGAAATCCAAAAATGTTACAATATACAGGGTGTTCCATTTAAAAATTTAGAACCGGAGCCATTTCCGGTGAAACCGAAAGTGACCGGAAAGTGAAAAATATGTGAAAACTCTCCTCTTCACATACCATTTACCTATACCAAATCTCATTTTGATACACCTAATGGTCTAGAAGTTATGACTTGTCTAATAGATTCGTTGACACCCGGTATATGTTTCAGACAAAATATGTTTTCGCGTACATTGTACCGTTCTGAACAACAGTACAAATTAAGTAACTTGTTACTTCAATATGATATGGATAGAAAAATAAACCAATTTCAAAAATTATTTGATTTTTTTTGTATACACCAATCTCCCAACTCACTGTTTATTAGGGCCCGTCCCAGGAAGCAACAACAACATAATAATGTCTACATTCACCCATCGTACTGCTGATGCCAAGCAAAATATTTCTGTTGATTCGATACTCCTACAGCAAGTGGAATTCACTCGGTGGGAATCTTTAGAGAGAAGGGTACTTCGAATTTGTCGATTTTATTCATGTCATCCAACTGATACTCTCCGGCAAAAATTTCTCGAACTTTGTTCGTATTATCGCAATCACTGACTTACCGTAAGTCGCGGCGTCATTCGTTAAGACATTGAGTTTGGAGCCAAAAGATTTTGACGAGATGTGTTTCAAGCTGGCGAATCTAGGAGAAAACCGAAAAATACCCGTACTCCCATATACATATACGACGTAGGCTTATTATGGCAAATACCTGTCAGAAAACAACTACTCCCCTGGCTAATACCACGACGGATATTGAACTAAATCTGACAGATATGTGTGCAATGCTTAATGTAATTAAACAGTAGATTATCCTTCATTTGGCTGGGGCAGACCACCTGCTGATGCGTTTCGAGGTCCTTGCCTCTCATCGGTGACAGGGTAGGCCGGACAACATTGGAGTCGTCCTGCCCCAGCCTCTTGAATTAAAATCCTCTGTAAAGTAGTTGTTTTTTGTCAGATGTTTGCCTCATATTTTCCACATGGTAGAAATATCTGAAGAGAAGGGTACTTCCACAATGTCGATTTTACGATTTCAACGTGTAACCAAAACAAAATTCTCCTAGTTGGTTATATGGAACAATTGTAATTGTGACCTCTGTATTAGCCAGAGAAGTAGTTGTTTTTTTACAGGTATTTGCCATAATAAGCCTATGTCGGTGTATTTGAGAGTGGAAAGAGAGAAACATCGAGACTATCGTTAGTAAACGATCTTCCAAAAACTATGAGCTTTGCGCTCTTATACAGTATCAGAAAGCTTTTATCTTGGGTATGGTGGTTTCATGAGAGCGTAAAGAATAACTTGCTATATGTTGAGAGAGCATTACAATTTCTCCTCTACTCGCTCGAGGAAGGGATATCGACGTGAGCTATTACTTCGTCGGGTGGGGTAACAGGATAGGCGCACAGTAGTGCCTCACTTTTATTTTTGTGGTATTACCATGCCATTGCTTTCCTTGTTGCTCGCGTAGATTTCTGACTATACCCCAGATGAAAAGTTTCCGATACTGTATAAATCTCTCAACCCGTAGATTCGGAGTGCTTCTAGCAGACTAGACCCAGTTTCATCGCGCGAGACCAGAGCAGCCAAATAGTGGAAATGAGGAGTTGAATCGAACAGGTATCAGATGACTTCAGAGCTGTCTGTGTTGACCTACCCTTGCACTGATGAGAGATAAAACCTCGAAACTAATCTGCAGGTGGTGTCCATGTCCGAATCAAAACAAAATTCTGCTAGTTTGTTGCAGGGAGCACTTTTAATTTTGTCTTCAGCAATGAGGAACATTCCATCAGTATCTTTTAGATATAATACAATATCTGTTTTTGTATTAGCCAGGCGAGTAGTTGTTTTTTGACAGGTATTTGCCATAATAAGCCCACGTCGATATATCTGAGAGTAAAAAGGGTGCAACATCAGTCAGAAATAACTATCGTTCAATTAGATTGTTAATACTCAGTAAACAATAATAGCTTCCGTCACACTGAGGAAGAATAACAATGTGTGACTTGCATGAAGCAAAAGAACCGAAATATCGAGTTAAAACTCCAAAATACCGACTTTCAAGTCGGAAAATTAAATTCCGACTTCAAAGACGGAATTTCCAAGTTTAAAATCGAAATTTCCCACTTTGAAGTCGGAAAAATAAAATTCCGGGTTTGAAGTCGGAATTACTCATGTAGTTTTTCCATTCGTGCGTAATATGCCTTTTACAACACTTGTTACCTAATATACTTTACCTACGGCCATATACAGTGTGCCATTTCCGAGATCCAAAAAATTCATATTATTATTATTAGTAAAATGACCTTTTTCCTATATAGATGAACTTAAGTAGCAATTCCTCATCTGAATAATAAATTTGATCCAAGAAGTTGATGACGTTTTCGACATCCAAAAACTCACATTATTATTATTATCGCCTTTTTCTAAAAAAAGACGCCTACATGGATGAACTTCAAACGCAAAACTGTATCTAATTACAAAATTTGATCCAAATCATTAGAGCCGTTTCAGGATCCAAAAATTCATATTATTATTATTAATATTATGAGTTAAATCACATATTTTCATGAAAAGCGCCTACATAGATGAACTAAAGTAGCATTACCTTAGCCGTTTTCGAGATCCAAAAATTATCGTTATTATTATTATTATAAGTAAAATCGTATGTTTCCAAAAAAGACGCCTATATAGATAAACTTAAAGTGCAAAACCCTATCTACACACAAAATTTCTCTCAAATCGATTTAACCGTTTCCGAGATATATCGTTTTGTTTATGAAAACTGTGCGATTTGGTTACCGTGCGTAAGGAGCTATTTACTGAGGCTGTGAGTCGTGTGTTTGTGACTATTTTCTGCAGTGGCCGTAAGTAAAAATATAAAAATAAAACTATGTGGCACTTAGACGCTTTCCTAAAAACTAAATGACAATGAACATTATTAAAAGCGTAATTACAGAGAGGAGAATGCAGAACTCTTATTAGTGATTTAAAACCATGAGAGAGTAGATAGTTCTTGACCTTTCAATTGGAACTGTTATGATAAAAAAAGATATCAACTTAGTAACATACAATTTTGTGGTTATAATATGAATTCGTAAAATGAGTACGTTAAAATATGTAAAGCACGACACGAGACGACACCAGACGACACGACACGACACGACACCGAGACGACACTGACACGACACCGACATGACACCGACATGACACCGACACGACACCGACACGACACCGACACGACACCGACACGACACCGACACGACACCGATACGACACCGACACGACACCGACACGACGACACGACACCGACACGACACCGACACGACACCGACACGACACCGACACGACACCGACACCGACACGACACCGACACGACACCGACACGACACCGACACGACACCGACACGACACCGATACGACACCGACACGACACCGACACGACACCGACACGACACCGACACGACACCGACACGACACCGATACGACACCGACACGACACCGACACGACACCAACACGACATTGACACGACACCAACACGACACCGACACGACACCGACACTACACTACACATGTCTTGATGTAATATCATTTGTTGAAATCTTATCGTGTTAATCAAGTTGCAGTTACTCACGTTTCTAACAGTCTAAGAAGTGTTATAGATTTCCATCAAGTAACAACTGATTCAATTAAAAACCACTCAAATATCTAAAATGGCATTCACCATACCACGATAAATGATCAATTGATCACATATTCCACAATCTGTATTTAATGATTTTTTTTTTAATATTACCATAGCAACTCCATTTTTTAAGTACATCGCTAGGGTTACTGTTTGATTTCATTGTTTAAAAACTATTAGAGAGTAGATAGTTCCTGACATGTCAATTGGAACTGTTGTGCTAAAAAATATATCAACTTAATAACATACAATTTTGTGGTTATAATATGAATTCGTAAAAAAGTACGGTATATGTAAAGCATTGATAAACTCCTCGAGACAATTGTTTTTTAAACAGTCGGTCCGCAACGCTGCACTCGTGATAAAATAGTCGTTAGGAAGGACGTGTATAACTTTGCTAACATAATATACTATTTTGAAATAGAATTGCTAAAATCAACAATTTGATTCCAATAAAATAGTAATATTGATTGAATGTTTGGTTTTGTGTTTTTCTTGAGTGTTTAACCTCGCACAGTCTGAAAATAAACCAAAACGTGTAAATCAAAATCAAATCGAAATGGGACGCATATGGTTACACAGAAAAGAAGTTTGAAATAACAGAATTGGTAATTGACATACCGCACATCCCCTGTATCAAGATAGCAAATGTCATACGACATTTTTTGAAGAATTTTTTTGACTTAAATAACAATTAGACTCGATATTAAAAAAAAAAATTGTTTCAAAGGTTTTGATATCGGAGACAGATTTGGTCTCCGATACGTCAACGTAGTTTAAAAAGAAGAAGTAATATTCAATTATTTTGAACTTAATTTTTTAGATAGGAAAAGTAACTGACAAAATTATACTATTTTTTCAAAACAGTAATCTTCTAAACGCAGTACTTCTCGTAGAAAAATGATTTTTTGGTGGGGTGTGCCGCCGGGTGCCATCTGCCGCGACTTCATGTTTAGACAAGATTAATTTATATGGAAAGGCTAAGTGTTTAGTAATCCCGAAAAGTGCTCCGGAGCACTGGAGTGCTTGCGAGCACTTTTCGGGATTACTAAGCACTAAGCCTTTTCGTTAAATGCTTCGGAGCACTAAGCACTAAGCACTGAATTAGGAAAGTGCTCGGGAGCACAGTGCTTAGGAGCGCAGAAGTGCTTCGAGCACTTTCGCCAGCACTAAGCACTGTGCTTTGGGACAGCTCTGTTCGTGACAGGTTTTAGGAAAAATATATGACAAGACTATTGAAACAAAACTATCAATAGATACATAGCAATTCTACCTATGAAACAGCCATCTAGAAAAAAAATAATGTAAATATATCAACAGTGGGTACTTAATTTGTTTTTTCGACGACCGTTCATTTACGATGTATTTTAACGCACTCAAAATCGTTGATTAATGACTCTGTTAATGAATGATTTTCTATTAATCAACGATTTACTTATATGCAACCCAACGTACATTGCTCCAATACATATTATACTTATTAGTGGCCTGTGGCGTAGGCAACCATATACTTACCCGCTACATTTATTTTGAAATCAAGTAGCTGTGTTAGTAACTATCTGTCATTATTTATTTCATTGTTGTATTTTCTTAAAATTCATTGAGTTTCAATGGTTGTACAATTTCTAATATCAATATTTATAATAAAAAAACTGAAAATTAAAAGTAAGATATTTTTATTTTTGAAAAGTACGGTCGACGGAAAAGTTGTGTAAAAAAAAATATTCAGATATTCATTGTCAGTAACTTTGATAGGTAGTCACGCAGCCGGTTGGTAAAATGCCCGTGTGAGAATTGAGGTGATTGCGATGTCTAGGGTTCAAGACCCAAATAGAACCAATTTTTTTTTTTTTTTTGGAAAATTACGGTCAACGGAAAAGTTTTGTAACGAACTCGAACATTAGCGCGCTCGCTCCGCTCACGCGTTAAATTATCTCAATTGTTAATCGCCCTTATTAATACACTTGTTCGTTAAATAACCATTAAAATTTCTAACGCAGTGTTAGTTCTCGAAAGTAAACTCGAGGAGTTCAAACCAGGAATGTTTATCAAAATAATTCGAATGAATTCTTATTTGATTTGAGACATCATTACTTTTTCAAATAATATTGTCATCACTAACTCCAATAACTTTTGTAATTCCCTGTACTATAGAGTGGGTAAATGCGACGCCCCATTAAGTACCGAACTGTTTCTAATCTTTATCGGAGACATATTTCGGGACCGTGGAAAATCTCGCCGCCACCGAGACGACAAACAAAAATAATATGAATTATATAAAGTTATCTATTTGCACATGTGCAATATTAATATCATCGACAGCAGAAGAGAGTGAAATAAACAAGGGGAGCTACTAGGGTTGCAATGGCGCCTAGGATGGCGCGACAAGAGTGGACCGCGGCTCCGGTTAACCGGAGCCAGAGATGAAGACGAGCTCCGGAGTGCCGGAGCCATACTCCTGGCTCTAATAAAAAGATCCAGCAGGACAACAGCGGCCAAAGTCGTTCGAAAACAACAACATGTCTGAGGATTTCGACCCGAATACATGAAATATATTATTGTCTTTTTATGGGTTTGTTCTAGTTTACTTTTAATGTCTTTCGAAGAAGGACACAATGAATCAGAAAGTGACTCATGACGGGAGGCTCGCTGTCACCTGACGGAAAACGCGATCCTTCGTTCAACATTGCAGAGGCGAGAAATTATGGGAGTCGTGCATGAAATCAAAAATTATACGGACGGAAGTATTGAATAGCGGAGGTAATGCAAAAAACAACAAAAATAAATTTGAAGTTATAAACGTTTTATATTCTGTCACTGACTATTTAATCCAGTACGATTGGGTTTTGAGACGAGAATCGATTGTAGCACCACCAAAAACGGTATGCTGGTTGTTGGAACCATGATAAACACAAAAAAACATTGTTTACCAAAATTCCAGTGGTGGAACATACATGTTTTTTTCGTTTATAAATAAATAAATCGATTTTGCTGTAATCTTGGAAAGTATATGATTTATCGGAAAAACAATTCATTCTCCACAAAATTTATTCCTAGTAATTTCATATGAAATGCGCTTGTTTTCTCAGAAAACGTGATTGAACGCAGACATTTCAGGTTCATTTTTATCCGCCGCTGAAAGTTCTGGCTTAGCCAAATATTTGATTGGTCATAACTCTGCTACACATCATCAGAGAAGGAAAAGGAAAAGTTCATATCGTTTCTGAAGACTCCTATCTTCTCATACAAATATAATATGCGAGTATTTGAGTACCTAAAATGTTCACTATCACTATTTTGAATCGGGTTTTGAAGGCCGTCGTGGTTTGGAATACTTTCCTAACGTTTCGCTAGCGCGAATGGCTAGCTTCTTCAGAAGTCTGTTCATCTTCGTTCTACTCCGATGACTGAGCTAGGTCTGACTCTCAAGTCATATTTATGGGTCGTAAGGTAGTTCTGGGTATTAATTACCTGGGTCGCATTTGCACTTGTTATTGTGGTAGTCGAAAACATCTCCTTATTACCTGCTGTCATTAATTCGTTACTTGTCCTTTCCCTCGCATTTCTCAGAATTGGGGCCTATATGCGGTTGATATTGAGGGTTTCTTCCTTTCTGTTGAAATTCTCCGTATGTTTGTGGATTTCTATTGCTTGGTTGGGGGCAAGGAGTTTTACGTCGTCAAACCGTATCCTATGTTCCCCATCACTGAGTGCGTGTTCCGCTACTGCCGATTTGTCTGTTTGACCTAATCTACAGTTTCGCTGATGTTCTTTCAGCCTGGTTCCTATGGATCTTTTCGTGGTTCCGATATACACTTTTCCGCAAGTACACGGTATACGATATACCCCGCGGCCGATAGCGGGTCCCTTTTGTCCTTTGCTGACCTAAGGCTTTGCTGTATTTTCTTAGTGGGCTTGAAAACTGTCTTTATCCTGTGTTTTCTCAGGATTTTTCCGATTCTGTCAGTGACTCTATGGATGTATGGTAGATATGCACGTGCAACCGTTGGAGTGTCCTCTCTATTTTGACTTATGGAAGTCCTTGGTTTCATGGCCTTTTTGATCTCGGCTATACTATAACCATTCGATCTCAAGGCTACTTGAAGATGCTCCAATTCTTCTTGAAGATTCTCCGGTTCACATATCTTTCGAGCACGATCCGCCAATGTGGAGATAATTCCTCGTTTCTGCATGCACTATCGAATGGTTATAGTATAGCCGAGATCAAAAAGGCCATGAAACCAAGGACTTCCATAAGTCAAAATAGAGAGGACACTCCAACGGTTGCACGTGCATATCTACCATACATCCATAGAGTCACTGACAGAATCGGAAAAATCCTGAGAAAACACAGGATAAAGACAGCTTTCAAGCCCACTAAGAAAATACAGCAAAGCCTTAGGTCAGCAAAGGACAAAAGGGACCCGCTATCGGCCGCGGGGTATATCGTATACCGTGTACTTGCGGAAAAGTGTATATCGGAACCACGAAAAGATCCATAGGAACCAGGCTGAAAGAACATCAGCGAAACTGTAGATTAGGTCAAACAGACAAATCGGCAGTAGCGGAACACGCACTCAGTGATGGGGAACATAGGATACGGTTTGACGACGTAAAACTCCTTGCCCCCAACCAAGCAATAGAAATCCACAAACATACGGAGAATTTCAACAGAAAGGAAGAAACCTTGAATATCAACCGCATATGGGCCCCAATTCTGAGAAATGCGAGGGAAAGGACAAGTAACGAATTAATGACAGCAGGTAATAAGGAGATGTTTTCGACTACCACAATAACAAGTGCAAATGCGACCCAGGTAATTAATACCCAGAACTACCTTACGACCCATAAATATGACTTGAGAGTCAGACCTAGCTCAGTCATCGGAGTAGAACGAAGATGAACAGACCTCTGAAGAAGGTATCCACTCGCGCTAGCGAAACGTTAGGAAAGTATGCCAAACCACGACGGCCTTCAAACCCGATTCAAAATAGTGATAGTGAAAATTACGGCCGCGAAAGCCTTAGCCAATTTACCTAAAATGTGTTTTGTCGCACTTCACGTAGATGTTTGCGGATGATCCGAAAATCATGAATAATTTAGTAAATATGGAATTATTATACTGAATCAGCAACCCATACCCTCTTTGGACTATATGTATATATATAATTTTAGAGTAGTGTAATAGGTCCCACTTATGCATGCCAAAAAAAACTACCCATAAAACCGGCATTCTCTTCAGTAAATGTTGAAAATATTCGCTTATTCATATCCTGCACATACAACTGTGTTGCTGGCTCCTGTGGTTGGCTCCTATATTTGTGTGATCATGCGTTCAAGTGTTACACAACTTTACACTTGGCTATACCGTACTGAAGAGGTTTAATGGGTCCGAAACGGATCCATCTGCGGTTGCATTATGAGGGTTTACCCACTAATTTTCTCCTTTGTATTTATTATTCCCCTTACGAAGCCATTCTATGGTTTTCTACTTTATTTATCTCATTTTTTATGTAGGATGTGTATGACCAATTATTTTACTGAAAAAATTGCCGGGATTATCGGTTACTTAAAAACTGAGGCAAGAGTAAAACCCAGTGTTTTCTTTGGCATAAGTGAGACTTTTCTCACTAGTCTAAGATCGTTGCATATGGTCCAAAAAGGGTACTGATTCCTGCTTCAGTATAACTATTTCATATCAACTAAAATATCCATGACTTTCGGATCCTCCGTAAATATCATAGAAGGGTTATGTGAAGTGGGACAAAACACATTTCAGGTACTCAGATACTCACATGCATGAGGAAGTAGAAGTTTTCAGGAACTATATTCATTTTTTCTTCTCCTTCTACTATAATTTTTAGTAAAATTATGACAAATCTAATTTTCGGCCTTGCAGGAAATTTCAGTGGCGGCTTAAGGCGAGCCTGAAATTTGATATCTGAATTCAATCAGATTTTCTGACAAAACGAGCGCATTTTGTGACAAATTACTAAGTATCTTTCTTGTGGAGAATTGAATTATCTCTCGCTTTGTTAAAATTGTTTCTTGAAAAATTTTATACTTTCCGAAACAACAGCAAAAAAAATTATAATTTTTTTAAATAATTTTTTTTTGGGTTCTAGCCCTGATTTTTGGTAAACAATTTTTTTTCTAACAATAAATGATGTCAAGAAGTCATGTGCCGAATTTTAAAGTGCAACGATTCATACTTCACTTGTGGCTTACATTTGTCTATTGTTACTGTACTAATTGAGCTAGAAGGGAGAAATTTATGTATATTATATTGAAAATTTCACACCTCTACTTTTTAACCAATAAGATGCCTTAATTTTAACTAGTTACCATGGCAACTAAAAAAAATTCCGGAAATTTTTTCGTGGCGCCACGATATTTAAGTGGAAATTTTTTGACAGTTGAAAAGGTAAACATATGATCTACAACCATTAAACATTGTAGATATACCTGTGAATAATGCACAATTTCTATAAGAATCAACATTATTATTTATTAGGTATTCGCTATAAAGTTTCATTAAACAGAAAACACAAATTTATTCTATTATTATACATTAACAATTTATACTTGAAATATAACCCATCCTCTTTTCTTTATGGTGAATAGGACGAATATTTTAAGAAAATTCTTGCCCTCAAGAAAATTTCCGGAAATAATTTAAGCTCTTGTGATATAAGTGAAAAGTGTTTTGACAAAGTTGATGATTATCTGCCAATTTTATTATCACAAAATGTACTTCTACCGTTGACAACTACATTAACTTTTATTACGATTATTGATTTTAGTACAAAACTTCTGATGTTTGCTCCGAATATCATCAGAATTTTTATAGTAACGTAATTTGTTTTTCCGTCGTCGGAGTAAAAGTGAGCAACTTCTATCGCGGAGACATGAAAACAGATTTAAAATTTGATACCATTGATTACGAAGGCGTAGAAGGGCCATATAATTTTTTAATAATATTTTTCACTAATTTCCGACTTCAAAGTCAGTATATAAAAAAAATCCGACTTCGAAGTCGGAAAAGTATTTGAATGGGGAATCTTCCTCTTTTCAACATATGAATACTTCCCAGGAAGTACGATAGAAAATAGCGACTGAAGTTTGTCTTTCAGCAGCAGATGATTCCTAAACTAATTAAAATTCTAAATGAAATTGAGTATTTAATAAAATTGAAAAATGTGATTATTTTGTAATGTCTAACGGAAAACAACTATTTCCCAGTTAAAGCCACCGTCGACATTGACCCACATCTGATAGAGATATTGTGAAAAGACTCAAACTGAAAAAAAAAATCTGAAGGTGATCATTTGTATTTTCATTGAGATAGTTGATTTTTGATGATGCCTTATAATCCAGTACGATCGGGTTTTGAGACAAGAATCGATTGTAGCACCACTAAATTCGGTGTGCTATTAGTTTTAACCATGATAAATACGAAAAAAATTGTTTACCAAAATTCCAGGTGTGGAACATATTTTTTTTTTCGTTTAAAAATATATAAATAGATATTTGCTGTAATCTTGGAAAGTATATGATTCATTGGGAAAACAACTCAACAGGGTGAAAAACAATTGAATTTTCCACAAAAATTATTCTTAGTAATTTCTTATGAAATGCGCTCGTTTTCCCAGAAAACGTGATTGAACGCCGACATCAAATTTCACGTTCAACCTTACCCGCCGCTGAAAGTTCTGGCGGAGCCGAATATTTGATTGGTCATAACTCTGCTAAAAATGATCGGAGAAGGAAAAGGAAAAGTTCATGAGGTTTCTAAAGACTCTTACTTTCTCATGCAAATATAATATGCCAGTATTTGAGTACCTAAAATGTGTTTTGTCGCACTTGACGTAGATGTTTACAGATGATCCGAAAATCATGAATAATTTTGTAAATATGGAATTATTATACTGAAGCAGCAACCCATAGCCTCTTTGGACTATATGCAGTAATTTTAAAGTAGTGTGGTAGGTCCCACTTATACATGTCAAAAACAAAACTTTGTTTTACTCCTGCCTCATTTTCAACTAATCCATAAAACCGGCATTCTCTTCAGTAAATGTTGAAAATAATCGCTTATTCATATCCTGCATATATGTTTAATAACACTATTGTGAAGCGCAAACCTCAAGCTTGAAATCAGATACTTAATTTTTTATGTGTATGAACGATTATTTTCAACATTTACTGAAGACATTGCTGGGATTATGGGTGAGTTGAAAACTGAGGCAGGAGTAAAACCCAGTTTTTTCTTTGGTATGTATAAATAAGACTTGTCTTATTAGTCTTAAATCGTTGCATATGGTCCAAAGACGGTACTAATTTCTGCTTCAGTATAATTATTTAATATCAAATAAAATATCCATGACTTTCGGATCTTCCGTAAATATCGTAGAAGGGTTATGTGAAGTGGGATAAAACACATTTTGGGTACTCAAATGCTCACATGTTATATTTGCATGAGGAAGTAGAAGTCTTCAGGAACGATATGCACTTTTTCTTTTCCTTGTACTATAATTTTTAGAAAAGTTATGACAAATCTAATTTTCGGCCCTGCCTGAACTTGCAGTGGCGGGTTAGCTAGAGCATGAAATGTGACGTCTGCGTTAAACCACGTTTTCTGAGAAAACGAGCGTATTTCATAAGGTATTACTGAAAATCATTCTTGTGGAGAATTGAATTATCTCTCAACCTATCGAAATCGTTTTTTGATAAATAATAACAAAAAATATATATATTTTTTTTAAATGAAAAATTTTTGAGGTTCCACCCCTGATTTTTTGGTAAACAATTTTTTTTCTAATAATACATGATGTCGAGATGTCTTGTGCCGAGTTTCAGAGTGCTACAATTCATTCTTCACTTCTTGACATGATTTTTTGGGTTTATGACCTTCCACAATCTGAAAATGAATTTTTTTTTTTTAATCCAAAGAAATCTGTACAAGTGTAGAAGGGCAAATTAATTAATTTCCCCGATAAGTTACTGCGTTCACAAGACTACTGTCTTGAAAGAAATTAATTTTTGTCAGTAACGTACCCTACACTGAATTTGCCTATCTGAAAAAATGAGATCGAATTAACAAAGAATACTTCTCTTTTTTTGAAAACTGTTTCGGAGGCTGTATCTGCCTCCGTTATCAAAACTTCTTAAAAAGACGCTGAGGAAACTGAATTTGAATTGCGATTTTGGTCTTATTACCAAAACGTCAACAGTTTTCAAAAAAAGAGAAGCATTCTTTGTTAATTCGATCTCATTTTTTCAGATAGGCAAATTCAGTGTAGGGTACGTTACTGACAAAAATTAATTTCTTTCAAGACAGCAGTCTTGTGAACGCAGTAACTTATCGGGCAAATTAATTAATTTGCCCTTCTACACTTGTACAGATTTCTTTGGATTAAAAAAAAAATTTTCATTTTCAGATTGTGGAAGGTCATAAACCCAAAAAATCATGTCAAGAACTGGATTTCCTCCACAAAATCAAACTTTCAATCAATATCATTCTTCACTTTTTGCTCGAGTTTGTCTGTCGTTACTGGATTGTTATGCATATATTCAGAGCCGTGTTGCGTAAGTAAGGCTTTTAATTTTAGGAACTCGTTAAATGTTCCCGTGTGTTTTTGTCTTTATCCAAAGCTTAGACAACGGATTATGGTCCGTAATATAATTTACGTGAAGTTAGCCACACTTTTCTGGCCACAGTTTTTGGTTTTGAGTATACCTTAGGTGGAATTGAGGAGTTACCGTCTGCGGTGTTGCCACATCAATTGTTTAGTTCATTACCAGTTTTTTAGAGTATTTGCAGCTAGGTAGCATTATTATTCAACAAACTATTGAAATGTAGTAGGTAAGAAACATGGAACTGTCCGAAAAATCCCGAATTGAATATGAAATAGAAATACTGTGCGATAGACACCTTCCAGAAATGTTAGTATTTATAGAGGGAATTGAAAGAAACAACGATTTATTATATTCATAATTTACAAGTTTTTATTTAGTTTAATTTTTTACTTTATTCGTTCGTTCGTTCGTTTTGGTCAAATTTTGAAAGCGAATTTTGACTCACTTCTGGTTGTCCGATTAACTTGAAATTTGGCAAGTTATCATAATTCCAGTGACAAAATGCATTATAGAATTATTTCTAGAGAAAAAAAAAAACAAAATAGCGGCTCCAACTTGACGGACGAGATTTGTAATTATTGTACGAATCGATTTTAAATTGGTATGTGGCGTATGTGACGTAGAAGACATGGAAATGAAGTGCGGTGACATTTTCAACAATTAAAATCTCTTTGCATGGCCGTAGGAGAGTTCAAAGAAAAATTAAAATATTTTCTCGGGCTAAAAAATATAAAACTATATCAAGCAGGTACGGTGCACAGAAAACAAAAATACCATCGGAAAGAGCATGAAAATCTTAACATTTTCGAAACTTCAAATCTCTTTGGATGGCCGTAGGAGAGTAGCAAAAAAATTAAAATGTTTTCTCGGGCTATAAAATATAAAACTATGTCAAGCAGGTACGGTGCACAAAAAACAAAAATACCATCGGAAAGAGCATGAAAATCTTAACATTTTCGAAACTTCAAATCTCTTTGGATGGCCGTAGGAGAGTAGCAAAAAAATTAAAATGTTTTCTCGGGCTATAAAATATAAAACTATGTCAAGCAGGTACGGTGCACAAAAAACAAAAATACCATCGGAAAGAGCATGAAAATATTGACATTTTCAAAACTTCAAATCTCTTTGGATGGCCGTAGGAGAGTAGCAAAAAAATTAAAATGTTTTCTCGGGCTACAGAATATAAAACTATGTCAAGCAAGTACGGTGCACAAAAAACAAAAACACCATCGGAAAGAGCATGAAAATCTTGACATTTCCAATAGTTCGAATCTCTTTCGATGGCCGTATTAGAGTTGCAAAAAAATTAAAATGTTTTCTCGGGCTATAAAATATAAAACTATGTCAAGCAGGTACGGTGCACAAAAAACAAAAATACCATCGGAAAGAGCATGAAAATCTTGACATTTCCAATACTTCGAATCTCTTTGGATGGCCGTAGGAGAGTTGCAAAAAAATTAAAATGTTTTCTCGGGCTATAAAATATAAAAATATGTCAAGCAGGTACGGTGCACAAAAAACAAAAATACCATCGGAAAAAGCATGAAAATCTTAACATTTTCGAAACTTCAAATCTCTTTGGATGGCCGTAGGAGAGTAGCAAAAAAATTAAAATGTTTTCTCGGGCTATAAAATATAAAACTATGTCAAGCAGGTACGGTGCACAAAAAACAAAAATACCATCGGAAAGAGCATGAAAATCTTGACATTTCCAATACTTCGAATCTCTTTGGATGGCCGTAGGAGAGTTGCAAAAAAATTAAAATGTTTTCTCGGGCTATAAAATATAAAAATATGTCAAGCAGGTACGGTGCACAAAAAACAAAAATACCATCGGAAAGAGCATGAAAATCTTAACATTTTCGAAACTTCAAATCTCTTTGGATGGCCGTAGGAGAGTAGCAAAAAAATTAAAATGTTTTCTCGGGCTATAAAATATAAAACTATGTCAAGCAGGTACGGTGCACAAAAAACAAAAATACCATCGGAAAAAGCGTGAAAATCTTGACATTTTCAACACTTCAAATCTCTTTGGATGGCCGTAGGAGAATAGAAAAAAAACTAAAATATTTTCTTGGGCTATAAAATATAAAACTATGTCAAGCAGGTACGGTGCACAAAAAACAAAAATACCACCAGAAAGAGCATGAAAATCTTGACATTTTCAAAACTTCAAATCTCTTTGGATGGCCGTAGGAGAGTAGCAAAAAAATTTAAAAATTTTCTCGGGCTATAAAATATAAAACTATGTCAAGCAGGTACGGTGCACAAAAAAAAAATACCAGTGGAAACAGCATGAAAAGCAATACAACACTATTTATATCCAATCTGCGGCAATAGGTCGAATCTCTTTGGATGGCCGTAGAAGAGTTGCAAAAAAATTAAAATATTTTCTCGGGCTTCAAAGCATTATTAAGGAGGTAACACTTGCAAAACAAAATAACAGGAGAAAGATTAGAGAAAAAAAAATCATCGCACCATACGATTATATGAGAGAAGTATATCTTGCTGCTAATATTTTTGTATACTTTAAAACAAATTTACCACTTTGAATACAAATTTAGTCTAAGAAACATTTTCAATAGATCATGCATAAGTGCATAAAAAAATGTCAAGATTGTCATGCTCTTTCCGATGGTATTTTGTTTTTTTTGTGCACCGTACCTGCTTGACATAGTTTTGCTACTCTCCTACGGCCATCCAAAGAGATTTGAAGTTTTGAAAATGTCAAGGTTGTCATGCTCTTTCCGATGGTATTTTTGTTTTTTGTGCACCGTACCTGCTTGACATAGTTTTATATTTTATAGCCCGAGAAAACATTTTAATTTTTTTGCTACTCTCCTACGGCCATCCAAACAGATTCGAAGTATTGGAAATGTCAAGATTTTCATGCTCTTTCCGATGGTATTTTTGTTTTTTGTGCACCGTACCTGCTTGACATAGTTTTATATTTTATAGCCCGAGAAAACATTTTAATTTTTTTGCAACTCTCCTACGGCCATCCAAAGAGATTCGAAGTATTGGAAATGTCAAGATTTTCATGCTCTTTCCGATGGTATTTTTGTTTTTTGTGCACCGTACCTGCTTGACATAGTTTTATATTTTATAGCCCGAGAAAACATTTTAATTTTTTTGTAACTCTCCTACGGCCATCCAAAGAGATTCGAAGTATTGGAAATGTCAAGATTTTCATGCTCTTTCCGATGGTATTTTTGTTTTTTGTGCACCGTACCTGCTTGACATAGTTTTATATTTTATAGCCCGAGAAAACATTTTAATTTTTTTGCAACTCTCCTACGGCCATCCAAAGAGATTCGAAGTATTGGAAATGTCAAGATTTTCATGCTCTTTCCGATGGTATTTTTGTTTTTTGTGCACCGTACCTGCTTGACATAGTTTTATATTTTATAGCCCGAGAAAACATTTTAATTTTTTTGCCACTCTCCTACGGCCATCTAAAGAGATTTGAAGTTTTGAAAATGTCAAGATTTTCATGCTATTTCCGATGGTATTTTTGTTTTTTGTGCACCGTACCTGCTTGACATAGTTTTATATTTTATAGCCCGAGAAAACATTTTAATTTTTTTGCTACTCTCCTACGGCCATCCAAAGAGATTTGAAGTTTTGAAAATGTCAAGGTTTTGATGCTCTTTCCGATGGTATTTTTGTTTTTTTTGCACCGTACCTGCTTGACATAGTTTTATATTTTATAGCCCGAGAAAACATTTTAATTTTTTTGCTACTCTCCTACGGCCATCCAAAGAGATTGGAAGTTTTGAAAATGTCAAGATTTTCATGCTCTTTCCGATGGTATTTTTGTTTTTTGTGCACCGTACCTGCTTGACATAGTTTTATATTTTATAGCCCGAGAAAACATTTTAATTTTTTTGCTACTCTCCTACGGCCATCCAAAGAGATTTGAAGTTTTGAAAATGTCAAGGTTTTGATGCTCTTTCCGATGGTATTTTTGTTTTTTGTGCACCGTACCTGCTTGACATAGTTTTATATTTTATAGCCCGAGAAAACATTTTAATTTTTTTGCAACTCTCCTACGGCCATCCAAAGAGATTCGAAGTATTGGAAATGTCAAGATTTTCATGCTCTTTCCGATGGTATTTTTGTTTTTTGTGCACCGTACCTGCTTGACATAGTTTTATATTTTATAGCCCGAGAAAACATTTTAATTTTTTTGCCACTCTCCTACGGCCATCTAAAGAGATTTGAAGTTTTGAAAATGTCAAGATTTTCATGCTATTTCCGATGGTATTTTTGTTTTTTGTGCACCGTACCTGCTTGACATAGTTTTATATTTTATAGCCCGAGAAAACATTTTAATTTTTTTGCTACTCTCCTACGGCCATCCAAAGAGATTTGAAGTTTTGAAAATGTCAAGGTTTTGATGCTCTTTCCGATGGTATTTTTGTTTTTTGTGCACCGTACCTGCTTGACATAGTTTTATATTTTATAGCCCGAGAAAACATTTTAATTTTTTTGCTACTCTCCTACGGCCATCCAAAGAGATTGGAAGTTTTGAAAATGTCAAGATTTTCATGCTCTTTCCGATGGTATTTTTGTTTTTTGTGCACCGTACCTGCTTGACATAGTTTTATATTTTATAGCCAGAGAAAACATTTTTATTTTTTTGCTACTCTCCTACGGCCATCCAAAGAGATTTAAAGTTTTGAAAATGTCAAGATTTTCATGCTCTTTCCGATGTTATTTTTGTTTTTTGTGCACCGTACCTGCTTGACATAGTTTTATATTTTTTAGCCCAAGAAAATATTTTAATTTTTTTTTCCGTCGACCGTTCATTTATGATGTATTTTAACGCACTCAAAATCGTTGATTAATGACCCCTGTTAATGAATGATTTTCTATTAATCAACGATTTGATTATATGCAACCCAACATACAATGCTCTTATACATTTTATATTGGTTAGTACTACCTGTCATTATTTATTTGTCAATTTCCAATAAAATTTTAGAAAATGTTTATCACACTAGTTGTCACTTAAAACCTTATATGGTCCCGTGGCGTAATGGTAAAGTGCACCTGGCTTGCAACACTGAGGTCTAGAGCAAAACCCACCGAGGGTAAATTTTTTTTTTATTTCAATTTGAAAATAAATAATAAAAAATAAAATAAAACTACTACTGAGAAAAATTTAACTATCTTTGAGTAGAGTTAATATAAATAGGAAATAGTGATTGTTTTTTATCGTAACGTTAAATAAATAAACATTGAAAATAAGATATCTCTATTTTTGAAAACTTCTGTCGACGGAAAAGTTTTGTAACAAACTCTTGAATTAAAATGGCGATTAACAATCTCAAACATTAACGCGCTCGCTCCGCTCACGCGTTAAAATATCTCGATTGTTAATCGCCCTTATTAATACACTTGTTCGTTAAATAACTATTTCAACTCTCCTACTGCCATGCAAAGAGATTTTAATTGTTGAAAATGTCACCGTACTTCATTTCTATGTCTTCTACGTCACATACGCCACATACATATAAATACAAACATTTCTGGAAGGCGTCTATCGCACAGTATTTCTATTTCATATTCAATTCAGGATTTTTCGGACAGTTCCATGTTTCTTACCTACCACATTTCAATAGTTTGTTGAATAATAATGCTACCTAGCTGCAAATAATCTAAAAAACTGGTAATGAACATATCTGTAAAAACAATTGATGTGGCAACACCGCAGACGGTAACTCCTCAATTCCACCTAAGGTATACTCAAAACAAAAAACTGTGGCCAGAAAAGTGTGGCTAACTTCACGTAAATCGTAATATATCCAGTTGTAAGGCACTCAACATGAGCGTCCGCGCAAATTAAAGTAATTAAAATTTTTAATGAAATTGGTTTCACTGGAAGAACGTACACAATTAATTTGAGCTTAACTTTTTATTAATGTTTATTTATCGTGTATCTTCAGGAAAACAAATTTGCTTGTCAAACTCAGTTGAAACCATAGAATTGAGAAACTGGGATATCTTTCAGTCAGAATCCTTGTAAAGAGGTTTGCGGCATAAAATCCAAATAATTGTGTATCTAAAGCTTATTATCAGTGTTCCGTTTCAAATTATTGATATTCAACTGAATAAATAATACATCTCCGATTCTGTCCATCTTTATTGAAATATCAGGGGATAACGAGTTCGCCGATGAATTAAAAATCCAAGTAGTTCAACCGTCTTGATGTATCGAGGAAGGCCGGACCAGCTTTTGTTTCGTCATTAGTGTCGTCGAAAACCTACAACCGACCGCACACAAATAAAAAAAAACACGTCTTCAGTAATTTCTTTCGGCCTGTCGACATTCCGGACGAGCTACTCAGCGCTTCGGGTTCCATCTGCATGGATCTCGGAGACGGAGGCATTTTCCACAAAAGGTCGTAAATGAAAAGGCGCGGTTATTTTGGGTGGACTTCGTGTAATTTAGAAATACACTTCTTGGCGAGAAAATTAGTACAGTGCATTATCTACTTCTTTAGTTCCGGATACCAAATTGTTATACAGAGTGACCCAGGGTTAAACCGCCAAATGATCAGTATCTTTCTTTTGGGTAGGAATACGGCTTTTTCTTCATATGAGAGCATGCGTTTTCGAGATACAAGTTGTCAAATTTTTAAGAAAAAATTAGTTTTTGATGCATGACTCAAAAACTTTGTGGCTGATTTTGATAAAAGTTGGCATGCTATTTGCGGCAATAAAAAGGCTTGTTGAATGTAATTAGAATAAAAAAATATATATTTTTTGTAAAAATTTTGGGGCCCTGTATCTTGAAAACGAAGCAAGTTGGGACACCTACTCATATGAAGAAAAAATCACATTTTTACCTAAAAAACCGATACTGATCGTTTGGCAGTTTAACCCTAGGTCACCCTGTATATTTGGTTTTGTAGGAATATGCCTACAAGAAATAACCACGAAAAAAACAATTACTGTTTCACTATCCATAAATTACTGACTATCCTCCTGAAGAGCTCGGCAAAGCGAAATAGATTTTTGTCGACCAAAATGTATTGGGGATTAAATGCGAGAGAAGCGAACCTTGCTTCAATTAAATGAACGATTTTTGTGAGTGATATATTTATTAGTTCAATGTCCAGCGTGGCTTGTGCCGGGAAAGTAGTTGGTTTTCTGTTAGATATTACAAATAAATCACATTTTTCATTTTTCAATTTTCATGGAGAATGTTCCCCTTTTCAACCTAGCTGATACATTAGTTCGTATCTAACACTTATATCAGAATTCAACGATTATTGCGATGATAGGAAAATCTAAAAATATCGTGTTTTTCCGATTATAATCAATTTTTGATGATAATCGTGCACGAACGTTTCACTTCGCACATAATCTTGAAAATAGTGCGTCAAATTAAAGAAGCTAGAGTTTTCAACAGTGCATGCGAAGTGAAACGCTCTGGCACGATTATCATCGAAACTTGATTATAATCTGGAAAACACCATATTTCTGGTGTGTCATGTCATCACAATGGTCGTGGAATTCTGATATAACTGTTAGATACGAACCAATGTAACAGCCAGGGTTTTGACAAAATCCAATTTTTTTCAATTTAGTGCTCACTGGTGTGGAGAAAATGAGAAAGTTTGTCATTATCATTGAAATAAAAATGTTTCAGTATGGTCAAGCTATTCATAAGGTAATACTTTGATATTTTTATACAGCTAGAAGAATATTTAAAAAAAAATAGTTATTTTCAATTTTCCCTCATTATCTTTTCAAACTTTGTACATGTGTATAAAATTAAATTCTAAGCAACTTTTTCAAATAACTTTTTTCGATATCTTATCATTTTACCCCACTTTTTGTCTTTTCATAAAATTTTTTTCAATTTTCCGCCATCCAGCGATCACATGACATGCACATACTTTTTCCAAGAACCTTTGTTCCAATACTCTAATAATAAACTTTTTTTCCATATGGTACATACTTGTTGGCGGTCATTGTACATACCAAAAAAATAACTTTGTTTTTCCTGCCTTATATTCAACTTACCCATAAAACCGGCATTCTCTTCAGTAAATGTTGAAAATAATCGCTTATTCATATCCTGCATATATGTTTAATAAAACTATTGTGAAGTGCAAACCTCAAGCTTGAAATCACATACTTCATTTTTTATGTAGGATGTGTATGAACGATTATTTTCAACATTTACTGAAGAAAATGCCGGGATTATGGGTGAGTTGAAAACTTACAGGCAGGAGTAAAACCCAGTTTTTTCTTTGACATGTATAAGTGAGACTTGTCTAAGTAGCCTTATATCGTTGCATATGGTCCAAAGAGGGGACTGATTCTGCTTTTGTTGTTGTTTTTTTCGTTAACCAGCTGTCGTCCCCTTACAAACGGCAGCCCTCAAAAGTCGAAACTTGTACGAGCCAAGGATTAACGAGGTCTTACCTTTTAACGTGCGATTCCTAGCACTTTAGTATAATTATTTCATATCAACTAAAATATCCACGACTTTCGGATCCTCCGTAAATATCGTAGAAGGGTTAAGTGAAGTGGGACAATACACATTGTGTGTACTCTTCAGGAACGATATACACTTTTTCTTTTCCTTCTACTTTAATTTTTAGAAAAGTTATGACGGAAATTACAGTGTCGAGTTAACGCGAGCCTGAAATTTGATATCGGAATTCAATCAAGTTTTCTGAGAAAACGAGCGCATTTTGTGAGAAATCAATAAGTATATTTCTTTTGCAGAATTGAATTATTTTTCGCCTTGATCAAATTATTTTTTGATAAATCTTACACTTTCCGAAACAACAGCAGAAAAAAATTGTAATTTTTTCAAATAAAATTTTTTTTGGGTTCCCCTCCGATTTTTTTGGTATATAATTTTTTTTCTAACAATACATGATGTCAAGAAGTTATGTGCTGAGTTTCAAAGTGCTACGATTAATTCTTCACTTGTGGCTTACATTTGTCTGTGGTTACTGTACTAATCGTGTTTTCAATATCCACGTATCAAACAAATGTTTTCTGATCCTCAATATTTTTATTCAAGTCAAAAGAACCATTACACAACTTCGACTATGTTGTCGCGTGTTTGAACCAAGTTATTCGAATAACGACTAGAGCCACCTAGGAAATAATAGCGGCGACATTAAGCCCTCTAGAAGGGAATGGAAAACTCTAGAAAAGCCTCGAGAAGGTTCTCTCCAACTATAAATGAGGCCGCGCTTGTTGCTGAAAAAGCATTATTTTCAGTTCAGGATTTTTCATTTTCCACGACTTTATGAAATCGATTAGTGTGCGATTTTTATTACAATTTTCAATTATGTATCTTCAATTCCTTCTTTAGTCTGTGTGTATTATGGGAATCATGACGGCAGGAAAGTTTATGATTTATTTATGATTCAGATAGTCGTAGAAAAAGTATAGTGTACAATTTGCATGAAATTACCCATTCACTATTTATTTATCCATTTACCATTTTACTATTGTAGTACTCGCTGCGCTCGTACAAAAAATTTCATATACCTACTCATGGGAATTGTATGTCATTTTATGCTCATTGTACAATATACTATTTCCGAGAACCATTACGAACGGCAGCCCTCAGAAGTCGAAACTTGTGGTGCAAGCCAAGGATAAACGGTTCCTAGAACTTTCTCGGGCCATCAGGAAAAAATTCCGCATTCGCTATGCATTGAACCCACACGACCAGCAGCTAGAATGATTGAAAGACGGCGCTTGTAACCACTCGGCTTGCCTTGCCGTGGCTACCTTGGGTCCTTAATTGATAAATATTTTATTCTATTGCGGTTTCCCAATAGCATACATGTCTCTCCTGATCTGTGCTCCCAGGTGTATTCAGATAACCTCAACGGTCATGTAAAGTTATGAACAACGGACCATAAGTGAGGAATCACACTGATCGACCAGGACCGACCGTCCGCGACCGTCCACCTACGACCAAAAGTAGAAGTAGATCAATGAAAACTTTCAAAGTCACACTGATCGACCATCCACGACCGACCACTAGAATAATTTTGTAAATCTGACATTAATTTGACATTCGAAAGGTTATGTGACTGTTCATTTATTGAAAATAAGTTAAATTCATAATATCAATAGTTTTGCTTTAAATAATGAGCATTAGTGATACTGAAGCAGAACATTTTATTTTTCCGGTAGGAAATATACCTATTTACATAAGTTTTGTTGAAGTCAAAAGTTCATCATAAATGTGTGTCAAATGACATTACGTCATGATAGTGTGACACCGACCAAAATTTCCAGCAGACTACAATTTCGAACATGGTCTTTGAAAAACGGTCGAGGACGGTCAATGACGATTATACAGTGTGAGTTGTGCGATAAGAATATACGTGTTGGAAATTTCGGTCGTAGGTGGACGGTCGCGGACGGTCGGTCCTAGTCGATCAGTGCGATTCCTGGCTAAAGTACCATTATTTCCCGATATCCTCTCATCGGACCAGTCAGCCTTCCCATAGATCGTATCTTCGTTAGATTCGTTGCCAAGAGTTCCATCTAATAAACAAACACGATAAGTGATTCGCAGGTTGGCTTCGGTAAACAAAAGCAAAGCCAACTAAGATTCCCCGTTCGGACGGTCGGTCTAATGCTATATAGAGTGAAAAATTAATGACAAGTCCGCAAACAAACTGACAAACAGCGGTTTTTTACATTTGACTCCGAGACGACGGTGGCGCGGTCGACGCGCCGCGCCAGAGGACGCTTCGACAGACGACGCTTCTGATGGAAAGAACAGGCGCCCACCGTCGCGACTCTCCGATCAGCCGCCTGCCTGACGGACGCTGCTCAAACCCTGATTACCAAATACTTATACAATCGGAGATGATTGCAACAACACACCATACATTAATAGATAGATTTTATATGTGAACTGAGATTGGAGTATCTTGTCTGAAGGCATTTGATGACGCACCGCCGGAAGGGTGGGGGAGTGAAAATCGCCGAGGGTCGCTCGGAGATGCGATATACAAGGTGACACCATGAATCCGAAATATTTGTGTCGGAATGAGTAGGGTGAGCTGGTTGACGTTGAATAAACGGACACAGAAGTTAACAACAATAACACTTCATTAACAACACTGTTACGAGCATGATCACAAACTACTGATTTCACTAATTTACCACTCGATAACTGATGCAGTCGATTGATTGACTACTAGCTATATACCCCTAACCTAGTAACTCTCAAAATTCTTAGGGTCTTATCTTGATCACAGAGTACTTGTAGAAGATTCTAGAATCCAGGAAAGCATATTACGGGTTAGCCCATCAATTGTTTGGAATGGCACACAAATTAGATTTGTTCGTACAACGGATTTCAAGAATTTGTCAAACTATTATGGTGCAGAACAAAATTGTACAATAATTCACAAGAATGAACTATTTGAAATGTAGGGAAAATCCTACAGTAAGTACCCCCTTGCCAGTGATGAATGATAAAAAATAAAAAACCAAATTATTGACCCGTTAAATTGTAAATGAAATTTGTGGATTTTAAGCTACTAATAAAAAATTTACTTCTATAAATATAAAAATTATAAAATAATAAAATTTGAAATTAGTGGAATTTTAGGAAAATTTTATTTTATTATTTTATAATTTTTTTATTTATGAACAGATTTCGATGAAATTCCGACCAAATATATTTCGAAATATTTTGAATCCAGTGGTGTTGTCAGAATTTTTATAAAATTTCTGAAACTGAAGTGATGGGTTGATTTATTCACAAAATTTTCAAATTTTATACTCATATAACTTTTTTATTGATGAACGCATTCCTACGTAATTTTCACATTAACCACTTGAAAATGTCGTGAATCCAGTGGCATCACCAAATTCTATTTAAAAAAATCGATAGTATGTTTTTTGTATTTGTGTCCTTGAAAAAAATTCGAAGTAGGCCTTGCAATTTTTATTTTCATTTCAAATTTTCGGCACTCAACTATTAATGCTCTATCTATTGAAAAAAAAAAACTTCTGAATCGGATAATAAATAACAGTTTTAGAGAGGTGGCCCGCTTTCAACTGGGTCACGCTGTATTAATAGATAGAGTTCATATGTGAACTGAGATTGAAATATTTTTCTGCAGTCACTTGATGGGGCACCACCGGGAGGGTCGCTCGGAGATGCGATATACAGGGTGACACAAAGTGATTGATTACGGAGACATCAATGAACAGTTTTCGCCAATTGATAAGCATGATTGGTAGGGACATTACAAAAAATAAGTTTTTCTCAATGTTTTTCTAATCCAAGGTTTTTGACATTTATACTCTGTATGGAACACACTGTATATGCATATTAAAATTTCGTGATCCTTGACCAACATGGATATATATGATATGACCAATTTTTCTTTATTGGTATATGAATATCGAACAAATACAATTGAACCGTGCGATGGTGGCGCGTGGGTAAAGCGTTTATTTCTTAATCCAGTCATTAGTAAGTGAATGGGCTCGAATCCCAGCGTGGTCACGCAGTTGAGAATTTTTTCCCAACAACGTCAAGAGGAACAATTTCTGAAGAATAGAGGGTGGTAAGAAAAGCACTAAAATAATGAAATATTGCTGAAATAGTATTTTGAATAAGGTGATTTGGAAAAGTAGGATGAATTTTTTCTCTCTTCCTCTTCCTCTTCCTCTTCCTCTTCCTCTTCCTCTTCCTCTTCCTCTTCCTCTTCCTCTTCCTCTTCCTCTTCCTCTTCCTCTTCCTCTTCCTCTTCCTCTTCCTCTTCCTCTTCCTCTTCCTCTTCCTCTTCCTCTTCCTCTTCCTCTTCCTCTTCCTCTTCCTCTTCCTCTTCCTCTTCCTCTTCCTCTTCCTCTTCCTCTTCCTCTTCCTCTTCCTCTTCCTCTTCCTCTTCCTCTTCCTCTTCCTCTTCCTCTTCCTCTTCCTCTTCCTCTTCCTCTTCCTCTTCCTCTTCCTCTTCCTCTTCCTCTTCCTCTTCCTCTTCCTCTTCCTCTTCCTCTTCCTCTTCCTCTTCCTCTTCCTCTTCCTCTTCCTCTTCCTCTTCCTCTTCCTCTTCCTCTTCCTCTTCCTCTTCCTCTTCCTCTTCCTCTTCCTCTTCCTCTTCCTCTTCCTCTTCCTCTTCCTCTTCCTCTTCCTCTTCCTCTTCCTCTTCCTCTTCCTCTTCCTCTTCCTCTTCCTCTTCCTCTTCCTCTTCCTCTTCCTCTTCCTCTTCCTCTTCCTCTTCCTCTTCCTCTTCCTCTTCCTCTTCCTCTTCCTCTTCCTCTTCCTCTTCCTCTTCCTCTTCCTCTTCCTCTTCCTCTTCCTCTTCCTCTTCCTCTTCCTCTTCCTCTTCCTCTTCCTCTTCCTCTTCCTCTTCCTCTTCCTCTTCCTCTTCCTCTTCCTCTTCCTCTTCCTCTTCCTCTTCCTCTTCCTCTTCCTCTTCCTCTTCCTCTTCCTCTTCCTCTTCCTCTTCCTCTTCCTCTTCCTCTTCCTCTTCCTCTTTCTCTTTAATCTTGGTGGTCCGACTTTAATCTTGGTGCCGACTTCAATCTCGGTGGTTCGACTTTAATCTTGGTGCCGACTTCAATCTCGGTGGTTCGACCTTAAAGTCGGGGGTATATACCAAAAACGCAAGTAGAACCTAATGAGCCCTGGTCCAACAGACACTGCTCTAAAGCAGCTGTTGCTTTTGAACAGGATAAAATCTGTATCCTGATATGAGCCAAATAATGCATATTAAATATATGTATAGAGTACCAAATGTATTCCTAAACCAAACGAGGGGGCGAAACTGTCAAAAATACAGAATGTTAGTTGAAACAAGACTTAACAAGTGATAACAGTTTTTCAACGGATCGAGAAACGTTGTCTATGAACAACCCTTTATAGATCAGATCTGCGATTCCAATAGATGAAAAAATAAATGGGACAGCTTCATCCCACAGATTTCCTCATCATCTTTTAGACATTGAATTTATTATAAATCTGGAATGTGTGTAAAAATCCTAATAGTTATTTATGTATCGAGGGTAGAGAGTAGGCGTTTATGACCTGAGAAGGCCATATGTTGAAAAAAAACTGTCTATCATGAATAAATGTTGCTAGGAAGTGTGAGATATGTGCAATTTGAGTATATTGTTTACTTTATGTCCCGAGGGCCATATTGCGCCCGCGGGCGGTAAAGTGCCACTTTACGCCCGCTAAACCGCTGAATTATTTATTTTTGCGAAAATGGACAGAGCCCTTCAGAAATATATAGGGTATACTTTAAAAAAACCTTCGGAAGTATTCGGAATTTTTCAAATTTCGAAACGTCGTTTTAATGAGCACCAAATTGCGCAACATTTATTCGAGATCAAATTTGGTACACAATGTACACTCTTGATGCACCTTTTGATTTCGAAAATTTTAAAATTTTATGTCAAAGTTCAAATTTACGGAAGTGTTTCCATGAGAAGTGAGACAAACTTGTTAGTTCTGATGTTATTTTCAGGAACAAAGGAGCGAAGTAATACAATGAGTTTGCATTAAAATGGTTGTTTCTGAATTGCGAATCCGATTTTTTTTTAAGTCGGTCCCCGACTTTAACGGACCCCCGAGATTAAAGTCGGATCCCCGAGATTAAAGTTGGGATTTAAAAAAAAATTGGTCGTGGCCCTTCTACGCCTTCGTAGTATTCAATACAAAACAGTAAGTTTATTTATGATTGGTCCCACATGGAAACAGAATCTACGAAAAATCAAATATTTTGTAGAAGTGGCAAATTCAACTCACTGTATATATACCTACCTTTTATTTTCTCTTAAACGATTATCGTCGACTCCCGTTCTCAAAGTCACTTAAACCGAAATTCGGCTAAAATTAGCTGACACTCAGTGGAAAGTAATTTCAGAGGAAACAGGAACACGGCTTTTGTTTTAGCATATCTCGGTTGCCGAGACAAGACTCGGAGGCCGATACACATTTTTTGATAGCATACCCACTTTAAAAGTGAACATGCATTTCGTCTACCCCGAAACTTGGGCCTGTTCTTCTCGAACGGAGATGGTCCACGCGAAGGTAACATTGAAATAAATTGGTTCGCGGTTGGAAGGCTCTCGCACCAGCTGTCGGTTATTCTTGCCATTTCCTTAGGTTGTGTCTCGTTTCTCGCTACATTTCCGCGAAATGGGAGAGAGCAGGCAGGCTCGGCCGTTTTCAGTCATGTTTGCGAGCAATAAATAACTGATTGTGAATTAGTATTGTCAGTAGAAACTCGAATTCTTTTTATTACTTGAGTTCGAGCTGGAATAGTGATTGACTTTTCAGAAATCAGATTGAGAACAACCCGGAAGAAAAATATAAAGTTTTATTTTCATAATTGAGCATACACCCATTTTTACTCAAAAAGTCTTTGCCAATAATACCATCACATAAAATAGGAAAATTATCAGGAACAATATGAAATTTTTGTTCTAAAAGCTCGTTCTCTAAGGTAATGATACCAACACAGGTGCCATACGTTTTAATAGTTTGATTGGTAATGCCTTTCAGCTGAGCAATAGAATTTGTATCTATCACCTCATTATCATTAGTACTGCTTAATTTCAAAAGTGAACACTCTGATCCGGTATCAATTAATAAAGTAGCCTTACCATTAATGGCAAGTGAAATGGGAATGTTTATACATTCACATCCGTTCTCTTTGAAAGAAACTTTTAGAATTTGAGAAACGGTACTGCTTTCGGGAGTTTGTAACTCTCGAATGCAATCAGAATTTTGTATAAGTTCGTTATCAGGAATTTGTAAGTAGTTTTCATGGCATTGAAAATTTTGCTCACTCTGCAAGTTTGAATAAGAAGTTTGAAAATATTGAGCAGAGAAATCATGTTCATTACTAGAATTATTTATTGTTCTAAAACAGCGTTTTTGATTTGACGGACCTGGGTTTGGGCAGCGCTGCTCTGTCAATGTCCCATAGAGTTTCCCTAAAACTGGGAATTTGAAGGGAGTGGAGAGTTTGATTTTCTACTCTCGTTAAATTTTCTTTTATAACAATCTGTGATGTGATGACCATTTTTTTTACAGTAGCTGTAAATCAAATGGACTTGATTTACGTTTTCAACTTTAACTTCTTTATTTTGAAACTTAGGTAATTGTTTGTTGGTTCTAGAAAAACAGTTTTCATATATATGGCCTATTTTGTTACAAAAAGTACATTTCATTGGTAAAAACTGTTTTGGTTGACTGTTTTTAAACCTATGATTACAATTCCGCTCTTCATCAACGGCAGCGTCAATCGCTTCTGTCAGTGAAGCGAATCTACTGGCTTTTACTATGAAACGGGTGTTAGGATTCAATCCTTCGATAAATCCTCTCAAAGCTGATTTAGAATTTAAATTTTCAATTGTTGCTTTGGCATCAACACCCTCACTGGAAATACCTGCGTCGTTCAGTTCAAAAAGTAACTTTTCAACACGGTTTGCAAATGTTCTAACGTTTTCTGTAGCCAGTTGTTTGATATTTATCAGTTCAGATTGAATTTGAGCTATAGTTCGTTTTTCTGCAAATTGTCCTTGTAAAATAATTTTCATTTCCTCCCAAGTAGAAAAGGTTTTATGTTTAGTAAGATTATAAGCTGATCCAGATAATTTTGTTTTTATGATACTCAATAAAAGACTTTCATCAGTTTCTGGACAAAACTCCTCATCTACTATATCGCAACAAGTTATAAATCGATCTAAATCATTACGATTCCCATTAAATTCAGGGATCATTTTAATAGCTAACTCAGAATTCAACTTTTTAGCCATGATTAATTAAATAACTTTGAAATGAATGTCAATTGTGAAAATCTTTAAATGAGATAACAATGAAGAGATAGCAATAAAGAGATAAAATTGAAATGAGACAATGTATAAATAATAATTGTTAACAAATATTTGTAGCCTTGATAATTGCAATAATACTTTCAAGTCCAACTTCAGCACTCTTCGGCCAGATTTTCGGAATGAATCCTTCTCTTGCTCTTCAGGTGAAACGGCGGATTACCGTTCCGTTCCTGCAGGATGCTGTAGAATACGTGTAGGCTTTGATGAACTTCCCAGTATACTAGTAGACTCGGTTACCCCTCGGAGTTGTCGATGTTCTTCAGCGGATGCAAGCAGCTCAGTTGATATAGAAAACGTCTTTTCTATACGGCTCTAGAACTTCTCGCTGATCAATCCAATTCTTCTTATTTCCACAACCCCACACCTGACACCAAAATTATGTTGCGAGCGGTCAAGACAATTGAGGCAGAAAATGGTTGCAGAAAGTCGTGGATGAAAAACACTAGATTGGTTTTACACTATTTATTCTATTGTTGGACGGTGATGTTTTTGATTGGTAAAAGTCTAAAGTGGTTGTTACAGTATCAAAGTTACAGTGTTATCTGAAGTGCGTGGCTTCTCTAAAGTTTATTTAAACAACCGAGATGTCACATGGTTCCATAACATAGACAGAAATACATAAAAAGGAAATGTATACTTAGTAACTAGGTGCAGAAAGTAAAGTTCATTAGTCTTTGAAATTGCATGTGTTGAAAGTCAACTAACTGAGTAATGAATAAAAGGAATAATAATGATTATACAATACGATACTTAAGAGTAGTTATATAGGGTAATACAGCAGTTCACAACAGTTTTTCACCCATTTCGCGGCATTGTAGCAAAACATGAGGATATACGTTTTGTAGTACCATACTATTACTTTCAAAATCTGTTTGGGAAATTCAAATCGGAAAAAATTCAAATTGCAATCGTGCCAAAAGTGATAATCCGACAGTGTCTGTTTTGCGCACAAATGAAGTAGTATATATGATTCATTACTTTCGTAACAAGGGTCAACCCTACAAATTGAAAAATGGCAGAGTTGTATGGTACAGTAACCATAGACAAATGTAAGCCACAAGTGAAGAACTTTGAAACTCGGCACATGACTTCTTGACATCATGTGTCGTTAGAAAAAAAAATTGTTTACAAAAATATCATGGGTGGAACCCAAAAAAAAATTATTTAAAAAAATTATATATATTTTTTGCTTTTGTTTGGGAATTTATTAGATTTATCAAGAAACAATTTCAACAAAGCGAAAGATAATTCAATTCTCCACAAGAAATATACTTAGTAATTTGTCACAAAATGCGCTCGTTTTCTCAGAAAACCTGATTGAATTTCGATATCAAATTTCAGCAGGGCCGAAAATTAAATTTGTCATAACTTTGCTAAAAATTACAGTAGAGGGAAAAGAAAAAATATATATCGTTCCTTGTTCTTCCTCATGCAAATATAACATGTGAGTATCTGAGTACACAAAATGTGTATTGTCCCACTTCACTTAACCTTTCTACTATATTTACGGAGGATCCGAAAGTCATGGATATTTTAGTTGATATGAAATAATTATACTGAAGCAGGAATCAGTACCCTCTTTGGACCACATGCAACGATTTTAGACTAGTGAGACAAGTCTCACTTATACATGCCAAAGAAAAAACTGGGTTTTACTCCTGCCTCAGTTTTCAACTCACGCTTAATCCCGGAAATTTCTTTAGTAAATGTTGAAAATAATCGCTCATACACATCCTACATGAAAAATGAAGTATGTGATTTCAAGCTTGAGGTTTGCACTTCACAATAGTGTTATTAAACATGTATACAGGATATGAATAAGCGATTATTTTTAACATTCACTAAAGAGAATTCCGGTTTTATGGGTAGGTTGAAAATGAGGCAGGAGTAAAACAAAGTTTTTGTTTGGGATGTATAAGTGGGACCTATCACACTACTCTAAAATTGTTGCATATACTCCAAAGAGGGTATGGGTTGCTGCTTTAGTATAATTATTCCATATTCACTAAATTATTCATGATTTTCAGATCATCCACAAATATCTCCGTGAAGTGCGACAAAATATGAGAAGGTAGGAGTCTTTAGAAACGATATGAACTTTTTCGTTTCCTCCTCCATACAACTCGGGTAATATTAATCGTAATATAGGAACTTTTAGCTCTAATATTCAGCAAACATTGCCCCTTCATCCTGAGACACCTTGTATATCGTAAGGTAAAAAGTGTGTGGTTCCTACAACACAAATCGGCTTCTGTATCAACAATACGTTACCCGCTGCTAAAACTAGTAGTGTACATAAATAACGAATAAATACGGGTATGTTTATGATGGATGCGATATTGTTTCCTGCCAAATATGGCTGATGACTCTGTTGGCTCCACTGTCTGGCAAACTGCGGTTTCTTCAGATCGTTGCAAGACATGAACTAATAAAACTCGATAAAATGTGTACGACATCCGTTGTTTCATTTTTGCTGTAATTAAATATATTCTCCGACTTGAAAGCTCAGACAGGAGATGACTTCTTGCAGAGAGCTGAATAATGATATTTTTAAAGTTTATTGGAGACGATACATATATTACAAAAAATTGTCAGTGAATGTTCTTCGAGACAATTTGTTGAAATTGCTCTTTCCGCTGTATAACGTGAATCGTGAATCATTATTTACTTGTCATAATCATCATAAGTGAGAGATGGAAAAATTTACATTATGAACCAAAACATTGAGGGGCGCACCAAATTTCGTATAGGAAAAGGATCACGAATATTAGAATTTTTTGTTATTTAAGTTTATTAATAAGATCAGAAATATAAAAAAATCATTATTTACAAAGGTCCTCAATTTCTCTACGATCAAAATCTAGAGTTTTTTCATACGACCAGACTCTTTTTAGACTATGATATACCTAGTGATATGATAGGTGCTAGGAATCGCACGTTAAAAGGTAAGACCTCGTTAATCCTTGGCTCGCACAAGTTTCGACTTTTGAGGGCTGCCGTTCGTAAGGGGACGACAGCTGGTTAACGGAAAAAACAATTTTAACAACAAACAAAATTTTTAAAAAAATCATCATTGATAAATATTATGCGTGAAATTGAGCTGGAATCTCCTGCTTCAACTTCAAGAATTTGTTATATTCGATGAAACAATACAGAGTGTTTACAAGATAAGAATGGCATAGCATTAGATTATCGGAAACGGTTGAATGAATTAGAGAAAAGTTGCACAATCCAAGGTCCTTTTTTAATCCAGTACGATTGGGTTTTGAGACAAGAATCGATTGTAGCACCACCAAATTTGGTATGCTACTAGTTGGAACCATGATATACATTGTTTACCAAAATTCCAGGGGTGGAACAACATTTTTTTTTTTTTCGTTTAAATAATATATATAAATAGATTTTTGCCGTAATTTTGGAAAGTATATGATTTATGGGAAGAAAACTCAACAGGGTGGAAGACAATTCAAATCTCCACAAAATTTATTCTTAGTAATTTCTTATGAAATGCGTTCGTTTTCCCAGAAAACGTGATAGAACGCCGATATCAAATTTCACGTTCACCCTTATCCGCCGCTGAGAGTTCTGGCGGTGCCGAATATTTGATTGGTCATAACTCTGCTAAAAATGATCGGAGAAGAAAAAGGAAAAGTTCATATCGTTTCTGAAGGCTCCTACTTTCTCATGCAAATATAATAAGCGAGTATTTGAGTCCCTAAAATGTGTTTTGTCGCATTTCATGGAGATGTTTGCGTATGATCCGAAAATCATGAATAATTTAGTAAATATGGAATTATTATACTAAAGCAGGAACCCATATCCTCTTTGGACTATATGCAACAATTTTAGAGTAGCGTAACAGGTCCCTATTATACATGCCAAAAATATACTTTTTGTTCACCTGTCATTAAAAATGACGTTTTTAATTCATTGGCATATGAACTAAAAACTGACGTTTTCACAAAATCACTTTTAACAATAGTGTTAAAAGTGTTAAAAGTATAATGACAGATGAGATGATGGATATACTCAGTAATATAGATCTCTCTAATAGAAACACTTCAATCAGATATTATAATCAAAACACCTACTCAAGAGGAATCATTTATAAAAGTTCGCATATGTATTTGGCCGTTTGTGCAATTGGTAATACTAATTCCTTTTGAAGTTACAAACGAAGTAGTATTCAGTCCAACTGTTGGGGTTTATTATAGTTGGAGTCTCTTTGTAATCCAAAGATTGTGGGTTCGAATCCTCATGCTTCTTGGAATTTTTTGTTTTTTTTCTTACTAGTAGTAACTGTTGTACAAAAAAATTTGTATGATACATTTGTTAATAGTTATTTATGTATCAAGGGCGTAAAGTAGGCGTTTATGGCCTGCGGCGTGGATAATGGCCCGATGGCGTTAGCCGAGGGCCATTACACGCCGAAGGCCATAAACGCATTTTACGCACGTGAAACATACAAAATTTTATGCACTAGCGGTTTATACAGTGTCCACCAAAATCTTGGAACAGCATGAAAAACCAACTTTTATGAAGAGTGACATTTTCTGAGAAACTATTAATAAAAGTTTCCCATATGGTTCCAAGATTTTGGCGGACACTGTAATATGTATATCGCAATTATCGTGTCAATAAGTATCTCTGTATACTGAAATAGATTCATTTATTCGAACTGTACACAGAATACCCAGTATATACACCTAATTCTGACGTTGTTAAGCAAGCTGGTGGCTGTTGTCCAGCAACAAATTCAATAAGCAAGGTAAACGGTCATCTTCATGTTTATCCAAAAAAGTACGTGAGTTAACTCAACACGAATATGGAATCATCAGATGAAGAACATAATATATACATACCGATGGAAATTATGGAATCGGCTGAGAGTGCAAAACTCGAACTGCTACCAACAAAGTCGAAGAAACTTTACGAAAAGACATATAATGAATTCATCAAATGGCGCAATGGAAATAATGTGATGGTGATTACAGAAGATATATTGCTGGGATATTTTTTTGAGAAGTCCAAGAATCGAAAACCATCTTCTTTGTGGTCATACTATTCGATGTTGAAGTCTACTTTGAATTTGTATAATAATATAAACATAAGCAAATTCCCAAAATTGATAGCATTTTTGAAACGGAAGAATGAAGGATATAAGCCAAAGAAATCTAAAATATTGAATAGAGATGAAATAGGACTTTTTCTAAAAGAAGCTCCAGATAATGTATATCTGATGATGAAGGTATGTCATACCTATATTTTTCAAGTAGTTAAAAAACTTATTGATTCTTTTATAGGTTGCATTAATATTTGGGATACATGGTGCTTGTCGTAGAGAAGAATTATCAAATCTGAAGCTTGATGACATTCAAGACCTAACATATGCTTTATTGATTACAATTCGAGAGTCAAAAACTAAAATACAACGAACATTCACCATCTGCAGTAATGAAAACCAATCAGTTAATTATTTGGATATTTATAGAAGATATGCTAGTCTACGTCCCGCAAATACTGAACATGGGCGTTTTTTTATATTCTATAAGAACAACAAATGCACAAAACAAGTTGTTGGGAAGAATATCTTCGGTCAAATTCCAACAAAAATTGCAACATTTTTGAAGCTACCGGGCCCAGAAGAGTATACGGGTCATTCTTTCAGGCGTTCTTCAGCCACCTTATTGGCTGATGCTGGGGAAAGTATCACCAATATCAAAAGACACGCTGGTTGGAAATCAACTACAGTAGCTGAGAGCTACATTGAACAATCGATTTCAAATAAATTGAATATTGCCAAAAAAATTGCCGGGGATGGTGATGGACCGATACCAAATAATTATTTGGACCTACCATCCACATCTAAAACGAGTGATGAGGATGTTTCAATTGGGAATAATTATTTTCAAGAGAAAAGGCAATATCCCACCCTCAATATTCATGATTGTAACAATTGCATAGTTAATATAAAATTTTAATTTTCAGTGTTATAATGGTCCAAAATATGTAGATTATGAATAAATGTTGTTAAATGAGTATTTCTTTAATGAACTGAATTGATTGTTTCGTGGTAGGTCTTCCGTGAAATGATGTGCGTATATATGGAAAATTTGAGTATATTGTTCACTTTACCGCCCGCGGGCCATAAAGCGCCCACGGGCGATAAAGTGCATAAAAGTGATTTTATTTTGCTTGTCACTCAAAATGAAATGCCACTTTTAACACTTGAATCATAAATAACTATTGTTTTACTCCTGCCTCATTTTCAACTTACCCATAAATGTTGAAAATAATCGCTTATTCATATTCTGCATATATGTTTATTAACACTTTGTGAAGCGCAAACCTCAAGCTTGAAATCACTTACCTCATTTTTCATGTAGGATGTGTATGAGCGATTATTTTCAACATTTACTGAAGAAATTGCCGTGATTATGGGTGAGTTTAAAACTGAGGCAGGAGAAAACCCAGTTTTTTCTTTGGCATGTATAAGTGAGACTTGTCCACTAGTCTAAAATCGTTGCATATGGTCCAAAGAGGGTACTGATTCCTGCTTCAATGTAATTATTTCATATCAACTAAAATATCCGTGACTTTCGGATCCTCCGTAAATATCGTAGAAGGTTTATGTGAAGTGAGATAAACCACATTTTGGATACTCAGATACTCACATATTATATTTGCATGAGGAAGTAGAAGTCTTCAGGAACGATATATACTTTTTCTCTTCCTTCTTCTGTACTTTTTAGCAAAGTTGTGACAAATCTAATTTTCGGCCCTGCCTGAAATGGCAGTGGCAGATTAACGCGAGCCTGAAATTTGATATCGGAATTCAATCAGGTTTTCTGAGAAAACGAGCGCATTTGGTGAGAAATTACTAAGCATATTTCTTGTGTACAATTGAATTATCTTCCACCTTGTTGAAATTGTTTCTTGATTAATCTTATACTTTCCCAAACAACAGCAAAAAAATATATAATTTTTTTAAATTAATTTTTTTTTGGTTCCACCCCTGATTTTTTGGTAAACAATTTTGTTTCTAACAATACAAGAAGTCATGTGCCGAGTTTCAAAGTGCTATGATTCATTCTTCACTTGTGGCTTACATTTGTATAAATAACTATTTTACAGAAAAGTTCCATTAAATACAAGGTTTCCCAACAAAAATATTCAGATATTATTAATATCGCGACAACAACAATAAAAACGAGTAACCAGTGTCAGAAATAAATAGCAAAAATAATCCATTTTTTTTTTATCTGAAGATTGCACGTTTTGCAGAACTCTTGACTGGAAAGTCCTGCATCAGTTTTCAACACATAGTAGAAAACCGGCCATTTTTTCCAACTTATTTTCCTGGCAAAGTTGTAGACACCCGCTCCATAAATGATAGCCAATACTTTGAAAACATACGAAAATAAGGATGACGCCAGCCGCACCGAGTCCTGAAGACTTCTGGCGTCCACATGCAGGGCGCCTGCCGTGGGGAGCGTCGTCGGCGTCGCCACGAACCGGCGTCTTCACCCAACTATGACTTTTTGTCAAATTAATAAAAATGCACCGGAGGCAAGAGCCAAAACATCGATGGTAATTTGAATCGTTTGAGTGCCAGCGATCAGAGTTTTGTATACATGAGCAGACAAAGCTGGGAATATTTCTCTTGGAAATTCGTTTTTCGTTCACTAATTTATGGGATAACAACTCGAACGGGATTGATGCGACCTGTACTTGTTCGATATTTACGATTTTCACTACTTGGATTTAGGAAATCATATATATGTTTTGCCAAGAAATTGTAATCTTCAAGAACTGAGATTTGTGTAGATATGCGTAAACATTTAAGAGGCCATGAGCGTGATCACATTTGGGAATCGTTTTAGGGTAAAAAAGTCAATTGATAACTCAAAAATGGTTCATCTCATCGATTTCAAACAAGGACAGGAGAGAAAATTTGATTCTACGTACGTGCTGTAATGGAAATTGAATTTTCAATCCATTTTTTCACAAAAAAAATCTCAAAATATCACAAAAATGCAGTTACTTTGAAGCAATTTTTTGGGTAGATGAAAAAATATTTTCAAAAAAACATTACAGCACGTACATAGATCAACGTTTTACTTTTCTTTTGATACCAAATTCATTTCGATTGGATAAAGATTGCTTTAAATTTTAATGGAAGAGAAATACCACTGCAGCTACCCGAGTATCTATGAAAAGCATCTTGAGGTGCTCTGCTGGAGACATAGTAATATAGAATCAAACGTCCTCTAGAAGCCTGTCCTTGTTTAAAATCGATACGACGAACCGTTTTTGAGTTACCGAATTTTTAACCCTAAAAAACCTCTTTTATATGTCGTAGAAACAGTAATTCCAAAATGTATGAAAATATCTCAAACTTTTCTCTCAACTAACATACACACGGTATGTTAAACTATAAGTTTTGAATTAGAATTGAATTAGAAATTAGTTTTGAACGTCAAAATAACGCTCGTGTTGGAAACACGGAAACTATCACGTTTTTAAATAAGGGAGAATGTTTTCAAAGTTAAAACTGGCATTACTTAGATTCTGCTAAACGGATTTGAAAAATCTAACAGGGGATTGAAGGGTAAGACTTTAACTTTCAGGATCCTGGGTATAAATATGGAATACATTTTTACATAAAGGAACTATACAGAAAATCCACTCAGTATCTCATTCAGTCCTTAATCAGTATTGAAGATCATACCATGTAATTTGATTTCAGCTAAGGAAACTTTGCCCTATATACTGATCTCGTTTTTGAAAAATTGGAATCTGACATTCATTGAGTAAAGACACTTTTTTGAGGTTAGAATTTTCCTACTTTTCGAGTGTTTTTTAGATGTGAATGATGCTAGCGAAAATTTTGAAAAAATTCCAGAATGATCCGAAATCCGTCAAGTGCTATTTGTAATTTTCACCATGTAAGTTGATAGCAGAAAAAAATCGAACAAATAATGTATTTAAACTTTCAGCCAAAAAAATCCATATTTTTTTACTTTTTCTCCTGGTTAATTTTATATACAACTTTTCTGAATACGTTCTCGGTGGAAAATGAAAACTGAAGTCTCCCTCTTTGAATCCCATATAGTGATATACAGTATCGGAAACTTTTCATCTGGGGTATAGACAGAAATCTACGCGAGCAACAAGGGACGCAATGATATGATGATACCACATAAATAAGAGAGACGTATTACTGTGCGCCTCTCCTGTTACCCCACCCGACGAATTAACAGCTCACGTTGATATCCCTTCCTCGAGCGAGTAGAGGAGAAATTGCAATAGTCTCTCAACATATAGCAAGCTTTTTTTTCCTGGATTGATGTGGCCGTTACTTGATGGAAATCCATAGTGACTAATGTAAAACACGATTAAAATTTCCACAAATTTATTGTCTTTGCGACATGTTTCGATACACAGTATCTTTTTCAAGCGAATGAAGTACATTATTGTAGTACAAAATATTCTTCATTGAAAAATACTTAAATACCTTTCTTATCCATCAACATAATTAAGGACTACCTATATTTATCGCTAATACCTAGACTCATACAAATTATAAAATTGACAATAACAATGTAACAATAAATTTAACAAAGGGGAACTGTTCAGGTCCAATTGATCATTTAATAAACAAGATGAATTTTTCAATTTATTAATTTCCAAGCATTCTAAACAATTAAGTCTTAATGCCCTTATTTTCCACATGAAGAATTTCGAAGTTTTCATCAAAGTCATGGCCTTCCTCCAAAATATGATTGGCATATATGATGAGTGTGTTTTATTGTTTTCATAACTCATACGGTGTTCACGTATACGGTTTTTAAATGGTCTACCTGTCTGGCCGATATATATACTTTAGAGCAAGATCCACAATTCAATTTATAAACCCCTGATTTTTCAGATTTTTGTGTTTTATCTTTATTATTTTTGATAAGCCTTCCCAATGTGTTATCTGTTTTATATGCTACTCTTAAATTTTGTTTATGCATAAATGAATCTATTTTTTCCGTGACGGGTCCTGAATAAGTTAAAGTTCTTTAATCGTTGTTAAGTTTCCTCAAAGTGTGGTACACTTCCTGGATAGCCTTTTTATGTAGTTTTTTAGCAAGAATATTTTCTATTATAGGAGTATAGGAGAGTTGCCATCAGTCATTTGCAAACGGTATATCCAGTGGAATTAATCAACGAATTAATTAATTGTATTATCCACTATCCGAAAGTTTTAATTCAAAAATAATTAATCTTGTTATACAAAAATAAGGTTACTCCTATCCTGTCAAGTTTTTATAAACATGGGCGGAGGCAATTTTTCATTTTTATAAGGATAATTAGGTAACGTGAAAAAAGTCACAAAATGTTAATAATTTTGTTTTTATTAATAAAAAAATACCAAGTATGTGCTATCGTTGTATTCCAAAAAGAATAACACAATTTTCCGTTGCAATATAGGTACAGGTGCACGTGCCATTTGAAAAAAAAAGTTAGGGGTAGCTACCACAGGGCTGACAAATAAAATTAATTTTATTATACGTCATTAGGAAGGTACTTTAATGCCATTCAAAGCAGTTTTTCGATTTTTTAATTATCTTGTCAAATAAGCGAGATATTGCCTTTATACGATAACTTGGGACACCCGGTATATTATTAATTCAAATGTTACATATTATGATGACGCAAAATACTGTATTTTTCAAATATGCATAAATGTGTGAACAGTGTGTGAAAATTTACTTTACGCATAGCTGATGATTTTTCGCACAGGTAATTTTTTTTACGCACTTGTGCGAAAAAGTATCACTTCACGCACTGTCGTAGAAAAAAACAATTTTATCTTCACACTCAAAATAATTCATTTGTCCCCCCATCAGCTGATATCCGCCATGTTGTGACGTCAGCTGACAGTGCTCTATACCTTCAAAAGAAACCGTGATGACAACTTCACGGCACCGGATGTATAAACACAGCGTAGGTAATCTATCGGAGTCACTTATTATTCAATCACCGTTATCCGATAGGTATCTTGCAATAGAAAATATCAACTGTATTAGAATTAGACAGGATTAAGAAGCAAGCGATTTTGTTACCGTCTAATCTCATAATACGCATAATCGCTGGGTGCCTTGACCTCGCGACTTATCTTTACAGTCTCGCTTCTACGTCGAACAACGCTAGCGGTGCGGAACTTTTACTTTCCATCTTTCATTCTTTAAACCATTTCACTCGATGTAACCTGTAACGAACGGTATTCCATAGAGACAGTTTGCGCAGGAATACGCATTATTTTATTCTACCTTTACCTACCAAACATCGTGCTTCTATTCGAAGGAAATGTACACTGTCTCATGTCAATATTCAAGTGTCAAGTTTTGAGCGTTCGTAAACGTTGCCGTTTGATTTTTAATTTCCAAGAATGGAGGATCGTACCTTCCTTGGTTTGGATCTCAGTACTCAGCAGGTGAGTGATTGTTGATATTCCGCTTTCGGTCTATTTTTGGATATATTATCGTTGTTTGGAGATACCAGATACCATGTAAATACCTACCACAGTTAAAAATTCGATTTGTCTATGATACGAGTGAAGCGCAGGCGCTCGGTTGGTGGGTAGTGCGAGTCATGCCCATAAGTAGTTAACTAGAATTCACAAATTGTATTCCGTTTTCCTAGGAATAAACGAAGATAAAAGGCGTCTTTGTAATTCAAATCTGCTCACGACACTGTTGTTATTATGTACATACGGGGGCCAATGAAAAGTTAGATATTTCATAAAATGTTTGTAATTTACGCTCAGTTGAGAAAACTTGGTAGGTACATATCTGATAGTTTGTTTTTAACAATGGTATAAATTGATTACTTGTATTGCGAACTTTCATTGTCTGGATTGTTACTATGAGCACGACGTTTCAATCGGTTTGTAACCGCTCGTACCCCTGTCTTATCGGTTCGTCTAAAATACTGCCATGTTGATAGTCATATGTCTGTCGGCTTCTCTTCTACGATGTCAGCTCCCTACATGAAGTGGGCACACAGCCTAGTATGAAAGAAGCCCCCCTATGTTTTATGTTTCGGCACGCAGCCTTAGGAATTCAAGGCTGAGATTCCCCTGTCTTTCCGTGTATTCAACCCTAATGTCATTTCACTTGTTCTATGACAAGTAGAATTCTACGGTACAACGGATCCCACCCCAGACCCCCTTCGCTTTAAGACATTGTTTTCCCACGTTGTGTTTTTTTTTGTTTTCTTCATTTAGTTTACAAAGTTCTGTCAGCTGGAAAGAAATAAAATGCGGAATAAACAAAATTTTATCTATTGAAACTTCTTGAATAGATATCAATCAATTTTTGAGCATTAAACTTCTGGTATTATAATTTATTCTTATATTATATATTATAATTATTCTTAAAGATCTCATTTGAAAATACGAAGGTTCGAAACGATTTGATTCTGAAGGGAAAATTGTAATTCAGGGAAATACCTGGGATCTGATAATTAATTATGAATCTCCAAAGTATAAGACTAGTTCAACCATCTCACAATTTAGCGTCAGATGGAAAAAATAACACGAATAAGTTTTTCTGCAATCGATATCAAAACCCCTATACACACTGGAGACATCATAAAACAATTTTCAATACTAGTGATTGTAGATATTTCCCCCATTTACAATCTCTGAATTTGAATTTCTGAGTTTGAGAATTCGAAAAATTAATTGAAAATAATTAAAAAAAAATTACTTCAGGATACTTCTTGGCAACATATTCTTAGGGAGAGGGACCTGTACTTCCTTGTTCAGGTGATGTTTCATCCGATCTTGTAGGTGACGCCATCTTTTGGTCGGATCCCGTACCGAGAAAGGATCCCGTTTGAGTTGTTGCGAGCTAGAAGGTACCAGATGAACTGCTTCTCCTGAATTTCGGCTGGGTACCTATTTTCAATGTAGGGTATGTTGTGAAACGAAACCTTTCACGTTCCGCTGATGTCGCAGAAACGTTCTTCTTGGATTGTGTTTTTGTTAGGTTTCAGGTTTTCAATTTGATAATTAAATATCGGTTGGTCTGACATTTTTACAACTAACGGTGTTGTTAACTTGATCTGTTTCCACAACATGCCAAGCAGACGCTCTACCTGGCGATTTATAGCGCAAACCCAACTTGGTTTATCGAGGGAACGATGCTTATAGAACCCTTGTTCAGAATCCGTTGGTTTTGGCTTTTGTCGGATAGATGGCGCAGGTATGTCCTTTCCAAACTATAATTGGAATTGCGGTTTTTTATTTGTAATAAGGGGCTGGATGAAATGCGGATCAAAAACTCACTTTTTATTAAAAAGGCACAACTGGTATTAGTTCGTGCAAGTCATTTGCTGAGACACCACCCGAAAACTCCTATAGTATAGGATTATTGCAGTGAGCATCCTGGTATGGCAGGACATCTAGTGTTGAACTTGACTAGCTCCTGTTAAATAGATTTCTTCTATTTTTGATATATTCGCTTTGCGAAGTACTGGGTATTGCTTAGGGTGGCTAGTGGGTGGGATGGCGCTCGTAGTTTGGTTAAACACCGATCTGCGGGTGGTGTCTCAGCTTCTGCCTTGATAATCGAATCATTTGTTGCAGACATTAGTTATTGTCTGCAGAGACCTACCCTATACTGAATACTGATGAGGGCAAGAACCCAGAAATCGATCTATAGGTGGTCCAAATGTTTCGATTAACATTTCCATGCATTTAGCAATTGCGAGCTGTCTTATAGGAACTCTGCACGGAAATTTATTGGATGTAATTCAACGTTCGTCGTGGTATTAGCCAGGAAAGTAGTTGTTTTCGGATGGATTTTTGACCCGAATACTCCTATAGTATAGGATTATTGCAGTGAGCATCCTGGTATGGCAGGGCATCTAGTGTTGAACTTGATTAGCTCATTGTTAAATAGATTTCTTCTATTTTTAATACATTAGTTACTTAACGTATTCTTTTTGTTACAGCTGAAAGCTGCAGTGTGCAACGATAGATTAGAAATCGTTTACGACGAAGCTGTCACGTTTGAAACAGATCTGCCAGAATTTCGAACTCAAGGAGGAGCCTTAATTGATAAAGCCGATTCTAGAAAAGTTAAGGCTCCTGTTTTGATGTGGGTTAAAGCGCTGGATATTCTGATGGACAGACTTACTGTGGCAGGAGTCGATTTCAGTAAAATTGTAGCTGTCTCAGGAACGGCACAGGTAAGACCCAACTGGGACAATATTTTGAAAATATTGGGACAATATTGTGAAAATATTGGCAAAATATTCAAATGTAATATTGGAGAGAAAAACAAAATGCGAGAATTTCGTAATATCCAATATTTTGAAAATAATATTGGTGAACAATTTTCTAACCAATATTGTCCTCAGAACATTGAGCGATATTGGCACAATATCGTTATAGCGCACTAAAATTGGAATAATCTTGGCTCGATAAAATAACAAACATTTCGCAATATTGGTCCAATATTACCTTTGGTAAAATATTCTGGAAGCAATATTGACCTCAAAACATTTGGCGCTGTTGGTGCAATATCATTTGGATTTTGATATTTGTTCGAAAATATGAATAGGATATTCATAAAATCTGTTATGGAATCATCTGCGGCTGAAAGACAAACTTGAGTCGCTATTTTTTATCCTTCAAGATAACCTCTTGGGAGGTATTCATGTTGAAAAGGGGAACATTCTTCATGAATATTGAAAAATGAAAAATGTGATTTATTTTTAATATCTATCAGAAAACAACTACTTCCCCGGCAAAAGCCACTCTGGACATTGAACTACATCTGATGGATATTGTGAAAAGACTCTAACTGAAATGAAAAAATCTGAAAGGGAAAATTCGCAATTTCATTCAGATAGTTGATTTTTTTTTATTTTCTCTAGTTTTCATTAAAAATTCATTAAATAAGATAGGGACCCAGATAGCACTGGACGTCCCGAGGATGTCCATTTTATGTCCCATTCAGGTCCGAACGTCCCAGAACCTAATATGGACATCCTGGGGACGTATGACTCGGAATGTTTTTGGGACGTCCGATGCAAATATCCCCAGGACGTCCCCTCAGGCCAAATTCATATTACCGACTTACAACATTATTTTCGCGTCTTGTGCCTTTTTCAAAAATTTAAAACGTGTTTTGGTTTAATTTTCCGTCATAAATTTCATACATTTTCCAGTGAGCTTATTTAGCTCAGTGAGTTTCTCCAGTTGTCACCAGTATTAGATGAATAGTCGTTATATCGTTATCCATTTTGCATGGTTATTCTGTTCGCGCCAGGTTAGTCAGGTAGGTTAGGTTTGCTAGTAATTCACGCATTTTCAACTCAATTTGCCTCTTTCTTATCTTTTCGTTTAAACTTCCCGCCATTGCAGTGACCACTCACAGAGCGCTTATTGCGTTCCTTTTAGTGTTGTCCATATTTCAGTGAGTTCCCAGTCTCGAGTCGTTGAGATGTCGACTTAAATCACACTCTTGATAGTTTATCATTTCTCCAACAATTTTTCAATTACTTTTTTCAAAAATAGACTTTTATTTCAAACCTGTGACTGAGTGCATCGTGAAGTCTGTGATTTGTGCCATTTGTGATCCTGTGCTTGTGTCCTATTATCTCTTGCTTTGTGGTTTCCTAACCTAACTTATAGACATAATTTCTGGTTGTGGCGGAATTTGAAGTTATTTTTACAATCAAAAGAATACGATGATCTGAGAAAATATAATCAGGTAAATTCTATTTCTCAATAGCAAGATTGTTATCATAGCAAGCCAACTTTCACAGCAAAATATATTCCCATTTTGTAGAAGTATTGAAATCTATCGGCAGGAGATGTTGCTGTCATATCATCTCCTGTCGATGATGCAATGTAGATATCAAGCCTTCTACAAAATTGAGATATATTTTGCTGTGAAAATTGTCTTGCTATGATAACAATCTTGCTACTGAGAAACAGAATTTACCCGAATAACACGTCTTTATTGCTGTTGTGAGCCGTGACTTCTATACTGTTTTGTAATTGATGTAAATGTTTGTGTCAGAATTTAAAATAATTTATAAATGTTTTTTCATAAATCACTTTCCATCATTATCCTTTTCATTTTTTCTAGTTGGTATGTCACTTTCTATTGACTAGGATCATGGGTTATAGAAAACCTTGAAAATTGATATCCTAAAAACATCATTAGGATGTCCAAGGGACGTCCATGGAAGACCTTACAGGAACATATAATGGACGTGCCCAGAACGTTCCAATTTGTAACATCGGATGTCCCCAGGACATTCTAAGGACGTCTTATGTCCAGTAATGGACGTCTTCGGGACGTCTTGAATGTCTTAGATTTATGTCCTGTGGACGTACTGAGGACGTCTTTGTGTTATCTGGGGAGAATGTTATTAAAAAATATCACTCACAGAAATCGTTCATTTCATTGAAGCAAGATTTGCTTCTCTCGCATTTAATCCCCAATACATTTTGGTCGACGAAAATCTATTTCGCTTTGCCAAGCTCATCAGGGAGATTGATAAAATAATTGGAAAGCATGGATGGAATTATGTATAATTTCTTCTGAAGAGCCTGCTTTCCAATTATTCTATCAATTTCCCTGATAAGCTTGGCAAAGCGAAATAGATTTTCGTCGACCAAAATGTATTGGGGAGTAAATGCGAGAGAAGCGAACCTTTTTTTCAATGAAATGAACGATTTAAATTGTTTTAAAATTGAAGCGAACCTTTTTTTCAATGAAATGAACGATTTCTGTGAGTGATATTTTTTAATAACATTCTCCCTATCTTATTTAATGAATTTTCAATGATAACTAGAGAAATAAAAAAAAAACAACTATCTGAATGAAAATGCGAATTTTCACTTTCAGATTTTTTCTTTTCATTAGTCTTTTCACAATATCTATCAGATGAAGTTCAGTGTCGGGAAAGTAATTGTTTTCTGTTAGATATTAAAGATAAATCACATTTTTCATTTTTCAATATTCATGGAGAATGTTCCCCTTTTCATTATTTGGATATATTGGCAAAATATTCATAGTGAATATGCCTTGGAAACGTTAACGTAATATTTTCAAAAAATGTCGAGTAACTCGGAATTCCTGCATTCATATTTAGCCTGCATTGCCCACTAAGTAGATTGTCTTGTAAAAAAAATTGCGAGAAGCTATATTTAATATATTTTGTTAGAATTTACCTCACGGCAGTCGTCTTCATTGTATCAAAGTTTCAGTTGATACGTCAAGAAGAGTACTTCTACCACGCCACTGAAGATGACTGCCGCAGTTGCAGTTGAAACGTTTGGAGATTTTAACCAAACCACGGCAAAACCCGGAAACCTTCCAAAACATTAACGTCAGCCGTGAAATTTCCACTATATTCTTCAATAATTCATTATTAATTTAAAAACATTAAATAACAATCATTCAAATAAAGGTAAGATCAATCCTACATCTAGTTCTATAGAAACTTACAATAAATATCAGATGCTATAAAAAAATCAAAGTCCATAAATATTTTCTTGAAAAAAACTCAAAGAAATTCTGCTATCATACTGATGTTCATCAATCTATATATATTAAAAATTTTTGAATTTGTTATTTTTTCGTTAATTTTAAAAAAATTTAAACTCATTTATATTCATTAGTATTCAATGTATTATCTTCCTTATACCAGACCTTGTTCTGTATGGAAAATTTATTTTCAATAAATAAAAAAAAATCTACTTAATTATAATCATTTTGAAATTCATTTATTAAACTGAGTAGTATGACAAAGCCGGTTTCGCCTCATTAATTTGAATTTTCGCTCTCGATGGCATCTGGCCATCGAGATCTCCGCCATTTTGGTTCTTCGGCGAAGTTCTTCAGCAACCCCCCAACGCCGACGAAGGTGGGGGGAGGGTTGCGGAAGAAAAAAAAAATAAAAAAATTTTTGTCCCCGAGTGGGGCTTGAACCCACGCCTATTGGCATGGCAGCCGAGTGCGCTACCAGTGAGCCATGACGGTTCCATACTAATGTCGATTTAAAACTCGTAGCTTTGATAATGGGAAAAAAAAGCCGATTGGCGGCAGTCGCAATAAACATGGCGGTGTAGGGTGTAGCGTGTGGGGGTTGAGAGAGAGAAAAATTGCAGGTACATGATAGGCGTAGAGAGCAATTGGGTGTGTGGGAGAAGAAAAAAACGACCTCATGTGATTCGTTGTGTCGAAAAAATGGCCGTCGAAGCAACGCCCCCCTGCGGTACATGATAGATGTAAAGAGCGGAGGGCGGGGGGCGGGCGGGCGGGGAGATCAAAACGACCTCATGTGATTCGTTGTGTCGAAAAAATGGCCGTCGAGAGCCCCACGCCTACGATAGCAATGGCCGCCGCTGGCCGCCGTCGAAGCATCTCTCTCGACTTAGAACAGGCAGCAACATGTCCAGACTTGAGTTGGAATTCCGAGAATCATGTGTGACGTCACCATGAATGAACATCTGGTGTTTACTGGCGAGCGGCGTGTGTGATTCTAGGAAATGATGACTCAGCGAAATCGAGACATGATTTGGTCTTGGACTTGTTTATCGCTCCACATCTTAAGTAAACAACCACATCCGGTGGTTGTTTACCCAAGACCATTATTTTCGAGAAATGTCGGCATGAGACACGATTTGGCCTTGGATCCCACGGTCTGTGTCACGTCGACAGAGAGCACACACACACATGTTGCATTTTGCAACTCAAATGAAACAAACAGATATGCGTATATTTTTATTAGACTTCAGTGCCAGCGGCGTAGTATGATACACTATCATTATCGATTAAAAAATATTTTTGACGTATAGCTTTAATGAACTTATATATAGATTCGGATATTTGAACACTCAGAATCATTGTCACAAATAACATAAACCACTCGTAAAGTGTCGGCTCACATTTGGCAAGCTCCGCGGGAGGATGACCTCCAGGAGCTTGCATCGCGGCATACAGGATGGGCTGAGGGGACCTCGAAGTTCTGCAAGACGTCTTCAGCGGGAACCACTGCGTATCGCTATGGGTGTGATTGGCATAGATCTTTCGCAATCGGTACGATGAGACGTTCAGCGGGATTTCGGCTTTCAACACAGGCAAATATTCATCATTGGCTAGCGCCTGAGTCATTCTCGTCCAGTTAGAAATGCTCGAATTCTCGTGCAAATATGATACCAATACCTCACTGCACTCATATGGTGGGCTAATATACAGTACGTTCGACAGAACGGCTGCTAGAATTATATAGTTTGTCATGACGGTATGACTGCTCAACGTACACTGAGAAACGACGTATATATCACTCAAATATATATACACTGAGAGACACATACACCATTGCTCAATGTGCATGGCCCTCATGTTGATTGACCGAGAGAGATTTCATACTTGAAACAAATATGCACATATTTATTTCAAACATGAAATCACGCGCAGCCTCTCAATCGCCAGTGTGCGGCGGCAAAACCATTTGACTTTGGGGGAAAAGTTTGGTGTATATTTGCGAAAAATACACCAAGCTCTTTCCCCAAAACCAAATAGCTTTGAACGACCATTTTTGCCATTCACTCTGTCACTCTCTCATTCGCAAAATAAATCGAGAAAATTGGTTTAATACATCTATTAATACATAATAAAAATAAAATACAATATGAATAATAATAATAATAATAATAATATATCAAACATTGGTTCTTCTTCCTTGGCTGTTGTAGTTGGCGCCGGTGAAACGTCGTGGATCGGTGAATGCTGCTGCCCATTTCCCATCGTCAATTTGCATATTTTGAAAGCGTTTATACATATGCAGCTTTTGTTCGTACTGCGATATTTGCGCCTTGAGTTCACGCAAATTTTGCAAGTGCCGATGGAGAAGAGTGTCGCCGCCACTGCCGACGTGTTTCACCATATCAGGTGCGACGATATCCATAGCCAAATATCGAAACAATGTCTCACAGCACAATGCACTTCTATGTCTCCAGATGCTATATGATTTAAACACAACGGGTTTTGCTTCTCGAGTGGCGGTGGAGGGGTTGTGACGACTGTACTTGTAGTGGCGGCAATATCGACGATGTGTGGCCTTCTAGGCAGATCGAGCACACACTTTAGCAGAAAATCGAATTTTTGATTTCCCTTCACATATACCACATCAGCTTCGAGGATGGGGCGCAGCACTTCTTGGATGTTGGTCTCGTTTAATTCCACATAGCCATCGGAGTATGGAATGCCGTGGATATTCCTTTCCAAATATCTCGCTTGGCGTTTATCATTTTCGCTCAGCTCATGGAATGGCACGACAGCTTTGAATAAAAAATGGTTCGTGCGTTGCCCGTCGGTGATGGCAAGTTCTTTTGGCTGGAACTCACCACCCACACAGAAACCCTGGATATCACAAGCTACGAGCTTCATCTTGGCTGACTGACTGATCAACTGAATCACTGAACGTTTGGCTAACAACTAACGCTGAATTTGAACTGATGCGCTTCGAGCGCGTTCCCCCCACCACCCCCCCACTCTTCTTGTTGTTTTCCTATCCATAGGCTTATGCTTCCTTGCGACGCGCATTCAACCAGCGCTCCACCCGCCGATCTTGCAGGCATATGACAGATGACGTATGACTTGAAGTGCTTTGTGTCTTATGACAGACGACGTACGATCTCACTTAAAGGGAAGTGTTCTATGACGTAATCGTGCACTATTACACAGTACGCACGACTGTTAGCTGGGAACCCAACTGTGGCTTCTATGTCAAGTTTGACATCGACGGTGGACGATTTCATGAATTCCGCTCTCCGTGAGCAATCGATTACGAAGATGGCGGCTCGATCCTTGAATGCATCGTAATCCAGCAGAGGGCGTTTCTGGGGACAATTCGCATAGCTTGGGTAGAATTCCGTATAGGCGCGATGAGCTTCCACAAAGTTGTTTCTGTCAAATTGCAAGCGCATGCGTTCATGCGGGTAATTGTCACTGTTCAACGTTAGGCGTATGTCTCTGATGTCAACGTGGTCAAAGTAGCTGGAATCTCGTGCAACGTTGTCCATTCGATTTGTTTGGAAGGCGACAATGACGAATCGGGGGCTCTCCACTGCCGTACAAGTTTTGACAGACCATATTTCTTTGGTGGAACCAGGCGTGAGTGCAGGCAGTTCGTGCATATCCCACTTGCGGAACGAAATAACCACAGGTTTGTCAGTCTTTATGGATTGCAGCAGCTGCAAGCGAATATCGTCATTGGGAATGACGTTTTTGACTTTGAGCACGATGCTATTGATCGTCAGGGTGGCTGTGGTTGCGACCTGCGGATTCGCAATCTCCTCTATAACCATGCAGTTGTTGTCGTTTCTGCTTCTCACCAAACGAATGCACTGTCGTCCGATTGTGGCATATCTGTAGTCGTGAAATATGCCAAACAGATGTTTAAGCGGAATCCACATGGCGAACGAACCGTCGTTGGCGTTGCGAATAGCTCCACCTGGATACGTCCATTCGGCGGTGGCCAAGTGTCGAGAATCGGCGTCTGCATAACAAGTGTATCCTCGCAGGGTGCTCACTATACCCGGCAAGCGAACAGAGTCCACCTCCTTGCCGTTGATTTCATAATACATTGATTCGAAGAAAAATGCTCCAGCATTATTAACGAATCGCACATTGCCATCTCCTGCGGTTTTGACTAGAGTGCCCTCTATACAGACGATAGCGTCGTTCATCAGAATCCATGTGTCACTTTGCTGAATGACGATTTCGACAATGTCATTATTTTGGAAGGATTTGACGTACGGGTGGTACGTTCGAGTCTCCACTCTCTGGATGGATTCATCGAATTTTGGATGATTGTACACGTCGAACACTTGTTTTGACAACATGATGCCCTTGAGATATGAGGAATTCTATGCTCGAGAGAGAGAGCGTATGATTGGTGTGTGCTCTCGTTGACTGCGTCTGCGCGACTGAACTGACGTCTGCGCTCTCAGTACTTTTATGCTGTTGGTTGTCGTTCCAATCAAATACCAACCCCATTTGACAGCTTGCGCAACACCAGTCGTACGATGATGGTTTCTCCACGGAAATTCACACTACAAAAGTCCTGATCGAGAATATTCAAGGTTATGTTATGTATCTCCGTCTTGTTCACAGGCAGGTAGATGAGATTCGAGGGAGTCTCGTCGATGGCAAATCCGGGATCTTCTCGAACGGCAAACTCGTATATCGTATGGGAGGGTCGGTTGTTGAAGAAAGCGCCCGATGTGACGTTACTGTCAATGTGAACTGTTCGCACTTTGACTATGTTGACGGGCAGGTCAGACACGTGAACGATTCCAGCTGGGAGAATTCGAGGTGAGAAACCCAACAATCGTCCGATAGAGTCCTCTGGAGTGAAGTCTATGGTGTGGTACTTGCTATAAATTTCGCACTGTAGCGTATTGGTATTGGGTTTGAGAGAGAACACTGCTGCCTTAGCGTTATTGTTGCTGTCTCTGTCGATGTCCACTTCTCTTTTCTTCTTCTTCACCTCTCTCGGTTTGCCGATGTGTTTGTGAATAAACTTGGCAATGTCGCTTATTTCGTAACAGCCAGTGGGTATGCTGATGGTGCTAACAGATGGCGCTCCGTTGGCAAAGTAATAGAACTTCCCCTTGGTTATGTTCGGTATGCTGTTGTACGAATGAAAACCAATCAAAGCCAAGCCGTAAGAGCTGTGTTCGTCCAATTGAATTGGCGGAGCAAAGTCTGCGGTCAGCGTAGATGTGTGACCTGTCAGAGTGAACAGCAAAGACATGACTGACACTTTGGGGGTTATGCACTCTCATTTAAAGACTTCCACACTCGCTCCCTGTGTTCCACATCCAAAATGGGGTCAATTATGTAGGCAAGTTTGGAGATTCGCCTAGCGAAACGGATCCTGTCCATAGCCATACGCTGCCAATCGGATTTGCGCGAAGTGTTGTACGCAAATCGCCACACAACCATATAATGAACCGTATTGCGCTCTTCATTAAAGGTCACTGTCTTTTTGTTGACGACCCTATCCATCGTTGTGTTGAGTTTGATCGTAGAGGAATTTCAGACACAAATGGCCGCAATTTGCTTGATCGAATGTCTGATAGCGATCGTTGTTGTAGTAGATTTTCACATTTCCACCGTCATTTAAATATCGTACGAGTTCCACTGGCGGTTTCAAATTACCGAAACTGTCAAAGTATTTCACACAAAGTCCACTTTTCACGTAAGCTACCCAATGCGTTCCACGATTTTTTATCGAGTCCAGATTGACAATGGCGCACTCTTTGTACATGGGCGTAGATTGAGGTAGGTTGTCGCGCATGAAAACCCCAACGAAATTAGGAATTTTCAGACGTTTGGCATACTTGACCAAGTCCACATCGTACAAAGGTCGCTTGCTATTGGGCAGCTTCACTGGGAGTTTTTTGCAAACTTCTTGAGGAAAAGACCATAGCCTCCGCGACTTGTTTTGCGCATAAACAGGCCAGATCCCTGCTTTCCGATGTTCTCCATCGCAGTATTGTGGCGCTTCTCTTCATCTAATTTCTTCTGAGCGTTTTTCGAGGAGATGATGGTCCTGGCTATGGTGCTGGCACCACCAGCCAACGATCCCAGTGCTCCCAAAGCTGCGAAGATGGGAAGCAAAGGCAGCACACCTCCACTCTTTGCTTCGAAAGGTATTATTCGAGGTACTTTGATGTTTTTGCGACCGCCCAATTTTTTGACTTGAGCTCGGGCTGCACGCAGTGCTACCAACGAGGATTTTCGCAGAGCCTTCGCACTCATATCTTTGAGTTGTTCAGGTTTCAGTGCCTTCCGCAGATGATTGGTGATTTTCGACACAACATCCTTCTTGAACGACCTCTTTTTCGTTGACCGTTTTGCACCAGAAGCAGAGGCCATTGATGATGACTTCATACCCATGCCCAAATTACGCTTCGCCTTCATAGTTGTGGTGACTAGCCAAGCTGCAGCTTTCTCGCCGATGTTCGCGTCTTTGGACTTGACACGTTCCCAAGCTCGATTTTCCAACACCCAGTCAGCCTTGTGTCTATCGTCCAGAGAGTTGCTTTGCGAGTATGCGATATCGTGTGATCTGCAAGCAGTGTCTAGGGGATTCACACCAGCGTCTCCGCGTGCCAACCTCTTCTTCAATTTGGTGCCAGGTCCGCAGTATTGGTATCCGGGCAGATGTAGCTCGAATGGCAGACGATTTATCACAGAGTTAACCACTCCACGACCTTCGTGCTCGAAGGTTAACATGACAATGACGCGATTGGCGTTGCACACTTACTTACATAGCCGCCGCTCGAGCACTCGAACTGTCAGTCGAACGCCAGATGTGGGCGTGGTCACATGTAACATTTTTTCTCCAAATATACAATGAAAGTGGTGCAACAAGAGCCGACCCTGGAAATAGCCAATTTGGATTTCGTAGGTGGCGGCAACTTGAATGTTGTGCGCAAACACGGTCCTCTGCTACCGAATTCATTTCGAGCGATATTTTGTGGTCCCAGCGGATGTGGCAAGACCAACGCTGTACTGAGTTTGTTATTCAGCCCGAACGGAGCCCGCTTCGAGAATGTCTACGTATATTCAAAATCACTGTACCAGCCGAAATATCAGCTGTTGCACGATGTATTGAAACAAGTCAAAGGAGTGGGCTATTATCCATACAGGGACAACGAGGAGATTATCGAGCCGTCAATGGCAAAGGAGCACTCAATTTTTATATTTGATGATGTTTCGTGCGACAAACAGGATAAAATCAGAGAGTACTATGCCATGGGACGTCATAAATCCGTGGACGTTGCATATTTATGTCAAACCTACTCGAAAATACCCAAACAGTTGATCAGAGACAATTGCAACATTATAGTGCTATTTCGGCAAGACGATGTGAACCTGAAGCACGCCTTTGACGAGCACGTCTCTCCGGACTACACCTTCGATGAATTTCGACGTATGTGCGCCACCTGTTGGAAGGAAAAATTCGGATGTTTGGTCATAGCCAAAGACTTTGATGTATCCAAAGGGCGCTATCGACTGGGTTTTGACAGATATATTCAAATGTAGTGTCTCGAATATGTCATTCTGTGTGTAGCAATGGCACCGACTACATCACGTGTCGACTCCGAAATTGCCAAAGTCGAACGAAAACGTCAAGTCAGTCAGTTGGCGAAAGTTGTTCGAAAAAAGTATTTGTCTTTGAAACTCGGCAAATCCGAGCAGGATGAAGCGCTGAATAAATTATTCAAACCCATCACGGTGCCGCTGAAGAGACTGAATGCAGCAATGCCCCCACCACCTAAGCGACGACAGCTGAAGGTGAAAAAAGAAGAGAAACAAGAACCGCCATCATCGAGGACCCCTTCCCCCACCACCACCACCATGAAGAAAGAAGAAGACGAAGACAGCTATCACACAGATGACTATGAGTCTGACGACGACGACGATGAGGAGGATGATGGAGAATTGCTGGAAGTTTACCCCGAAGTAGCATCTAAATTCGTGAATGAACATCGTGCGAAATCGGGCAAAATCGATGTGACTTACGGCCCCATTTACGACAGACCCAGAGCGCAATGGATACTCGGCAACAAGTTGATGGGCTTGGATAAAGATACGGGGGACATTCGCATTGATGGCGAAACATACCAGGGTACTCCGGGATTATATAGTTTGATTTTCTACAAGAATCCGAAATACCAGAGACAAGACTTGGTGGCATACAAGCAAATTTTGATGAGTACAGGTGCCCATTTAGATGCGAAAGGTAGGCTGAATCCTTCCCAAATAGCCAAATACGAGAATATAATTCGACCAATGTTCAAAGACCCAAGTCAATCGAAAATGGGCGGCGGCAGTATCCCAGATCAATTGACATATAATACGAAGCCTGTAGAATACGTATACTGGGACGACGTCAATGAGCTAGTTGACAGATATAGGCTACTCGTCGCAGCTAAGAATGCTGGCAGCACCTCTACCGACAACGAGATCGTGGCCATCATCAATGAGCTGAGAGAGGCTGGATACATTCGATAAATACAAGTGTCGATGTTTCGCACCCCACAGTTCCATCATGAGCATCAACAAGTTCGGTCAAAGTTCCTCAGCTCGCCGCGCTCAGCAGCAGCCTTATCATTTCCCCGGTGTCATACTCAACTACACGGCAAACGGGGACATTGACGCTGAACATGTGAAAATATGTAATGTCGAAACGCCAACTACTCCGAATGATGTTGTCAACAAAAACTACGTTGATGACGTCATAGTGAAGCTCAGAGCAGAATTGGATGCGCAGAAACACGCTCACGAGGCCTTGGACATTCGAGTTATGAAATTCATGACACTTTCGTTGAAAAAACACGATACTTTGAAAAAGCAGATTGAAGAAATGTCGAGAACGCCAACGATTCTGGACTTAAGTACAGAGTATAACAATGGAGCTGCGCATTAGCATTGCGCAGTCGTTTGGGAGAAATGGAGTCGTCCGCAGCCAAAAAGCAATTGGTCGATGAGCTCCATGCTCCGGCTAGAAAGAGATTTCCCCGCAGACGTACCATCATCAAAGGAATCGACGATCTGTGGCAGATGGACTTGGCTGACCTTCAAAAATACTCGAAAGTCAATAAGAACTACAATTATATTCTCGTGGTGATTGACACCTTCTCGAAATACCTATGGGTGCGGCCTTTGAAGACCAAAGGTGGTCGAGACGTCACCGAAGCGATGGGGGACATATTATCGAAAGCGAACAGAAGTCCTACGTTCCTACAATCTGATTTGGGTACTGAATTCTACAACGCCAGCTTCCAGGCCCTCATGAAAAAGTACAACATCAAACACTACAGCACGTACACGAAGATCAAAGCAGCTATTGCGGAAAGAATGATACGCACACTAAAAGAAAAACTCTTCAAATATTTCAGTTTGAACGGCACCTACAAGTGGCTGGACATTTTACCGGACATTGCTAAAAATTACAATCAGCGCAAACATCGGACGATCGGCATGAAACCCTGTGACGTCACCAAAGACAATGAAGACAAAGTGTACAAGTATGCGTATGATTATGTGGGACGAGCTGGCCGAAAAAAGTTCAAAATTGGAGACTTTGTGCGAATTAGCAAGGCCAAACATGTGTTCGAGATGGGGGAAAAAGCCCAATTGGACGACTGAAGTTTTTAAAGTCGTCAAAGTGAAAATCACCCAACCAATCACGTACTTGCTGGAGGACTTGGAGGGGCGACCAATCAGCGGCGCTTTCTACGAACAGGAATTGCAAAAGACGAAGAATCCCGACGTCTATCTCGTGGAAAAAATCATTAGACGAAAAGGCCGAAAAGTCCTGGTGAAATGGTTGGGTTTCGACAGTACTCACAATTCCTGGATAGATTCGACAAATCGCTTGTAATTCAATGGAAAATAGGCACATTGGAGCATAAAATTGGGGGCCTTTCGTCTCTCTCTCCCTCTCTCTCCGACCGACTGCGAAATATTTCAAACCGTTCAGCGGCACGATGAGTCAGTCTATCATCATGCTTGGTGGAGTGCAGTTCGAGTCTAACGATCCTACGTCCGATTACGAGTCGATGTCTTCGTCCCTAGTGTCTATCGAGGAGGATTCTTCGGAGTCATCGTCATCATCAAGAGAGTGGGCAGAACGTGTTGCCGATTTGGACCGTGTTTGTGACATGTACAAAGACGCCATCAAGAAGGAACGATTTTACGTGTGCAGCGCCACCTACGAGTTACGAAACACATCAATTTTGTCTGTGCAATGTGGAATAAGTGTTGCTCGAAGTTTCGTGCCTGCAGTGAGACTTGTGTGCACAATCCCGCACACCATCTCCTTCAGCCTGTCATTCAGCATGTTCGAGTGGGCCATTTTCGTGGGAGCCATTAATCGGCTTTACAATAACCGAGCTGATCCGAATGCGACCGACAACAAGACCGCTCAAATCAAACTCGATTGGGATGATGTCATGGACTTGGAATTACACACTTATGGAAATAGTGCAACAGTGCGAGTTTCCAAAGATGACACCTACTTCTACTTGACGGAGCTCGAAATCCAGGAAATCTTGCATTTGGATGCCACAGTGTTGGCGGGAAGATTTGAATATTTATTGAATATGAACTTTTGTCAATATTACCATGATATATTAGCTAGTGCCAGAGTTCTTGCTAGAAACAATGATTTGACATTTGACGAGGCTATAAATTTGTGTACAATATCGTCCAAAGATGATAAACATCTATGTTTTCGTGAATGCCTATATTATTTGCCTGACAAAGTACTGTTTGATTATGAATCGAAATAAATGTATTTATGGAACAGAAGTAGCATTTTTATTTCAGTATGCATAGAGATATGCAGCAGTACGAAGCAAGACTCGAAACGTTCCGAGGCTGGACTTCGTCATTTTCGCCGAGTGCGTTGGCCAGAGCTGGTTTCACGTACACCGGCTTGAATGACGTTGTCTTGTGTCGTGTGTGTGGTGTCGAAGGCTTCCAATGGCAGCCTGATGACGATCCAATGGCTGACCATCACGAATGGAGTCCAAATTGTGACTTTGTTCGAAATTACCGCCACAACAATCAGACATCAGTGGTGGTAGAACCGCCAGATGGCGCTGATATACCTCCAGAACCAAGGCCGGCGACGGATGACACTTCACCGACAGTTGGCGCTGACATCGCAGTGCGACAAGTGACAGATGACACTTCATCGACAGTTGGCGCTGACATCGCAGTGAGACAAGTGACAGATGACAATTCATCGACGGTTGGCGCTGAAATCACAGAGCGACGAGTGACAGATGACAGCAAGCCCATAGATGATGGCAGTGCAGACTCACCACAGAACACTATAATGACGTGTTGTGTTTGTCTTGTGAATGAGCGTTCTGTGTTGTTTCTACCTTGTAGACACTTGGTGTGTTGTTCACGATGTGCCGGTCTGTGCGACACATGCATAGTATGTAGAGCGCCAATTTGGAATTTATTTAAAATATATGTATCTTAGTTAATTTTTGTTTTATTTTCTCTTTTTGAGCGAAAAAAGTGCTCATTTTTAGGCTCAAAAACGATGCTCTTTTTGAGCGAAAAAAAGTGCTCATTTTTAGACTCAAAAACGATGCTCTTTTTGAGTGAAAAAACTCGCACCAAAATTGACATGGTGGCAGTGCGTTTTTTCGGTGGCTGAGTGGCTGAGTGAAAATTTCAGTCACTGAATTCAGTGACTGAAATTTCACTGAAATTCACTGAATTTTCAGCCCCCATAAGAAAAGCATGGGAAATTTCTGTTGAGTGAAATTTTTCAGTCGCTGAGTCTCACTGAGTTCAGTGACTGAACTTTGACTGAATTTCACTGAACTTTTTACTCAGTTCAACCACCATGTCAAATTTGGAGTCTCTTTTTGATCGAAAAAAGTGCTGTTTTTTGACTCAAAAATGAGTACTAAGTATTTTTTTTTAATGTGGAGGTGAAACGAAATAATATTCAAACATGGATTACATGCTGATTTATTCAAACATTAATATATACATTTGATTATATGATATATGATGTGTGGGAACAAACAAGAGCACAATTTCCGCATTTTCATTTGACATTTTATCGAGATTTTGTGCGTTGAATCAGTCATCGAGTTCCGAATCATCATCTCCTAAGCCAATGAAGCGTTTGTATGCGAGATGCGGATAGTTAAATAAATTGACTGTAATGGCCCCACGGCAGAGTGTCATGGGAGCCCTGGAGGAGACAGCGCTTGTCGTCGTGGGGGTTGAGAGCGATCTTTGTTTGCTCCACACTAAAAACGTTGTGCGCAAAGGAGCGAATACAACGTTGAGATGTGACTTTCTCACGCTGATTTTCCAAACATTCTACATAGTCGTCGAATGTGATTTTATTTTGGACAACACTGTATTTCACTCCTTTGGATTTTTTGACGCATGTTCCACCCTGTATCTTATAGGTGTACAGCTTTGAACAAAGTCCCACGAAATCTGTCATAATTCGGCCATTCGCTTCGTCTTTCATCAAGCCGGGGACTTTTTTGTTGGCAAGGGGAATCCCATACGGGTTGTCGATGGGGTAATCGCTTGTATCGAATTTTTCCAGGTTCGACTTTAATAAATTTCGATAAATGTCATCGGATTTGATCTCGTAAATCAGCGAATCAGTATCCGTATACATCAACTTGCACTGATATCTCGTGTATTTTTCCATCATGAAACCGTGGTGGAAATCATACACGCACACCTTGGAAATGTCAAGTATCGCCATTCCGATGTACACGGGCTTATTGAACAACAGATCCGTCTTTGCCATCTCGATAGCGACGAGGTCCTCATCGAAAATGGTGCGATTCTTGAAATTCGGGCTGGAAATTAAATTTTTCGCGCCATATCGCCCCTCCCATTTTGAGACCATTTTCACTACACGATGTTTTCGTATGTTCTGCATCGTTTTCCCGAATACTGCGTTATTGGCTAATTTGTAGTTATTTTTGCCGAAAGTGGTTTTTGCTTCTGCGCGCAATTTCGTATTTAATTCAATGTACGGTTTGAGCCAGGCTGATTGGTCGAATTGCAGAACTCTGTGAATTTTTCTAAGTACAAGTCCGTGCGTCAGTGCTTGTTTCAACACCCTGTAGTGTACAACATAGTTTTCCTTATTGTACAGGGTGGTCATTAATTTGGGTAATTTTGAGCCTGGCGGAGTACGGTGTTCGGCGCATAATGGAAAATCTTTGTGTTTGTCATGCAAGTGTTCGGGGTACTCCAAATCGACTTCGAGAATATAGCCAATCGGCGAAGTGTCTGACACCTCGAGCACATTCAAATCGGCAACATTCTCGAGCCATTTGAATCCCCCATACGGAAGATATTCCATCATGGCCCACCCATATAAATTATTTACATCGAGATATAGCAAATAAGTGGAGGGCTGAGTGACGTCATACCTGTCACCCATGTATTTATTATTTGCCGTGGAGCGCCTGTTGCAGCACTGACTGATGCCTCCGCGAATTCCTCGCTCGATGAACATGAGCATGTCGACCTCCTTCAAAATCTGCAACTTGCACTGGGTGTACTTCAACATGCACGACCACGTATAGCCGGGTAGGGTGTAATGCCACGCGGGGTCCAGGCCATATGTCACGTGACCGATATTTCGAAAATTCTCGAAAATATCGGCCAAGAGCAATATGTCTGTTTTCATGTACAAGTCGGAGTACTCGCCCAGTGTTTTTAAGTTGAACGTTTGCCACACGTTCTGCGCATGTTCGTATTCTGCCTTGCTAATGTGACAATCGTTCAACTTGTTGTAGAAATGATGGAGCGCCGGCAAACATTCAACTTCCAACTTTTCCATCGAATCGATGAAATCGTATGGGAATACGCCCTTTCGAGTGAGTAATTCGTACTGCGAGGCTGTCAGATGTGCAAATTCGCGTTTGGATATTTTCAAATCGTGCACTGTCAAACTCATGCCCATAAAACGGAACGAATCGATGAATCTGAACTTGATGTCTGTATTGTCGTCATACTGGGTGAAAGATATGTATTTCTCTTTGTTGACAGGCAACAAGCTGACTCGCCCCCTCTTTGCTATATCTCGAATAATAAAATGGCTGTCGTATCCGGATAAATTATGGAAAACGATCGGCACCACAAAAGACTTTTTGTATAACAGGTTGCATTGCGCATGCGTATATCCGCGAAAGGCACCCGTGTAGTGATTATGGTCACGGACAACTTTGTCGTCAGTTTTCCAAGGTTTTTCGCAGATGTGGCAACATGGCGCGTTCACCTCATCAGGTGATGCGGTCATGGGAACAATGTCCAAAGTTTTGGCTTGCACAATTTTGGCTATGGTCCCCATTCTTTCCACAAACCAATCCATCGAATCGAGACCTCGATGGCTATCGTAAAATGACAAAGTGTCGTCATATGCACACTTGAAATAAAATCCGGCACTGAACGGAATATGTTTTTGGTACTTTTCCGTTTGAGAATTGCATCCGGCGCCGGCGGCATCTTTGAACGGTTCCAAAATCGACTCGAAATCCGCATATATTACGAAGGGCACTCTTTCTTTATGTACAAAGTCGCGAAATTCTACATGATCGTAGTGGGGGAAAGAAATTTTACATGTGTTTTGTTTTTGACAATCAACAGTATGACTGTTCAATTTTTCCTCACTTGTGAAATAATTCAAACATCTGTCGCAAATGAATTTTTTGTGAACATGATTATTGAGTTGTGCACTAAGTAGGCGAGATAAATCCTTTATCCAAACATAATGGAATTTTATGTCTGAATCGTCAGTGTCATCGTCGATCAGTGGCGGTGCCTCGTAATCATTTAATTTCGGGTGATATTCATTTTGAATGAGGAGAAGATTGACATGTTTGTCTAATTTTTGTTTCGTGAGTCGACTTGGAACAGTCACGAAAAATGCCTCCTTGTCCGGCTTCGGCTGAATTAACTCCAAAGTGTACACATTGACGGAAATGTTATTTAATTGTTCAAATTTGGTGATTTGTTTAAATTTCATGGGAAAGTCGATTCCGTCCAAATTCAATGCCTTTGAGTAATGCGGATATGACGATGTTCTATCAGTATTTTTACCAGATTGAACAGGATACAGGGCGGAGACGATTGCCCAAGCGAAACATGCATCATCATCATTTTTGATGTTGATGCAAGCTCGTTTTTTGGCAATAGATTTCGGCAACTCGATGAAAGACGAACCGTTGCCGATGCCGGATTTGTTGATATTTATTTCCAAACTAACGATTTTCTCGAGACTCCATCCGCTCTCTTTGTCCGCGAATTCAGAAAGTTTGTTTTGAATTTGATCGATGACATTTTCCAAGAACCACTCTTTCAAAGTTGTACCCCTATCGATCACAGCGTTTTTAGTGTTGAAATACTTGAAGTCGATTTTTTGTTCTTGATTCAAAGAGTTTTTCACGAATTTCCCACAAAATGTCGAATTGACTTTAATGAGTGAATGTTTTTTCAATAAATTTTGAATTGTTTTTGAATAGAGAGAATGCGTCCCCGAAAAATTGTCCAATTTCTTTATGTTTTAAATTTATAATTATACCTGTGCGCAGACGCGAAGAAAATGCCGATTTCAAGTCCTCCCACTTTACTCGAGATGTCAATTTTGATTTGAGCCCCTCCCCCACGACGACTGGCTGTTGGCCTGAATTTTTGATTGAATTTCGGATAATTTTTAAGTGACCACATAAAGTTTGCAATTTTCTCAGAGAGCCTATGCCTTCCACCGCTGCGATCGCTCTATTAATAAGGCGGGCGGTGCGCTGGCATTGGGCCAACCAATGTTTGCACTCTTCATCGGAACAGCCCTTTTTGAGGATTTTTACCGCCTTAAGCAACTTTGCCGCCATCTCCACACTTTGTACAACAATGGCGTCAGATGACATGATTCAACACAAAATTTCAAGAAAATGTCAAATGAAAATACAAGAAACTTACTCTCTCTGTTTCCAACGGCTGCGACGTCTTCAGGCCTTGGCGATCTCAAACAGCTGCTGCGGATGAGCTCGATTGGCAATTTTCTTTTCACCCCTGTATATTAGCACGTGCTGGGCCTCGGTCAATTTGTCGAGGTTCGCTTTCAATGCTCCAGTCACTCGATTCGGAAGGAATACTACGCAGTCCTCTAACTCCACAAGGAATGAACCCCAAACTTTGTAGTTTTGGTTTGAGCGTCGAGGATCAATTTGGGTTCGTCCTTCGGCAGCTCTTGTAGTTTGTGCAGGTCCTTCCTGCAAGCCAAGGAGACCTTGTTAATTTCGTCGAGATGAGACATCTGTGAAAAACATGCACGTTTCAAAATAATGAAGATTTTTTTTTTTTTTGATACACGCTGTATAACTCTCTCAAAACATTATTGTGATTCACCCTGTATGAGAAATATGACAAAAAATCACTGTTTGAGAAAAAATATGACGATTTATGAGACACTCTGTACGAGAAATGTGACAAAAATATTCATTGTATACTGTATGAGAAAAAATATGACGATTTATGAGACACTCTGTATGAGAGAAATGTGACAAAAATATTCAACGTACACTGTATGAGAAAAATATGACGATTTATGAGACACTCTGTATGAGAGAAATGTAACAAAAATATTCAATGTACACTGTATGAGAAAAATATGACGATTTATGAGACACTCTGTACGAGAAATGTGGCAAAAATATTCATTGTACATTGTATGAGAAAAATATGACGCTTTATGAGACACTCTGTATGAGAAATGTGACAAAAATATTCAATCTACACTGTATGAGAAAAATATGACGATTTATGAGACATTCTGTACGAGAAATGTGACAAAAATATTCAATGTATACTGTATGAGAAAAATATGACGATTTATGAGACACTCTGTATGAGATAAATGAACTTTATAACAACTGAATCGAATGGCATAGACACTTGAAACACTCGCGAAAACATATGTGAAATCTACTAACCTTTTGCAAATCACGAATGAATGACACTCACAATAAAACTGTATGAAGAGCGAGAGGCAGATGAGCAGCACAAAACACTTGTTGTTGCTTCGGAGGCAGGCTATCAAATGTCGCCGGCGCGCGCTGTGAACGTATGTATAAACTCTCTGTGTCATGTGACCCACGCCGATGGACACGTGACCCACGCCGATGGTCACGTGACCCACGCCGATGGTCACGTGACCCCACGCCGATGGTCACGTGACCCACGCTGTCTGCCCACGCTGAATATGCTGGGGGGAAAACCCAAACTACGCAGTAATAAAATGCTGAGTGGACATTTCTCGGAATTTCAACTTGGGTAAACAACCACCGGATGTGGTTGTTTACTTAAGCTGTGGAGCGATAAACAAGTCCAAGACCAAATCATGTCACCAGATGTTCATTCATGGTGACGTCACACATGATTCTCGGAATTCCAACTCAAGTCTGGACATGTTGCTGCCTGTTCTAAGTCGAGAGAGATGCTTCGACGGCGGCCAGCGGCGGCCATTGCTATCGTAGGCGTGGGGCTCTCGACGGCCATTTTTTCGACACAACGAATCACATGAGGTCGTTTTGATCTCCCCGCCCGCCCGCCCCCCGCCCTCCGCTCTTTACATCTATCATGTACCGCAGGGGGGCGTTGCTTCGACGGCCATTTTTTCGACACAACGAATCACATGAGGTCGTTTTTTTCTTCTCCCACACACCCAATTGCTCTCTACGCCTATCATGTACCTGCAATTTTTCTCTCTCTCAACCCCCACACGCTACACCCTACACCGCCATGTTTATTGCGACTGCCGCCAATCGGCTTTTTTTTCCCATTATCAAAGCTACGAGTTTTAAATCGACATTAGTATGGAACCGTCATGGCTCACTGGTAGCGCACTCGGCTGCCATGCCAATAGGCGTGGGTTCAAGCCCCACTCGGGGACAAAAATTTTTTTATTTTTTTTTTCTTCCGCAACCCTCCCCCCACCTTCTTCGGCGTTGGGGGGTTGCTGAAGAACTTCGCCGAAGAACCAAAATGGCGGAGATCTCGATGGCCAGATGCCATCGAGAGCGAAAATTCAAATTAATGAGGCGAAACCGGCTTTGTCATACTACTAAACTGATTATTTCATTTACTGTGACAAAATATTAGGTAGTTGAGATACATGAATGAATTATCGATGTATAGATATTCTCATTGGTTTAGTCAATAATGAATCCGGATATTTCTTTCAGCAACACGGATCTGTTTATTGGCAGAAAGGCGCTAAAGAAACTTTGAAAAACCTGAAGCCCAGCGACTTTCTTCATTCTCAACTAGCACATTGTTTCTCCTTACCGAATAGTCCTATTTGGATGGATGCTAGCACGACAAAACAATGCAAACAGCTTGAAGATGCGATCGGTGGTCCAACGGTAAGTGTATGAAAATGATTGAATGAACGTATTAGTATATTGTACAATGAGCATGAAATGGCATACATTTCCCACGAGTAGGTATATAAAATTACGCTCGTATTATAATAGTTCATATACCTACGAGTGGGAAATGGGTCATTTCATGCAAATTTCTACGACCATCCGAATCATGAACAAATCTGTAATATTTTTAATAATTTTATCATAAACTTTCCTGCCGTCATGATTCCCTTAATATGTACAACCTGAAAAAGGAATTGAAGATACAAATATTGAAAATTAATAATAAAAACTGAACATTAATCGATTTCAAAAAAAAAAATAAAAAATAAAGGGATTTATGTGCGGGATTTGAACCCTCATCTCCACTATCCAAAACCTGAACGTTCCTTCACTTTTCACTCACATGATAATATGATGAAATTAACTGCTATGGAAACTTCGTGCCAATTATTCGAAAACATAGAATTCGATTGTCATCAATCTTTTATTGAAATTAGCGGGTCAATGTCAAATCATCCTCACTTATTACTACTCATATTCGATTATTTATTTTTTTAACGAATTTTGTACACAAATTATTAGAACGTTAATGAACTTGATTCGATCTTATATTATTTATGATTATAAAAATGACAGTCTAGTAGTTCATGAAAGTCGTGGGAAATGAAATCATTATTATTTTTTTAATAGAAATTACAAATGTATCATTTTGTTTATCATTGTATTTCATTTTCCCAGAATTGAACCGTAATTCATATATTTTACTATTTTCATTGGCTTCTATGAGCCCCCCCAAGAGAAATTCCTGAGTGCGCCAGTGCTCCCGAACCCCGTCCTGAAATATTTATTTTTTGCGACAGCGACACTGCGTAAACTGAGTGAACCAGAGTCTCTGCATTCCATCGAATTCTGCTTTGTTTCTGGGTTCAAAAATGTACCTGAATTTCATCGACACTTACAAAACGGCTCAAGGAGTATGTTTGCATATGTTTTTCAAACCGAGCACAGATCTTAGAGTCTTTTCACAATATCTATCAGATGTAGTTCAATGTCCAGCATGGCTTTAGCCGGGGAAGTAGTTGTTTTCTGTTAGATATAACAAGAATGTTTCCCTTTTCGCGATGATTCCATTATACCCTTGCACGCTTCTGTTCAACATTCAGACATTTGGAGATCCGTTTTGCATAAATTGTTTTTATGTCCAAATCGACGGGAACTATAGATGGATGCGTTTTTTTTTTACAGAAACTGGCAGAAATCACAGGATCCAGGGCATACGAAAGATTTACAGGATCTCAGATAGCAAAGATTTATCAAACAAAGCCAGATGCTTATAAAATCACAGAGGTTAGTTGCACATATTCTGAAAACATGGAAAACAATTTTGTGTATCTTAACATTTGTGAACCAAGTCCTTGGTATATTAGATTTTTTCAATTATCTCCCATCACATACCATTACATTTCCAAAAAAGCTTAAAAAAATACTGACAGTTAAACTAACCTAGCTTGAGACGGAATTACGTGCTGCGCACTTGTCGGACAACGGATTATAGTCCGTAATATATCGCTATGAGCGTATGCCTGAATTAAAATAATTAAAATGTTTAATGAAATTGGTTCTACTGTACTTGCCGTGGTTTTTTGCTTATATTATTTCCTCTCGTAATATGTAACTGAAAGAGGTTTTGAGGAAACAGATTTCTCCAATTATTGGAATTATTTTCAAGATAAGAATTTTTTACCCCCTAAACATCTCAAGAGCATTTATTCTTTGTTAGTTTATTCTAAATTGCAATACCTACATGTTTTCTATTTGGGATGCAGCAACAGATTCATTGCTCAGACCACTAAAGACCCTACAGAATAAAATTATCAAATGTCTATTCAAACTCTCTGCTTATTTGTACAACCAAATCTAAATATTTGTTTATTATAAAAAATGAAATTGTGTACCTTCATTCATTCAATTGAAAATAATATAGTGATTAACATAATTATTTAATCAGATATTCCCACAATATAACAATGAATATGACTGAGACAAATGTTGGTCAAAATCAATACTATGTAACGGAATAAAATTTTCCACAAAACGCTAGGAAATTTTGACATTCCTGACAAATTTTTGTCAAGAAAAAGCCAAGACTTCCTTACTGTAAGGAAATTATATTTCCTTACAGTTGTCTGCTAGGAAATTACATTTCCGTACTGTGAGGAGATGATATTTCCTTACAGTTGTTAGTATATATATATATATATATATATATCTGTCGAATTTTAAACGATTTGCGAAAAAATAGTATGTTTACCTCGTAGGAAAAGCCACATTCCTGGACTGCTAAGTCTCGGCTTGCGCCTCGGCTTAGCAATCTTCACAGTCGCCCGGTAAACAACATACTATTCACAATGAATTACCCAATGAATTGAAAAATCCCATCATTCAATCATTTTCAGTTTTGAAACTCTTGTTAATTTCCATCAATTGTTTAATTTCTTCTTTAATTTGTGGTTCATAGGTATTGTTTTTTAATCAGTGTATTATTTTTGTATATCCCTCTAAAAAAAAATGTTTCATGGGATCAATAAAGGATTATTATCGACTTGATTGAAGAAATTCCAACAAAACCTGATAAATAGTTATTCCAAGTCATGTTAATTATTGTTGAATTATTGCTAATTTATATGATGACATAACCATAATTAACAATTACATTTCTGGTTGGATGGAAGAGGACAATCTGTGGCAGTCAGAAACTGAATCCTGCCATGTGATATATAGGATCTATTATTTATCCGCAATCGAATTGTTTTGTTTATGTTTTTTTCCTATACCTTTTTTGTATCCGCCTACATAGATATGTAGGCGTATATGCTCTGCTACACGTGGTAGTTGCAATATAAAAAAGTTCCTCGAAACCTGATTTTCTCGTATGTACGGTAATCCATTGTGTATTGATTCCCATGAGTTCTTTTTATTCTTATCTGCAACGACATCTGAGGTTTTTTATGTTAGTCTAGTTTAGAGCTGACAGAAAGTGCTTCGAGCACTAAGCTCTGAGCACTCTTGAAAAGTACTCCAGAATCTCGAGCACTAAGTACTTTTATTTACGAAATGCTCGCGATTACTAAGCACGTTCAAAAAGTAATTCCAGTCAGGGAGCACTAAGCACTTTTCAGACTGTTAGATACTTAAGTTACCAAAACTTAATCAAACACGTAATATTTTTACAAATAATATTACATCGCCACATGTTTCGCTACACTGTCGCTTTTTCAAGCAAGTTATTATATTAACGGTTTGAAAAACTACAGTGTAGAGATACATGACTCGATGTGATATCATTTGTTGAAATCTTATCGTGTTAAATCAAGTTTCAGTTACTCACGTTTCTAACAGTCTAAAAAGTGCTATGGAATTCCATCAAGGAACAACCGATCCAATTAAAAACCACTCAAATATCTAAAATGGCATTTAGCATACCAAGATAAATGATCAATTAATCACATATTCCACAATCTGTATTTAATGATTTTTTTTTAATATTACCATAGCAATTCTTTTTTTAAGTACATTGCTAGGGTGACTGTTTGATTTCAGTGATTGAAAACCATGAGAGAGTAGATAGTTCTTGAACTATCAATTGGAACTGTTATGATAAAAAATATATCAACTTAATAACATACAATTTTGTGGTTAAAATATGAAAGCACGACACAACACGAGACGAGATGACACGAGACGACACGACACCGACACGATACCGACACGACACCGACGCGACACCGACGCGACACCGACGCGACAACAAGGCGACACCGACGCGACACCGACGTGACACCGACACGACACCGACACGATACCGACACGATACCGACACGACACCGACAAGACACCAACACTACACTACACTACACTACACCACACCACACTACACTACTACACTACTACACTACACTACACTACACTACACTACACTACACAGCACTACATTACACTACACTACACTACACAACACTATACTACCCTAACCTACCCTACCCTACCCTACCCTACCCTACCCTACCCTACCCTACCCTACCCTACCCTACACTACACTACACTACACTACCCTACCCTACCCTACCCTTTCTTACCCTACCCTTCCCTACCCTACCCTACCCTACCTACCCTACCCTACACTACACTACACTACACTACACTACACTACTCTACCCTACCCTACCCTACCCTACCCTACCCTACCCACTACACTACACTACACTACACTACCCTACCCTACCCTACCCTACCCTACCCTACCCTACACACTACACTACACTACAGTACACTACACTACACTGCACTACACTACACTACACATGTCTCGATGTAATATCATTTGTTGAAATCTTATCGTGTTAATCAAGTTTCAGTTACTCACGTTTCTAACAGTCTAAGAAGTGCTATAGATTTCCATCAAGTAACAACCGAATCAATTAAAAACCACTCAAATATCTAAAATTGCATTCAGCATACCACGATAAATGATCAATTAATCACATATTCCACAATCTGTATTTAATAATTTTTTTTTTAATTTTATTATTTCAGTGATTTAAAACCATGAGAGAGTAGATAGTTCTTGACCTGTCAATTGGAACTGTTGTGATAAAAAAATATTTCAACTTAATAACATACAATTTTGTGGTTATAATATGAATTCGTAAAAAAAGTACGGTATATATGTTAAAGGACGTGTATAACTCTGCTAACATAATATACTATTTTGAAATAGAATTGCTGAAATCAACAATTTGATTCCAATAAAATAGAAATATTTATTGAATGTTTGGTTTTGTGTTTTTCAGACCTAGGACAGTTTGAAAATAAACCAAAACGTGTAAATCAAAATCAAATCGAAATGGGGCATATGGTTACTCAGAAAAGAAGTTTGAAATAACAGAATTGGTAATTGACATACCGCACATCCCCTGTATCAAAATAGCAAATGTCATACGACATTTTTTTAAGACTTTTTTTACTTAAATAACAATTTGACTCGATAATAAAAAAAAATAGTTTCGAAGGTTTTGATATCGGAGACAGATTTGGTCTCCGATACGTCAACGTAGTTTGAAAAGAAGAAGTAATATTCTATTATTTTGAACTTATTTTTTTAGATAGGAAAAGTAGTACTTTTTTTAAAGACATTAATCTTCTAAACGCAGTACTTATCGTAGAAAATTGATTTTTTGGTGGGGGTGCCGCCGGGTGCCATCTGCCGCGACTTCATGTTTCGACAAGATTAACTTATATGGGAAAGGCTTAGTGCCTAGTAAATAGTAATCCTAGAGCACTAAGCACTAAGCACTGAATTAGGAAAGTGCTCGGGAGCATAGTGCTTAGGAGCATAGTGCTTAGGAGCACAAAAGTGCTTCGAGCACTTTCACGAGCACTAAGCACTGTGCTTTGGGACAGCTCTGGTCTAGTTGTAATTGTTTAGTCACCAGATAAAATGTTGGTAGTAGTAAAGTGCATTTATTATTGTTTTTTTAGTAAAAATATTTTATTATAAAATTCCCACTTCAGTTTTTGAGAATCCCAGAACATGATGTTGTATTTTCCTGGCTCATAAAAACTATTCTATCCTAGTTATTTATATTTCATTTCATAAACTCAGTAATTATATATAACTCGTGCAAACTTCTCAAATTTTATATCTTTTTTTTTTAGAGAATTTCCTTGATCAGTAGCTTCCTGTGTTCCCTTTTTTTGGGAGAAATAGCTCCAATCGATATGTCCGATGGATCTGGAATGAATCTGATGGATATTCATAAGAAAAAATGGAACGAAACATTACTCAATACCTGTGCACCAAACCTCGCTGAAAAGCTTGGAGAACCAGTTCCATCATATACGAACGTGGGACCTATATCGAATTATTACGTGGAAAGGTACAACTTCAACCCAAATTGTAGGATTATTGCACATACTGGTGACAATCCTGCATCTCTGATAGGTTGGTTTCATATAGAGTAATGTTTTATAACAATAAGAACAAATTCTGCAGTCCGTACTATGATTAAAAAAATATATATATTTATATTGCCCGTCATTAGAAGTAATGATAATCAATATAATAATATTTCAAGTGAATAAATCGAATTAATCCAATCTTACATTATCCTAGATGAACTAACATCGAGAAAAAAAATAGTCTAAGGACGAAGAAATCAGCGGACTCCATACAATTTCACCTCCATGTCCTTTTTCTGTCATGACTCCATCTTCACTTTTCTTTTTTTCTTTTGTTGCTGTTGATCGTGTTCATATTCGTAATTCATGAAATCTCTCCCACGGTTTTCTGATATTTTCCTAATTATAAGTTTTTCAACCAATAACAATGAGATATCACGATTTTTAGCTTTCGTTGACTAGAGTTGACCAACAATTGGAACTGAATAAAAGTTAAAAACTAGTTTCATTTTCAGGGGTAATATAATAAGTGGTACGATCATTACCGATATTTTTTTGGAATATTAATGAATTGCAATCCCAAAGCTGAATTGCATTGCTTGCATTGGGATTGCCAATGAATTGATATTCCAAAATATTATAGGTTTTTAATCATACCACGAATTATATTTAGGACGACAATATATCGATTTGAAATAAAGAAAAATCGTGTCACCTGGTAATTGATGCTTTACTTCTAGCCGTATTCAACGGAATACTCTTTTCCACGGCCTCATCTATGATACCAATGGACATTTGTCCCCAACGATCGGTCATATTGATAAATAAAGATAACTAGTCAAAACACATAAATTTGACGTTTATAATTTAAATCATTATTTTCACTTGACAGATAGTAAAACATAAACTAAGCAGGTTTATCGCCGTGAAAATACAGCGACAAGCTATATTTTCACTGTAGTTCCGATTCTATTGGCTGAATTTCAAAATTTGAAATCCACTGATTGGTTGTTAAGCAAGGAAATATATTGTCCGAAATATATTTCAACACTATCAGTTAGTGTCCCGGTCACAAAACGTGATCGAAGCTTTTGCTAAATATTTTCGCAACATACTTTTCAGTTTTCCAACTAGTCGATCCCCCAGCACCGTCCTGATCGTCGATTATGATAGTTATTAAATGTCCCAGTAGCGATTTATTCCAGATCTCGCGTTTTGTGGAACTTTCTGCATGGGTGTGATTCATTTTGGAACGTCCTGTATATATGTTTGTTTCATTTTGGAACACACTGTTTGGTTAGATATCTGAAAAAGAATTAAATTTTCTGACAAATCGATAATAATTTTTTTTCCAAATGGTGCAAATTTTTTAAACTCATTCTATAACGTGTGGTCCACATTTTGATAGGCAACCCAGTTTAGGTGTATTCGTCTGTTTATGCAAGTATGTTTTTTGGGTCTTTGACCCAGAAAAAAAGTCGAAAAAACTTTGGAATTGGATAATAAATAACAGTTTCAGAGAGGTTGCCAGAAGCTATAACTTATCAATTATTTTTAAAAAGCAGCAAAGTGGCAACAATGCCCTTTAATGAATTCAATAACTAATTTTCCTACGAGCGTGCGGAAAAGTAACTTTTCCGCTCCGCGTCGTTCGTGCAACTGCCGTCGCGTGCGGAAAAGTACTACTTTCCGCACTTGTTATGTAAATAACTATAACAGAACTGACATTTTTTTTTGATTTATTGTATATTGAAAGGATAAACACATACGCTTTGTTGCCAAAATGTCTATTTTATCATATTTTGCCTTACAAACTCCGCTCTAAAAGAACTTATTTGAAAATGTTCCGGAATGGTTTGGAAGTTGAAATTTTAGAATTTTTTTTTTTTGTAGAACTAAAAGTGTGCAAAATCTTATGACCGGGAGCAGTTGGCCCAGATAAGCATACCCTCCTTTCTGAAAAATTTGCAAAAGCTATTTTACATAGGAAATGTGCTTTCTGGTCCAATAAATTACATCATCGCCTACGGTGTTACGAGGATCCTGAGAAAATTCGCATTAATTTATATTGTTGTTATTTTATCACATATTAATTTACAGGTATGAAGCTGAACGAGGGGTGGGTGGCAGTTAGCCTAGGAACTAGTGACACAGTGTTTCTGTGGTTAACAGAACCGAAAGTAGTAGTAGATGGACATGTTCTGTGTAATCCAGTGGACAAGGATGCGTATATGGCTTTACTTTGGTGCGTATTCAAATATACAGTCTGCCCCTCTTTCATCCGATTGATTTTTCTGAAATTTTTGTATATTGTAGAGTTTGACCTCCTGATCAAAATTACACGTGGGTCTAACTCAACCCTACGACTATTTTTCGAAATACAGGGTGTTTAAGTTGGAAAGTAGAAATTTTGTATTTAAAAGTTATATTGCTCTTGAATGTATATTTCAATGCGACTGATATTGCTTGCCCATGAAGAATTGCTTTCGAACTGGTTTTTATTTAAGATATTATTAAATATAGGGTGAGTCGAGGATTGTTTAAAGCGAAATTCCTAATTAACACTATAAAATGAAGATTTGAGCAAACCTAGTATCAAACTAAAATGTTGGTCTTTAGTTAGTGACAAAATTGAAAAATTTATTTATTTTTTTGTGACTTTTTGTATAAATTTTCATTATTTATATATCAAATATTAGGGTAAAGGTGGGGAATGCCGGCCGTCTAAGCTATTTTGTGAATACCATCTTTATTGGTTATACAAAGATGCTGAAAATTGGTCAAGTGTAAGCTAGTAATCTGAGAAATGAAATGTATATTACCAAAATAAGAAAAAAACAAAACAAAAAAATCTACGAGACAGTTTTCAAACTCATTCAGTGGTCGTCATTACCTTCCACGATGAGGTAATAGCGGCCTGGCCGCCATTGCCCAGTACCAGAATGTACATTACTTTTTAAAGGCAAAAATCACAAATAAACTCCTCACGTTCATTGTCTGCACAAGCCTCATGTGCCTATTGGCCACACATTACGCATCGCAACCACAGCTCCCTGTGTTTTCCAATATCGCCGCATATGATACAAATATCTTCATCAACTTCCTTTTCGCGTGAGACATCATCATATTCATTATCCTCTTCTGAAATGTTGTCCACTGTTACCGTCAATGCCTCTTTGCAGTTTCTTTTAGGGTTTTTTCTGATTGTAGTAGTTGTGGTTTGTGTTTGATTGGGTTCAGCTCCATCTGCAAGCCTACGTTCTGTACCTTTAGTTTTTGCATCTTTTTTCATCTTATTCTATAGTTTTTTTCTTCTCTCTCATCTAATATTGTTCTCATTGGAGTGGTTGTAAATATCTCTGAATGCTGTTTCCTATTGCGTTGCTGCTTCTTTGCTGTCTGTATTCCTGATGGTCCAAGTAATGGTATCAAATCATTGTCGTCATGATGCTCATATTCTGAAGACCACATGGCTTTTGTTGTTTTTCTAATATACTTGGTCGGCACCTGTAATGAAAATATTTGTCTTAACACAGCGAATATGCTAATGTCTGCATTACAAAAACATTCTTAGGCGCGGAGTAAGGGAATGCCGGCCGCCATTACTAGCACAACGCTGTCTGCTATTACCAGAATTTAACCTAAAATATGTTTTCTACCGGCATTATTAACAATCAGTAATTATGCCAAAATTTATTATACTGGAGTAAAATACATAGGATGTACATCATGCGACTATATTTATCGTAATTATACGCTTGAAAACAATGTTGATGATTCCTTCACACTATATCAACGCACTTCAAAATTCGTTTGAGCATATGTCATATAGCTCAAGCAGTTTACAGTCATACCATTTTAGGCACACATTTTAAATTGTTTTAGCGGATGGCGCAGCATGTTACAACAGCTAAAATATTGTTCACCAACGAAATACCTGATGGCCGCGATTACCTTCAGGGTCGGCATTCCCCATCTTTACCATATATAACTACTTGACTACGAGCCACTCAAAATACTTATTTTCTGAAATTGATATTCAGTATGAGATAATCGCTAGGTGATGATAAAAATTGCGAAAAACTTGTTTCTTTATCATCCACCCTCTATCAAAAATATCTTTGGTTACATTTTTCAATTTTTTTGTAATCACTTTTAGTCTGAGTACAATATTATAATGTCAAACATTTGCAATAGGTATGCATAGCTATGTGATAAAAACTAAGTGAATAATTCGCAAACAAATCCATATTGTGATTCTTGACAAAATTTAGAAATCGATTTTCTCGTAAGCTGTAGCTTATAGAAGGCTTTTGGCAGGTTTATCAAGCTTCTTTCTTGAATAAATATTGTTTTAATATTCTCAATGGTTGAGTTATGAGTGTTTTTTTAGTGATTATATGGTATATGAGACCTCTACTGCCTCTAATGAAAGATGATTAGGGAAAATTTATATACTGATTTATTAGGTAGATATAATGTATATTTTAAGACAGGACTCCACCAAACTGGGCAAGTAGGCGGCACGTGCCGCCGGCACAACCCGCCGGCTGTTACCGAAGAAAAATTAATAATAAACATCCTTCCGAGGCCGCTAGTATCGAATAATGAAAATGGATTATGGTAATAATCCAGCCTTTCGCACTATTCCTATACTATAGGAGTTTTGTCGGCAAACATCGAACAGACAATGATCCAGCAGCCCCCTACGACTGCCGAATCACCTCTGCCCAACGCCTGGCAAAGTGTTTCTAGTTTGCAGATTGTTTACAAGCCGCCACAAGCCGTGGCTTTTTGTGCCGGCGGCAAAGACGCAAATTCCGCCGGTCTAGCCCAGTTATGTGGAGTCCTGCCTGTGGAGTCCCGCCTCCACTTCAGCAACTGTATTTCCTAAGAGCTATATCACTTCAAATAAATGCTACTTTCCAACTTTAAATCTCGGAAACTAGTGATAGGATTGAGTTGTGTTTATATAGACATTTGAGAAAATTAACCTGTGGCCATTTTGCCATAAGGTCGCCGCCTGGTCCTTTGGTAGTTCGTAAAGTAAATAATATCTGTCTTCCATAATGGTTTGTTCAAATATCAATTATTTCTGGAAACAATCACGCCATTCATTAATCCAAAATACTCATTCTTCACTTCAAACTGCTATTTTGTTCGGATGTGCAGCTTCAAAAATGGTTCCCTGACAAGAGAAAGAATAAGGAACAGTTGTGCCGATGGCTCGTGGGATATCTTCAACCAGTTATTGGAGAGTACGCCAAGGGGTAACTTTGGAAATTTAGGCTTGTATTACGACATTCAAGAGATCATTCCGTTCCTTCAGGGAGACTATAGATACAACAAAGCTGGAAATGTGCGCAAATTCACAAGCTTTGAAGTTGAGGTTAGGGCTTGCATTGAAGGTCAATGCCTACGAAATAGGGCATACGCCGAGGACTTTGGATTTAAAGTTGGTAAGTGTGATGAAAAAATTAGGAAGGATGGAACTGAGTCGTTTTTTGTCTGCAGATAAGCATACCAAAATATTAGCTACAGGCGGAGCTTCACAAAACAAAGCGATTCTTCAAGTTATGGCAGATGTTTTTAATGCTCCAGTATACGTACAGGTAAATTTTGGAATTTGGTACATATTATTTTCGTTAATGTTCTGGTTGGTTTCCGGATTTTGTTTGCCGTGGGCTTCTCTGGTTAAAATCTCCAAACGTTTCAACTGAAAACTGCGGCAGTCATCTTCAGCGGCGTGGTAGAAACCTACTCGGACGGAATCATCTGGCTTTTTTATTGTAGAAACTAAAAGTTGCAATAGATCGTTCTAGTTTAGCACAGATTTTTGAAACTCAAACGATAAGGTTGAAAAAAGTTACTTTTGGCAAAAAGCGAAAGTCACGTGACCTCGTCTAGTAGGCTATTTTATCTTTTTTAAAGCAGGACGCCCAAGTCAAATTTCAAAATCATGTATCATTAAAAGTTTTTCCTAAATGATGACCACTCTTTGAAACTATTTCTCAGGCTAAAGCCACGCTGAACATTGAACTACATCTGATAGATATTGTGAAAAGAAAAGAAAAAATCTGAAAGTTAAAATTCGCATTTTCATTCAGATAGTTGATTTCTTAAACACCTCTAGTTTTCATTAAACATTCATTGACTAAATTAGATAGGGAGAATGTTTTTCGAAACTATCACTCACAGACATCGTTCATTTCATTGAAGCAAGATTCGCTTCTCTCGCATTTAATCCCCAATACATTTTTGTCGACGAAAATCTACTTCGCTTTGCCAAGCTCATCAGGGAGATTGAAAGAATTGGAAAGCAGGCGCTTAAGAAGCAATTATACACATCAAGGGTGTAATTCAATGCTCGTCGTGGTATTAGCCAGGAAATAAGTTGTTTTCTGATGGATTTTTTGCCCAAATATATTCCTATATTGTATAGGAAAATTGCAGAGAGCATCCTGGTATGACCGATGTGGTGTCTCAGCTTTTGCCTTCACATGGATTGATAATTGGACCATTTGTTCCAGACATTAGTTATTGTCTGTGGAGGCCTACCCTATACTGATGAGGTCAAGAACCCAGAAATCGTTCTATAGGTGGTCCCAATGTCTTAATTAACATTTTCCATGAAACTAGCAATTGCGAAGATAGCCTTGTAAGAACACTGCACGGAAATTCATTGGATGTAATTCAACGTTCGTAGTGGTATTAGCCAGGATAGTAGTTATTTTCTGATGGATTTTTGACCCAAATATATTCCTATATTGTATAGGAAAAAATTGAAATGAGCATCCTGGTATAGCAGGACCTCTAGTTTCTAACTTGATTAGCTCATTGTTGAATAATAGATTCCTTTCTGTTATAATGCGTACGTTCTTTGCGAACAAGTGGGTATTGTTAAGTTGGGATTGAGGTAGCGCTCGTAGTTTGGTTAACACCGATCTACGGATGGTGTTTCAGCTTTTGCCGAAAAGAACGAACGTATCATAACAGAAAGGAATCTTTTATTTAACAATGAGCTTATCAAGTTAGAAACTAAATATCCTGCCATACCAGGATGCTCACTGCAATTTTTCTATACAGTATAGGTTAAAAATCCATCAGCAAACAACTACTACTTTCCTGGCTAATACCACGACGAACGTTGAATTGAATCCAATGAATTTCCGTGCAGATAAATTGAATTGAAATTGATTACTTAAAGTAATGTCTTTGATGATTCTATGATAATGCAGATATGGTTTGTTAGAGAAAAGGGCATTTCGACATCGTCAAAGCAATAATAATAATTAAAACTACTCGTCTTTTATTTTGTCACTTTCGGACTTTATTTTTGATACTCATACAATAATAACACATTCTGTCTCTCTCTACCTCCCTATGCCTTTCTCATAGAGTTTAGTCAACCCAGTCTTCAAAATGATCATTTCGGCCAATTATACATTTAATTTTAAAAAAATGGTTTCATTTGTTACAGGAAGCAGCAAATTCTGCAATGTTCGGATCAGCCTACCAAGCCAAACACGGCTTACTCTACAAAAATTCCGATACTTATTCGGAAATTACTGCATCAGTTCCAGAGCCTGTATTGGCTTGTAAACCCTATAGGGATGCCGCCGAAATATACGATCCGATGGTGGAAAGATATAAGAACATTGTCAGAGAACTGACGAAAAAATGACAACCAACTTCCTTCAGAGTGTACTGATGATTTTATTTACCAGAATTGCAATAATTATGCTGTGATAATATAAAGCAAACCATTCGATTTAACAGTGTAGAAAGTATCCTTATAGAAATGTTAAAACATTAAATAATTTTTAATTCAACAGAATTATTCATTATCTACTAAAATATGATCTATTTTCTATGAGTATTTTAATAATATTACTCTACTTAGATACTGACACAACATGCCAATTATTTTATTGAGAAAGAATCGACTAGGGCTTATTCATAATCCAGTACTAAACACGAAAAAAAATTGTATACCAAAATTCCAGGGGTGGAACATATTTAATATTTTTTTTTCGTATAAAAATAAATAAATAGATTTTGCTGTAATCCTGGAAAATATATGATTTATCGGAAGAACAACTCGACACGGTGAAAGACAATTCAATTCTCCACAGATATGATTCCTAGTAAATCAAACATTAAGTAAGGCTATTCAGTATATTGATTTTTTCGAAAAATAGACAAGGTTTTTATAAAATCAGAGTAAGTAATCTATTCAGGATAACAAATAAGGCTTGATATTTCGTCGATAATTATTTTTCTGGGGGCGCTATCTATTGAGCAATAGCCCAACTAACTAGTAGGTGAGTAAGGCAGCGGGCCAACTAAGCTCTGCGGATTGAAGACTGGTGCGGATTTCTACACTAGAGGAGCTATTAAGAATGCGGTGCCTCGGCTTCTCGTCGTCAGGGCTCGGCTAAATCACCTAGGATAAAACGTACACAGGATAATAAACAACCGTTTTCCTGACCTAACTAAATAAAAAACAAATTAACATTCTGTTCTGGAGTATACGTAACAGTACCTAGTTTCAAGTCTAGTTCTTAAAATCTACTATTTTTCTCCATAATTGAACCACCAGTTAGAAGAAGGAAATAAACGCCAAAACATGGCGAAATTATTTATATCAGAAATTGAACTCTTGAAAGCAAGGCTCATCTATCAGCGCTAAGTAGGAAATAAACACCATGTAAATAACGGAGACATTGAAGCGTGAAATATGCGACAGTGTTAAGAAGGAAATAAATCCGGGAATTATTTCTTTCTTCAAACTTACGGTTGGATTGCTTTGTCACGTGGTTTTTTGGCGGGTTAACGGCGCATGCTGTATCCTAATGATGATGCAATAATTCATTGCAGTTGCTGTTGACATTCACATTGGTCTGGTTCTTGTTTTATTTATGAGTATTTTTTATTAGTATTTGTATCAGAAAAATGTCTAGTAGTGATAGTAGCAGTAGTGAGGACAGTAACTCAAGTATTGTAAGCGATGTTGCGACGTCACGGAAGAGAAAACGGGGTGTAAGAAATAAACATTTATATAAACACGAGGTACAAAAATTACATCGTTTGCACGGTGAAACCTATACGAGTTCAACTACGGGGCGTATTGTTCCGGCAAAATCAAATACAGATAGTGAGTGTACGTGTAAAAAACGGTGCACACAAAAGTTTAGTCCAGAAGAAAAACAAATGATTTTCCAAAGCTTATACAGTGGACGTCCAAAAAATGAACAGGATACATTTCTCATGGGCCTCATAAACCGGTCCAAAGTTGTTCGAAGACGATCCAAAAAAGAAAATCCCAAAAGGCGTGACAATACTTTTAGTTATTTTGTCCAAATAAATTCTACAAGAGTTGAAGTATGCAGGCAAGCGTTTTCGATCTTATATGCTATAAAAAACAAAGCAATTTTTCGACTGACATCTCTCATTGCCGAAGGAAAATTACCAGTAGACCACCGTGGTATTCATTTAAATCGTGGCAACGTTTTACCTAACGATGTAGTTCTTGCGATTGACCAGCACATTCGATCATTTCCCTTAAAAGAATCACACTACAGCACCAGAATCATTCAATATTTGGATGCCAACCTTAATGTGAAAATAATACATGAACTCTTTTGCAAAAAACATCCGGAACACGCCAATAAAGTTAAATACGATTTTTTTAGAAAACAGTACAATGATAACCATGGCTACAGATTTGGAAGACCACAGGTTGACGTTTGCTCAACTTGTGAAGAACTTGAAGCTAAAATAAAAAGTTCAACGTTGAATGAAAACGCCAAGCGTGTAGCAGTTGCAGAAAAAATGGTGCATCTGAGACGAGCTAAAAAGTTTTACCTGAAGCAGCAAGAAGTGTTAAAATTATGTCAAGAAAAACAAAATGTCGGAGCTATTGTTTTCGACTACATGCAAAACCTTCCACTGCCAAAAATACCAGTGCAGGAGATGTTCTATCTCAGGAAACTATGGCTTTACGTGTTTTGTGTCCACGATTTGAAAAAAAACTGTGCAGACTTTTACACGTACCATGAAGGAGTAGCGAAGAGAGGACCTGATGATGTCTGCAGTCTACTTTGGAAAACAATCCAACATATGGATCCCGCGATCAAAGAACTTCACGTGTTCAGTGACGCTTGCGGAGGGCAGAACAGGAACAATACCCTAATACGTTTCATGCTCATGTTGGTTTCAACTGGACGGTTTGATAAAATTTATCAGTACTTTCCTGTGCGTGGACATTCCTTTTTACAGTGCGATCGAAATTTTGGAACAGCAAAAAGACTTATCAGGAGAAAAGATAGGATTTACGTACCAGAGGAGTACAATCTAATGATCTCCACTGCTAAAACAAGAGGATTTTCAGTAACAACAATCACCTCAGATGATATATTTGCCTTTAAAAAGACATGGCCAAAGTATTACAAAAAAACTTGTAAGTCGGTGGACAAAAGTTGTACATTTATGATTTCTAAATATAAATATTTAGAGTATTCTTCCTCCCATCGAGGCTACGTAACTGCTTCAGAACAGATAAATGGCTTGCTGAAACATATGTTTCTACTTCAAAAAAATGGGGTGACTCCTTTATTGCCTACTACCAGGGCATACACTGAAAAAATACCAATTAACCAGAAAAAGATGGAAGACGTTCGGAAAATCATTCAGTATATTCCAGAAGATAAAAAAGAATTTTATGAAAATATCCTTACATGGCCAACTACTACTACCTCAGATGACACTATTGCGGAAGAAGGATAGTTTATTTAGATTTGTCCATTTTTTATAGGTTATCTTAAATACAAACACGTTTTTCACACATTTTTGTGTCTTTTTTTGTATACATCCAATAATTTTTTTTATAAGTTGTAAGAAAGAAATAAATCCAAGAGTTTCTTATCATTATTTCTAGATAACGAAAATCAATGAATGGTTTCTTCCAGTATTAATTAACCCAAACAAACTGTACTTTAGAGTAGATTTCATTATTCCACGAGTAAAAAATATAATTGAAGGAATAAACAGTTTTTATCGATTTCCCAAAAATCTATTTTTTGGATTCATTTCCTTCTTCTAACTGGTGGTTCAATTATGGTGTGATACAATATTCAACTTGGAGCATCCATGCTTTTTCAGCATTGTCTAGCTTTTAGATGCTTTCAGTCAATGCCTGAACTGGCCTGAACAGTGTTGCCAATGCCAAATTGCCAAATTATACACCAGTTATAAACAAATTATACGGTTTTATACACCCTGCTGTTCTCGATTTGGTCTTGAAAATTTCAGTGTTTTTTGACAACGGTTCTGTTGCTGATGTCATAACAAGGCGAATGTACTCGGTTATTTTAAATAACCGATTCCAAAATGACTAAGATAGAAGAACGTCCGACTCCTATGAGAATGTTTCGTATTCTTGGGCACTACACCCCACTGTCATCTTGAGTCGAAATCGATCATCAGTCATCTAACAATCAACATCATAATGAATTAATGTACATCTTCTCGAAATTATACCAATTTATACTACCATTTTGAGGGTTCGAAAATTATACACGCTGAAGCCAAAATATACGAAAATCGTATAAGTATACACTAATCGGCAACACTGGGCCTGAACATTATTCAATGCATGAACCGTTGCCTACTTGAACGTCCTAAACCGTGCCATGGAATATGGAATGATACTTTATGATATGTTCAATAGGTGGCAGCGCATCTAACTAAAAGTTGTTGGTTGTATAAAAACAGAGTTCACAAATGAATGTTTTTTTTTCTGAAAATGATTGGAATATTAAAATATCCTTTTGAATATGATGAAAATTACCTCCTAATGCAAATTTTGATCCATCAAGTGAAATTATTAATTGAACCTGCAGACCCCGGGCCGTTCCTTATCATAATTGGATTCTTCAGTTCTTTACATACCCACACCCGTGTGCATTTTCATCTAAATTCATATTTTCAGATAATTGGATAATGTAAAAAAATGAACGTATCACAATAATTATTTTAAAAACATTCTACTTGTCTCTGGTTAATTTGAGTAACGTATATTTCAACAAATTTTTATGTAGCTCAGTAGCCGTGATCGTCTAGTGGTTAGGACCCCACGTTGTGGCCGTGGTAACCCAGGTTCGAATCCTGGTCACGGCAAAGTGAACTAATTTTCACGAGAGATACTTTTTTTGTTTTATTTTTCTCATCGATCATCACTGTGGTTTTTTAGAAGTCAAAATCTATGATATATACAGGATGGGTCAATTCAAGAGTCTGTATCGGCATGGTTCTCAAAAAAACTAGCATCAAATTTTTCATAAAGGACCTCCAAATACACGTGAAAATGGCTTTCAGCCAATTTTGATAATTTTTTGGGATATTGTAGTACAAGTCACTAGAAGTTACACATGCAAGTTTAAATTAGTTTCTATGTCCAGTTTCGGAGATACGAATTTTTGAAAATCATAAAAATTGCTGTTTTACCAAAACATAGCAAGGTTCACTCAACCAAAAGTATTACTTTTTAGATGATTAGTAACAAAATAATAGCATTTCTGGTTTGAAGAAAGTCGAATGTCACGTCAGTTAGTCGGTCGTTACGATAGAAGAAGCCACCTACGTAATATATATGTTCCAAGAATATCTACAAATAGTAATTATAATGCCTTCCCGCATTGGATTGGATAATATCTTCTATAGAATATCAATTTTAATTTATAGTTCAAAAACCAGATATAGGAAATGAATGAAACTTACCCGACTGTAGGGTAATTAACTTGGAAGTATAACTGAAAAATATGATCCAAATTGGGAGATCCATTTGAAAATAATTAACAAACATATAGGTATATTTTACGTACAAAACCGATTTCAACTAATATTTGTAAACAGCCCCCATACAAATGTGATCGTAACTTTTTGAAGCTGATCATATTGAGCAATTACTATAAGTCTTCCTCAAATAGTTTTGGCTCCAAAGCGGATTTATTGACTCAAAAAGGTTATTTTGTGTGGCTATTGTTAAAAACATGAAGTATAAAAAACAAACATTTGAAAAAAAAAATTACTGTGTTGTAAAAAAGTCTAAACTTTCAGAGAAAATCTTCTTGTCGTAAGAAAAGAATCCCAGTAGGTAATTTCCTTATGAAAAATGCTTGGTCTCACCATAGGTACACACATAAAAAAAATATCTTGAAACAAAGCAGCCTGCTGTATATATAATCAATAAAATAGGTTCTCAAAAGAAAAGAATAATTTTTCGAATCGAGAAACTAACGTTTTGGGTGAAGGTGTTGGCTTTATTCGGTGAATTTTAATTTTTTAATGGTAAATTATTCTTTTCTTTTGAGAACATATTGGTTTGATTATATATAAAGCAGGCAGGCTGCTTTGTTTTAAGATATTTTTTTATGTGTGTAACGTTGATAAAGATTGTCGCTATTTTTGACCCACCCTGTATAATAGGTGGCTTCTTCTATCGTAACGACCGACTAACTGACATGACATTCTCCAAACCAGCAATGCTACTATTTTGTTAATAATCATCTAAAAAGTAAGTAATACTTGGGTGAACCTTGCTATGTTTTGGTAAAACAGCAATTTTTATGATTTTCAAAAATTCGTATCTCCGAAGCTGGACATAGAAACTGATTTAAACTTGCATGTGTTACTTCTAGTGACTTGTACTACAACATCCCAAAAAATTATCAAAATTGGCTGAACCCGTAACTATGAATTAAAAAGGCACAAGTCTTGCCCGAACATGGAACAAAATTAATTTTCTCTTCATCGCCGTGTACGACGTAAGGAATACTATGCTATATAGGCAGGTGGTATATTCTCAGATATGATGATATAACTCTCTGGATGTCCTCAGCTGACTCGCTTCTATCAGAAAATCATTTTTATTGAAATATGGGACGAAATATCGCAAAATCTTGCTGCAAATAGTAAATGAAACTGATTTATCTCCAAAAGATGTGATGCCAGATTGAAAATTAATAAAATAATGGGTCATACTTATATCAAAAATGTATACCTTGTAGACAATTCAGTTTTAATTACTATTTTTTGCAGCAAGATTTCGTGAAATTCCGTCACATATTTCAATGAATGTGATTTTACGAAGGGAGGGAGAATGGAGAGAATATCCAGAGAGTGATATCATCATATCTAAGAATATACCATCCGTCTAGCATAGTATTTCTCACGTCGTACAGGGCGATGAGGAGAATATGGGAAAAAAAGTTGAAAATCAAATTGGTCATAGGTGGCTATGATTTGGATTTCAGTCAATTCTGAATAATATTTCCTCTTGATTTGATTCTACCGTGAAAAATAAAGTGATGGGATCATATTTTTTGAATACGAAGCATGTTTTTTAATCTCCATCGTATAGAATCGTAAAAAATTCAATTCTGATTTTTGCAATCCAGGTTTGGGATGATACAGAGCTTTTTATCGAAAATGATTTTTTTTGAAAAATCAATAATAAAAATTCCATATGCTGCGAACTTTATGCCGGACATTGTATATCTTATAGCTGCAACACCCAGCGTGACCCGGTATCTTGAATGATTTCACTTGAGTGTCTCTCCAGTAGTAGACACGCCCTATAACCTTTCAGAGACTCTGTTCTGGTTCTTTCCAGAAGCTTTTTTCCTTATAAATATTCAGAAAGTTCCACCACCACGACTTCTCCCTGGTGGCCGAACTTCCAAGAACTTCACTTGAGTGATATTTGTACACGTTCTCTCCTTCAGTTGCTCCTGTAGAAGCCAATACACGGCGTGTTGGAGTGTCGCGCCTCGCGTGTAAACTGACACTCCAAGCGCCGTGAGAATGGTGCGGCGTGCCAAGTTTCCTCTTCACCGACAATCGACGGTATAGTCTTTCCAATATCAATTGCAGAACATTACAATCGTTTCAAAGCCTTACCGACAATTTCGTTTGATATTCCGACACCTCATTTGAATGATGATTTATAACTCTCCAGCCAAAGACTTTGGCGCAAGTAAGTTAAGTCCACCTGAGCCGCGGCGCTTGCTTTGAATCTATACGAGTTGTTGCAATTGATATTGGATGAACTATAGCTGACACTCCGGCGTGGCACTCCGCAGTTCACATGAAAGGCGTGTCACTCCCCACGCCACGTAATGGCCCCTTAATGGCCTCTTAAAGAAGCCATTACACGGCGTGTGGAGTGTCAAGCCTGGCGTGTTAACTGACACTCCACGCGCCGTTAGAATGGTGCGGCGTGCCAAGTTTCGGGCGGACTGTCATGTCCCGTCGATTTTTGGTAAATTTACACAGTTCAGAGGAAACACGGAGTGTCAAGCCTGGCGTGTTAAAAGTTTCGGGCGGACCGTCATGTCCCGTCGATTTTTGGTAAATTTACACAGTCAGAGGAAACACGCCGCGTGTGGAGTGTCAAGCCTGGCGTGTTAACTGACACTCCACGCGCCGTTAGAATGGTGCGGCGTGCCAAGTTTCGGGCGGACTGTCATGTCCCGTCGATTTTCAGTAAATTTACACAGTTCAGAGGAAACACGCCGCGTGTGGAGTGTCAAGCCTGGCGTGTTAACTGACACTCCACGCGCCGTTAGAATGGTGCGGCGTGCCAAGTTTTGGGCGGACTATCATGTCCCGTCGATTTTTGGTAAATTTACACAGTTCAGAGGAAACACGGAGTGTTAAGCCTGGCGTGTTAAAAGTTTCGGGCGGACCGTCATGTCCCGTCGATTTTTGGTAAATTTACACAGTTAGAGGAAACACGCCGCGTGTGGAGTGTCAAGCCTGGCGTGTTAACTGACACTCCACGCGCCGTTAGAATGGTGCGGCGTGCCAAGTTTCGGGCGGACTGTCATGTCCCGTCGATTTTCGGTAAATTTACACAGTTCAGAGGAAACACGCCGCGTGTGGAGTGTCAAGCCGGGCGTGTTAACTGACACTCCACGCGCCGCTAGAATGGTGCGGCGTGCCAAGTTTCGGGCGGACTGTAATGTCCCGTCGATTTTTGGTAAATTTACACAGTTCAGAGGAAACACGCCGCGTGCGGAGTGTCAAACCTGGCGTGTTAACTGACACTCCACGCGCCGTTAGAATGGTGCGGCGTGCCAAGTTTCGGGCGGGCTGTCATGTCTCGTCGATTTTTGGTAAATTTACACAGTTAAGAGGAAACACGCCGCGTGCGGGGTGTCAAGCCTGGCGTGTTAACTGACACTTCACGCGCCGTTAGAATGGTGCGGCGTGCCAAGTTTCGGGCGGACTGTCATGTCCCGTCGATTTTTGGTAAATTTACACAGTTCAGAGGAAACACGCCGCGTGTGGAGTGTCAAGCCTGGCGTGTTAACTGACACTCCACGCGCCGTTAGAATGGTGCGGCGTGCCAAGTTTCGGGCGGACTGTCATGTCCCGTCGATTTTCGGTAAATTCACACAGTTCAGAGGAAACACGCCGCGTGTGGAGTGTCAAGCCTGGCGTGTTAACTGACACTCCACTCGCCGTTAGAATGGTGCGGCGTGCCAAGTTTCGGGCGGACTATCATGTCCCGTCGATTTTTGGTAAATTTAGACAGTTCAGAGGAAACACGGAGTGTCAAGCCTGGCGTGTTAAAAGTTTCGGGCGGACCGTCATGTCCCGTCGATTTTTGGTAAATTTACACAGTCAGAGGAAACACGCCGCGTGTGGAGTGTCAAGCCTGGCGTGTTAACTGACACTCCACGCGCCGTTAGAATGGTGCGGCGTGCCAAGTTTCGGGCGGACTGTCATGTCCCGTCGATTTTCGGTAAATTTACACAGTTCAGAGGAAACACGCCGCGTGTGGAGTGTCAAGCCTGGCGTGTTAACTGACACTCCACGCGCCGTTAGAATGGTGCGGCGTGCCAAGTTTCGGGCGGACTGTAATGTCCCGTCGATTTTTGGTAAATTTACACAGTTCAGAGGAAACACGCCGCGTGCGGAGTGTCAAGCCTGGCGTCCTAACTGACACTCCACGCGCCGTTAGAATGGTGCGGCGTGCCAAGTTTCGGGCGGACTGTCATGTCTCGTCGATTTTTGGTAAATTTACACAGTTCAGAGGAAACACGCCGCGTGCGGAGTGTCAAGCCTGGCGTGTTAACTGACACTTCACGCGCCGTTAGAATGGTGCGGCGTGCCAAGTTTCGGGCGGACTGTCATGTCCCGTCGATTTTTGGTAAATTTACACAGTTCAGAGGAAACACGCCGCGTGCGGAGTGTCAAGCCTGGCGTGTTAACTGACACTCCACGCGCCGTTAGAATGGTGCGGCGTGCCAAGTTTCGGGCGGACTGTCATGTCCCGTCGATTTTTGGTAAATTTACACAGTCAGAGGAAACACGCCGCGTGTGGAGTGTCAAGCCTGGCGTGTTAACTGACACTCCACGCGCCGTTAGAATGGTGCGGCGTGCCAAGTTTCGGGCGGACTGTCATGTCCCGTCGATTTTTGGTAAATTTACACAGTTCAGAGGAAACACGCCGCGTGTGGAGTGTCAAGCCTGGCGTGTTAACTGACACTCCACTCGCCGTTAGAATGGTGCGGCGTGCCAAGTTTCGGGCGGACTATCATGTCCCGTCGATTTTTGGTAAATTTACACAGTTCAGAGGAAACACGCCGCGTGTGGAGTGTCAAGCCTGGCGTGTTAACTGACACTCCACGCGCCGTTAGAATGGTGCGGCGTGCCAAGTTTCGGGCGGACTGTCATGTCCCGTCGATTTTTGGTAAATTTACACAGTTCAGAAGAAAACAAGCCGCGTGTGGAGTGTCAAGCCTGGCGTGTTAACTGACACTCCACGCGCCGTTAGAATGGTGCGGCGTGCCAAGTTTCGGGCGGACTGTAATGTCCCGTCGATTTTTGGTAAATTTACACAGTTCAGAGGAAACACGCCGCGTGTGGAGTGTCAAGCCTGGCGTGTTAACTGACACTCCACGCGCCGTTAGAATGGTGCGGCGTGCCCAGTTTCGGGTGGACTGTCATGTCCCGTCGATTTTCGGTAAATTTACACAGTTCAGAGGAAACACGCCGCGTGTGGAGTGTCAAGCCTGGCGTGTTAACTGACACTCCACGCGCCGTTAGAATGGTGCGGCGTGCCAAGTTTCGGGCGGACTGTAATGTCCCGTCGATTTTTGGTAAATTTACACAGTTCAGAGGAAACACGCCGCGTGCGGAGTGTCAAGCCTGGCGTCTTAACTGACATTCCACGCGCCGTTAGAATGGTGCGGCGTGCCAAGTTTCGGGCGGACTGTCATGTCTCGTCGATTTTTGGTAAAGTTACACAGTTCAGAGGAAACACGCCGCGGGCGGAGTGTCAAGCCTGGCGTGTTAACTGACACTTCACGCGCCGTTAGAATGGTGCGGCGTGCCAAGTTTCGGGCGGACTGTCATGTCCCGTCGATTTTTGGTAAATTTACACAGTTCAGAGGAAACACGCCGCGTGCGGAGTGTCAAGCCTGGCGTGTTAACTGACACTCCACGCGCCGTTAGAATGGTGCGGCGTGCCAAGTTTCGGGCGGACTGTCATGTCCCGTCGATTTTTGGTAAATTTACACAGTCAGAGGAAACACGCCGCGTGTGGAGTGTCAAGCCTAGCGTGTTAACTGACACTCCACGCGCCGTTAGAATGGTGCGGCGTGCCAAGTTTCGGGCGGACTGTCATGTCCCGTCGATTTTTGGTAAATTTACACAGTTCAGAGGAAACACGCCGCGTGTGGAGTGTCAAGCCTGGCGTGTTAACTGACACTCCACTCGCCGTTAGAATGGTGCGGCGTGCCAAGTTTCGGGCGGACTATCATGTCCCGTCGATTTTTGGTAAATTTACACAGTTCAGAGGAAACACGCCGCGTGTGGAGTGTCAAGCCTGGCGTGTTAACTGACACTCCACGCGCCGTTAGAATGGTGCGGCGTGCCAAGTTTCGGGCGGACTGTCATGTCCCGCGATTTTTGGTAAATTTACACAGTTCAGAGGAAACAAGCCGCGTGTGGAGTGTCAAGCCTGGCGTGTTAACTGACACTCCACGCGCCGTTAGAATGGTGCGGCGTGCCAAGTTTCGGGCGGACTGTAATGTCCCGTCGATTTTTGGTAAATTTACACAGTTCAGAGGAAACACGCCGCGTGTGGAGTGTCAAGCCTGGCGTGTTAACTGACACTCCACGCGCCGTTAGAATGGTGCGGCGTGCCCAGTTTCGGGCGGACTGTCATGTCCCGTCGATTTTTGGTAAATTTACAGAGTTCAGAGGAAACACGCCGCGTGTGGAGTGTCAAGCCTGGCGTGTTAACTGACACTCCACGCGCCGTTAGGATGGTGCGGCGTGCCAAGTTTCGGGCGGACTGTCATGTCCCGTCGATTTTTGGTAAATTTACACAGTTCAGAGGAAACAAGCCGCGTGTGGAGTGTCAAGCCTGGCGTGTTAACTGACACTCCACGCGCCGTTAGAATGGTGCGGCGTGCCAAGTTTCGGGCGGACTGTCATGTCCCGTCGATTTTTGGTAAATTTACACAGTTCAGAGGAAACACGCCGCGTGTGGAGTGTCAAGCCTGGCGTGTTAACTGACACTCCACGCGCCGTTAGAATGGTGCGGCGTGCCAAGTTTCGGGCGGACTGTTATGTCCCGTCGATTTTTGGTAAATTTACACAGTTCAGAGGAAACACGCCGCGTGTGGAGTGTCAAGCCTGGCGTGTTAACTGACACTCCACGCGCCGTTAGAATGGTGCGGCGTGCCAAGTTTCGGGCGGACTGTCATGTCCCGTCGATTTTTGGTAAATTTACACAGTTCAGAGGAAACACGCCGCGTGCGGAGTGGCGAGACTGTGGTGCATAGATCACGGCGCTGCGCGAACCACACCCGACTTGTCAATCAACAGTCCGTAAAATCGCTAGCGTCCAGGCACACGATCGGCGTGGCACTTCGCCAGACGGGCAGTGATAAAGAGTTGTCGTGAATGTACCAACTCTCAAAGTGTGTCAGGGCAATTAAGGGCCTAATAATAATAGAGCACTGTCAGCTGATGTCACAACATGGCGGTCATGGGGGGACGAACAAAGCATTTGACATTTGTTCGTTTTTTGTGGGTGTTAGTGGATAATTGCGATTTTTATAAACCTCACAGACATTAAGTGATTTACTGGGTAGGTAAAAAACTTACAGTCGAACTCCACCAAATAAGTGATTTACGTAGCCTTATGGAAAATGGGTTCAATGGGTTTGTTTTTGTTCAGTTCGGTTTATTTATCTCCCTATGACATTGTTCCGCAAATGTCATATTACGTCACTGACAGTTCTCTATTCTATGATGCAAACAAGATTTCCTTCAGAATATCTCCCTGTATTCTCATGGATATATTCACCTGAAATGATATTACTTGCAATGGAGATAGAATTTTTTCAATTGCGGTAATATATTGTAAATAATAATTACGCATTAGTCTTGCACCTATTTCATTGTTATCGTGAGACAGATCGATACATTTACTTCGCAAACAAGCTTTATGCAAATATTCGAAAAAAAATTAGTGTTTGAAACATAAATAAATTAGATGGTTGTTTCACCGATATTTTGGTGCGTATATTATTAGTAGTTTCCTTGCTTCATTTATACAATAGTAGTATCATGACAATATGAATTAAAAAAAAAACTTTCAAGGATTAATGAAGGCGTGCACTAAGCGTATTGCCTTAGGGACTGTTAAACTCGTCCATGGTTTTGAAGTTGGCACTATTGAATCATTTTTCATTGCCAAATAATTCAGTAATTACATATTAGATTGCTAAGACAGGATGTATTACGTGATGAAATGTAATGCATTATTTGAATATGGATTACCTTTCAATTTGGGGAAAAAAAAGTGTTACTGATTTGTGGAAGTGACGGAATGATAGTTATGAGGAGGTCAAAATAAGAGAGCATTTAAAAATTCAATTTTTGAAATTAGCTACTACTATAGAGAGAAACAAGATGTCCTGCACTACCAGGACGACGCTTATTGCCATAATCCTATACAATAGGAATAATTGGGTCGAAAATCCATCAGAAAACAACTACTTTCCTGGCTAATACCACGACGAACGTTGAATTACATCTAATGAATTTCTGTGCAGAGCCCTACAAGGATGTCTCCGCAATTGCTAGTTGCATGGAAATGTTCATTGAAACATTTGGACCACCTATAGATCCATGTCTGGGTTCTTGCCCTCATCAGTATAGGGTAGGTCTCTTAATTTGTATTTGTGGTTAAATTAATCACGCAAGTTCTGGGTATTGCTTTGGTTGAGGGGCTGGAGTTCAGATGGCGCCCGTGTTTTAGTGAACGCTAGGCTGCGGGCGGTGTCTCAGCTTCTGCCTTTACATGGAGAGTTTGCTGAATCATTTGTTGCAGACATTAGTTATTGTCTGCAGAGACCTACCCTATACTGATGAGGGCAAGAACCCAGAAATCGATCTATAGGTGGTCCAAATGTTTCAATGAACATTTCCATGCAACTAGCAAATGCGGAGACATCCTTGTAGGACTCTGCACGGAAATTCATTAGATGTAATTCAACGTTCGTCGTAGTATTAGCCAGGAAAGTAGTGCGGAAAAGTTAGTTTTAGCTCGTAGGAAAATAATATTTCCTTGACATAGTTCAAAGAAAGAAAAAGGTATTCGTTGCTTCACTAGGATTGTTTATTTATTTTGAATACAAATCTAAGAAAATGAAAAGTAACTTCGATGGACTAGTTATTCGAAAGTCAAGTCAACATTAATTATAATAATATTGACCTCGATGAATATGTTATTTTAATATTCGCTTCAAATTTTCCATTTTGCGGGATAGTGTGAAGAGAAAGGAATTTCGACTTTGTCGAAATTTTTCGTTTCATTTGTTTGAAACTCAACTCTCCGGCATACTCTTCGAACTTTGTTCCAATAATGAATCAATAAAAATATGTCAAATTAATTTCATATTTGCAAAAAAATATGAATTGTTTATTTTTTTTGACAATTGTAGAAACAATACTGTATGAAAGTCGTGAGTAAAGTGTTTTTTTTTACTCGTAGGAATGCCGCACTCCACCTACGGCATCATGCGTCAACATTTCCTACTCGTAAAAAAAAGCATCACTTTACTAACTTGATACATAAATTAGTATTTTTTTCATATTCACTTTTTACCTGTCAGATTTTCGAACGGTGTGCTCCTTGCAATTAAAATGATGAAAGTGAAACTGAAAATTCAACCATATACTAGGAATTGCAATAGTAAATAATTTATTACCCGTAAAATCAGCAAAAATGTACGAAACCTTTGTTACGGATGGTCGTGGAAAAAATAATGCATGGAACTCACACGCTCACACGCTAATTCATTATGACGTTCGCCTACGGAGAATGTTATAATTTTCTTGATCGTATCTTGATAGCCATTATAAAATGGTCGCTGAATAATATGATGGTATTGCCGGCTTTCCTACTAACTTTCAATGTATATCTGTTTCGCACTATTGGATTGAGCTTTTTGTATTATCTTGACTTGCTGGAAAATGTACATCGTCATTCAGATGTAATTGTGTTTTTCGTTCACGGAACTATTTTATGGCTGTCTTATGACGAATTGATTCAATTCCATATTCAGATTTAATTTGTTCCAGTTTCAAGTATTTTTCACGAAATGAAATGAACGTATTGAAGCAATTTGATGTGAAGTAGTTCTTTTCAGATAAATTAACAGTGAGTAATCATAAAAAACCTTATATCATCGATTAGATATCATTCGCGTAATAGCACAAAATTGAAAATGAATGAAAAAACCTAAGAATTTCTGGACTTCTAGGCCAATTCAAGAGAAATACCCCTTGAACTGAATAGCTATACTAAGACAATATATTCAGAATAGTAATTTACGTATAGTCTTTCCAATATCAATTGCAAATCATAAAAACTCGCTCGGAACTCATAGCGGCAAATTTGTTTGACCTGCCATAGGCGGGGATACCTCATTTTATGACTTTATTATTTTAAAAAATACGTGTCAAAATGTATCATATTATATAAAAAGCAATCGAATCATTCATTATCAATTGGACGTCATTATGCATACGCCGTTGTTTAGCCAGATACACTTAATTGTAGTCCTAATTGAAACTTAGATTTATAAATAATACAATTTCTAATTTCAACACACAACATACTCCACTACCTACCCCACTGATAACCAGACTGAATCTGCATTGGAATTTTCTCAACAACACTTGGACTGAGGTTCCTCTGGCGGTTCTTTTGTCGGTTCCGTTTGACTGCGTACGAGGGAGGTGAAATATGTTTTGTTTCTCAATTTGGCATGAGTGCCGTGCGTTAGCTATGCATATATATTAAATATTTATTACCCCTTATATAACAGTCTTTTGCAATTGATATTGGATATACTATAACAAGTCTGGAAAACACTGTTTTTTTGGACGAGTGGACAAGATTCTAGGACGAGCGTAGCGAGTCCTGGAAGGCTGCGAGTCCAAAAAAACTGTTTTCGGACGTGTTGCGTACACAATTTTTTCGTATTATTTATCGATAAAACATTTAACTCAACATATAAAACTATAAATATACAATACAATTAAAATAAATTCACAGACCCTACAGCCTGCTCGGATTCAAAATTATCTTTACTTAAAAGTATCTGTAACTTATACGAAAGCATAGTAGACGGCAGGTTCTCCAGATCTGTAAGGTCTTCCCGACAATAAAACAGTATATACGGCGTTTCAGGGGGTTTCAAGCGACTCAGGTTCTCCGGTGTGGCTTTAGAAACATGCGCGTCATTGAATTTGATCCATTCCGTTTTATCTCTGGCAAGCGTGTAATAGTGGCCGGAATCCACACTTGAACCGCAATGGAACACAGCCGCATACAGCTCATAGTGACAGTATCTAGTGTGAAGTGTTCATCTGAAATAACGGACTGCAGGAGTTTGGTGTGCTGGTGTGAAGCTGGGTCATAACGAAAGTGTTTTAGAGTGAGTATCAGTCTAGCTGGTGCTTCCACTATACTGGTGGTCCTCTCGCTGTCTGTTAATCTGCTGCACAGATCACAGTGATATTGGTTATCGCCTGTTAACTTTTCGTGTTGTAAGTAATATTCCATCAAGGATTGTACTGTTTGTTTCTCAGACAGGTTCGGGAAAGAAAGCTGGAGCTCCCTGAAACTATCCACTCGCTCACTCTTGGTCCCGCACTCTCCGCAACGTGAAATGGTCAATGTCTTTCCTCCAAAAGACTGCTGCACCAAGGTTGGTATTACTGCTGCAGCTTCATCTTCGGGGTTGACTTCATTACTATTGAAGTTGGTCTCATTTTCATGCAGCATATCCAGTAGGTACCCCAGAAACTCTGAACTATCGTATTGTTGTCCCTGAAGAATGGAGGTCTTGAAATATTCAATATTTCATGTGGTGACAAAGACGACCTTGTGGAGAACTGCAGTAATGCGAAATGGTCTTTTAGCAACCGTGTAGAATAACAAATTTATTTTCTTTGTAGAAGAAAATTTCGAACATTTTAATTCTTGTTTGTATTAAATATCGAAATGCGAACAGAAGATAGGTACTAACAGAAACATTCTAATTCTTATTTATATAAATATTCATGTTGAAATTCGAGCATTTCCCGGACTAGTCCGGAAAGTACGTACTTCCTGGACTAGTCCGGGAAGTGATACTTTCTCAAAGAAAAATCGTCCCGGACGGTTGCCGAAAAAAGTATTTGGAAGGCTCTGATTTCATGACTGAATCAATTATATTTTCTGTCCATACACTTTGTATTAATTCAATGTATAAATTGTTGAGTTTGAAAGGATTTTCCCAGCAACAATTCATCAGGATGAATGATATATTTCTAAACTTGCCAATGAACTTGAAGGCAGGCCAATGACTCATCTTGCAAAACCTGTATAGCTGACATTTATGGGTATTGTTGTATTAATGAACCTGATATTTTGTGCAGGTATTGTGTTGCACGTTTTTATGCTAATATGTCCTTTTAACTCTAGATATTTCGTAATGATTGAGGTAGGTCCAAAACTATAAATGATATAATTATTTCGTACCATTCATTCTTGAATCAATTCGATCCAGGAGAAAACAAATAGCCAACTTATGTACCTACACCCAATGAAAATTATGAAGTAATGAAATATTTTGGAAAGACAGTGAAGAGTAATGAAGAAAACCGTTGAAGAGTAATATCTAATGACACGTTAACACAACATAATCATCATGGTTAATATACAGTAATTGATGTTATTCAAAGAATAATGGGCAGAAAAGGAGGATCACTGACTGAAATGGAATAGTTAATGAGGGAGAACTACTTAGTAGTAACCGTGGGGAAGACACCGCCGCTGTAAACTGTTATTTATTATCCTTTTCAGAAGTTTTTTTTTTCAATAGATAGAGTATTATTAGTTCTAGTTGAGAGCCATAAATTCGAAATAAAAATAAAAATTTCAAGGCCTACTTCGAATTTTTTTCAAGGTCAAAAATCCAAAAATCATACTAGCGATTTTTTTAAATAGAATTTGACGACACGACTGGGCTCACGACATTTTCAAATTGTAAATGTGAAAATTACGTAGGAATGCGTCCATCAATAAAAAAGTTATATGGGATTCAAATTTGAAAATTATGTCAATAAATCAACCCAAAACCTCAATTTCAGAACATTTATCAAAATTCTGACTACACCACTGGATTCAGAATATTTATAAATATATTTTGCAAGAATTTCATCGGAATCTATTCATAAATAAAAAAACTTATAAAATAATAAAATATGAAAAGAACGTTATTTAGTGGAATTTCAGAAAAAAATTAATTCATTATTTTATAATGTGTTTATTTATGAACAGATTTCGATGAAATTCTGACCAAACATATTTCGAAATATTCTGAATCCAGTGGTGTATACAGAATTCTGATAAAAGTTCTGAAATTGAAGTGGTGGGTTGGTTTATTGACATAATTTCCAAATTTTATTCTCATATAACTTTTTTATTAATGTACGCATTTTTAAGTAATTTTCACATAAACTATTTGAAAATGTCGTGAATCCAGTGACGTCATCAAATTCGAAGTAGGCCTTGAAATTTTGATTTTTATTTCGAATTTATAGTACTTAACTAGAACTCTTGATGCTCTATCTACTGAAAAAAAATAAATTTTGAATCGGATAATAAATAACAGTTTTAGAGAGGTGGCCCGCTTTCAAATGGTCACTCTGTATATAACTTCCAATACCTTCAGAACCTTGTGGACCTTCTCGTTTCAAGGAACCCCTCTGCGCTTTTTTCAAGATGGCAGATGGCTTGGAATGATGCCTGACCATCCATCCGAGCAGATATAGATTCTCTGCTCGGACCCTTCTTTCGCCTTCTGTCTCGTAGCTTTGGATTACACTTCAGATCAGAAAACTGTTGTTTATTTTTCCAATAACGACAATAAAAATGAAAAACGCTCGTTTTCTTAGAAAACGTGGTTTAACGCCGACGTCACATTTCATGCTCGCGCTAACCCGCCACTGCAAAGTGAGGCAGGCCCGAAAATTAGATTTGTCATAACTTTGCTAAAAATTATAGTAGAAGGAAAAGGAAAAGTGCATATCGTTCCTGAAGACTTCTTCTTCCTCATGCAAATATAACATGTGAGTATCTGACCTAACATGTGTTTTATCTCACTTCACATAACCCTTCTACGATATTTACGGAGGATCCGAAAGTCATGGATATTTTACTTGATATGAAATAATTGAACTGAAGCAGGAATCAGTACCCTCTTTGGACCATATGCAACGATTTAAGGCTAGTGAGACAAGTCTCACTTAAACGTGCCAAAGAAAAAAGTGGGTTTTACTGCTGCCTCAGTTTTCAACCCACCCATAATCCCGGCAATTTCTTCAGTAAATGTTGAAAATAATGTTTCTACGTCGAACAGTTCAAAAGTTAACAGGGGGACTATTAAAAGCCGCTCTGTATAGCAGGATATGAATAAGCGTTTATTTTCAACATTTAGTGAAGCGAATGCCGACTTTATGGGTAAGTTGAAAATGAGGCAGGAGTAAAACAAAGTTTTTTTTTTGGCATGTGTAAGTGGGACCTGTCACACTACTCTAAAATTGTTGCATATAGTCCAAAGAGGGTATAGGTTGCTGCTTCAGTATAATAATTCCATATTTACTAAATTATTCATTATTTTTTGATCATCCGCAAACTTCTTCGTGAAGTGCGACAAAACACATTTTAGGTACTCAAATACTCGCGTCTTCAGAAACGATATTAACTTTTCCTTTTTCGTCTCCGATCATTTTTAGCAGAGCTATGACCAATCAAATATTCGGCTCTGCCAAAACTTTCAGCGCCGGGTAAGGGTGAACCTGAAATTTGATGTAGGCTTTTAATCACGTTTTATGAGAAAACGAGCGCATTTCATAAAAAATTACTACGGATCATTTTTGTGGAGAATTGAATTGTCTTTTACCTTGTTGAGCTGTTTTTCCATAAATCTTATACTTTCCAAGATTACAGCAAAAATCTATTCATTTATTTTAAAACGACAAAAAATATGTTGCACCCCTGGAATTTTGGTGTTTATCATGGTTCCAACTACTAGCATACCAAGTTTGGTGTGCTACAATAGATTCTTGTCTCAAAACCCAATCGTACTGGATTAATGGTACCAGATAGTTATTTGAACCAACCATCCACTTCTAAAACGAATACTTGTTCTCGTATCGATGCAGATGCTGTAAGGAAGCTTTGAACATGTAACAATTATGCTCGCAATTACGTTCAAGAGAATATATTACATCTTCAAAATCCAAGAAATGATGTATAAATATGGACAATTTTATAATTTTGTCTACTTTACGGCCCGCGGGACATAATGCGCCTGGGGGCGGTAAAGTGTATATATAGTGCATATATAATAGTTATTTACCTAACAAGTGCGGAAAGTAGTACTTTTTCGCACGCGACTGCAGTTGCACGAACGACGCGGAGAGTTAGGTACAATATTTTTCCTACGAGTGCTTTTGTCCATCTTATTTATGAAAAAACAAGGTTTTTAATAAACAAGTTTTTATAATAATGCTACAAAATGAGTAATAAGACAGAATAGTTACATACATCATCAAGTTAGTCCTAAATATCTTCATTTTCAACAATACAAAAATCGTGCGGAAAAGTAAAAATGGCACGGAAAAGTAAAAATCGTGCGGAAAAGTTACTCTTCCGCACGCTCGTAGGAAAAGTATATTTTCTTCTTCTGTTTGGTGGAGCTTACGCAATCACTAAATTCACGAATAGCAATTTCAAATATTACATGTTACTACTCTATGCTCTTTATTTAACAAAAACACCGATGACTTGATAATTTATGAAAACTGGGTTTCAACAACACCCATTCGGAATAAATTACGCACATTGAATGTTTTCAGTTACTTATTTCACAAATGGGAGCGTACTTTGCGAAAGTCCTTCTAGGCTAGAGAACGGCGATGAAAACGAAATCGAAAGTGATTATTGGGCTATTTCAAAGAATGATACCTTGCTTTTCAGGTGACCGTGTTGCAAACATAACAAACAAGGTCGGCCGTGTCTTACCTAGCTACCGGAGTCTCTTTATCTCGAAATCGCCCATTCTATCGAGAGCATTCATCATAGATCACGATAAACATAAATTTTGTTTATGTTCTCATTGTAATTTCTTTTGTTTGAATGGTTTGTGCCGGTCATCCATCAGTGCTCTTTTATAACGACTGCCAGTTTGAATGAGACAGTTAGTTTTCTGTAATTTCACTGAAATAATAATAATGGATCGAAAACAGCAAGGCGTTTGTTACAACATCGCACGAGCTCATCATGCATTTGCAGGGTCCGATCTCGCTACTTAGCCGCTCCGGGCAGCATATAAGCAAAACGTACCAAGTTTCAGTCAATGGAAGATATTCTAGCTCTCTGATTGGTTGCGACCAAACACAGGTGCACTTTGCCATCCAGACTAAAACGTGGTGCACTTTGTCGCCCAGAAAGGACCACGCACACTCCTTATGCAAAAAGTCTTTCGGTCAAATTTTCCAAATTTTTAGTATGTTATTGAACTCTGCTTCCTGAACAAAAGTTACCATAGGCACACAAAAATTCTATGTATAGTTTACGAGATACAGAGTGTTGAAGTTGTAAGATGGAACTTTCAGGCCATTATTGGCTGAACTTTATTGCTGGGAATGTCACAAAATTATTGGTAGATTTTCGATCTACACCATACTACTATACTTGGCCAGTGCAATGTTATGTTTTTCAAGCATTTTTTAAAACTGTATACAGGGTAAATCATGACTTTTTCCGAGTTACACAAAATGAAAATAATTTCAGAATGGAGCATCAACGTCATGAGTCGGATCGTATGAAAATTGAATTTTCTGTGTTCAGTATATCCGATAAGATTGACTGATTCCAAAAAATATGATTTTTCCTTAAATATACAGGGGAGAATGAAAGTATAAGTGTATCTGTTATATATTCTTTGGATTACATGATTGGATCAATTCAGTGCACCAGTTATATGTGCCATGTAGCCACTTGACAGTACGTAAATTTTGAATATAATAGTTTTATATTTTGAGTATAATATTACCTAAAATTAGCGAAATACCCTGTATAAAAAAAACTAACCGGTCAAATTTCCTTATTTCTTCACATTGTATAGGGGGTATATCACATGAACTTCTGTGAAAAATACAGGAATTTTCTATGTCTAGTTGTCAATTAATGGATGGAGATGCTGAAAATCCGATCGTATTATTATTCATTTGAAGGATAATTCAAACTAATTCCTCACAAAGTAGCTCCCAACTTTTTTCCCACTGAGAGTATACAGAATAACTATTTATATAGGGCTAGTCGAAAGTAAGAAATACGGGGTCGGTCAGTATATAGGTATTTACTTAAAATACTAATGTAACTATATAAATTCACACTATGGACGAATTCAATATTGATTCTTTCTTCCTTCATACTTTGAAATGAAAACGGAAAGTTCCTTTACCATGAAATCAATGAAAATCACGCTAATGGAATTGGTGAATACTAACAAATATAAAAATAATATCTGCTATCGGAATATTGGACAATTTGGCCACTCTTCAGTGAGGTTTCAAATCTGTCATGTGAGGTATAGGTTGAAAAATGCTTAAAAAGCATACCATTGCACTGGCCAAGTATAGTAGTATGGTGTAGATCGAAAATCCACCAATAATTTTATGATATTCCCAGCAATAAAGTTCAGCCAATAATGGCCTGAAAGTTCCATCTTACAACTTCAACACTCTGTATCTCGTAAACTATACATAGAATTTTTGTGTGCCTATGGTAACTTTTGTTCAGGAAGCAGACAGAGTTCAACAACATACTAAAAATTTGGAAAATTTGACCGAAAGACTTTTTGCATGAGGAGTGTGCGTGGTCCTTTATTCGAAAAAATTCCCTGTGGTGAACAGGCAAGCTAGGTTAGCTTGCTCAGGTTAGGTTTGTGTGTAAAAAAACTACTTCACACATTTTCGACTCGTAAGCTAGGTTAGTTTGCTCAGGTTTGGTTTGTGTGTCAATTGCGAGCAAAAAACTAATAATTCACGCTAGTGCAAAATGAACCACGTTCAGTCTGGATGGGCAAAATGCACCTGTATTTGGTCACAACCAATCAGAGAGCCAGAAAATCTGCCGCTGACTGAAACGTGGTACGTTCTGCTTATATGCGGCCCGAGAAAATAGTACAGTAACAACAGACAAATGTAAACCACAAAGGAAGAATGAATCGTAGCACTTTGAAACTCGGCACAGGACTTCTGGACACCATGTATTTTTAGAAAAAAAAATTGTTTACCAAAATATCAGTAGTGGAACCCAAAAAAAAATGTATTTAAAAAAATATTTTTTTTCCTGTTGTTTCGGAGAGTATAAGTTTCATCAAGAAACAGTTTCAACAAGATGAAGGATAATTCAATTCTCCACAAGAAATATACTCGGTAATTTCTCACAAAATGCACTCGTTTCCTCAGAAAACCTGATTGAATTCCAATATCAAATTTCGGGCTCGCGTTAAGCCGCCACTGCAATTTCCGGCAAGGCCGAAAATCAGATTCGTCATAACTTGGCTAAAAATAGTGGTAGAAGGAAAAGAAAAAGAGTATCGTTCCTGAAGACTTCCAGTTCCTCATGCAAATATAACATGTGAGTATCTGAGTACCCAAAATGAGTTTCGCCCCACTTCACATAACCCTTCTACATATTTACGGAGGATCCGAAAGTCATGGATATTTTAGTTGATATGAAATAGTTATACTGAAGCAGGAATCAGTACCCTCTATGGACCATATTCAACGATTTTGGACTAGTGAGACACGTCTCACTTATACATGCCAAAGAAAAAACTGGGTTTTACTCCTACCTCAGTTTTAAACTCAACCATAATCCCAGCAATTTCTTCAGTAAATGTTGAAAATAATCGCTCAAGCTTCAGGTTTGCGCTTCATAGTGTTATTAAACAAAAATACAGTATATGTATAAGCGATTATTTTCAACATTTACTGAAGAGAATGCCGGTTCTATGGGTAAGTTGAACATGAGGCAGGACTAAAAGAAAGCTTTTTTTTGGCATGTATGAGTGGGACCTGTCACACTACTTTAAAATTGTTGCATTTGGGCCAAAGAGGGTATGGGTTGCTGCTTTAGAATCATAATTTCATATTAACTAAATTATTCATGATTTTTGGATCATCCGCAAATATCTCCGTGAAGTGCGACAAAACACATTTTAGGTACTCAAATACTCGCAAATTATATTTGCATGAGATAGTAGGTGTCTTCAGAAACGATATGAACTTTTCCTTTTCCTTCTCCGATCATTTTTAGCAGATTTATGACCAATCAAATATTCGGCTCTGCCAGAACTTCCAGCGGCGGGTAAAGTCTTGCTCTGATTGACAAACATTCATTGGACGTGTACATTGGATGAGGATATGTGGAGATTATGTCACGTTAGAAGCCCTGTCGTAACTGAAGATCTCGTCCCCCCAGAGAGAGGATTTCATTTCTGAGTTTTTTAGAATGCCCAGATATAAGGAGTTTTGATTGTCTCATGACAGGTATGTCCTGCCAAGGTTTTTATTGACTGATTTTATCAGTCCTTTCATGCCAGCAACAGCCAGGTTGTTGGTAATTCCTTAGATAGATTAATTGTTAAAATGATATACAGATTATGTTTATCAACTGCCATACTTCTCTTTGATTCATAAGTATTAAAACAATGATATGAGTACTTCTAATTGTAATATTTGAACTGCTTTACATGCCGTAGAGTGATATGTAATCGTTACTCATTTAAAATAACTGAAGCGTTATATAAGTAAATTCAACAGCTGACAATATTCCGACATTTCGTGCGTATCTAAATTATCATAAAAACGTAAAACTTTTTCTACGCCAACGATCTACTTCTTTACCAAATGTTTTAACATATCCCCAGGGCGTTCTGAACTTGTTGCACTTTCACTGAATTACCATTCTTGTTTACGACTACATAATAGTTCCAAAGTCATCGGCATCCTTTGTGAATGATTTATATTATCATGGCATGAAACTTCCTGTGCAATACCGGGTACTGATTTAAACGCGGTCAATATTAGATCATTTTATGAGTGATGCGAATTAGAGTTCAAATTGCAAAACTGGGTATACTCTCGAAAGTTATTTTATGTTTACACCTCACTATTATGATTATTCCAGATTTTCTTGTGTGAAATTAACACCAATAACCAGTTTAGAAGTTGAATAATAATAGTCTGTATAATAATAGTTCTTAGCACACCGTGAGTGAACCCTAAGGCATAGCCTGTGCGGATAAATGACGGCCATTATCATTATTACTCGTTGCTAATGAACGATTTTGCACTGCTGTTCGTTTGTTCTGCCATATCACATATCCCTGCAAAAAATGTCATATGAAATCTCACGAAAAAATATAGACTTATTATGATAATTTATATGGATCTACGTGGAAAGTCTGTAACCTACAAGTACGTAAACCTGGCACATACACTTTTTGGAAGGTTTTATGAGGATTATTAAGTAGATGTAATATACAGTGCGGCTTTTTATAGTCCCCCCCCCCTGTTAACTTTTGAACGGTTTGACGTAGAGCGGTAAAAAAAAAACCGTTTCGAGGGTTTCACCGATACTACTTTTTGAAATATAACGCATTGTGATTGCTCGATAGATGGCGCGGGAGGGCACAAAAACCTAATTTTTTTAAATGGCATGGGGGGTCGAGTGACACATCGTTGTAAAGAGAATTGAATTCTCTTTTCAACTATCTAATTTTTTTTAAATTTCGTTAATACGTTTTTTCACAATAAGCATTTGAAGTGTCAATGTAACAAAAAGAAAACAAACTATTATGACATGTAGTATTTAAATAATTAGAAGCAAAATTGTTGTCAATTAACGAAGCAGGTGTTCGAAATGTCCACCTAATACTTCTTGACAATAAAAAATTCGATTCACAAATTCCTGCCGAACATTATTCAACATGTCTGCAGTTATACCAGCACAAACCCGTGTTATTCGTTCTTTAAGTTCTTCCAAAGAGTTGGATTGTTGCTCATACACATTGGATTTGACGTATCCCCACAGAAGAAGAAGGTGTAAGGTCTGGTGATCGTGCCGGCCATTCGATTGGTCCACGACGTCCAATCCATCTCATAGGGTATGTTACATCCAAATACTCTCGAACTTGAGGTTGGAAGTGAGGAGGGGCCCCATCTTGCTGGAAGGTGATGTGTTCCTGAAATTCGTTCTCATTTTCTTCTAATATTCCAAGTATGAGTGGTTCAACCGTATCTCTTAGTAAATCCAGGTACAAATTACCGTTTAAGTTTTCTTCTAGAAATAAGGGACCTACAATATGGTCTCCCATAATTCCAGCCCACACATTTACTTTCTGTGGGAAAGTAAATGTGTGACCTTCTCGAAAGATATGGGAATTTATATCACTTCAGTATCGCACATTTTGTGTATTCACATTTCCGTTCAAAAAAAAGGTACTTTCACCTGAAAAACAAATATTCCTAATGTAATTGGGGTTCCTAGCTATCTTTTCCTCCATAATTTCACAAAATTCCATTCTTCGGTCTGGGTCGTCTTCTGTGAGTTGGTGTAACATTACTAATTTGTATGGATGGAACTTGTGTTTCTTCAAATATTTTTTTACTGTAGCTGTTGAGACCCCAATCGTACTTGCTACACGACAGGTACTTTGTTGCGGATTTACCACCATTTCGGCAATTATCGAAACCTTTGTCTCTTCCGGAATTGATTTTCGACCAGCTCCACCTTTTCTACGAACACTGCCAGTTGAATTTTTCAACTAGTTCCCTCAAATATTTCCGAGTTATAGGATGTTCAGGAAATTTTTCATTAAAAATTCTCTCCGCTTCGTGGTAGTTCCGATGGGCCTCACCAAAATTATAAATTGCTTCAATTTTTTCTTCGAAAGGACGTATACCAACCATGATGATATCAAATATTCAAAGTAAATAATAATTATAAGTAGACAAAACTCCTCAGTGAATATGAATACAATAATTCATCAATCCATTGTACTTTTATAGGTAACTAATTAATTATTGTCATTTAAACAAATCCAATAAATAGTCCTTTCGTAGTACCTGTTATTACTTTTGTCATTAAAAATAAATGAAATGGGTATAATTTCGATATCCTAATACCTAATTAAGCTTTGAAAGGAATTCAAAATGAATAATTATTAATGTTGTGAATTGTCTTTATTGACCGTATTTCGTGGTATTGATTGCAATTGTGAATCACTAGAACAATTAAGGTATTTTTCTTCAAACATTATTATTTTAATACCACCCAAAATATTTTCCGTCCCATTATTTCACATCAAACCCTTCAAAAGTTATTGAGGTAAGGTAAGGAAACGAATTCAGATCCGCTCTTACACTTGACACTTCAAATGCTTATTGTGAAAAAACGTGTCGACGAAATTTAAAAAAAATTAGATGGTTGAAAAGAGAATCAAATTCTCTTTTCAACGATGTGTCACTCGACCCCCCATGCTATTTAAAAAAATTAGGTTTTCGTGCCCCCCCGCGCCATCTATTGAGCAATCACAATGCGTTTTATTTCAAAAAGTAGTATCGGTGAAACCCTCGAAACGGTTTTTTTTTATCTCTCTACGGCAAACCGTTCAAAAGTTAACAGGGGGGGACTATAAAAAGCCGCACTGTATAAGCATACCGAGCATACCCGAATACATGTCATACGAGTTGTATCAGGCAGTGGTTGTTATAAGATTCGATGAGGTGGTAGTTTAGTAATCCTACTGATGAAGGTAACTTTGTTATCGAAATGCGCATCTAGGAATTAAATTACTTGTGTGGTGAAGGGGTAAAATACTTTTTGTTCTCATTCGATGAGGTATTCCACTTTCGATCACAACGCTATTATATGCCCATTCACAAGCTTGTCAACGTATGAGAAATTTGGGAAATTCACAATTTATAATCTTATTGGGAAATTCACAATTTATAATCTTATTGAGCATCGTATGAAGAAAGTGGATTCAGGATTCTATGGTCTGTCAGGAATTCCGCATTCAATTTTATTGATGGGTATCTTGTGGAAACAGTAGGATCAGGATGTGATGTGATGGATGGAAACAGTGTGGATCAGGAATTCCTTATCTAAATTTATGCGATTCCTATTTGTTTTCATACGATTCAAAATCACTGAGAATTCACAAGAGGCGATAAGAAAAGAAGGATAGAAAGTATGAGAGTTTGTTTTAGGCAGTGGTGGTGCGAAGATTCGATGAGGTATTCCAATTTCAATCACAATAATGTTTTGAATCGTATAAAAAACTGGGTTCAGGATTTGATGATCCAATCTGTATTTGGAATTCCGTATTTAATCTTATGCGAATCGTATGAGATTTCATGAGATCTAACAGTAAGAACATTACGAAAGTGAATGGAATATTCTAAACAAAATATTCCTAAGAATATTACCAAAATATTTAAAAAGGTCACTTTTTTTTGGTGTTTTAACATCGACTGCTATGGTCATTAGCCATCGAATAAATTATTATTATCATATTAAGCCAGAATATTTCAAAAAGATTTCAGAAATATCACTATTACACGAGGAAAACCTGTATATTTCAAAATGACTTCAATTGCAAATGAAACATTTTTTTTATCATAATCGAATCACCGATAATGAATTAATCTACTTATTATTTTCTTCGTATCTTAAATGAATTCGCAGATAAACGGTTTTCGTTTCTTTCAGAATGAACTGAATGATTCTTTTACAGTCGTGAGTACAAAGCTCTAAATGTCCGAATGTATGAAATTAATGTATCTCTAACCAGAACTTCTACCGGAGTGCTTCTAACTCTACTCGAAAGATGGAGCTGCCTAGACTTCATTTTATAGCGCGGGATCAGAATGGGCAAATAGCCAGCCATAGTCGGATGCGAGTTGTGAAAATACGGACGAGGAACAGATGGCATTGAAACTGTCTGCACAGATCTACTGTACCTTCTTTTCGTTTCTGTTAGAAATGAATGTGCAATTTACATATTTTTCTATCAGCACTGATGATTGAAAAAATATAAAATATGTAAATTTACACAGCAGTTGAAGTTGAAAAACACTTTATTATTTCTGTATGTGCATTTGTGCATATAATATTCCATTGGAATTATTATCTTCATATGGAACGTGTCACGTGACTGTTATAAAATATCATATGTTCTCATTCATTTTCAAACTGGATGACCTCATAGAAACATGTAGGATTCATCCCAGACAAGATGTATGTTTCTATACATCTTGATCCCAGGAATCGCTGATAGAAACGGATAACAGTTGTCTAAAAAACACATTCAAGTATCATACATTTACGTTAAGAAACGCCATTAAAAATGAAAGAAATATGTATCTGTAATGTCTTTTAAATACTGATGAATATCGAATATATTACTATCAAACAGCATTACGTCCCTAAGTTTCCCAAAAATGTGTTCTGTCCAATATTGACAAACAAAAAGCATTTAGGCTCCTTTTTTTTCAAATTCCTGGGTTGACTAACAAAATGAGCTTTTTGTCAACAAGTCAACATTAGAGGATATATTTAATGCATATTTTTCAGTTTGTTGAATCTCACGAAAGCGTATCAGTTTTTCCGTAGAAACCTGTCCCATTTCCGGAAAATTATGCAATTTGGACAAAACGCATTTTGGTTGTCTGCTCCGTAGTTGAAGATCAAGTTGTGTTACAAATTAAAGTCTAGTGAAGTAGGTATGCAGGATATTCCAGCAAGGTATTCGAGTTGTGTGATTGAATTATCAGAATTTATTGTTAATTATAAAGATGTAAATAAACAATTTCAATTGTCCGGCATTTCTATAGCCATGAACCATAACATCGTGGCATTCCGTATTTTCATTACCATTGCCGCTGTAGTGACCCTGATGGGCGCATTTTAAGAAGTTTGCAGTTTCATTGCCGTCTGACCTCATTTCAAGAATGAGAGCTTTCAAATCCTTTGAGATTCGTTTTCCCAATCTGAATTATTGTTGAAAAGGGAAACATTCTCCATGAAAATTGAAAAATGTGATTTATTTGTATTTTTAAACCATCTAAAATATTAACCTACAATATTTTTTTCTTCAGTAATTTATTGAGATTGGACAGGTTAAACTAGATTTCCGTAGCTGTAGTCAGTAAAAACCATACTGGGTTTGAGGCCCCAAATATTGTGATAGGTTGGTCTGATTACCGCTACAGTAAGTTTTGACTTCCTTCTGACCATCAAAATGTGTTGGTTACAGGTGAGATTGATGTAGTCATTGACAACTCCAAGATATAGAATACAATGAGAGTTCCTGAATTGTTGACTTTGAACACCTCACCATCTAACCTGTACTGATTTTTCTCTTCCAGGATGACAAAGTTGTTAGTATGTTACAGGATGGTAAATTCAAAACAATGAATTCTTGAAGCGTTTGGTGAGAATACAATTTAAGAAAGTTTTACTTTGATTCTATCCGAGTCGTATTCACTATCTTATTGAATCCCATTGATCAACGAACTCAGAGGTCAGAGGTACACTCAACATAAAGGAAAAGAGCACTGTTAGCTGACGTCACAACAAAAAAGAATTTGAGTTTGAAAAGAAAATTGTTTTTTGCTGTGGTTAGTGGTTAACTGTGATTTTTTTGAAATTTTCTAAATTTAGTGATCTTATTATTTGATAATATTTTGAAATACTCTTGTTTCAGATGAGAAATTGTATAATTTTACCAATAACTTCGCTGTTAGTTTTGCGATCTTTGACAATTAATATCTACTAGTAATACAAAACCTTCCGTCTTTCATAACATCCTCCAATGTTGACTTCAATGTTAACTGTGAATTGCCAGCGTTTTTTTTGTTCTACGTATTTTGGGTAGGTCCATGGTCCGGATGTTCGGAAGGATTTGACTAGTATGTCTCTGTACTCCAGCAGTTTCTACCTGTCTCTGCCTTGTTTGTATAGAAGGAAATCCACAAAAAGGACACGCGTAGTCTTATGGAAAATGGATTTGTTTGTTCTCCTATCGAATGTTTGACAACTGTCAAATTACGTCACCGACAGTGCCCTATTTGAATTCAAGAAATAGTATTCAAAGTAGAAATAGAAACTATCGAAGATACCAAAACCACTTCAATTCCGTTTAAGGTGCGTTTCGCTTACAAAATTAGCATCTTCAGTAAGTTTAGATGTTAGGAGACAAACGCCTTGGCACCACTAGATACCACTTCCCTCAGTTTCTTGATATAGCCCTCACATCCTCTACACGTACCTGGATTCACCTGCCTACAATTTGAACATCACGCTGGAATATCATTGTTTTTTCATGAGTTTTGATGTCCTTAGTCTCTATGGGATGGTATTTTGAATATATTTCTTTCCATCCGGAGCAATTCTTTGTTTCCCTTTGGTATCCTTGCGATGCTATCATTATCTGAGAGATAATACTAATTTTTTGTGGATTTATTTGGGGTCTAGAGGACACGGATTTCAAGCAGACTTTTTCCTGCACTACGTGTCAGTTGGAAGAAGGTTAGCATAGCAAGATCAAATACCATCGGTCACAGTTGACATTACTCACTCCATTCATATTATGGAGATTATTGTCGGAAATCATCTGACAGCAGAATGAAAATGACAATCGGGAAAACCTTGTGAAGACAGCAGAGCTCACCCATACCTCACCTGGACATCCAATATATGTTCGATTGATATCCATTCAGGATATTATGGATATCCTATGGACGTTCTCAGGTCACCAACCTGTACTTCAATTTTAATGTGGGAAGCTGAATACACTTACGAAGAATAAATGAAGACGAATTTTGTATAAAAGTGTATAATTCCTAAAATTGCAAAGCGCTTTCTACTTTCGTCATCTTAAGTGCTCCCTGAAAGTAAATACTCTGATTGTTTGAGGAATTCTTGAATTGAAATTATTTTAAAAATTAGGTTATGAAATTTGGAAAAACAAAATATATAATAGTAAGTAAATGAATACCTGAAATTCACAAAGAACATCAGGAAAAGCTAGTCTGAAATTTTTTGGAGATAATTTTATATAAAATATGCATCCTTTGGTAGGTAACTTCCCTTTGAAAGAAAAAAAAAACACCATAGTAGGAAAAAAAGATACTAGCATCGGCTTCCTCTGGAGATGAGATATATCTCTACTTCTCATTTGGCCTCATCAACCAAGCCTTTAGCTTGTTCGGAATATTTTCTATCATCTGATATTGTGTTGACTTTGGCAGCTTCTAGAATAATAAAAAAATAATTATATAATATTCAGTATTTCTCCCTTTCGCTCCTTGCCAACTAAACTGTTGACGAGAAGCATCCTTTTGTGAAATCATGTAGCACCTATTTTTGAAATTTCTGTAACTTGAAAAGTTATTTCTGGTCAAAATTCAAATGATGAATACTCACAGCAGCCTTGAACTGGTCTTTTTCAGAGAGATGTACTTCTGGCAGCACTCCCAACTATTCTTCGGAGTCAATAGAAACATCTTGAAAAGCCACAAAGATCCTAAATGTTTGGTAGAGTAGTTCTATTAGCATCTATTTTGACATTTCGTACTTCATCGAGTATCTATTGGGTCTACTTCTGATATACAGGGTGGATCACGGTCGATGGTACCTTAGACGTTTACGGAGAACGGGACATAGGATCATTCTGAAAATTTGGTTTCTCAAGTAGTTGCTCTTGGTCTATCGATCTAAAATATTTTCAGCAATGCATTGTTGCCGCTTATACCAGAAAGTAGCAGCATCTTTGTTATTTCAAATGGGTCACCCTGTATATTACCGCCTTTTTGAACTTATCATTCCTTTCTGATTATTTCTGCCTCATACTCCCCTATACCTATCTCTAACGGTATTTGAGATATTGGTTATTTTCCATATTTTTTATCCAAAACATAGCTCGAATTGAATGTTTATTTCTGCGGTATTCGAATTCTTAGGAAGTTGCAATTTTGTGTTTAGTTCATCAAGATCATGTACATTGATTCTGTATAGAGAAGTTTGTTCTGCCTTATACAGGGTCGTTCAAAATTCATGATCTTACTGCTAGATACGAAAAGGGTTGAAAGTGCGTTTTTTCAAATGGAACATTCTGTATATTATGAAATATCCTGAAAGATGACTAAATTCCCTTCGAATTGATATATTATGATCCTATACCTAAATAGCCAGAATTCCGAGATAATAGCAATTTTCACTTGTAATCTCCCAAGTGCTTGAATTATTGCCGGAAATTTTTCGAGTACATGAATTTTCTTTGAAAATTGTTATATAATAACCAATATCTCAAAAACCGTTAGAGATAGGTATAGGGGAGTATGAGGCAGAAATAATCAGAAAGGAATGACAAATTCAAAAATCCGGTAATATACAGGGTGACCCATTTGAAATAACAAAGATGCTGCTCTTTTCTGGTATAAGCGGCAACGCTGCAATGCTGAAAATATTTTAGATCGATAGACCAAGAGCAACTACTTGAGAAACCAAATTTTCAGAATGATCCTATTTCCCGTTCTTCGTAAACGTCTAAGGTACTATCGACCGTGACCCATCCTGTATACTTACAATTGTCTCCAGCTCTTCTTTGTTTTTTGTAAATTTCATTGAGTACACGCCCCTTTGCATATTTTATCTTTCTATAAAGATAAAAATTATTGAAGAAATATTGAAGATGTGCTCGAATATTTTTTTATTTTTAGGTTAGAACTTTTCCACCTGTACAGTTCAAATAACTTTTTCTGAAATCACAGCGAATATGGACTGATTAGTTTTTCCGAAAACAATCTTACCTCAATTCAAATGAAAAATCTATACAAAAGAACTTAAAACTCAAATACTACAAACGGATATCCATCGCATATCTAAGAAACCAATCCCTATTTGAATATATGGATATCTTATGGATATCCAAAATTGATTCAACGAAAAAATGTCGCGTGTAACAACGTTAATTAAACCAACTGCTTACTAATTATCGCTTTATTGCCGTTTTCAATCAGGTTTTTTGAACATCGAAGATACTCAATAAAACAACATTGTTTTGACCAAATAAAAGGTTAAGGAACGTATCATAAACATTGATAAATGAATCGCATAAAGCGAGTTTGATTAAAAATTCTTTTTGAATTAACATAACGATTGTTAAACGTATATTTAACGACTTGTTGAGGAAGTAACGTTGAAAACACATATTTATACCGTATTCTTTCAACGTTGAAGGTTACACTAAATTAATGTCGTTAACATTTTCAACCAGAAACGTTTATTCAACCAATGCCACATTTATAACACGTTTGAAAAACGTACGTGTGCCCATTGGGTAAACACTCGAAATCTTTTGAAGCTTCGTTATTAGCTTCAGTCTGTAGAATTCTGAAGATTCAAAATATGTGATGGGTCATTTGCCGTTGGATAACGATCCATCTTCATTCTTCAAAATTAATACTGATATGTAATCATTATTCAATACGATAGTCGCAGAGGAAGATTATTATATTCATACTACCATAAACAGTTATTCACTTAGCGAGTGAATGAAGGAGTTAACGTTGATTATAGTAGGAGGCTCGGTGAGCACGAAATAGTTATTAAAGTCTTTTTTCGCACGATTAACTGAAGCACGAATCCAGATCCTTATAAAGAAACAAAATATATGTTTATTAATGGACAACAGTAGTTGTTATCACGAATTCTTTGATCAGACGTTAAAAAGTAGGACGAAGACACTGACTCTCTTCGGTAGCCGCTCCATAATTGAATGCAATTTTCTACTCTATAATGCGCCAATATAATATACAATACACAATATAAATACAGGGTGTTTCCGAAATTGCAGCGATTAAGAAAATAGGTTGTTATATATATGTTGTAACAATAAATTGCAAGAATTTTTGCTTTTGAAGAAATGAAAAAAATTCAAAATATTGGCGTTTTTATTTACTTTTGTTTGGGTGGCACTGGTTTTATTCTCCAGGCGGTTTGCCTAGGCTGTAGACCTCTGATTAGTGATAAACGAAGGTTTCTTGAAAATTTTAAAATTCAATATCTCCCAAAATAATATTTATTCGACAAATATGTATGTATTCTTTTATTTCGTTTTTTTTTGTCATCTTCTACTTCCCACTTCATTTATCGCTCCAGTTTCAGAAACATCCTGTATACAATACACAATATTATACAAATGTGACTTTTAATAGTTAACTTTTGAACGGTTCGACGTAGAAACATGAAAAAAAATGGTTTCGAGGGTTTCACCAACACTATTTTTTGAAATAAAAAAAATTGTTATTGCCCGACAGGGGGGGCGGGGCACACATTAACTCAGAACTTTTAAATGGCATGGGGGGGTCAAGTGTGTTCCATTTTCTTCACAACCATCTAATTTTTTTTTGAATTTCGTTCATATTTTTTTTGCAATTCAAATTCAAAATATTAAATATAAATGCGGATCTGAATACTACTCATACTGCGATAAATTTGAACGGTTTGATGTGGAACAATGAAACCAAAAATCTTTTGAAGGGTATTACCGATACTGTTTGCAAACATTGCAATTACTCGACAGGTGGCGCTGGAGGCACATTAACTTAAAAAATTCGAAAGGCATAAAAATCGGAATTGGGAGAAAAATTATGAACAAAATTCAAAAATATCTAGATGGTTGTAAAGATAATTGAATTCTGTTTTCAATGATGTGACACTTTACCCCCCATGCCATTTAAAAATTTTGAGTTAATGACCTCACGCCCCCTGTCGAGCAATTCCCATATTTTTTATTTCAAAAAGTTCAAAAAGTAGTAGTGTTGTTTTTTTAAGTTTCTATGTCGAACCGTTCAAAAGTTAACAGGGGGGGTTATTAAAAGCCGTACTGGGTATTTCGAAAAATAATAGGTTTTGAAATCTGGAAATTTTGAACAGCCGGTTATTGACAATGATCTTTGTATGTTCAAAGTTCGAAAAGTGATCCGGAGAGTTTCAAATAATTGAAACGAACAATTCAGACAAAGTCAAAATACCCTTCTCTTCGCACTATTCTACAAAGTGGATATTCGAGGCAAACATCTGTCAGACTACTACCCCCTACGAACATTGAATTACATCTACATTGCGAGTTATTTTTATTATAATATAATTCTTTCTTCATTATAAATCATTTATTTTTTCCATGCAATTTCCAATATTGACATTGAGTGCCGAATGTGCGTACCGATGTCTGAGCAATTTTGATACAACAATATCGTTAAAACAACAATGATCTATCTAGATTTGTGTGGATTAGTTAGGTAATATTGTCTATATAATTAAACCGAATATCATAAGACGTTTAATCAATATTACATCATTATTGATATTATGTTACAGAATGTTAATGAGAAAAGACGTAATTTGATGATTGGAAACATTACAGTATAGTTATCCAGAAAAAATTGTGATATTTTCCCAAGAATGAGCGAAACCGAAAGCAATCATAGGTCAGTGCATTTTCAAGTACTTTTTTATAGCTCAACTATCACTATACGATTAATGAATTTTGTTACTATTAGAAATTGAATTGAATGGAAAAATAATAAAAAGCACCTGGATTACATAATTATTCAGTTCACAAGACTTAATCTTTTATGTTCATAAATAATCATTTGAACGGTATTCTCAATCGCATATTAATTTGTTGTTGATTTTATGCCTTATTAATTTAAAACGTTACGTATGCGTCGACAGTTCAGGTAATCGTAAAGACTTATGAAATATTAATGGGATTCTTCGCTGATTCCAGGTCGATTCAGATGTATCTGTTTATTTCCGCCAAACTATCCGCACTCAGAGCTGTGCCGAACACTGACAGAAAGTGTTTTGAGCACTGACAGAAAGTGTTTCGAGCACTAACCGAAATCTCGAGCACTAAGTTATGAAATGCTCGCGATAACCAAACACTTTCAAACAGTAATTCCAGTCAGGGAGCACTGAGCACTAAGCACTTTTCAGACTGTTAGATACTTAAGTTACCAAAACTTAATTAAACACGTAAAATTTTTACAAATAATATTACATCGCGACATGTTTCGCGTAACAACCGATTCATTTAAAAAACACTCAAATATCTAGAATGGCATTCAGCATACCAAGATAATAAATGATCAATTAATCACATATTCCACAATCTGTATTTAACAAATTTTTTTAAAAATATTACCATAGCAACTCCATTTTCTAAGTACATCGCTAGGGTTACTGTTCGATTTCAGTGTTTAAAAACCATGAGAGAGTAGATAGTTCTTGACCTGTCAATTGGAACTGTTACAATAAAAGAAGATATCAACTTAATAACATACAATTTTCTGGTTATAATATGAATTCGTAAAAAAAATACGGCATATGTAAAGCATTGATGAACTCCTCCAGACAATTATTTTTTAAACAGTCGTTCCGCAACGCTGCACACGTGAATAAAATAGTCGTTACTGAAAGGACGTGTATAACACTGCTAACATAATATACTATTTTGAAATAGAATTGCTGAAATCAACAATTTGATTTCAATAAAATGAGAATATTGATTGAATGTTCGGTTTTGTAGTTTTCTTGAGTGTTTGACCTCGCACAGTCTGAAAATGAAACAAAACGTGTGAATCAAAATCAAATCGAAATGGGCCGCATATGGGTACACAGAAAAGAAGTTTGAAATAACAGAATGGTAATTGACATACCGCACATCCCCTGTATCAAGATAGCAAATGTCATACGAAATTTTTTGAAGACTCTTTTTGACTTAAATAACAATTTGACTCCATAATAAAAAAAAATTGTTTTAAAGGTTTTGATAACGGAGACAGATTTGGTCACCGATTACGTCAACGTAGTTTGAAAATAAGAAGTAATATTCAATTACTTTGAACTTCTTTTTTTAGATAGGAAAAGTGACTGACAAAATTGTACTTTTTTTCAACACAATAATCTTCTAAACGCAGTACTCATCGTAGAAAATTGATTTTTTGGTGGGGGTGCCGCGGGGTGCCATCTGCCGCGACGTCGTGTGCACCGCACTCCACTTCACTACACTACACTACACTGCACTGCACTGCACTGCACTGCACTACACTGCACTGCTACACGCCACCACACCACACCGCACCGCACCGCACCGCACCGCACCGCACCGCACCGCACCGCACCGCACCGCACCGCACCGCACCGCACCGCACCGCACCGCACCTCACCGCACCGCACCGCACCGCACCGCACCGCACCGCACCGCACCGCACCGCACCGCACCACACTCCCCTACCCTACCCGACCCTACCCTACCCAGTGCACTGCACACTACTGCACTGCACTGCTCTACACTACACTACACTACACTACAATACACTACACTACACTACACTACACTACACTACACTACACTACACTACACTACACTACACTACACTACACTACACTACACTACACTACACTACACTACACTACACTACACTACACTACATTACACTACATTACACTACATTACACTACACTACACTACACTACACTGCACTGCACTGCACTGCACTGCACTGCACTACACTACACTACACTACACTACTCTACTCTACTCTACTCTACTCTACTCTACACTACACTACACTACATTACACTACACTACACTACACTACACTACATTACACTACATTACACTACATTACACTACACTACACTACACTACACTACACTGCACTGCACTGCACTGCACTGCACTACACTACACTACACTACACTACACTACACTACACTACACTACACTACACTTCACTACACTACACTACACTACACTACACTACACTCCACAGCACTGCACTACACTACACTACACTACACTACACTACACTACACTACACTACACTACACTACTCTACTCTACTCTACTCTACTCTACTCTACTCTACTCTACTCTACACTGCACTGCACTGCACTGCACTGCACTGCACTGCACTGCTCTGCTCTGCTCTGCTCTGCTCTGCTCTGCTCTGCTCTGCTCTGCTCTGCTCTGCTCTGCTCTGCTCTGCTCTGCTCTGCTCTGCTCTGCTCTGCTCTGCTCTGCTCTGCTCTGCTCTGCTCTGCTCTGCTCTGCTCTGCTCTGCTCTGCTCTGCTCTGCTCTGCTCTGCTCTGCTCTGCTCTGCTCTGCTCTGCTCTGCTCTGCTCTGCTCTGCTCTGCTCTGCTCTGCTCTGCTCTGCTCTGCTCTGCTCTGCTCTGCTCTGCTCTGCTCTGCTCTGCTCTGCTCTGCTCTGCTCTGCTCTGCTCTGCTCTGCTCTGCTCTGCTCTGCTCTGCTCTGCTCTGCTCTGCTCTGCTCTGCTCTGCTCTGCTCTGCTCTGCTCTGCTCTGCTCTGCTCTGCTCTGCTCTGCTCTGCTCTGCTCTGCACTGCACTGCACTGCACTGCACTGCACTGCACTGCACTGCACTGCACTGCACTGCACTGCACTGCACTGCACTGCACTGCACTGCACTGCTCTGCACTGCACTGCACTGCACTGCACTGCACTGCACTGCACTGCACTGCACTGCACTGCTCTGCTCTGCTCTGCTCTGCTCTGCTCTGCTCTGCTCTGCTCTGCTCTGCTCTGCTCTGCTCTGCTCTGCTCTGCTCTGCTCTGCTCTGCTCTGCTCTGCTCTGCTCTGCTCTGCTCTGCTCTGCTCTGCTCTGCTCTGCTCTGCTCTGCTCTGCTCTGCTCTGCTCTGCTCTGCTCTGCTCTGCTCTGCTCTGCTCTGCTCTGCTCTGCTCTGCTCTGCTCTGCTCTGCTCTGCTCTGCTCTGCTCTGCTCTGCTCTGCTCTGCTCTGCTCTGCTCTGCTCTGCTCTGCTCTGCTCTGCTCTGCTCTGCTCTGCTCTGCTCTGCTCTGCTCTGCTCTGCTCTGCTCTGCTCTGCTCTGCTCTGCTCTGCTCTGCTCTGCTCTGCTCTGCTCTGCTCTGCTCTGCTCTGCTCTGCTCTGCTCTGCTCTGCTCTGCTCTGCTCTGCTCTGCTCTGCTCTGCTCTGCTCTGCTCTGCTCTGCTCTGCTCTGCACTGCACTGCACTGCACTGCACTGCACTGCACTGCACTGCACTGCACTGCACTGCACTGCACTGCACTGCACTGCACTGCACTGCACTGCACTGCACTGCACTGCACTGCACTGCACTGCACTGCACTGCACTGCACTGCACTACACTACACTACACTACACTACACTACACTACACTACACTACACTACACTACACTACACTACACTACACTACACTACACTACACTACACTACACTACACTACACTACACTACACTACACTACACTACACTACACTACACTACACTACACTACACTACACTACACTACACTACACTACACTACACTACACTACACTACACTACAATACACTACACTACACTACACTACACTACAATACACTACACTACACTACACTACACTACACTACACTACACTACACCGACACGAGACGACACTGACACGAAACTACAAAAGATGATACGACACCGACACCAGACGACACCGACACGACACCGACACGACACCGACATGACACCGACACGACACCGACACGACACCGACACGACACCGACACGACACCGACACGACACCGACACGACACCGACACGACACCGACACGACACCGACACGACACCGACACGACACCGACACGACACCGACACGACACCGACACGACACCGACACGACACCGACACGACACCGACACGACACCGACACGACACCGACACGACACCGACACGACACCGACACGACACCGACACGACACCGACACGACACCGACACGACACCGACACGACACCGACACGACACCGACACGACACCGACCCGACACCGACACGACACCGACACGACACCGACACGACACCGACACGACACCGACACCGACACGACACCGACACGACACCGACACCGACACGACACCGACACGACACCGACACGACACCGACACGACACCGACACGACACCGACACGACACCGACACGACACCGACACGACACCGACACGACACCGACACGACACCGACACGACACCGACACGACACCGACACGACACCGACACGACACCGACACGACACCGACACGACACCGACACGACACCGACACGACACCGACACGACACCGACACGACACCGACACGACACCGACACGACACCGACACGACACCGACACGACACCGACACGACACCGACACGACACCGACACGACACCGACACGACACCGACACGACACCAACACGACATTGACACGACACCAACACGATACTGACACGACACCAACACGACACCGACACGACACCGACACGACACCGAGACGACACCGACACCGACACTACACTACACATGTCTTGATGTAATATCATTTGTTGAAATCTTATCGTGTTAATCAAGTTTCAGTTACTCACCTTTCTAACAGTCTAAGAAGTGCTATAGATTTCCATCAAGTAACAACCGATTCAATTAAAAACCACTCAAATATCTAAAATGGCATTCAGCATACCACGATAAATGATCAATTAATCACATTTCCACAATCTGTATTTGATGAATTTTTTTAAAAATATTACCATAGCAACTCCATTTTTTAAGTACATTGCTAGGGTTACTGTTTGATTTCAGTGTTTAAAAACCATGAGAGAGTAGATAGTTCTTGACCTGTCAATTGGAACTGTTATGATAAAAAAAGATATCAACTTAATAACATACAATTTTGTGGTTATAATATGAATTCGTAAAAAAGTACGGTATATGTAAAGCATTGACGAACTCCTCGAGACAATTGTTTTTAAACAGTCCTTCCGCAACGCTGCACTCGTGATAAAATAGTCGTTACTGAAATATGCTGACAATATACTGACATATGCTAACATAATATACTATTTTGAAATAGAATTGCTGAAGTCAACAATTTGATTCCAATAAAATAGGAATATTGATTGAATGTTTGGTTTTGCGTTTTTCTTGATTGTTTAACCTCGCACAGTCTGTAAACGTGTAAATCAAAATCAAATCGAAATGGGCCGCACATGGTTACACAGAAAAGAAGTTTGAAATAACAAAATGGTAATTGACATACCGCACATCCCCTGTATCAAGAAAGCAAATGTCATACGAGATTTTTTGAAGACTTTTTTTGACTTAAATAACAATTTGACTCGATATCGGAGACAGATTTGGTCTCCGATACGTCAACGTAGTTTGAAAAGAAGAAGTAATATTCAATTATTTTGAACTTATTTTTTTAGATAGAAAAAGTAACTGACAAAATTGTACTATTTTTTTCAAAACAGTAATCTTCTAAACGCAGTACTTATCGTAAAAATTGATTTTTTGGTGGGGGGTGCCGCCGGGTGCCATCTGTGTCGACAAGATTAATTTTTATGCTTCGGAGCACTAAGCACTGAATTAGGAAAGTGCTCGGGAGCATAGTGCTTAGGAGCATAGTGCTTAGGAGCACAAAAGTGCCTCGAGCACTTTCACGAGCACTAAGCACTGTGCTTTGGGACAGCTCTGTCCGCACTCAATATAACTTCCAGAAACATCGTCAACGATATACTTCTAGAGGATCAATAAACACAAATATATCAACTGAGCCCACTGGCGGATCTGAGGGGGGCCATGGGGGCCATGGTCCCCCTCAGAGTTCTGAATAAGCAGTTGATATTGGTTCAACAACCAGTCTGGATATGCAACTAAACCTTGATTGATTTTCAACAAGAAGAAAACACTCGTTATACAAACCAAAATTATTCGTATTCGTATTTTTCTTATTGAATATTTCCTCAAACATCCCAAATCAACACGTTTTTGAACTTCATAGTAGGAGTCATACATCATCCAATACAACTATGGAACAGAAATATTCCTCTATGCAGTGCGAATATGTGAAAAGAACACAGGCGGCCAAATCAAAGGGCGGCAAAACAGATTACTATAGAGGAAAAATAATTATTTTCGGGGACTTGGCTTCAGTAAAATGCATATTAGCGGTAAAAAAAAGAATCATTATATTCCACTTGGTTTTGAAGAAAAAGGGTCATTACACATTGTAATAAGACCTCTCTCGAACTGAAGGCTTTAATAAGCAAATAAACAGAAGGATTATCTGACAACTTTCAGAGTATACGTTAAACAACTGACATAATGACACATACAAAATAAACTTATTGTGAATTATTTATTTACTTTTACGAAGCAAACCAGCTTTTCTGACTAAAAAACTGTCTTCAAACTTGTAACTTTTATTGACATCTATTTTTTTTCGTTTCTAATTACAAAACTTGTCATCTCTAAGAATTTGTTTTTAAATATATAAAGTGTTCAGAAACTATAATAAATATTTAACATTTCTCCTCCTTAGTGAAAAAAACTTTTTTTTTTAACAAATACAATAAACTATTTCACATCTAAAACGCAAAGTTTTGCCACTGGTCTTCTATACGTGCCCATTTTCGTCTTCACATCTGCACTCCGGACGCAGCCATCTTTTCCATGATAGACAGTTGTTACAATTCCCTTCAACCAGCAGTTCCTTGGTAGGTTCGAATCTACGATGATGACCACGTCACCATTTTTCAAATTTTCCATCTTCTGGTACCAATTAGTTCGTTTCGTGAGGGTTGGTAAATATTCTCGTACCCATCGCCTCCAAAAATGGTCAGCTAAGCACTGGGAAATTTTCCACTGCTTTCTGGAAACAATATCCTTTTCTGTTAAAAGGCATGGAATTTGGGCTGCACTGGAGGTTCCTAATATGAAGTGGTTGGGTGTGATAGCTTCTTCGTCGTGGGCATCTAAAGATACATGTACCAAGGGTCTGCTGTTGATCATATTTTCTGCCTCCACCATCAACGTCGACAGGACTTCATCTTTTGGAGCTTGTTCGTTCAAAGTTGACTTCAGGGCTACTTTAACACTTTTTACCAATCTCTCCCAACTTCCACCAAAGTGTGGACTTGCTGGGGGTATAAAGGACCATTCTATACCCTCAATGGCTAATTTTTTGACAATGGTATCTTGATTCATCTCTTCAAGATATTTTTTTAATTCTTTGTCAGCGCCTCTCAAATTGGTACCATTGTCAGAAAATATTTTCTGTGGTTTTCCTCTTCTTCCAATCAATCGCCTTATCGCCATAATTGCTGAGTCTGTATTCAATGTGTGAGCAATTTCTAGATGTATGGCTCTAGTAGATAGACAAGTGAATAAGACTCCATAACGCTTTTCTCTTCTACCAACAGTAACATTCATTGGACCAAAATAGTCCATTCCAGTGAATGTATAAGGTCTGACAAATCCACTCAATCTGCATTTGGGCAACGGAGACATTTCCGGTACAATTGGCTTCGTTCTTGAAATTTTACATTTCTGACAGGAAATCCAACAACTTCTCACTGCAGCTCGAGCTCGAAGTATCCAATACTTTTGACGAATTTCGTTCAACACATACTCTTGACCAATATGCCCTGCTTTGATATGATAGTGCTGAATGAGTAAACGAGAAAATGTGTTTTTTGGGTCCAAAATTATTGGATACTTTACAGTTTCGTCGATTTCTGCTTGAACCAGCCTTCCTCGAACTCTCAAAATGTTGTCATCATCTAACATTGGAGACAACTGAAAGAGCCTACTTGACTGAAAAATCGGTTCTTTTTTCTTAAAGCATATAATTTCCTGTTTGAAATCCTGGTACTGTACCAATCGTATCCAAGCTTTTTCAGCTCTTTGAATTTCTTGGGCGGTTAATTCTGAAGGGAGTTTCAGTTTTTTCATTTTTTCCGGTACGCGATAAATCCACGCAGTGCACCTAATCAGTTTCATCCACGATGAAAATCTCTCTATTTTTGGAAGTGATTTTGATAAATTGTTTGTTTCCACAGTCAATGCCACATATGCATTATTTTCTTCGATAAACTCCTTTTTGATTTCAGTTTGATAAAATTTTTCTTCTTCGGGTATCTCAACTTTGTTTTCGAAATTCCAATCGTTTTCACAACTTCTCAGAAATTTCGGGCCATTTATCCACCTGCTCGATTCGCTCCAATCAATTTTTATAGTTTCTCTAGTTCCATCATCTGCAACATTGTGTGCAGTGGGAACCCAATGCCAACTTGAAAGATCGGTTAGATCTAATATCTCACTCACTCTGTGTGCGACAAATGGTTTGAATTTTTTAGTATCAGTTTTGAGCCAGCTCAGAACTGTACGAGAATCTGACCAATAATAAATTTTGGAAATATGGAAAGAAGTATTTTCTATGATACATTTTGACAATCTACTACCCATAACTGCTGCCTGCAGTTCAAGTCGTGGAATGGAAACTGCTTTCAGAGGTGATACTCTGGATCTAGCCATAATGAAACTGATATGAATTTCAGAAAGACTACTGAAACGAAAATAAGCGACAGAAGAAAAAGCTTTTGCACTGGAATCGCAAAATATGTGGAGTTGAACATCTGAAAGTAGTGAATTTCCATGAAAACATCTCGAAATCTTAAATTTTGTGATAGAAGACATTTCAACCAACAAATTTTCCCAAATATCGTTTGTTTTCGCATCCAATTCATCGTCCCATCCGATTCCTTGCCTCCATATGTCCTGAAGTAGTATTTTTGCTTTAATAGTAAAATTACTCAAAAATCCAAATGGGTCAAACACTGACATGACTATCCTCAGGATGTTCCTTTTTGTACTTCTTCTGCTACTTTCTTTTGTTTTCCCTAATTCTTCCATATTTAGTTTGAACGAAAACTGATCAGAATTTGGGTCCCAATATAATCCCAAAACACGTTCTATGGGAAGTTCTTTAACTATATCCATATCTTTCATTTCCCCCGCTCTGAGTTCTTCAGGTATCCGTTTCAAAATTTCCCGAGAATTACTTGTCCAATTTCTTATTTTAAATCCACCTCTTCTATGAACTTCTATGACTGACTGTATTAAATTCAAAGCCTTCTCTTCCGTATCAACACTATCCAAATAATCATCCACATAGTGCTGACTTTGAATAGCTCGTACTGCTAGAGGAAATTCTTTCTCGAATTCCTCTGCATTTTTCCTCATTATATATTGCGCACATGTTGGTGAAGATTTAGCCCCAAAAATCATAACATTCATTTCATATTCTTCAATCTTATTTTTCTCATTTCTCCACAAGAATCTTTGGGCTATTCTATCCTCTTCTCTTATATTGATTCGATGAAACATGTCCTGAATATCTCCTGAGAAAGCAATTTTTCTCAAACGGAATTTGAAAAGGACATTGAGTAAGGGGTTCAGCAAATCTGGGCCTTTGAGAAGGACGTCATTCAGACTAACTCCATTTATTTTAGATGCAGCATCGAAGACGAATCGAAGTTTACCAGGCTTCTTGGGATTAACCACCCCCAAGTGAGGTAAATACCACCTTCTTCCATTTTCATCAGTTTCTTCTACTTCATTTACCTTCTTTGCGTACCCTTTGCTCAAATACTCTTCTATCTTCTGTGGATATTTCTCTGCAAACATTGGATTTCTCAGCATTTTTTTCTCAATGAATTGTAATCTGCGGATTGCTGTAGACTTTGAATTAGGAAGATCCACTTCATCTGTTTTCCATAATAAACCGACCTCCCATTTATTTTCTTCAACTCTTCTAGCTGTTTCTTCCATGATCTTCAATGCTCTCTGATTTTCTTTCGATTCCAAATGCTTTTCTATCAACTTGACTCCCATATTTTCGATACTAAATGACTGTTTCACCATTTCATGTAAACCTTTATCAATGTCTTCATGTATTATATGAAGCGTAAATTCATTATCAACCCGGTTACGAAATTGTGTCACATTACCGTGAATGACCCAACCGAGTTTGGTTTTAGAGAGAACAGGCGCATTTCTTCCCTCTTCGATTACTTCACGAGCTATTATTAAATCTATATTATCTTGTCCTATCAAAATTTTTGGCTTGATATTGTTCATGTGAGGAATTTCAACTGCTGCTAAATGTTTCCATTTTTTTAACAGAATTCTATAGTTTACTGACTGAACTGGCAAGTTGAGATTGCTCACTGTTCGAATGTTTGATAGTGAGTATGATGTTTTTTCATTTTCACCTCTTATATTGAGTTCTATTCTACGAGAATCATTTTCATTGTTTGTAATAGAATTAGTCCATCTTAATGTCAGAGGATCAATAGGCCCAATTGCTCCTAATTGATCGGCCAAAGCGTTATCTAACAGTGTTACTGTCGATGCTTCGTCAAACAAAGCATAAGTATGAATATCACAATACGGGCCAGATAAAACTACAGGAGCTATTCTCAAAAGCACTTGATTTCCAATAAGAAATGAATGGCATATTGTTTCCTCTGGATTAGGATTGGAAAAAGAAGCTTGCTCACCTGTAGAGTCCCTGTGTAGTAGTGGGTGATGGAAACTTTTGCACCCGCTTTTGTTGCACATCTTTTTTCTCCTGCATCTTTTAATATTATGATTATTCAATCCAATACAGTAGAAGCAAACCTTTTTGTTTCTCACCCAATCCCATTTCTGGTCGATACTGAGTTGTCTGAAGGAGTGACATTCTTCAATTTTGTGATTTTCTTTCTTGCAGTAGGTACAGCTCTGGTGATGTTTAACTTCTGAAGTGGAGCAAACAAATTTCTTCTTTTTCTCACCGTCGGTATCAGATATTGCTATATTGTTCACTGCATTGGCTATTTCCATGAACCAATTTGAAAAATCTAAAATTGTAATATGTTTATTGCCTGTTTTCAAAATACTGACAGTTTTTTCCCATTCAAGTTTTAAATTAGGTGTAAGCTTATAGACTATTTCATTGACAAGCTGAGGATTCGACAAATATTGTTGACATTTGAGGTTTGTCAATGTGACAGCAAGATTTTGAATGGAACACGAAAAGTCCATGATTGATTCTAATTTATCCTCTCTCAAAGAAGGAAATTTTCTTACCGTATTGATCAGATCTTCTATTATGTACTCTGATCTTCCAAATCTTTTTTCCAAAGTATCAATTACCTTATCTACTTCTGTAGTGAAATTCATAAGAGCTTGTACACTCTCCCTAGCTTTACCCTTCAGGGATTTTTGCAGACGTGCCATATTTTCTCTTTCTGTGAAACCACACATACCTGTTGTTTCTTTAAATACCGAAATGAATTGCAACCACTCCATTGGATTTCCTGTGAAAACTGGAAGTTCTTTATTTACCGACTGTCTTGCCATGAATAACATAAATTTGTCATTTTCAGTAAGTGGATTTGCATTTTTCGATTTTTGGACACCACCCAATTCTCTCTTTTCCTTTTCAAAATTCGTCACTGAATTTGCAGATTGAGTAACCTTGTCAGACCTAGAACATGAATCACTTTTATTACTTTTATAAGATACTGTTGGTATTCCATCAATCCAGTCCTGTATTCTGATATTATTTTCAACAGCAGACCCTCCAGGACCATCAACGGCTTCCTCTGTATCTCCTACTTCTTGTTCCGTTCCAATCCTTGCTTGTTCTATCTCTAATTCTTTGAGGACCAACCTTTTCTCCATTTCTATTATACGTTTCTTTTCCAATCGTCTTTCTTCTTCAATTGCATCCAATCTTCTTTGAGCTTCAATTAACTGCTTCTCTGCTCTCAATTCTGCCTCCATTTGTCTCATTTTTACGGAACTGCTTATGCTTGTCTTTGATAAAGTTGGAGCTTGTTGATGACTCTTACTCGTTTTTCTGGGTTGAATTATGTCGACTGCATTCAAAGATTGACTCTCATCTGGATTTCTATGCTGTGTCCTCCTTCCATCATCCGTATATCTTACTGGAGGTACACCTTTGTTCAGCCTTTCACTTTTTCGAACTGTAGACATACTTTTCTATCCACGGACGTTCAGAATATGCTCGAAGGACCAAAATGTGAATTATTTATTTACTTTTACGAAGCAAACCAGCTTTTCTGACTAAAAAACTGTCTTCAAACTTGTAACTTTTATTGACATCTATTTTTTTTCGTTTCTAATTACAAAACTTGTCATCTCTAAGAATTTGTTTTTAAATATATAAAGTGTTCAGAAACTATAATAAATATTTAACACTTATAAAGGGTGATAAATACGAATTATCATTACATTCTCCTCGGCCTAAAATGTAACGTAATCGCTCAAGTAGCCAGGAAGATGTTTATTCCTTTGTGGGCGCCTGACTTCACATGAATCAACGGCATCGCTATTTTCGTTTTTCTGGTTGTTTGAATCTGCAACATTGTCTATATTATCTGTTGTGGGCCCCTCGTCTTCTGTGGTACGGCATTCAGGATATGGGGCAAGATGACGAATGGATACGGTTGTTTCTCTTCCGTTAGGTAAACGTACATGAGCATAACCTTCATTTTATTCTATCAACTCGACTTCTTCAACTAATGGATCATATTTACTCGCACGAACTTGCTTTTTCATTAGAATCGGCCCGGGTGATGTAAACCAAGAAGGTAAAGAAGATCCGTTCAGCGTTCTTCGACGATAAATGAACAATCTTTCATGAGGAGTTTCATTCGTCGAAGTACACAAAAGAGACCTGACTGAATGAAGTGAATCTAGCAAAACAGTTTCCCAGTATTTTGAATCCAGGTTTCGTGATTTCAAAGCCAGTGTTATAGTTTTCCAGATGATACCATTGTATCTTTCAACCTGTCTATTTCCTTGAGGATTATAGGGAGTGGTTCGACTAGTGGAAATACCGTGTGAACTCAAGAATGTCTTTACTTCTTGCGATATTAAAGCAGCTCCTCGGTCAGAATGAATGTAAAGAGGCATTCCAAAAATCGCAAATAACTGTCTGAGGCAACTGATGACTGTTCCTGATGTCATATCCGGACAGGGAAAGGCAAACGGAAATCTGGAGAATTCGTCTATAATTGTAAGGAGATAACGATTTTTAGATATTGATGGTATGGGTCCTTTGAAGTCTATATTGAGGCGTTCTAGTGGAGCAGTAGCTTTTATCAGGGTTCCTTGATACTTGCAAAAATTCGGTTTCAGTTCTGAGCACGTTCTGCATGATGAAATAACTTTCCGGACGTCTTCTACAGAATACGGCATATTTTTGGATCGTAACCAATGATACATTCTTGTTACTCCTGGGTGACAAAGCTTATCATGTAACTCTACCAACTTGTTTATTCCATCCGTAGCTGAACATATTCTGGAGAATGCATCAGCAACTGTATTTTTAGAACCAGGTCGATAAATTATATCATATTTGAAACATGACAACTCCAGTCGCCACCTCATTATTTTTTCATTTTTTATTTTTCCATGGTTCTTGTCATGGAACATGAAAGAAACTGATTTTTGATCCGTTATAAGAGTAAAGTGTCTGCCAATTAAATAATGTCTCCATTTTCGCAGTGCTTCAACGATGGCATAAGCTTCCTTTTCGATTGCTGAATGTTTTTGTTCAGAGTGCGATAAACTTCTTGAAAAAAACGCAACAGGTCGTTCAGACTGAGACAATATCGCACTAATTGCATAATTCGAAGCGTCTGTCTCTACAACGAATGGTATACTTTCGTCGATAGATGAAACAGCTGATTTAGCAATGTCAGATATGAGCTGGCGAAAAGTAGCAGCTGCTTCAGGATTCAAAGGAAATATAGTTGCTCGTACAAGAGGTTGAATTTTTTCTGAAAATCGAGGAATCCATTTGGAATAATGGGAAAACATTCCTACAATTCGACGCAAGGAATCAGAGTTGGATGGTAGAGGCATATCCAGCAAAGGCCTGAGTCTATTGGCATCAGGTTTTATTGTCTTTTTTCCAACAGTGTAACCAAGGATGTGGATTGTATCAACAGAAAATATACACTTGTTTTTGTTGATGGTGAGATGATATTTATCGGTCATCTCCATGAATTTTTTCAAATTTTGATCATGATCTCCTTGGTTCCTACCACATATTGTCACGTCATCCAAATATGCGTAAGTACCTTTGAGATTTTCTCGTTCTATGATGTCATCTATTGTTCTCTGGAAGCAGGAAACTCCATTTGTGACTCCAAATGGGATCCTAGTAAACTGATATAATTTTCCCCCTGCCTCGAAAGCAGTATATGGTCTATCTATTAACTGAATAGGAATTTGATGGTAGGCACTCTTTAAATCAATTGAGCTGAATACGTCATATTTTGAAACTTTCTGAACTATATCTTCGATTTTTGGTAGAGGGTAAGCATCAAGAAGGGTGAATTTATTGATCGTTTGTGAATAGTCAATAACCATTCTTTTTTTATGATTTTCATTGGTTGTGATCAATGGTTGAGCTCGCCATGGTGATCTACTTGGTTCAATAATACCATCGGATAGCAGTTTCCCAGTTTCTTCCTTTATGAAATTGTAGTCACTGAAAGAGTATCTTCGTGATTTGATTGCTATTGGTTTACAGTCTGATGTCAGATTGGCAAACAATGAAGGGGGATCGACTTTTGCAATGGATAATCCACATAATGTTAAGGGAGGTTTGGGTCCACCAAATGCGATTTTTAAACTGTCGTGCTTCGATAAAATGTCATGTCCCAAAATCACATCAGCACACAAGTCAGAGAGAACCAATAACCTACTGTTTTTGTATTCATATCCAAGAATATTGAGAGTTACTGTACAAAATCCGATTATTTTGGAATGCAAAGATGTGGAAGCCATAGCTACTTCATTAACTTCTCCATCAGCTGGATATATTAACAAGTTTCGAATTTTCACCAAACTTTGACTCACGAAACTTTCTGAACTTCCTGTATCCACTAATGCGTCAGTTTCTAGCCCATTAACGTTAATCCGAATAACAGCCTTTGATAATGATTTTGGAGATGCAGCTGAAATGGTGGCTAAAGTAACAGATGAAGTGACAGTTTTTGTATTCAAATTTGAAGAACGACAAACTTTTGAAAAATGCCCCAATTTCCCACAGGATCTGCATGTTGTATTCTTAGCTGGACATCGATCACGAGGATGTTTCAAGTTTCCGCAAAAATAGCACTTGATCTGGATAGATGACAAATTTGTTGAATGCTCTGGATTACTTTCTGACACGTCTTATTACAATTTAATAAGCAAATAAACAGAAGGATTATCTGACAACTTTCAGAGTATACGTTAAACAACTGACATAATGACACATACAAAATAAACTTATAAAGGGTGATAAATACGAATTATCATTACACACATTAGTTCTTCAAACATATTAATAATAGGTATTCAGTTCATAAAATTTTTTCATTGAAATAGAAATAATGATATGTTATTGAAATATTGAGTTTATCGTAAAAATTAAATGGTAAGTATCTATGCAACACTGATAAACACTGTATAAAATTATACTCACTTGGATGAACAAAACTATTTAGAGTCTATTATAGTAGAGCCTGCAAATTGATAGCTGAGGCGCAGCCGAGTCTAGCAAGCAGGCGAGACAATAGACAGTGTTTCGCCGAGGTGCATATTATAGTTATTTATGATACAAGTGTTAAAAGTGGCATTTTATTTTGTGAGTGGGGAATATTGCGAAACGAGCGTTAGCGAGTGGAGCAACCCCACGAGCAAAATAAAATCACTTTTAACAAATGTATCATACAAAATTTTTTGTTCAACAGTTACTGCTAGTAAGAAAAAAACAAAAAAAAAATAAGATCCATAAGGATTCGAACACACGATCTTTGGATTACAAGTCAGATGCTCTACGGATCTAGCTACATGGACTTTATAATTGACAACCATATTTTGTATTTCAAATCTAAATTGCAAGCATGACAGGCAGGTAAAAAACAACTGCCTAATAATTGTTGTTTATTAGTTACCACAAATTAATAAACGATCCTAGCTTCTTTGTGTTCGTAGCTATTACTGTTGCAAATATAAATATAATGGAAGTTGGAATGGATGATTCAGATGATTTTCTTCCACCAGAAATTCAAGAAGCTGCAAACAGAGTAACTTTAGATCTGTTGCCTGAAAAATCACGGCAACAATATGATATTGCTTATAATGGATTCATCGAATGGAGTCAACTGAAGAAAGTTGAAGGCAAGTTCAGCGAAAGCGTACTTTTAGTTTATTTCGAAGAAAAATCGAAGTTATGGAAATCATCAACACTGTGGTCTAAATTCTCTATGATAAAAGCTGAACTGAAAATCAAGGAAAACGTGGATATAAGTAAATACCATAAATTAGTCGCATTTTTGAAACGAAAAAGTGTCGGATACCGTCCGAAAAAATCGAAAATTCTGACAAGGGAACAGATTGACAGATTTTTAAATGAAGCTCCCGATACCAAATATCTTATGATTAAAGTGGCAACCATTTTTGGATTATTTGGAGCGTGCCGTCGTGAAGAACTCTGCAAATTGAGCGTAGATGACATTGAAGAAACTATACAGTCATTACTAATTCATATTTCGGATACCAAAACCAACATTCAAAGAAGTTTTTGCATCGTTGGACACTACGTGAATTATTACCGTGAATATGCTGTATTACGCCCAACTTCTGTTACTCACCGTCGATTTTTCCTGAATTACTCTAACTACAAATGCACTATTCAACCAGTTGGAATAAATACTTTTGGGAAGATGCCTTCCACTATTGCTGAATTTCTGAAAGTACCAGATCCGCAGCAGTTTACCGGCCATTGCTTTCGAAGATCTTCAGCATCTCTGTTAGCGAATTCAGGAGCAAATTTGACTACAATAAAACGACATGGCGGGTGGAAGTCCTCAACTGTAGCTGAGGGTTATATCGAGGATTTCATTGAAAATAAAAATAAAATAGCTGATAAAATGTTTCCTGGTATAAGTTCTAGTTCTCTCCCAGCATTATTTGATCATCCCACTTCAATAATAGCACCATCATTGATTGGCGATGAAGCTTCTGCAGTTACTTCGTCAGTTAATATCACAAATTGTACAAATTGCCAAATACATATTTATAAGTAATTTTGATTCTGATTGTTATAATAGTATTAATATCTGATTAAAGTGTTTCTATTAGAGAGATCTATATTACTGAGTATCCATCATCTCATCTGTCATTTTACTTTTAACACTAGTGTTAAAAGTACTTTTAACACTAGTGTTAAAAGTGATTTTGTGAAAACGTCAGTTTTTAGTTCATGTGTCAATGAATTAAAAACGTCATTTTTAATGTCAGTTGTACAAAAAAAATTTTTTGTACAAAAAAAATTTTCTCGTGGGGTTGCTCCACTCGCTGACGCTCGTTTCGCAATATTCCCCACTCACAAAATAAAATGCCACTTTTAACACTTGTATCATAAATAACTATTTTGTCGAGCTCTACAAATTACCTACTTATTTCCGATTTTTGAATCAATAATCGACTATATTTTTAAGCAAGTGTTTTTCGTCCGCAGGCACTTTTCGTCCGCAAACGCTTTTCGTCCGTTGTAGTCAATATGACACGGCATAGTGACCACAGTGGACGAAAAGTACTTGCCATTCAAAAATAGTCGATTCTTCGTCCGGAAATTAGTATGTTAATGTCATTTTTTGTAGAGGTCGACGAAAAAAGTTATTTTTATGATCATGGTGTCTGGTGTCATTGTAAAAAAAATTCTCTCGAAATCAAAATTCAGAGTGAATTCGTTTTGATTTCGAGAGCTCCATAAAGTTGCTCTGACGAGTTGTAAACAACGAAACGTCCTTCAACAGATGATGGAACCTCGGATTGAACTCTCGGAGCTCAATCGAAAACACTCTCACTTTAAATTCTGTTTGCGTTCTTCTTAACGCATTAGAAACTTTATTTCAAGCCTTGGATAAATCAAAATAACAAAATTGTTGACTGCCTGCCAAATGAGTAGAAAAATTTCTAACTTTGGATTCCATGGTTCGTTTCAAATCAAGTTTTAACTGATGACTGTAGATGTCACAAGTTATTTTTCGTTATATATATTATACCTGTGGATTTTAATACTTTGGTTACAAACCATTAACTCTTGGCCATGCCCCCCCCCCCTGAAAAACTCCCTAGATCCGCCAGTGACTGAGCCCTGGAGACACTCAGAACTGAAACCTTCCTCGTGGACCTCCAGGGAAGAATGGCAAGTCTCAAAGAAAGTGACAGATGTGGAAAAAACAGGATTGGAAATCAACTCATTCCAACAGTATAAATCGCCAGGGACGGATGGCATTTATCCCATCATGCTACAAGAAGGTATGGACCCACTAGCACAGAAACTATGCAAGGTACTATGGGCTAGTCTTGCACTGGGATACATAACGAAAGCCTCGAGAGCAATTACTCTTCTTCTTCTCTTCTTCTTCTCTTCTTCTTCTCTTCTTCTTCTCTTCTTCTTCTCTTCTTCTTCTCTTCTTCTTCTCTTCTTCTTCTCTTCTTCTTCTCTTCTTCTTCTCTTCTTCTTCTCTTCTTCTTCTCTTCTTCTTCTCTTCTTCTTCTCTTCTTCTTCTCTTCTTCTTCTCTTCTTCTTCTCTTCTTCTTCTCTTCTTCGTTATCCCTAAACCTGTAAGAACGGCACAGAAATGAGCGAAGGCCCTGAGGCCAATAATACTTGAGACTAGGGCTTCGCGAGACCAAGACCAAGACCGAGACTGAACAGTCTTGGTCTTGATCTCGAAAAATAAATGTAGTCTTGGTATTGGTATTGGTCTTGATGTTTCAAGACCAAAACGAGACTGGCTCAGTCTTGGTCTTGGTCTTAGTCTTGGTCTTGATCTTGATAATCTTGGTCTTTGTCTTGATAGTCTTGGTCTTGGATCAAAATGCGCCTAGAGTCTATGAGTTCCTAGCTTCCATTAATCTGCATTTGGTTTAAACCTTTGATGAAACGTGTATCGGTTTTGAGCGTTCAATTTTAGTTTTTTGCGAAAAAATGATTCAATTTGTTTGTAAGAATGCGGGAAATATCTGATTTTTATTTTGATGATTCTGGAGAAAAAAAAATTATGGTTTGACAAATGAAAAAATAGGTAGATTTCCGCATTCTTGAGAAAATTATAGAACCAGAGGAAGAAAAAAAAATGTTTTTACGCAAAACCGATTCTACCATTAGGATTTATCTACCTTATTGGCGCTCCCAGTAGTTTTGTTACGGACAGGTACTTCGTTACCTCCAATATAACTCTTGAAAAATATATCCGCACACACCTAAGATGTGCGGCGCAATGATGAAATTTAACTTTCTTGATGACTCGCTGATGATGCATCTTAATTAATATTGATAAAGAGATATCATAGATTATACCAGATGCCTGAGTCAAGGATTTTTTGAATAATTTTCCTGAAAGTTTAAAAAAATACATTAATACTATGTTTTTGTTCCTATCATCCTACCATTATGTATTAATTTTTTGCCTGAATTCTGAATTTTAATGTATAATATTTTTATCCAACACATGACAGTTATGACCGCCATTATTATTGTAATTTTAGACAAGTAAACTATCAAATAACTCACGTTCATATTTAAAGTAGTATTCTATTAATTTATTTAGTCATAATTGTCATGTGTTGGATAAAACATTATATGCCACTCGTGTGTTATGTTTCCTGAGTTAATCTTTCTCGCAGGACTTATTTTTTTCAACATAACATACTAGTACCATAAATAACTATTATTTTGCAATATACGTATGTACAGTTGTGTGCATAAAAAAGTCGTGCAGCAGTTAAAGGCCATTGTGAGCCAGACTTGCCAATCTTAATTAAATTATCGACTTTGATAAGTAGAGTCAAAATTCAAACAAATTTTGTCAGTGACGCGCTTTCAAATTTTGTTAGGCTCAATTAGTTAGTGCAATACAATGCAATAAGTGCAATGACTTGTACGACTTTTTTATGCACACAATTGTACCTATGGGATATCCATAATACTCTATATTCTAACTTGGAAAAAACTGTATCTATATTTTTCAATAAATAAATGTTATCTATCTTGTATGTAGTATTTTTAAGTATAAAAATAACCCATATACACGGTGAATTAATAAAGCTGCGGTAATAGGCTGTCGAGAATTGCAAAATCTCACTTTTATTTCAAAAACAGTTGAAGAAGAAGGTTTAGAATATTAATGAAATATATAACCTAAATTTCAAATAGGTATGCATCAATATACAGGATAATTTATTCAAAATGAAGAATGAAGTTTAGCTGGAAGAGACAACAACTCAGAATCAGAAATATTTTCGAAAATTTCAAATTCAAACCAAATAACTTTTGTATACATTGTTTTTCTATCTTCAATAGTAGGAGGTTACAACTATACATCTGCTATTTGTTGTTAACTCTAAAACTGCAATACTGAATTTGAAAAATGTATTTTCGATTTTGAGAGGACAAAAATTAAAAACCATACCATATGAAAAATAAATATTAGAAATAAAATGCCATAAAATTTTCAATCAGATTTTTCTTAATATTGAGTAGATTTAAGATCATTATTTTTTTCCGAGACCAACAACAAGACCCTTGGAAGAGAGTCGGTCTTGGCCTTGGTCTCGAAAGTCAAGTCTTGATCTTGGTCTTGAGCTGATTTATTAGGTCTTGTCCTTGGTCTTGGTCTCGGTCTCGGTCTCGGTCTCGGTCTCGGTCTCGGTCTCGGTCTCGGTCTCGGTCTCGGTCTTGGTCTTGGTCTTGAATCAAGACCAAGACAGAGAGAGCACTACACCAACTCTGAGAGAAGGGGAAAACTGTACTAAGAAACAAAGAGGTCTTGCTCATCTTTAAACTCAACGGCATCGGGACGAAAAGGCAAGGGCGTCCAAAATTTTTTTCTTAGAGGGGGTACAGACTTTCTTGGGGCTTAAGGGGGGTAAAGGCTTTAATTTTTTTTCTTGGAATGGGGTGAAGGCTTAAATTTAATTTAAAAATGATTAAAATACTAGTATATAACTATTCTTGGGAGGGGGGTGCTTACCCCCCTTACCTCCCCATATCGACGCCCTTGCGAAAAGGCATCGATGAGACCTGCTGCAAGTGGATAGACTGCGTGCTAAGATATCTACTTCTCTTTAGTGGGAAAAACACTAGCAGCCAAGGTCACCCCGGTTAGGGAAATAATGCATTGACACGACACCGACACGACACCGACACGACACCGACACGACATCGACATCGACATCGACACGACACCGACACGACATCGACACGACACCGACACGACACCGACACCGACACCGACACCGACACGACACCGACACGACACCGACACGACACCGACACGACACCGACACGACACCGACACGACACCGACACGACACCGACACGACACCGACACGACACCGACACGACACCGACACGACACCGACACGACACCGACACGACACCGACACGACACCGACACGACACCGACACGACACCGACACGACACCGACACGACACCGACACGACACCGACACGACACCGACACGACACCGACACGACACCGACACGACACCGACACGACACCGACACGACACCGACACGACACCGACACGACACCGACACGACACCGACACGACACCGACACGACACCGACACGACACCGACACTACACTACACATGTCTTGATGTAATATCATTTGTTGAAATCTAATCGTGTTAATCAAGTTTCCGTTACTCACCTTTCAACAGTCTAAGAAGTGCTATAGATTTCCATCAACTAACAATCGATTCAATTAAAAACCACTCAAATATCTAAAATGGCATTCACCATACCACGATAAATGATCAATTAATCACATATTCAACAATCTGTATTTAATGATTTTTTTTTAAATATAACCATAGCAACTCCATTTTTTAAGTACATCGCTAGGGTTACTGTTTGATTTCAGTATTTAAAATTGACCTGTCAATTGGAACTGTTGTGATAAAAAAATATATCAACTTAATAACATACAATTTTGTGATTTTAATATGAATTCGTAAAAAAAGTACGGTATATGTAAAGCATTGATGAACTCCTCAAGACAATTGCTTTTCAAACAGTCGTTCCGCAACGCTGCACACGTGAATAAAATAGTCGTTACTGAAAGGACGTGTATAACTTTGCTAACATAATATGCTATTTTGAAATAGAATTGCTGAAATCAACAATTTGATTCCAATAAAATAGAAATATTGATTGAATGTTTGGTTTTGTGTTTTTCAGACCTCGGACAGTCTGAAAATAAACCAAAACGTGTAAATCAAATCGAAATGGGCCGCATATGGTTACACAGAAAAGAAGTTTGAAATAACAGAATTGTTAATTGACATACCGCACATCCCCTGTATCAAGATAGCAAATGTCATACGACATTTTTTGAAGACTTTTTTGACTTAAATAACAATTTGACTCGATAATAAAAAAAAATTGTTTCAAAGGTTTTGATATCGGAGACCAATTGGTCTCCGATTGGTCTCCGATACGTCAACGTAGTTTGAAGAAGAAATACTAGGGACTGCCCTCAATAAGAACTACTGATGAAATTAAATAATAATCTTGAATAAGGGATTTTAATCAATTTGAATCAGTCTGTCTAATTATATCGTTTTCTTGAACATTATATTAGCTCCATTAAGATTTATCAAGAAACAATCTCAACAAAGTGAAAGATAATTCAATTCTCCACAAGAAATATACTTAGTAATTTCTCACAAAATGCGTTCGCTTTCTTAGAAAATCTGATTGAATTCCGAAATCAAATTTCAAGCTCGCGATAACGAAAATTAGATTTGTCATAACGTTGCTAAAAATTATAGTAGAAGAAAAAGAAATTGTGTATCGTTCCTGAAGACTTCTACTTCCTCATGCAAATATAATATGTGAGTATCTGAGTACCCAAAATGTGTTTTATCCCACTTCACATAAAACCCTTCTACGATATTTTCGGATGATCCGAAAGTCATGGATATTTTAGTTGATATGAAACGATTTTAGACTAGTGAGACAAGTCTCACTTATACATGCCAAAGAAAAAACTGTTAAAAATAATCGCTCATACACATCCTACATAAAAAATGAAGTATGTGATTTCAAGCTTGAGGTTTGCGCTTCACAATAGTGTTAAATGCGGAATATGAATAAGCGATTATTTTCAACATCTACTGAAGAGAATGCCGGTTTTATGGGTAAGTTGAATATGACGCAGGAGAAAAACAAAGTATTTTTTTGGCATGCATAAGTGGGACCTGTTACACTACTCTGAAATTATTGCATAGAGTCCAAAACAAATATATATGTTCCACCTCTGGAATTCCGGTAAACAATTTTTTTTCGTGTTTATCATGGTTCCAACTACTAGCATTCCAAGTTTGGTGGTGATACAATCGATCCTCGTCTCAAAACCCAATCGTACTGGATTATACAGTGACCGCCAAAAAGTATGTACCATATGAAAAAAAAGTTTATTATTAGAGTATTGGAAAAAAGATTCTTGGGAGAAGTTTGTGCATGTCCGATAACCTAAAAATCGATTTTGACACATGTCACGTGATCGCTGGTATGGCGGCAAATTGAAAAAAATTACTATGAATAGGCAAAAAGTCGGGTAAAATGGCAAGATATCGAAAAAAGTTGCTTAGAATTCAATTTTATAGACATATACAGAATTCGAGAAAATAATGTGAGAATATTGAAAATAGCATTTTTTTTAATATTTATCTAGCTGTAGAAAAATATCAAATTATTTTCTTATAAATAGCTTGATCATACTGAAATATTTGTATTCCGATTATAATAACAAAACTTTCTCATTTTCTCTACACCAGAGGGCACTAAATTAAAAAAATTGAATTTTGTCAGAACCCTTGCTGTTACATTGGTTCGTATCTAACAGTTATATCACAATTACACTATTATTGCTATGATAGAAAAATCAAAAATATCGTGTTTTTCCGATTATAATCAATTTTCGATGATAATCGTGCACGAACGTTTCACTTCGCACATAATCTTAAAAATAGTGCGTCAGATTAAAGAGGCTAGTAGAGTTTTCAACATTGCATGCGAAGTGAAATGCTCTGGCACGATTATCATCGAACCTAGATTATAATCTGGAAAACACTATGTTTCTGGAGTGTCATGTCATTACAATGGTCGTGGAATTCTGATATAACTGTTAGATACGAACCAATGTAACAGCCAGGGTTTTAACAAAATCCAATTTTTTAAATGTAGTGCTCACTGGTGTAGAGAAAATGAGAAAGTTTTGTCATTATCATTGAAATACAAATGTCCCAGTATGGTCAAGCTATTGATAGGATAATAATTTGATATTTTTATACAGCTAGGAAAATATAAAAAAAAATTGCTATTTTCAATTTTCTCTCATTGTCTTTTCAAACTTTGTATATGTATATTAAATTTAATTTTAAGCAACTTTTTCAAATAACTTTTTTTTATATCTTGCCATTTTACTCCCCTTTTTGCCTTTTCATAGTAATTTTTTTCAATTTGCCGCCATACCAGCGATCACGTGACATGTGTCAAAATCGATTTCTAGGTCATCGGACATGCACAAACTTTTCCCAAGAATATTTTTTCTAATACTCTAATAATAAACTTTTTTCCCATATGGTACATACTTTTTGGCGGTCACTGTATATATTTTGATTTAATTAGTCAATGCATATTCATTTAAAGTTGAGGTGATTCATTTAAGAGTGATGAGTTTTATTCATATTTGTAACATAATATATCGACGAATCGAATTGAATTTACTTCATGAATTATTTATCATTTGAAAAATGAAAGTGTAAAAATTGGAGAGGTATATGTGATCAATAAACTTCAAACTGCGTGGGCAAATATTTTATATGAAAATAATGTGAAAAGTTACTATTAGTCAAATCACAAAAAAAGTTTCGAATATATTATTCACCATTGCCAAATTAGAAAAACTTAAAAGTCGTTATACAGGATTTTAATTATATGTACGAATCAACTTGATAATACTTTAATTTTCACCTATTGGAACGTTGCTACAACGGTGAGTTCAGCAAAAAGTTATCAGTAACAATATCCCAAAAAATGCAGAATTTTCAAAAAATACTCTCACATTATTGACATGAACACTGCTTGAGTGGTGTTGGCAATTGACAATTGCACGAAAACATATATGGACTAAATCCTTATTGCAGAAACGGTTCATTTTGTGTTATTAGTAACAGTTGAGCGGTCTATATTTAAGGTGTTTGTTGTTACTATAGAAAGGTATGAATATGGAATATTGAAAATACCAAAAGCTAGAGACAGTGTTTTAGAAAGGACATGTTCTCATTGATTTGAAATTAGAAACTTGTGGCATTTGCTCGGATCGGTTTACATAATATGTGATATTTGCCCCCTTACCTTCCCCCTCATATCGACGCCCTTGATATGAACAAAATCGTCACGAAATTCTCTAGTATTTTCTGCTGATGCGTCATTCACTTGTTTTTTCAAGCAAGACTTTTGACATTTGTATCGAAGATATAGTTCCATAGAGTCCATACTTTCCCTGTAATATAAATAACACTTCAGGTTTTACCGGAAATAGACCCAGGTCCTGAATTTTAAACGAAACCCTGTAGATATTTCAATGACCTATCACAAGTGTACATTTGTTTTTAAAATGGCGGCGTAGGAGACTGTTTTTTTAAAAATCAATATGGCGACACTGTGACGTCATCATCGATCGAATTTTCGTCAAGCAACATAATAAAATAGCAAATAAACGATAAACGAATAAATGAAATAAAATTTTGATTCATTGTCAATCAGGATTCTTTGCAGTTCTCAAATTACATTTTTTCTCTTGAGTTTTCTCAAAAATGTTATATAGAAAATGGTACTTTTTTAAATCAACAGTAAGCTATAAATTTTTAAGAGCCAAGGATTAACGAGGTCTCAACTTTTAACGTGCGATTCCTAGTACTTTCTCAGTGTCAGTAAATATCTACAGATGAATGATTTGATGTGAATTTTCAACGGTAAAGTAAACCATCATTTAACTGAAGCTTCATAATTTCAACGTATTTCTTGTGATCAATAGAGGCGATTTATTATTATTGGGAGGGTTTTACGCCTTTGAATGAATCAAGGCTTGATAATCCATATGAGCTAGTGGAAAAACATTACGGTATGAGGAATTTATTTATTATTTCAAAAAAGAAGAGTCCAGATCTTACCTTATTTCTTATGGAGTCCTAGTCGTTCGACTGGTGATGTTGGTTAGAGAGCTGACCTTCACTTCACTTTTTGTGATAATCACACGAAATTTTAGTAGCGATGAGAGCGATTGTCTGGATTTTTCCGTCGATTGTTTTTTTGGAAAGAAAAGTGGTATACGGTACCTATACCTATCACGAAAAGGGAAGTCGATGAACAAAGATGAATGAAAGAATTATTCCAAATATAAAGAATTTGGTATGATTATGAATAAAAAATATATGATAAAACAATATAAATATCACTTTAAAAGCGTGACGCTACAATATTTTTTTTTATTCATTGGGACTATCCCATTCGGGCCCTGTCTCCAAAGCCCCTATACTTCAGGAGGTCGCGCTGGTGTCATTTACCCAGATAATCACTGTGGGGTGAGTAATTACTGGGTCCGAAAATAATGTGCTCTGAGTAGACGGAGTGAACCAAGAATGGCTGCCTTCTGCATTTTTCCGGCTGAGAATTCTGCCGCATCACGGAAAATCGGTATGCTTTTCAGATTAGAGAGCAGCGAAAACTGTCCTACTTTGATGGTCGAGAAGATTTGCTTATATTTGCCTGAGGGTGGAGAATGAGTAGTTCCAATAGATTAGGCACTTCTCATTCTCCACAATTGACTCAATATCCCCCGGGTAAAGGGCAACACCGGTATTTCGTCTACACCGTACGAGTGTTGTACAACACTCGTAGAGCCGTGTTATGCCTGTGGATATAGGCTGAGACCGCATAAGCTTGACACGCAGACACTAAATGCATCTAGTGTTCGGGACCTCTATACCCATCACGCGACTACGGTAGACCAGGGTGTTGAAGACACCATCCTGGCAGGCCCTTATGAATCCCTTGGTCTCCGACTTCAGCCCACTTGACCTGAGAAAAGCGAAGGTCAGATTTTTGGATAAGCCACGGTCTTCGATGTTCTTGAAGAAGACCCCAGGCATTGGCTTATCCTCGTGCAGCTGCAGGAAGACCTCAATTTCCGCAACTATGATGTGAGTTTTTTGCAGAACGGGTTCCAACTTGGTGACAGAGTTTAGGTTCGCCCGTTCAGTGTCGATTACGAGTCAAAGTTCATCGGCTGCCCGGATTGTTGCCTTGAAAAGAAATGCTCCAATCCCTTCTTTTTCAACGTCGCGGACCATGCAGAGAAGAGGATCTGAAATCCTGATGACTTTACGGGCTCCATCCAGCACCATTCTGTTATGTAGATACTCCAAACTCAAAGGTCCCCGGCCCCTTTGTTACCTGGGGAAGTATAACCGTGGAACGGACGATTTAGGATGTAAGCTTCTATGAAGATGCATCGTTTTTCGACTTTAGATTCGGAACTGTCCAGATCTGTCGGAGTTTGTGCTGATACTTGCCGCAGAGAGAGTTTTTTCAGTATTTTTTTTCCTAAAAGGATATTCCAGTCAGGCCCTGTCTCCCGAGCTTCGACACATCCGGAGGGCGCGCTGGATCGTTTACCCAGATAACCACTCCCAACGTCCGTGGGGTGAGCAACTACTGGGTCTGAGAATCATGTGCCCTGAGCAGACGCAGTGAACCGAGGATGACGGCCTTCTGCATTCGTCCGGCTAAGATTTATGCCATATTACGGCAAGCCGATTTTTAAGTTCGAGAGCAGTGTGTCCATCATTCCACCAAGGACTCCTATAATCAGAACCACCATTTTAACAGAATGGTTTGGGTAGAGCTTGCGGAGTTCAAAGAGTAAGTCTCGATATTTAGTCCGTTTCTCCTCCTCTTTTCGGACGATGTTCGTTTCACCAGGAGCCGAAAACTCCATGACGAAAATCGTCTTACTCTGATGGTCGAGGAGGACTACATCAGGCTTATTGGCTTGTATTTGCCTGAGGGTGGGGAATGAGTAGTCCCAATATATTCGGCACTTCTCATTCTCCACAACGGACTTAATATCCCCCGGAGCATAAGGCAACACCGGTGTCTCGTCTATATCGTACGAGTGTCGTAGATGGTAGTACAACACTCGTAGAGCCGCGTTATGCCTGTGGATATAGGCCGAGACCGCATATGCTGGACATGTTGACAGCAAATGCATAAGGGACTCAGGCGCCCCACGACACGCTCTGCATCTAGTGTCGGGGATCTCTACACCCATCACGTGCCTACAGTAGACCAGGGTGTTGGAGACACCATCCTGGCAAGCCATTATGAAACCCCTGGGTCTCCGACTTCAGCTCACTTGACCAGAGGAAAGCAAAGGTCACGTTTTTGGATAAGCCAAGGTCTTCAATGTTCTTGAAGAAGACCCCATGCATTGGCTTATCCTTGTGCAGCTGCAGGAGGACCTCAGTCTCCGCAGCTTTGATGTGAGCGTTTTGCTGAACGGGTTCCAACTTGGTGACAGAGTTTGGGTTCGCCCGTTCAGTGTCGAATACGAGACCAAGTTCATCGGCTGCCCGGATTCCTGCCTCGAAAAGAAATGCTCCAATCCCTGCTTTTTCATGGTCGCGGACCATGCAGAGAAGGGGATCTGAACTCCTATTAGTATTATTATATGTTTCATTATCATTGTACAGAATTGGGAAGCAATCTTCAGCCATTGCTTGAAATACTCTAGGGGGATGGTCACTGACACTTACTGCCTTAAGGATCTTAAAAGGACAACGGAGATTTAATTGGTAGATAATTTTTCATGGATTTGGGGCGGTTAGTGGTGAGTGAGGCAAAGATAGCTAGTGCAATCCAATGAATCCATATTAATATTCATTGCAATCTTACAGGAATTGATTTTCTAATTCTAACATCTGTTAGATGAACATAGTTTTAATACTGGTTTTCATAAGCAATGTATCACATCAAAAACGGGTAAATCGTTGTCACGAGATAATTCTAATAAACGATTATGCTATGGGTCGATGCATAATATTGATATGGGCGTATTACCTCAATAACATAATGGTTATAACAGAAAAGCGAAGACAGTTAGAAAGTGATAATCACCTAGACAGTTTCGGAGCATTGAGGAAATATTCATTTGGTACATGTACATACCCAACGAAAAATTTGAAATAAGGAGAGGCTAGTTTCCATGAGCAATTGAAAGTAGCTATAGGTGCCAATTGCAGTACAAAATTCGACAATAATAGTTTCTTAATTTGATCCAAAAAAGTATGAAACTCGCAATTAAGATATTATAATTGCCATAACTGATAAAGAAATAACGAGAATTGTTACTAATTATGTACAGGGTAATACTATCAACTTAACAATTAGCGTTCTACGAAAGCGCTGAACGGACATGATGAAAAATATATTATAATTGCCAGTTCAAACTGCCAATTAGGTATAATTGCTATTTCAAAATGGCCATTATGTATAATTGCTAGTTCAAACTGTCAATTAGGTATAATTGCATCCAAGTATGCATAATTGCCAGTTTGAAATAGCAATTATACCTAATTGACAGTTTGAACTGGCAATTATAATATATTTTTCATCATGTCCGTTCAGCGCTTTCGTAGAACGCTGATTGTTAAGTTAATAGTATCACCCTGTACATCATTAGTAACAATTCTCGTTATTTCTTTATCAGTTATACAAGGAGTTGATACAATATTCATTATTATATAATGGAGATGAGTTACTATCGAACTGAATCCGTTCTGGAGTGGGTAGGTAGTTGAATATAGTGAAAGGGGGACTAGTGTTTTTTTGTGAACATCCAAACTAACTCCTGATACACTGTTTATGGTCACCGATAATTTCAAATTGCACACCATAAAGGTATGATCTGAAATATTCACAAGCCTGTGGGAATACCTTTTTTTTTTTTTTCTTTGAGAAAGTATCACTTTCCGGACTAGTCCGGGAAATGCTCGAATTTCAACAAAAATATTTATATAAATAAAAATTAGAATGTTTCTGTTAATACCTATTTTCTGTTCGCATTTCGATATTACAAAAAAGAATTAAAATGTTCGAAATTTTCTTCTATAAATAAATATAAAAAATAAATGTGTCTCAATTTGTTATTCTACACGGTTGCCGAAAAAATTGTGTACGCAACACGTCCGAAAACAGTTTTTTCCGGACTTGTTACGTAAATTACTATTTTCGGCAACCGTCCGGGAAGTACCTACTTCCCGGACGATTTTTCTTTGACATAGTATCACTTCCAGGACTAGTCCGGGAAATGCTCGAATTTCAATATAAATAAGAATTAGAATGTTTCTGTTAGTGCCTATCTTCTGTTAGAATTTCGATATTCAATACAAATAAGAAATAAAATGTGCGAAATTTTCTTATACAAAGAAATGTAAAAAATAAATGTGTCTCGATTTGTTATACTGAACGGTTGCCGAAAAAATTGTGTACGCAACACGTCCGAAAACAGTTTTTTTGGACTCGCAGTCTTCCAGGACTCGCTACGCTCGTCCTAGAATCTTGTCCACTCGTCCAAAAAACGGTGTTTTCCGGACTTGTTACGTAAAAAACTATTAATAGGGCGTCTTTTTACTGGGCATGCTTCTCTGAAAGAAGAACACTGCATGTTTCTCTCAAAAAACAACACTGCATACTTTTGAGAGAAACACCGTACTACATTATGCGTGAACAGCATTTTCTTTCGATATTTCTCTTCGAGTACTGAAAGGAATATAAGGTATTTCAGGTGTTTTTAACGGACCTTTTAACAATCTATGCGGGAACACTGTAATTAGAATGTGCATACGCTGATATAACTCGGAAATTTTTATCATATTATTTTGACTGACAGTTTCTCTATAATGAAGAAAAAAAGGTTTCGTGACGTCACGTTCATCAAAATTAGACTTGGCCACGTTGGATTAGTTGTGCACCATGGAATCTCTAATACCACAGACCTCTTGAAAGGCCATTACGTTATCCAGAATACTTGACCACATTTCATAAAAAATTTATTCATTCCTTCATTAATTTATTCATTCATTAATTTATTCATATATTCATTTATTCATTTATTCATTTATTCATTTATTCATTTATTCATTTATTCATTTATTCATTTATTCATTTATTCATTTATTCATTTATTCATTTATTTATTTATTCATTTATTCGTTTATTCATTTATTCATTTATTCATTTATTCATTTATTCGTTTATTCATTTATTCATTTATTCATTTATTCATTTATTCGTTTATTCATTTATTCATTTATTCATTTATTCATTTATTCATTTATTCATTTATTCATTCATTAATTCATTCATTTAATTCATTAATTTATTCAATTATTCATTCGTTCATGTTTCAGCTGAAGAAATGTTATTGTGGCCGTTTCAAATAAAGGTGATTATTTATTATCATCAAAACGCGAAACCAAATACTTTGAATCGAGATACTGTAACGAAGCATATTTTGGGGCCCCGTTAATGAGATTCGAACCTAACTTGTCATGTCCAATTTAACATTAACTACCTACCTAACCCCAAGGGCATTAAACACTATTTTATTTGACAAGGATGGCCCAATCGACTGATTTTATGGGCCTGTCAGATGACGTCAGCGTGATGTGTCCTCAATGGTTTGTATATCTTCATATACATTGTTTTCATTAAGTGTGGAAACGCTCCATTATTTTACGAGTTGATTATTTTCGGAGGTAAAGCTCGGACAACTCGATTTTATAATTCAGTCTTCCACTTTTTTTTTACAAAAAATTGATTCTTTCCCCCACCACCTCATAAGATACTTTTAATTGAAAGGGTATATTTTTATATCAAAAATTGAAAGCCCATATTTTTCAACATAACAACAAAACAAAAATTTTGAGAAATATGAAGACTGGATTCTTTTATACTCAGTATAATGTAACCTCTGAAGTGTTAGATATCATGTATGTGGTGTGGTTGCACTCAGAAGAATATGTATAAATAATAGTTTAAAAAAACTAAAGAACACGCTTTATTTCCAACATGGACTAAAAAAGTAAAAAATAATTGACAATTCAATTACTCAAATGCAAAAAAGCGTGGGTGTTTTCGATCTACATTCCTATGTTTTTTAGATTAATTCAACAATAATGAGCATCTAAGAGCTCAAGACTTTGTCAAGCACGAAAATTAGATAAATTTCCAAACATGCTAAATCCAGTGGTGTAGTCAGAATTTTGATAAAATTTCTGAAATAGTTAACAAAACTCGGAATTTGAAGTGGTGGGTTGATTTATTGATATTATTTTCAATTTTTTCCCATATAACTTTTTTATTTATGGACGCATTCCTACGCAATTTCAACATAAACCTCTTAAAAATGTCGATAATCCAGTGGCGTCGTCAAATTTTAGTAAAAAAAATCGCTAGTATGCTTTTAGATTTTCGACCTTGAAAATTCGAAGTAGACCTTGAAATTTTTATTTTTATTTCGAATTTATGGCACTCAACTAGATCTATTGATGCTCTATCTAGTAAAAAAAATAATTATCGGATAACAAATAACAGTTTTAGAGAGGTGGCCCGCTTTCAAATGGGTCACTCTGTATTAATTAAAAAACAGCACACTGTTAGTATTTCATCTAAAAATAATGGAATCACCATCACCACAATATCAGTATCAGTAATATCAGTAAAGCGGTAGTCGGTTCGAGCCCGATGTACGTTCGAGGGATTTTTTTTTAAGAACCCAATATCGGAATCGATAGACGACCACAGTCCTTGTTGAAAGCAAGTGTATTGTGTGTTGTCTAGATGCCAATCTCGGCTAGTGCTAACTTGGAATGCACGCCGGCCACCCGAGGTGGTGCTGAATACGCCACCAAAAATCAGTAAGTCGCCCCGGAGCGCCACGGCAAATACTAATAATAGCCGTCCTCTACCCGCACAGGCCATGCCTTTGGATACACTCTACGAGTGTTTATGAGGGAGTATTATTATTATTATTATCCTGACAGTCGTTTAAGGACCGGTCTTTTCAACTCACAGTAAAGTAACTGATAACTATCTTTCGGATAAACTTCACAGGTTTACATATCCTTATTTGATAGATTAAGTTATCTGGGACTTATCTATAGGTGAAAAGATCGGCCCTAAGACTAAAACAATATATTTAAACCAGCTTTACAATTAATTTTTAATAAATGTAAAGATCTATTTCTCAATTCAGCTTCATTGTATCCTAAAATATTCGACGGATCTGTTGCCATTTAGTTTCCTTCACTGTGTATATGGAACAGGAACTATATTGAAGATTTTCAATTAACTGAGTAATAAGGTATACAGCCTTTTTCCATATCAGGAACTTGTTTCTTGAATAAATTGGCTATTTTTTAGACAGTAGATAGTAAACGTCTTGAATTTCTTCACATACAACAAATAAAGGCCAATTCGGATTTCCCGAGTTACATCTAATGGGTACTTTCAGCAAATAGGAAATGATATCTTTGTATGAAGTCATTCTGCATATTATAACATACCTCGATTATACAGGTCCATTGCGAAAAAATTGTACCTATTTGAGTTATCAAAATTCTAAATTTCCAATAATCCAGTACGATTGGGTTTTGAGACGAGAATCGATTGTAGCACCACCAAAAACGGTATGCTAGTTGTTGGAACCATGATAAACACGAAAAAAAAATAGTTTACCGAAATTCCAGGACTAGAACATATTTTTTTTTTCGTATAAAAATAAATAAATAGATTTTGCTGTAATCTTGGAAAGTATATGATTTATCAAAAAAACATCTCAAAAAAGTGAAAGACAATTCAAATCTCCACAAAAATGATACTAAGTAATTTTTTCTTAGAAAACGTTATTGAACGCCGACAACAAATTTCAGGATCACGCTTAACCGCCGCTGAAAGTTCTGGCGGAGCCGAAGATTTGATTGGTCATAACTCTGCTAAAAATGATCACAGAAGGAAAAGGAAAAGTTCATATTGTTTCTGAAGACTCCTACCTTCTCATGCAAATATAATATACGAGTATTTGAGTTCCTAATATGTGTTTTGTGGCACTTCACGGAGATGAATCATGAATAATTTAGTGAATATGGAATTATTAAACTAAAGCAGCAACCCATCCCCTCTTTGAACTATATGCAACAATTTTATAGTAGTGTGACAGGTCCCACTTATACATGCAAAAAAAACTTTGTTTTACTCCCGCCTTATTTTCAACTTAGCCATAAAACCGGCATTCTCTTCAGTAAATGTTGAAAATAATCGCTTATTCATATCCTGCATATATATATTTAATAACACTATTGTGAAGTGCAAACCTCAAGCTTGAAATCACATACTTCATTTTTTATAGGATGTGTATGAGCGATTATTTTCAACAATTACTGAAGAAATTGCCGGGATTATCGGTAAGTTGAAAACTGAGAAGTAAAACCTAGTTTTTTTTTGGCAAGTATGAGTGAGACTTGTCTCACTAGTCTCAAATCTTTGCATATGATCCAAAAAGGGTACTGATTCCTGCTTCAGTAAAACTATTTCATATCAACTAAAACATGACTTTCGGATCATCCGTAAATATCGTAGAAGGGTATGTGAAGTGGGATAAAACACATTTCGGGTACTCAGATACTCACGTGTTATATTTGCATGACGAAGTAGAAGTCTTCAGGAACGATATACACTTTTTCTTTTCCTTCTTATCAGGTTTTCTGAGAAAACGAGCGCCACGGCAAATAATAATAATAGCCGTCCTCTACCCGCACAGGCCATGCCTTTGGGTACACTCTACGAGTGTTTATGAGGGAGTATTATTATTATTATTATTATTATTATTATATTTCTTGTGGAGAACCGAATTATCTTTCGCCTTGTTGAAATTGTTTCTTGATAAATCTTAAACTTTCCAAAACAACAGCAAAAAAAATATAATTTTTTTGGGTTCCATTCCTGATTTTTTGGAAAACAATTTTTTTTCTAACAATACAATCATAATGTCAAGAAGTCATGTCCGAGTTTCAAAGTGCTACGATTCATTCTTCACTTGTGGCTTACATTTGTCTTTGGTTACTGTACTACAAGTAGTGTACAGGAGAGCACAAAATATGGGAATTTTGATCAAGAGCAAACTACCATAATCTTTTATAATTTCAAAAAAATGTAACGAGAAAAGCTGTTTAGAATTAAGTACACCGAGAGAAATATCTATTAGCTGTAATGCAAAATTGTATAACCGTTAAATGATTTCTGAATTGAATAGGCGCCAGCATAGTTCGGTTTCCAGTATAATCAAGGTCTTTTTTTCAAAACAATTGAATACAAAGTCTGTTAAAAGTCTCTCACTTAATAACGTATTTAAATATTGTTTTTTCAATACCATCTTTTAACTGCAATCGTGTTCTTTGTCAAAACTTAAAGGTAACCTTTAGGGACAAAAAGAACGTTTTGAAAAAAAGACCTGTTTCATGTTGAAAATGTTCACATTTTGTATTCATCAGAGAAAATTTAGTGGTTTCAATATTTCAGTTAGCAGCTATAAGATTTTTTTGAAAAAATACTTGTATAACTAGATTTTTCTGGGTGTACAATATACAAATTTGGAATCACAGCTCCCCACGTGACAAAATAATTTTTTTCAGTTTTTTTATGAATAAAGTGATAGTAAATTCGCAGATTTGTATTATTTAATTATTAAGCTTCAACTAATTGATTTATTCAATAATTTTCTGCTATAAAATCATACTGATAATTATTATGGACATACATAGAGAGTGAAATACCAAATTAACACCAAAAAACTAGTGAAAATTCAAACCATTTTCAACAAACGTCGATATTTCAGTACAAATAATGAATTGGTCTAAATTTCGTATTGTCTTATTATTATCAGTGAGCCGCCTAAGGTGTATAATAAGATACTTGTACTTTTGATGACCATAAAAAATGGGAACAAATATTTTTTTGCGTAGGTGACTGACTCTGATTTCAAATTGAAATATTGTTTTCAAATCTGAACAACTTTTCTTGATAGACTTTTTTGATAATATCAAAAATGAGGGACTTTACTCTTGATCAAAATTTCTATTTTTTGTGCTCCCCTGTACACTGATTGGAAATTTTGAATTTTGATAACTTAAGTCCTAGTTTTTTGCCATGCCCCAATTTTTATGTTGAATAAAATTTTATGACAAATGGATATTAAAAAAGTTTCCCATATGGTGCAAACTTTTTGAAACTCACTGTATTATGGTCTGACGATGATTCAGTGGAACCATTGAGTAATTCATATGCCATTGAAAAAATGAGAGACTGCTAGGATAGTGCGTACTCCAGTTTCATAATTCATTTGGGTGTGTGTGAATGAGCATTCATGAAGTATTACATTTTTTCTCGTTTCGCTGGAGAAAGTTGTAAATTAACATTTTTCAGTTCGATAATTCAGATCATTAGTTGTAGTTTGAGGCACGTTTGAAACATAAATAAAGTAGCTTTACGTCGAAACCTCAGAATACAGTTGTTTATGTCTTCCAATTCAATTGGTTTTGTCTAATACTAGGATTACGAATATATACATATCCGGGTTCCAGATGTAATTTCCCTTCCTGTAACTTATCAATCGCTTAAATCGAATGATTTGAAATTGACCGCCAAAAAGTATGGTCCATATGGCATGTCCAATAACCTAAAAATCGATTTTGACACATGTAACGTGATCTCTGGTATGGCGGCAAATTGAAAAAAATTACTATGAATAGGCAAAAAGTCGAGTAAAATGGCAAGATATCGATAAAAATTATTTGAAAAAGGTGCTTAGAATTAAATTTTATACACATATACAAAGTTTGAATAAATAATGTGGGAAAATTGAAAATAGCAACTTTTTTTAAATATTTTCCTAGCTGTATAAAAATATCAAATTATTTTCTTATGAATAGCTTGACCATACTGAAATATTTGTATTTCAATGATAATAACAAAATGTTCTGCTGTTACATTGGTTCGTATATAACAGTTATATCAGAATTCTACGATTATTGCGATGATACGAAAATCCAAAAATATTGTGTTTTTCAGATTATTATCAATTTTTGATAATAATCGTGCACGAACGTTTCACTTCGCACGTAATTTTAAAAATAGTGCGTCAAATTAAAGAGGCTAGAGTTTTCAACCTTGCACGCGAAGTGAAACGCTCTGACACGATTATCATCAAAACTTGATTATAATCTGGAAAACACCATGTTTCTGGAGTGTCATGTCGTCACAATGGTCGTGGAATTCTGATATAACTGTTAGATACGAACCAAATTTAGTGCTCACTGGTGTAGAGAAGATGAGAAAATACAAATGTTTCAGTATGGTCAAGCTATTCATATGATAATAATTTGATATTTTTATACAGCTAGGAAAATATTTAAAGAAAATTGCTATTTTCAATTTTCTCTCATTATCTTTTCAAACTTTGTACATGTGTATAAAATTTAATTCTAAGCAACTTTTTCAAATAACTTTTTGCTTTTTCAAAGTAATTGTTTTCAATTTGCCTCCATACCAGCGATCACGTGACATGTGTCAAAATCGATTTTTAGGTTATCGGACATGCACAACCTTTTCCAAAGAATCTTTTTTCTTATACTCTAATAATAAACTTTTTTCCCATATGGTACATACTTTTTGGCGGTCACTGTAGAACACGGAAAGTGTCATTTCGATTATTTTGTGGATATAGACTCAATCGAAACATTTATTCACTTTATAACTTTCAATCGGGTAAAAATAATAATATGCATTATAGTTTGAAAATTTTGTCCATTGTTTTGGTTATGGGCGTTCCAGCACTTTCGCAAATATATTCGTGACAAATGGCATTATAAACTGTGTTATTAAGAGTGCAATGTCCTGACAAATTGTTATAACTTAATTTATATTTCGGATAATAGTGACAATATATTTCCTTGCTTAACAACCAATCAGTGGATTTGAAATTTTGAAATTCAGCCAATAGAATCGGAACTACAGTGAAAATATAGCTTGTCGCTGTATTCTCACGGTGATAAACCTGCTTAGTTTTTGTTTTACTATTTGTCAAGTGAAAATAATGATTTAAATTATAAACGTCAAATTTATGTGTTTTGACCAGTTATCTTTATTTATCAATATGAGCGATCGTTGGGGACAAATGTCCATTGGTATCATAGATGAGGCCGTGGAAAAGAGTATTCCGTTGAATACGGCTAGAAGTAAAGCATCAATTACAAGGTGACACGATTTTTCTTTATTTCAAATCGATATATTGTCGTCCTAAATATAATTCGTGGTATGATTAAAAACCTATAATTTTTTGGAATATCTATTCATTGGCAATCCCAATGCTTGAAAATACAACGAGTCCGCAGGACGAGTTGTATTTTCAGCTTTGGGATTGCAATTCATTAATATTCCAAAAAATTATCGGTAATAATCATACCACTTATTATATTACCCCTGACAATAGGTAGATATAGCACAATCAGGCAACTTGCAGGATATAGAACAAAAATTTACATCAAATTTCGAACTATGGAATGCGTGGGATGAATGGGATGTAGTTGAAATAAATGAACTACTATAATAGTACAATTTCACTGAAATACAAAGGATATAATATAAAAATTATTAACTCATATAATGATTTTGGAACGAAATGAAACCGTACTTTTGATGGATATACCTAGAACAATTGATTTTTTTTCAGATTTTTGCTGTATATAACTCATGATGAAAAATGGATATAGAACACTATAATTCTCGGCTCCATATTTGACGGGTTTAACGGGATTTCAATTAAGAATAAACATACAAAATTAAAGGGTGTGGGGTCTAGCGATAGAGCAGGTTTCTGTGAATATCATGACAAGAAGTAACTAGATTTAAATCAAATCACTGTCGACTGTGAACTGAGTAGTAGTCACAACCTGTAAAAATCTCTCTTGAGCATTGAGCCTTCGTATTGGCAAAATGTCGAGCATATCTCGTAATTTTAACGTTGGCCTGAAAACCCGGAAAATCCATGATGTCACTGTTATTCAACCGAAAACGTCAACTTGTCCGTTGGGTTAGTATTTGCATTTATGTATAGTATAGGAGCCGAAGAGATGTCGACCTTCGCCGTTCTGTTTAAGCACAGCCGACTGAATTTCCCAAACCGTGGTGAGAAAATCGGCAACACCGCATGGAATTCAGTTTGACGCCCTACTCATTAATTCTTTAAGGTGAATTTCTCGGCTTATTCGGAAAAATACGAAAAAACAGAAACAGAATGAATTTTAAGAGAAAAAAACGACGATTTAATCAATTACTTAGATATGGGAAATCTGTAAAGTTTGATTTTTCCATTCCATAAAATTCACATTTTGGGAGATTTTTTAAAAATATTTTTCGTGATAAATGGAGAAAGCACATAGATGATCTCTGATTTTTTTCAGATTTTTCATTTGAAATCTGACTGATGAAAATAATATGTTATTGGAAGGTACATTATACAGAATGTACCAAACTCAGAAAGTTTGCACATTCTGTACAGAAAAAATTTGAAAGAGTTAGAAATATTTCAACCAATAATTGAAAACGATATACTTCCGAAATGTAAGTAATCATACTGTTTCATTGTTTCATATCACCAATAATTGAAAACGTCGTCTTTCGATTATTTCTGGCTGCCGGTCGTGGGTTTAAAGCCTAGCGACAGCAGAGTTTTCTTCTGATGGCCCTAGAAAGTGCTAGGAATCGCTCAAAAATGGTGAGATCTCGTTAATCCTTGGCTCCTACAAGTTTCTTCTGAGGGCTGTCGTTCGCAGGTTAACGGAAAAAACAATTTTGACACCAAAAAAGGAATAGCTTTATGTATTAATAGGGAGGAAAGTGCCACTTTTCCTCCCGCGGGATGTAGTTTACTGCCCGACGCGAAGCGGAGAGCAGTAAACATCCAAGGTAGGAAAAGGCATTTTACTCCCATGTAATACCTATGATTTTTCCTCCTACACAATTAATGAACCTTTTTTTTGTAACATGACAATACAGTCATGTCCATCTGAGAATCTGCGGTGGTGCAATGGCTAGCGTCTTGAGCTTGTCAGGGGTTCCGCAGGGTTCATGTTTGTCTCCACATCTGTACTCACTACATACGTATGATCTCCCTCAGTGCGAGAGACCGGATATGGGCACGGCGGTGTACGCTGATGACACCGCCATCTTTGCCCATTCCTTCTCAAGCGCCGCTGCCCAATATAGGATCCAAGTCCACTTGGATAGGAAGATCATACCGTATTTAGCGGAGAACAAGATTGAGGTCAATCCGGCTAAGTCGGAGACGATCAACTTCACGAAAAAGTACACTCACTCAAAACTTTATCGGAAGTTGAGAATCAATGACGAGGCCGTTGATAATGTGAATCATGCGAGATACCTGGGGGTACACCTGGACAAGCGACTCAATTTCGGACGTCATATCACCCTTGCTATCCAGAGGGCGGGAGCTGTGTTAAAACGCACCTATCCTCTGATAGCAGGGGGCTCGAAACTCTCATTAGAGAATAAATTGCTTATAAATAACCAACTAATTAGACCCACAATAACGTACGCTTGTCCGGTGTTCTGCAGCCTGAAGCCAACTCCACTGGCGAGATTGGATAGGATGCAGAACAAAATACTTCGTATTATCTCCGGTAGCAGACGATACCTTCGATTGGAAGCTCTTAGGGAGCTTGCAGGCGTCGACTCGATCCCGACAGTTATAAACAACTTGTCCTACAAGTTCTATAAGTACATGCTCGATAAAAGTCCCCTCACCAGGGAAATTACCAAGCTCAGAATGTATGATAATGAGCCCCGTAAACACGGCGGGCTCATTTATCAAGCGCTCGATATCTTTAAAGAACGAAGGGAGAAACCTGTTCCATAGGGAATCAAATCGAAAGTATAACTGAAACGTAGAGTACCTCGACCCGGTTTTTTGCTGCAGCCTTTTCCGGGATTCAACTTTGAAACAACCAGCCTCATAATCTGCAAAGAACATTATCTACATTGAATAAAACAACAACAACAACACGCATGAGCTTTGGAGGAGGCGTGTATCATGCCGAGCTACAACCGTGATATAATGAAATGTCCGGCCAGAGCGTTACCACCAGCGCGGGCGGACTACAGCGCTCTCTCGCGGGGCTGTCTATGTTCGCTTGGCAAGGCGCTCTTTTGCTACCCTGACCGGAGCAAAAGAGATGCTACTATTGCGCCCATCTTCCCGTCCTTCCCCTAACCCCCTGGGTTATATAGAACGTGAACGATGCATGATTATATATGACATGTCAAAGTAATTACTTCCCGGACTAGTCCGGGAAGTGATACTTTCTCAAAGAAAAATTTTCCGGGAAGTACCTACTTCCCGAACGATTGCCGAAAAACACTATTTCAACTAAACACTAATTCATGAATATCCTCAGTTTTTACGAATTCCTATTCTTAACCAATTTGCATCTTTTCTGTAAACACCCGATTATAACCCAATTTTTTTATTTGAGCAAATATAATATATGCCAATTAGTTTATTATTTTCCATAAATATACATACCTACCTATTATTTCCACAACCCACTTTTTTTCATCTATTGATTTCTAATTGTTGGGACATGCTGTACTTTATTGTCTCACACTGTATACTTTAAATTTTTTTATATTGTATTATTGTCGTAATGACGCAAGAGTTTGTCATAAAAAGTTGTCAATAAAAATAATCGTCACAAAAGTCACCTTCCAAGTATTTATTTAATCCAAGCCAAAAAGAGCAACTCAACATAATTGGCATCCCTGGTAATTTTGGAGAAGAGCATGCAGTCTTTGAAGACAGAAAGAAAGATTGTCAAGGACGCTGCAAGAAAACATTTCCAAGAGATTGAGAAGGTAGGACAGGACGATAAGGAGAAGATAAATGAACTATTGCAACAAGTTTTAGTCAAATCAGACAACAGTATAAAAGAATTGCTTTGTAACGAAGAACCCAGCGACGAAGATTTTAGTAAAGAAATTACAGAGGAAATGGATTTTTGCACTGAGATAACCAGGTACACAAACAAATGTAATTTTTTATTAGAGAAAATAAAAGAAGCAAAAACGGAGGTTGAAAGCGAAACAAGAAAAACATCAAAGAATTTTAACCTACCAAAATTAGAAATAAAGAAGTTTGACGGAAACATTGGATCAATTTTTGGGGCCAATTTCGCAAGATACATGAAAATCCAGATTTGCCCAATGAAGACAAATTCCAATACCTTATCCAATCCACCGAAGAAATCTCGCCAGCCCGTAATCTGGTAGAAAGCTTCCCACCTTCAGCAAACAATTACAAAATTGCCGTCGACCAACTCAAAACTAGGTTTGCAAGGGACGAGGTTTTAATTCAGGTTTATGTTAGAGAGCTTTTAAGTCTAGTTTTGAGTCAGCATATTTCACCGGAAAAATCAGGTATGGCTTTATCAAACTTGTACGATAAATTGGAGACTCAGCTCAGGGCGCTGGAAACATTGGGTGTGACCAGCGACAAATACGCCGCGATGCTTTTACCAATGGTTGAGTCAGCTATACCGCACGAATTGCTAAAAATATGGGAAAGAAACCGTTTAACTAATGATAAATTTGTTAATGAGTTACAGGGTCTACTGGAGGTGGAAGCAGACGAACGAATAAAACTTGCACAAACCAGTTTTTCTTTGGAAAAAGGAGTAAAAATGGGTCAGGATGGGTGTTCTGTAGAAGTGTTGCATGTGAAAAATACTGAGACTGAAGGTAAGCCCAATTTTTCTTGCATATTTTGCGATTCAAACACTCATAACAGTCAGGATTGCATAAGAGCACAAAAAATGACGTTAGAACAAAAAAGGACAACGGTAGCAAAGAAAAGAGGTTGTTTTTCATGTCTGAAACCCAATCACAGTTTTAGAACTTGTAAATCTATAGTTAAATGTGTAAAATGTACACGAAAACATCATGCTCTTATGTGTCCCGATCTGCATGAGAAAGAGAAAGAAAAGAAGGACGCAAATAGGCAGGAGAGAATTGAGCAAACGATGACAACTGTCAATTCAGAAACTTTGCTTCAAACAATTAATGTAAAAATTGTTTCTGATAATAATAGATCAAAAATAGTAAGGGCACTGCTAGATTCTGGCTCACAGCGTTCGTATATTACAACAAAATGTGGTGAAGAGTTAGGACTTTTAAAAATGGGAGAGGAAAATAATGTTCAGGGCATGTTTGGCGGCTTACAAAGTGATCCAAAAATTCATCGCTTATTCAAAGCAAATGTTCAAAATTTAGAACAAACTTTTAGCGTTGGTGTGTCTTTGCTTGAACAGGATAAAATATTTAATTATATACCAAAGCTAAATGATATCAATATTATTGAAAAGTTAAGATTAAAAAACATACTTGTAAATGAATGTGCTTCTAACGATTTCGAAGTAAACTTATTAATAGGAGCAGACATTTTTGGAAAAATTCTTACAGGAAATATAATCAAATTAAACGATTCTATAGTAGCTGTAGGAACGAATTTTGGATGGACCATAATGGGTCAACAAAGCTGTAATAAAAATTGTCTGTTTGTTTCTACTTATTTTTCTGGTTCTTCTTTGGCAAATTTATGGGATTTAGACGTGTTGGGCATAAAAGAACCAGCAGAAAAAAATGCAGAGAGCAGTTAGAGATACAGACATTGGAAAAGTTCATGGAAAGCACCAGAGTAGATGAAGAAAACAGGTACGAGGTGTCTTTATCATGGGTGGACGGTTTTCCTAATATAACGTCAAATTTTAAACTAGCGGAAAATCGACTATTTTCAAACACAAAGCGTTTAATTTTAATAAATAATTTTAAAGATTACGATAAAGTTTTTAAGGAATGGGAGCAAACGGGGATTATCCAAGAAGTGGAACAAGATGAATGTGAACAAGGACATCACTATTTGGCGCATCATGCTGTCATAAAGGAAACAAGCTGCACAACAAAAATAAGGCCAGTATTTAATACATCACAAAAGGATAAAAATGGTAATTATCTTAATGATCTACTAGAAAAGGGTCCCAATATGATTGAGTTAGTTATTCCTCTTATCTTAAAATTTGGGCTTCATAAAATAGGGGTAACAGCAGATATCACCAAAGCATTTTTACAAATTAGCATTAAAAAAGAAGATAGGGACTATTTGCGCTTTATATGGTGGAAAGATTATGAACAACGACAAATTAAAATTTTTAGACATTGTAGAGTTGTTTTCGGGTTAAAGCCTAGTCCATTTCTTTTGGCAGCTACACTAAATTTACACTTTAAAAAGGAGAAAAAATTTAAAGAAACGGCAGGTCAACTTCTAAATGCATTTTATGTTGATAACTGTGTTTACAGCGTTAAAAACGAAAAAGATTTAAAAAAAAAATTATAGGGGAGTCAAAAGATATCTTATTAAGAGCAAATTTGGATTTAAGGGGGTGGACTTATAACGAACAAAATACAAAAAATTTTATAAACCAAGAAAACAGCGAAAATAAAATTATTTCTATTCTAGGAATACAATGGAACTATGCAAATGACATTCTAAAATGCGAAATTAAAAATTTGGGTTCTCTTCAGGACATTCCAAGAACAAAACGGGGTATTTTATCAGCAACTCAACGAGTTTTTGACCCTATTGGTTTCACAGATCCTTTCACATTGTTACCAAAGCTTATGCTGCTAGAAACTCGGAGCTTGAAACTTATGTAGGATGAAAAACTGCCTGAGGATTTAGAGAAACGATTTGAAAATTGGCTGAAAAGTGTAAATTTTTTAAGTTTTCAAACAGAAACTGCCTGAGGATTTAGAGAAACGATTTGAAAATTGGCTGAAAAGTGTAAATTTTTTAAGTTTTTGTAGTATTCCTAGATGTTTGACAGAAAATATAGAGAATGAAGACATGATAACAAAAAAGTCGATTCATGTTTTTGTAGACGCGTCAAAACTTTTGTTAGCAAAAACTAGATTGAGTCCAATAAAACCAATTACATTACTAAGGCTCGAATTAATGGCTGCTCTAATTGGGGTAAGACTAACGGAAACGGTTAAAGGAGTAGGAGACTTCAAACACCTAGAAACTACCTATTGGAGCGATTCCATGATCGTTTTGACCTGGATAAAAACAAAAGGGTTGTGGAATACTTTTGTTGGAAACAGGATCAAGGAAATAAGAAAATACAGTAGTGCAGATCAATGGTGTCACGTACCAGGAGAAATGAATTCAGCAGATGTTTTATCGCGTGGTTGCAGTGGAAAGCAGCTTATGGAGAAAAAATGGTGGCAAAGACCAGAATGGCTAAAAGAGAGTAAGGGAAATGGCCAAAAGGAAAATTATGTGCCACAGAAGATGAAATTGAGAAGGAGCGAAAAAAGATCATCAATACAAATTTAGTAGAGAGTTTAGTAGATGAAGCATTTTGGCAGAAAATAAATCAAATTTCAAAATATAATAAAATCAAAAGAATTATTGGATGGATTTTGAGGTTTGGTGATAATTTAAAAAATAAACTAAGAAACAAGTGCTTAGGAGCAAAAGACAAAAATAAATTCGAATATTTGAGTGCAGAAGAACTTGAAAAAGCAGAAATATGTCTTTTAAGAGTAGTACAAAGGAAAGATTTAAGAGAAAATTTAAAAGGAATGCGTAAGTTTCAGTTTTTGACAGACGATAATGGGATTTTAAGAATAAAAACAAGGCTTGAACTTGGCAATTTTAACGAAAATTTTAAATACCCGATCATTCTTCCAAGTAAAAACGAAATTGTTAGGAAACTACTTATAGAAAAGCACGAAAATAGTTGTCATGCAGGACCAAAAATTTCATTAGGAATCATCCGAGAAAAGTTCTGGTTACTAAAAGCCCGTAAAACGATAAGTTCCATAATATTTGCCTGTATAAATTGTAAAAAAACATACATCTAAACCAGTTGAAACTCCTTTTGCACCTCTACCAGCACACATAATAAACGACGCGGGGTTTTTGAAGTTGTGGGTGTTGATTTAGCAGGGCTATTATTATTAAAAGATGGTAGCAAAGTATGGTTTATATTGTTTACGTGCGCGGTCTACAGGGCAGTTCATCTTGAACTAGTTAAATCGCTTTCAACAGAAGCATTTTTATATTCGCTAAGACGCTTCATTAGTAGACGAGGTAGACCAATAGTTATTTGTTTTACTAGGCATAAAAGCACAAGATTTAATGCCGCGGCTGGTGTTTCATATCCGAGCGTAGCGCCAAGGCATTAAATCTGCTTTTCTGCCGTGTGAAACATATAATTTGTTCTTCAAATTTGTTCCAATTCCACTCAAAATCGACTTTTTCATATTTAAATTGAGATTCATTATCAATATCCAAATAACTAAATTATTTCATCAAAGGTAACTGGGCCCTGCATTACTATGTTTACCGCTGAAATGGATTTACTGCAAAGTGAGGATGAATTGATACAATTAACACCACCTGATATAAGAGACCAGGCGCGAGATGTGGAATTTAACCTTTTATCGGAAAAATCAAGAACTGTATATGAACTCACATACAGCAGATTCATGGAATATAGACAGAAGAAAAATATAGGATCTTTCTCCGAAAATGTGCTGATTGTCTATTTTTCCGATCTTTCAAAGAAAATGAAGCCTTCAACGTTATGGTCTACTTACCTATTCGATGTTGAAAGCTACCCTGAACATAAAAAATAACATTGATTTGGCAAAATACCTGAAGTTACGGGCTTTTTTGAAACGCCAGTCAGACGGTTTCCATGCAAAAAAATCCCGAGTTTTTCAAAGAGAAGAAATCGAGAAATTTTTATCAGATGCCCCAGATGAACTGTATTTGTGTACGAAGGTAGGAATATATTGAAAATGATCTTTTATGGATTAAAGAACTAATTTTCAATTTATATTTTAGGTTGTACTTATTGTTGCAGTCGCTGGGTCTTGTAAATGTGATGAACTTTTGCAAATGAAAACAGATGATATAAATGATATGGGCGACAAATTGCTAATTATGCTACCAAATACTAAGACCAAAAGATCAAAATCTTTTGTAGTAACGGAATATTTAAGCGTTAACAGAAAATATGCAGCCTCCAGACCCTCGAATTTAAATAATCGGCGTGTCTTCTATAAGTATGCGAACGGTAAAGCACATCATCAATTCATTGGCATTCACAAATTCGGTAAAATGCCAGAAGAAATTGCTACTTTTCTGGAACTATCCCATGCGAAAGAGTATACCGGGCACTGCTTTCGCAGAACTTCGGCCACGTTGCTGGTGCATTGTGGTGGGGACATAACAATGTTGAAACAACATGGAGGATGGAAGTCTTCCGCTGTCGCGGAGGGCTATATTGAGGACTAGCTAGCCAATAAGTCGAACATCGGCAATAAAATATTTTCTGGCGTTTCCGGAGTATCAAGTGTTGATACTAAAGTTGTTAATTTTACTGGAAAGGAGGGAAGTGGACAGAGTTCAATTGTATTAAATAATTGTTCACAATTCACCATAAATATATCTAATAAATAAAAATTTCGTGTTGTAGTTTGTAGTTTTAATGCAATAAAACCAGTTTATTATCATCAGCATCATTTTGAGTTTTCTTAATGTCATTGTCAATTTTAATAACCAGTTTGATTTAAATTATTACTTGGAAGGTTGCCTAGCAACGAACTTTTTCTGCCTAGGCAGTAAAAGTGGACTTTTTCTGCCTAGGCATTAAAAGTACAACTTCTAAGCCTGCCAAGTGTCATTAAAAGGCCGCTTTTAATGTCATTTGGAGAAAAACACCATTTATTCGGACAACGGAACAACCTTTCGTGGAAGTAATAATTTGTTTAAAAAATTAAATTGGGAAGAAATTGAAAATTCGTGGTGGGGCGGATAGTGGGAGAGATTAGTAAGGGTTGTAAAAGAACTATTGCGTCGATCGTTGGGAAAAGCATCGTTATATTATGTTGAGTTATACAGGGTGGGGCACCGAAAACGAAACAGACCGAATATCTTCAAAACGCATGTGTTGTGAAGAAAATGCAAAAACACGTCGATTTTTAATCCAAGGGGGACATCTTCCTATCATAACCTCAACTGTCATACCTCTCCCCCCACCCCTTGGTCGCTATCACCCAATCAATTTGAATAGGGAAAGTACTAAGTGTGACACATCATTAAAAAGGTAATTTCATAAGGAATTCAGCCATGTCAATTTTTGCTACCTAACTTTCTATTTTGGCACCCTCTTGCGGGAAAAACAACTGTTCCTTATTCCAAATTATGATACTTCATTTGCAAGCTAATTTAAAACATAAATTCGGTGACAATGCATTATGGAAAGTTTCTAAGGAAAAAAACAAAATGGCGGATCCAGAACGACGGACAAGATTTCAAATCGCCATTTTGTTTTTTCCCTTCAAGATTTCAAATCTTGTCCGTCGTTCTGGATCCGCCATTTTGTTTTTTCCCTTAGAAACTTTCCATAATACATTGTCACCGAATTTATGTTAAATTAGCTTGCAAATGAAGTATCATAATTTGGAATACGGAACAGTTGTTTTTCCCGCAAGAGGGCGCCAAAATAGAAAGTTAGGTAGCAAAAATTGACATGGCTGAATTCCTTATGAAATTACCTTTTTAATGATGTGTCACACTTAGTACTTTCCCTATTCAAATTGATTGGGTGATAGCGACCAAGGGGTGGGGGGAGAGGTATGACAGTTGAGGTTATGATAGGAAGATGTCCCCCTTGGATTAAAAATCGACGTGATTTTGCATTTTCTTCACAACACATGCGTTTTGAAGATATTCGGTCTGTTTCGTTTTCGGTGCCCCACCCTGTATACTGTACTTTACAGTAAGTAATTAACGAACGGCCACTCAGCTATGTTTCCAGCGCTTAGTCCTGCAAGGTTTTTAAGGCCTATACAGTCGCAGTCGGTAGGAACAGATTTTTTGGGTGAAGTTGCTGATTTAGACGAGATAGACGCGGCATTTTTAAAAGGTCGTTTTACACATTTGCAAAATGTTCGAAAATCGTTACGGGAAAGATTTAAAAATGAGTATCTTGCAGAGTTAGTTAATAAAGGTCACAGGAAGAAGACGGAGCAGATTAAAGTTGGTGATGTAGTTTTGGTTGGAGCAGATAATCTGAAACGGGTACTTTGGCCAATGGGAAGAATATTAGAAATTTATGATGGAAAAGATGGAGTTAGCCGGGTCGCAAAAGTAAAAACGAAGAACGGAATAATAATTAGGCCATTCCAAAGGATCTATCCACTAGAATTAGGAACAACATCAGAATCAAACAGTGAAGAAGTTATCACTACAGAGAAGAAACAGAAGAATAAGAAAAAGGAGGAGAAGAATGAAAACCCAGCCGAAAGATCAAGGTTTGGTCAAATCTTGAAGGTTCCAGCAAGGTTGGGCGAGGAATAAGCTTGGGGCCGGAGAATGTTGGGACATGCTGTACTTTATTGTCTCACACTGTATACTTTATATTTTTGTATATTGTGTTATTGTAGTAATGACGCAAGATTTTGTCATAAAAAGTTGTCAATAAAAACAATCGTCACAAAAGTCACCTTCCAAGTATTTATTTAATCTAAGCCAAAAAGAGCAACTCAACACTAATGATCAAATTAATCGAGCTCTGCATCAACATTTCCAGTTTCTTTGGGTTTTTTGCTGGTGGTGATGGCCATGTGTGGTGTTTGTGAGTCGAGTTGTTGCTATACAGGGTGGCTACTTTACAATGGGATGGTATTTTTAACAGATTGAAAGTTGGCCCAATTGGAACTTCATTGAACACATTAAAGGTCCTTCTAGCCCTGATCCAATATAATATATTAAGAAAGCTGATTCTTTTTATATTGGGAAAAATATAAACCCTACATAGAGTGAAAACTTTATTTAGAAAATCACCTATGTATTATTATTGACGGTACTTTTTTAAACAGTTGAAAGTATTATATCTATATAGTATGCTAACAACGAAAATATTGTGCATACAAGAAAACTTTGTTGTAGTCGTAACATCTTATATTGTTTTCGAAACCAGAAACACTGAGTCATTTTCTCACATTTTGTCAAACATATCGCATTTTTTTATATAAAAAAAATCACGCTACTGTCAAAAAACCAATGAAATTGCTCCTTATGATAAAACATATATCCAATGAGGTTGCAAACTTGATTCGTGATATGAAATAATATATTCAATATTACTCCAAGTTTGCAGAACTTTTGGAATTTTCTCACCGAGTATACAGCAAAATTCAAGTTATAATTGCCATTTTGACAATGTCGCGTACTTCGGAAGAGGTTGCAAACTGATATTTATTGCTTTTTCGATGTACCATTCACTTGACCAAAGTTTGAAAACTTTCGGAATTATTTTTAAATTTTCATGTCTATCTCTACTGGCCTACATGCAAATCATTGTAACTTTTGTTTTCGTATTTGCATGTATCCTCCAACTTTATTTGGATATGTCCCATTATGAGGAAGATTTATTATTATTATAAAACTGTCTAATTTAATAGTTAATAATTGATTATTTATAATTCTCACTGATCACCAAATAGACTGAAATTGGAATGGTCGTTGCTGTGATCATAATTTATTCATTATTTCGAATTAAAAATAATGCTGTTTCGATAAACAGTTTATATATTCAGTGCCAAATACCGAACTGTCAATGGTAGATAAGAAATCACAAGGCTAAAAAATGGTCTGTTTCATTCTATAGCTCAATAGTTTTCAGAAGGGTATTAACTCGATAGTATTCAATGTACAAGTCTATTGGACATTGTTTTTCAAATGAAATAACGTTATTTCAATAATGATATTGGACAATTTTTTAAATGAAAAAATATGTATAAAGAGATCGTCGTATTAATTGACGGTTAGAGTTCAACATCGGTTAATTTTAACTTAGTATGCTTCTGCTTGGAGAAGCCAGTGTATGGCGAAACAATAATTGTCGCGGTTTTGTGAAACAAAATTTGTGAAACAAAATTTGTGAATGAAAGTCAACATCATTTTATTTTATAAATGTTGAAATGAATTTTCATCAGTTATCGGCTTCATCGATTCAAAAATCTGTACAGGGTTGTTCACGTTATTTGATTCGAGTCATAACAATGGCTAAATCTTTTGATTTTAGAAAGGATAGGGACTTATGAATAAAGGCAAGTTTCGGTAAGGTTCAATTTACCTGAACCTTATGGTTTTTGAAATACCTCTCATTTTACGAAAATAAAATATTTAAAATGTAAGAATTGAGGAAAAATTATCACAATCTTTTAAACGGCTACAACTTGTTTGATTTAAATGGAACGCCCTGTAATTTAATCATCAGTAGATATAAAATTTAATAGAGCACTGTCAGCTGATGTCACAACATGGCGGTTATGGAGGGACAAACAGAGCGTTTAACATTTTGATGAAATGAAAATTCGTTTTTTGTAGTTGTTGGTGGATAATTACGATTTTTATAAACTTTACAGACATTAAGTGAACCAGAAAGATTCACGTAGCCTTATGGAAAATGGGTTGAATGGGTTTGTTTTTGCTCATTTTGGTTTGTTTGTCCCACTATGACATTGTTCCGCAACTGTCATATTACGTCACTGACAGTGCTCTGTTGCCTATCGAATACCTGTAAACATTCCCATAGCCAACTCTTCACGTTAGTATAATAGTATAATGAACATTTTTATTTGGCAACTTGATTTTAGGAAATTTATTATTTATAAATAATCCAGTGCGATTGGGTTTTGAGACGACTATCGATTGTAGCACCACCAAACTTGGTATGCTAGTAGTTGGGACCATGATAAGCACGAAAAAAATAGTTTACCAAAATTCCAGGGGTGGAACATATATATTTTTTTTTTTTTCGTTTAAAAATATATAAATAGATTTTTGCTGTAATCTTGGAAAGTATATGATTTATCGGAAAAACAACTCAACAAGGTGAAAAACAATTCAATTTTCCACAAAAATTATTCCTAGCTGAAAGTTATGGCGCAGCCGAATATTTGATTGGTCATAACTCTGCTAAAAATGATCGGAGAAGGAAAAGGAAAAGTTAATATCGTTTCTGAAGACTCCTACCTTCTCATTCAAATATAATATGCGAGTATTTGAGTACCTAAAATGTGTTTTGTCGCACTTCACAGAAATGTTTGCGGATGATCCGAAAATCGTGAATAATTTAGTAAATATGGAATTATTATACTGAAGCAGCAAACCATACCCTCTTTGGACTATATGCAACAATTTTGAAGTAGAGTGACAGGTCCCATCCCAGGTCATACATGCCAAAAAAAAACTTTGTTTTACTCCAAATTCAACCCACCCATAAAACCGGCATTCTCTTCAGTAAATGTTGAAAATAATCGCGTATTCATATCCTGCGTATATGTTGAATAACACTGTTGTGAAGTGCAAACTTCAAGCTTGAAATCACATGCATACTTCATTTTTTATGTAGGATGTGTAAGAGCGATTATTTTCAACATTTACTGAAGAAACTGCCGAGATTATAGTTGAAAACTGAGGCAGGAGTGAAACTTAGTTTTTCCTTTGGCATGTATAAGTAAGACTTGTCTTAGTAGTCTTAAATCGTTGCATATGGTCCAAAGAAGGTACTGATGCCTGCTTTAGTATAATCATTTCATATTAACTAAAATATCCATGACTTTCGGATGAACACATTTTGGGTACTCAGATACTCACATGTTATATTTGCATGAGGAAGTAGAAGTCTTCAGGAACAATTTACTTCAGGAATGATATGCATTTTTTTTCTTCTACTATAATTTTTAGCAAAGTTGTGACAAATTCAATTTTCGGCTCTGCCTGAACTTGCAGTGGCGGGTTAGCGCGAGTATGAAATGTGACGTCGGCGTTAAACCACGTTTTCTGAGAAAACGAGAGTATTTCATTAGGTATAACTAAAAATCATTCTTGTGGAGAATTGAATTATCGCTCAACCTATCGAAATCGTTTTTGATAAATCTTATATTGTCTGAAATAACAACAACAAAAAAATGTATTTTTTTTAAATAAAAATTTTTCAGGTTTCACTACATGATTTTTTGGTAAACAATTTTTTTTCTAATAATACATGATGTCGAGATGCCATGTACCGAGTTTCAGAGTGCTACAATTCATTCTTCACTTTTTGCTCGAGTTTGTCTGTCGTTACTAGATTAAAAGTTGCCTACGGCTTTTTGAAAAGTTGTCTTATTATTTACTTATGGTTGTCAATTTCAATTTCAAATCATCCTTTTAGTGATAGCGGTAGTTTGTGATCTTGTTATTATTACTTTCTTATTAAGCAGCATTCGAAAGATTCTTCACAACATTCAAAAGAACTGGATCTGATCAGTATGAAATTCATTGAAAAGAAATCTGCGATAGAAACCGAAGAAATTGAATTTGGGGTGATTGCCTCTGTAATCGAAAATCCCCATATCCATTAATTTATTAAATATATTTCATAATCTCCTCCTCATGATTACATAACACATGTAGATGATTGAAGATGAGGCAAGCTAGTTGCGTAAAAGGACTTTTTTCATGTGGGTACTTACTAACATTTTTTGTTAACTTCTATTTAATGAAACTTAGTGTAATGAATATTTCATAGTCCTGATAATTAATTTAGTTATTCCATTCCCCGTAAGACACCGTCAACAAAAAATTTTCCACTAGCTCTTATTACATGTCTTTGGACAAAACTTTCGACTTGTTGGACCTGGGCTTTCTGATTGTTTCAAAATAATGCCATCCCAAGAAACGGCTGAAGTTGTTGTAAGACGAAAACCGAATTTTCCGTCAATTCCAATTTAATAAGAACATTTTCACCAAAACTGTCTAAATTCCTTCGAGTTTTCTAAGTAAAATATTAAGACACGCGTACCTCACAAACTTGGCTTGATTTTGATTAATTTCTACTTTAGTAATCCTGTTTTATTTTTTCTGTAATCTCGATCAGAATATCATGCCGGCTCTACACTCGCGCCGCGAAAGCTCGCGAAATAGCGCGAACGCGAGTGTGGAGGGTTTCGTTTGTTCGCGTTCGCTTTTCGCGCTGGCTTCGCGCCGCGAAAGCTCGCGAAATAGCGCGAACGCGAGTGTGAAGGGTTTCGCGTGTTCGCGTTCGGTCTACGCTGCGAAAGCTCGCGAAATAGCGCGTTCGCGAGTGAGTAGGGTTTCGCGTGTTCGCGTTCGCTCTTTGCGCTGGCTTCGCGTCGCGAAAGCTCGCGAAATAGCGCGAACGCGAGTGTGGAGGGTTTCGCGTGTTCGCGTTCGCTCTTCGCGCTGGATTCGCGCCGCGAAAGCTCGCGAAATAGCGCGTTCGCGAGTGTGGAGGATTTTGCGTGTTCGCGTTCGCTCTTCGCGCTGTCTTCGCGCTATCTTCGCGCCACGAAAGCTCTCAACATTTACTGAAGAAATTGCCGAAATTATCGGTGAGTTGAAAACTGAGGCAGGAGTAAAATCCAGTTTTTTTCTCTGGCATGTATAAGTGAGACTTGTCTCACTAGTCTCAATCGTTGTATATGGTCCAAAGAGGGTACTGATTCCTGCTTCAGTATAATAATTATTTCATATCAACTGAAATATCCATGACTTTCAGATCCTACGTAAATATCGTAGTAGGGTCATGTGAAGTGGGACAAAACACATTTTGGGTACTCAGATACTCTCATGTTATATTTGCATAAGGAAATAGAAGACTTTTTCTTTTCCTTTTACTATAATTTTCAGCAGACTTATGACAAATCTAATTTTTGGCCCTGCCGGAAATTGCGGTGGCTGGTTAAGGCAAGCCTGAAATTTGATATCGGAATTCAATCAGGTTTTTTGACAAAACGAGTGCATTTTGTGAGAAATTACTGAGTATATTTCTTGTGGAGAATTGATTTATCTTTCGCCTTGATGGAATTGTTTCTTGATAAATCTTATACTTTCCGAAAAAACTACAAAAAAAAATTATAACTTTTTTAAATAAAAATGTTTTTGGGTTCCAACCCCTAATATTTTGCAAAATTTTTTTTCTAACAATATATGACGTCAAGAAGTGATGTGCCGAGTTTGAAAGTGCTTCGAATCATTCTTCACTTGTGGCTTATATTTGTCTGTGGTTAATGTACTAATTTTTTTTTAATAATTTTCTAATGATTCAAAAAATATCTCCTAGGGTATGGGCTGCTAGAAGTGGTTGTTTGATTTGGTGTAAGTTTGGAGGACTGAAGATGATGGTCGCATCCACTTTAGAGGTTAGCTATTGATATGTTTTTGGTACACCCTGTACACCAGATCTTTTTTAATGAAGATCTAATATAAACCTATAAAATAGTTCCTCAAAATCAAATACGTCAGTCATATTGCTTCGTGTCGAATAACATGAATAACCTTGTTATGTTTTTATGATCGTTTTCGTTTCGAATTGTTCCACCCTTAGCGATTTCAGGGAAATAGATATGATAATTTCTGCCTTCCTACCCTTCTGTTTTCAACCCGGAGAATTATCGAAAGTCTTTCTCTTGAAATCGTTGATTCAACGAAATCGAAAACTTCCCAATTCATTGTGTAACTGAACACAAGCTTTCATGTTGTAAAGTTTAAAATGAACACCAATTTCCATTTTATCTTTGTTTTTACGAAGTTTTCTGTTGAACAGGATTGTTTGTACCATTCGAACTCGGAAGCTATTGCAACGCATGGCTCATGAGGAAATTAGATTGAAGGCTATGTATATAGTTGATGAAATGTTCATCAGTTATGTAACGAAGTCGTTCGCGATATTTCTTTCAACTTTTGAACAAACGGGCTATTTGTTGTCCTTGCAAATTTCAGCACGCTAATCAAGAGACAATGGACAAGAACAATTGCGAATCGAAACTGGAAAAATCAGTATCATTTACAATAATTGGCTTACTTCCTACCACCGACTCGTCCAGTCGAAGTGGTGGAACATTGGCTACATCCAGTATCTAGCAATTTGCAGATATACGAAGAACGCCTTCTTATTCAAATGTTTCAAATGCCTACCTAATATGACTCGAGATACTTTCTCTTTCATTTGAGAAGTTATAAGTTGGGGTAGCGTTTGACAGGGAACTTCAGTGCGTTTCCGTTTAGTGGCGGTTATCGAAGTATCGCGGAGGTGTAAGGACTGTTCATTTTTCAACATCATTTAAGGACGAGCATATTTTTTTACTGAAAGCGGTAAGTTACGTGGAAAGATTTTTCTCGTGCGAATGCTCGTTACCAATACCACATTTTTCATATCTGGAATGAAAACTACGAGAGCGTCTAAGGGCCACATAGTTTTTTTTTAATTTTTCCGACTTTAAACACGGAATTTCCAACTTTGAAGTCGGAATTTTATTTTTCCGACTTTAAAGTCGGAAATTCCGAGCAATTGCAATTGAGTCTTCTTGGAAAAAACGTTGCCCAAATATCTGTCAGACGTAGGACAACGTCCGTCGTGGTATCAGCCAGAGAAGCAGTTGTTTTCTGTCAGATGTTTGCCTCATTTTTTCCACATGGTGGAAATATTTGGAAAGAAGGGAACTTCGACATTGTCGATTTCTTTAAATTGATACTCTCCGGCAAAAATTCTTGAACTCTGTTCACTTCCTGGTCTCTTTGCTTTCAAAATTTTTAAAATATTAGTTTTACAGTGGATTATAATTCATTGGACTGGGACGACTCTAATGTTGTCCGACCTACGTCACTGATGAGAGGCAAGTACCTCGAAACGCCTCTGCTGGTGGTCTTCCCCAGCCGAATGAAGGATAATCTACTGTTTAATTACATTAAGCATTGCACAAATATCTGTCAGATGTAGTTCAATGTATGTCGTGGTATTAGCCAGGGAAGTAGTTGTTTTCTGTCAGATGTTTGCCTCATATTTTCCTTATGGTGGAAATATTTGAAGAGAAGGGTACTTCCAAAATGTCGATTTTACCATTTCAACGTGTAACCAAAACAAAATTCTGCCAGTTGGTTATATAAAGCACTTGTAATTGTGACCTCTGCAATGAGGAACATTGCACAAGTATCTGTTAGATATAATGCAATATCCGTCGTGGTAGTAGCCAGGGAAGTAGTTGTTTTTGAAAGGGATGAAACATTGAGGCTATGGTTACTAAACGATTTCCTGAAAACTCTGAGCTTTGCGCTCTTATACAGTGACCGCCAAAAAGTATGTACCATATGGGAAAAGTTTATTATTTATTATTAGTATTGAAACAAAGGTTCTTGAAAAAAGTTTGTGCATGTCCGATAACCTAAAAATCGATTCTGACACATGTCACGTGATCACTGGTATGGCGGCAAATTGAAAAAAATTACCATGAATAGTCAAAAAGTCGGACAAAATGGCAAGATATCGAAAAAAGTTATTTGAAAAAGTTGCTTAGGATTCAATTTTATACACATATACGAAGTTTGAGAAAATTATGTGGGAATATTGAAAACAGCAATTTTTTTTAAATAGTTTTCTAGCTGTAGAAAAATATCAAATTATTTTCTTATGAACTGCTTAACCATACTGAAATATTTGTATTCCGATGATAATAACAAAACTTTCTCATTTTCTCCACACCAGAGAGCACTAAATTGAAAAAATTGAATTTTGTCAGAACCCTTGCTGTTACATTGGTTCGTATCTAATAGATATATCACAACTCCACTATTATTGCGATGATAGGGAGATCCAAAAATATCGTGTTTTTCAGATTATAATCAATTTTTGATGATAATCGTGCACGAACGTTTCACTTCGCACATAATCTTAAAAATAGTGCGTCAAATTAAAGAGGCTTGAGTTTACAACATTGCATGCGAAGTGAAACGCTATGGCACGATTATCATCGAAACTTGATTATAATCTGGAGAACATCATGTTTCTGGAGTGTCATGTCATCACAATAGTCGTGGAATTCTGATATAACTGTTAGATACGAACCAATGTAACAGCCAGGGTTTTAACAAAATCCATTTTTTTAAATTTTGTGCTTACTGGTGTAGAGAAAATGAGAAAGTTTTGTCATTATCATTGAAATACAAATGTTTCAGTATGGTCAAGCTATTCATATGATAATAATTTGATATTTTTATACAGCTAGGAAAATATTTAAAAAAAAAATTCTATTTTCAATTTTCTCTCATTATCTTTTCAAACTTCGTATATGTGTATAAAATTTAATTCTAAGCAACTTTTTCAAATCACTTTTTTAGAGATCTTGCCATTTTACCCTACTTTTTACGTTCTCATAGTAATTTTTATCAATTTGCCGCCATACCAGCGATCACGTGACATGTGTCAAAATCGATTTTTAGCTTATCGGACATGCACAAACTTTTCCCAAGAATCTTTTTTCTAATACTCTAATAATAAACTTTTTTCCCATATGGTACATACTTTTTGGCGGTCACTGTATATAGTGGTCACTATGATACGGCATAACCACAGCGGACGAAAAGTGTCTACCGACGAAAAATACTTGCCTAAAAAATAGTCGATTTTCGATTCGAAAATCGGAAATTATTAGGTAATTAAATTTGTAGAGGTCGACGAAAAAATGTAATATGCACCTCGGCGAAATACTGTCTATTGTCTCGCCTGCTTGCAGGCTCGAATATAATAGACAGTTTTTCGTCCTTGGTACATAAATAACTATTATAAACGAATGCATTGCTTGTAAGAAAATAAAATTCAAATAGTTTTTAAATTTTTTCCTCAAAAATAACGATTTTTCAGGAAAAAATGGTTCGTTAAAAAACAATTTAGATAGTGTGGAGAGAAAGCGATTTCGAAATTATTCGTTTCATTTGTTTGAAACTCTCCGACATACTCTTCGAACTTTGTTCGAATTATGAAACAATATATGACAAATTGATTTCATATTTGCAAAAAAATCCGGTTTGGTTGTTTTTTTTAACAGTTGTAGAAAAAAATAAAGTAGGAATTTTCGCACTCCGTCAACATTTTCTACTCGTAAAAAAAGTATCACTTTACTAACTTGATACATAAATAACTATTTTCTTGGTGTCGGCCCCGGAAGGACTAGTATACCACCACACATTATTCTGTGTTACATGATTGTATATTTTCTCTTCAAAAATTTATGGCACTCTTCAATTGTAACATATTTTATAATATTTATATCTAAGGCTCGCCTTGAGATTAATGTCTTTAGCAAGTGTAATAGGTAAATTTATTGAGTAAATAAAATTCTGAAGTTTTACAGAATGTTGGAATTCGTAATGGAATTGATATCATACATGATAAATGGTCAAACATTTTTCATTCATAGCAAGTAATCCATATAGACCCATAAGAAGCATAAATATCTTTTGATTTGTGTGTAATATGATCAGACTGAATAGCTGTGGTTTTATAAGTGTGTTTAAATTAGACACACTGTCTTGATTATGCCTAGTTTCATGACAGAATCTATATTCCATAAATAAATGAACCAACAAAAACTTGAAAATCTGGCCATGTAACTGAATGATATTTTTACATGGAATGTAATCAAAATTATAGCTGTTGAAAATAAATAAAAGCTTTCATTATTCATCATTCCGTAGAGTCATAGTTAATTTAGGTACCCAGAATTTGGATCAGTATTTGGGAATAGATCAATATGGCCTGTTATAAATGTGACAGTATCGATGATAGTAGGTGAATTAATAGAAAGTTATGTTAATTTTCATAACAAAATGAATATATTTTGGATCAAATCAAATATTAAAATATCAATAGGAGAAGTCGATCGAAAGTAATTTCTTCACTTTCATCAAATACATTCACTTCAGAGAAAATAAAATATGTTCATATCCATCTTATTGACATTATTTATTGTCATTATCGATGGTGAGTCGTTCATTAATTAAACTTACTTTGTATTATATGAACATGAATTATTTATTAAAAGTTTGATTTTGTGGAGGAAATCCAGTTCTTGACATAATTTTTTGGGTTTATCACCTTCCACAATCTGAAAATGAAAAATTTTTATAATCCAAAGAAATCTGTACAAGTGTAGAAGGGCAAATTAATTAATTTGCCCGATAAGTTACTGCGTTCACAAGACTGCTGTCTTGAAAGAAATTAATTTTTGTCAGTAACGTACCCTACACTGAATTTGCCTATCTGAAAAAATGAGATCGAATTAACAAAGAATACTTCTCTTTTTTTGAAAACTGTTGACGTTTCGGAGGCTGTATCTGCCTCCGTTATCAAAACTTCTTAGAAAGACGCTGAGAAGACTGAATTTGAATTGCGATTTTGGTAATAAGACCTTTCTTTGACAGAGTCAAATGAAATCTGTCATACATTCTTTTGATTGACATTTGGTATCTTGATACATAGGGTGTTCGGTATCAATCAATCACCATTCTATTAGTTCTTATTTCATGAATTTTCAATTTTTATATAATAATCCCATATTTACTAAATTAATCATGATTTTCGGATCATCCGCTAATATCTCCGTGAAGTGCGACTCAACACATTTTAGGTACTCAAATACTCGCATATTATATTTGCATCAGAAGTTAGGAGTCTTCAGAAACGATATGAACTTTTCCTTTTCCTTCTCGGATCATTTTTAACAGTTTTCAAAAAAAGAGAAGTATTCTTTGTTAATTCGATCTCATTTTTTCAGATAGGCAAATTCAGTGTAGGGTACGTTACTGACAAAAATTAATTTCTTTCAAGACAGCAGTCTTGTGAACGCAGTAACTTATCGGGCAAATTAATTAATTTGCCCTTCTACACTTGTACAGATTTCTTTGGATTATAAAAATTTTTCATTTTCAGATTGTGGAAGGTGATAAACCCAAAAAATTATGACAAGAAATGAATTATTTATTCTGTGCTTGCTCGTGTCAAACTCTCGTCTCAAACTCTAGTGTCAAACTGTCGTGTCGTGACCTCGCGAAGGAATTCATTCAATTGTGTTGAAAAAATGGACGAATCCTCATATGAAGGTTCCGCAGACGAGGAAAAGATATTGAGGAATTTTGACGAAGAGGCAAAAATTATTGTGCGATCCGAAACGATTGCAAAAAAATCTTCTGATCGGTATCTGCTCGTCTACATGTTGTTAAAATCAGTTGTGGAATCGTCTTGTCTTTTTTACCGTGGGTTTGTTTTCATTTCCGCGGAAATCATGAATTTTCAATTTTTATATAATAATCCCATATTTACTAAATTAATCATGATTTTCGGATCATCCGCTAATATCTCCGTGAAGTGCGACTCAACACATTTTAGGTACTCAAATACTCGCATATTATATTTGCATCAGAAGTCAGGAGTCTTCAGAAACGATATGAACTTTTCCTTTTCCTTCTCGGATCATTTTTAACAGAGTTATGACCAATCAAATATTCGGCTCCGCCAGAACTTCCGCGTCGGTAAGCGTGAACCTGAAATTTGATGTCGGCGTTCATTCACGTTTTATGAGAGAACGAGCGCATTTCATAAAAAATTATTAGGAATCATTTTTGTGGAGAATTGAATTGTCTTTCACCTTGTTGAGTTGTTTTTGCGATAAATCATATACTTTCTAAGATTACAGCAAAAATCCATTTATTTATTTTTAAACACAAAAAAATGTTTCCCCCCTGGAATTTCGGTAAAAAAAATTTTTTCGTGTTTATCATGGTTCCAACTACTATTGGTATGCTACAATCGATCCTCGTCTCACAACCCAAACAGACTGGATTATATCGGATGTATAACAATTTTAATACATTGTTGAAAAATTATGAGGAAATTAGGGTGTATTTGGACTAAACATTATTGTCGAAACGGTATATTAATTGATTAATCAAGCTCTTGAATTGCCCTGTGGGTTTGAGAAAGCCACCATGCAGTTTCTATAATTATATATTTCTTTTCAATGACATGGTTGGAGAAATTCTATTTATGCAAATAAATGAAACGATACGAACTTGATATTAATTCATATTCAATTTCTTGAAAATAAATAAGACAAAAGATAGTCGATGTAAGAAATCGAGTAAAAGTGATTGATTGATTACCGTCGAGTCTTAAAAAGTTATTTTGTTGTCGAAGTCGAGGAACAAAATATGTTACATTACATGCAATATTAGTGATATCATGGAAGCAGCTTGACATAATTACGAGTATTTTGAGGATTTGGTACATTCATTACTCGCAATTTTTTTAAATAAATTAATCTGCAATTCAGTGATTGCGAACACTGAATCGTTATTTGCAGTACCGATTGAACAAGACAATTTCAATAGGGTAACACTTTCAAAACTATATAATCAGGTGAGTCTTCTTGGTGTTATGAATGTGTTGTAGTAAAACCTGTTTTCAAATTCTGCGCAAAAATTTCCTTGATTAATACACGCCTATTCTGACAGCCCACGAAATTTCTTCAATTTCTTAGAACCGACCAATCAAAGGTGAGTTACAGTGATTATTTTTTAATACGATCCTTCAGCCAATCGTCATGAGAAAACATTCCAAATTGACCAATAGTATCAAAATTACACTGACTATTTCATTCACACATAGCTGCACCTATGAAATAACGTGGCTGAAGTCACATGACATTCAATATGAGCGGGTATTCAAGTAAACACGACAATTTCACTCACTATATGAAAGTCGCGTCTCCTGCGATATGAGGACCAATCAGAATGGGATTTCGCGAAAGTACACGCTTCCTTTCGCTTCCTTTCTTTCCGATCCGGAAAGACCACGTCGTCAAGTCAACCACAAATATAAACAGCAATGATACATCTTGTAATCTAATATGACATAAACGTCAGGTTGACAGACTTCATGTTTATTATTCATTAGTTGCAACTATTGAAGAATTCACTTTGTTTACTCGATCAAATTTCAAATAATAACTTGGTTGGTTCGTGAAATTATCTCAATAAATACGACTCGTGCTCACAATACAATCGATAATTCTGTCAGAAATATCGATAGTATTGCGACCACTCGTGGTATTACCCCCGATAATTTAGGTAAACACGCGGATATTTACGTAAACAAACAAAGAAAAGTGTCAAGTTTGACTCAAAACTGAAATGTCTCGTTTTCGGTTATCTTCTATTACGGAAATTAGTAAACTAGTAAGCTAATCCATCTCAAAAAAAACCATAAAGGAGTAAAGAGCCTGTCTGGAGAAAATTTATGTATTTTTGAAGCTTACATGAACTTGAATATGAATGATTTCACGCTGTTCATGAAATAGTCTTCTTAAATATTACTGGACCATAACAAATAGAGACTATTATACGCTTTATATTAGTTTTCATTGTATGTTTGTTTGTTTGTATGTTTGTAACCGACTCCTTAGGGCGTGATTTTCACCCATTTCCAGACGTCCGAATGATTTGAAATTTGGCAGGTGTTCATAGTTCCGGTGACAATACAATATGGCGGTGGAGATTTGTGATAATGGTCCGATTCCATCCAAAATTGGTATATAAGGGTTTTCGGAGTCAGAGATTATGATTTTTTTAACAAAATTCATGAATTCAAAATGGCGGCTCCAAGATGGCGGACGAGATTTGTGATTATGGTCAAATTCGATTCAAAATTGCCATGTGAGGTTTTTTTAGGTAGTTTATTTCGAATTTTCTGTCAATTATAGATGGCGGCTCCAAGATGTCATTATGGTTTGATTCAATTCAAAATTAGTGTGTGAGGGTTTTCGGGGTCAGAGATTATGAATTTTTCGTAAAAATTTATGAATTCAAGATGGCGGCCCAAGATGATGGACGAGTATTGTGATTATGGTCATATTCGATTCAAAATTGGTATGGTTTTCGGGGTCGGAGATTTCGATTTTGTAGTAAAAAAACTAAAGAACACGCTTTACTTCCCATGGACTAAAAAGTAAAAAATAATTGACAATTTAATTTCTCAACTGTAAAAAAAGCGTGGGGTGCTTGATAAAGTTCTCTTGAGCTCTTGAACGCTCTGTATTGTTAAATTAAACTAAAAAATATGAGAATATAGATCGAAAGCACCCACGCTTTTTTACATTTGAGTAATTGAATTGTCAATTATTTTTTACTTTTTTAGTCCATGTTGGAAATAAACCGTGTGCTTTAGCTTTTTAAAACTATTATTTTTTTTTATTTTCTTTAATTCGTCGGGAGTTATTCTGATTATTAATGTTCATATGGTCTCATTTAATTGTCAAAATACAAATTACTCTCGATAGAATCATGAAGAAAATAATAGTCGGCTATTTGTCATGGTCTTGTGATATTACCTACGATAATTTGTAGGTAGCAAATTACCAGCGATAATTTTTTCAAGTTGTTTGATTGGTTCTTCGTTTAAATGAATGCATAAGAAAGTTAGCCATTGACTTGGTTGTCAAGATGAAACTGACAAATGTCCGGTGAAAAAATATTTTTTTTGAGATAATTTTAACTAGATTAGTTCACCGATAACAATACATGAATTTCATCATGGTACCGTAAAAATAATGATTATAATAGTAATGATAGAAATTTTCAAATTCAATTTCCACCCACTTCCAATCGTTCGAATATTCTGAAATTTGGCATACATATCAGGGACCGACGACAATACAAGAATTTCATAATATTATTGTTATATTAATAATATGAATGATTGCGGTTCATATTAGATTACAAAACGAATGGAGCTCGGTCGCCCAGGCACTGTCGATTAAAAGGAAAGAATTGAGCTGATGAGGAATGAATAACTGAGTAAAAAAGGGAGAGCCCTAAAACATCATTATAATTTGCTTCTCTGAAATAATACCTAAGGGCGGTTCCAGAGAAGCCTACTTGGACGTAATAGTGGTTTTTTAGTCGGTAAAAATACGAAATTGTCAGGTCATGAGGCGACCGGGCGTCTTTTGGAACATTTTTTCACTCGGAAATTGAAAAAACTTACAGTCTAACTCCACCAAAAATATTCTTTATTGTAGCTGTCATGCAGTCAGAAGACTGGCATCACGTTGAAATCATGTAGTCAGAAGACTAACATTAAGAGGACATGTTTCGAAGGATTAATCCTTCATCTTCAGCAAATTATGAGTTAGTTACAAGTCGATCTAAGGAAAAACAAAACGGTTACCAAAGAGTTATGAATAACAATAAAATGTGTGAACCTACCATATTATGGTGAAAAAACCACAATCAATGGGTAAAATAAAAAAAAAATAAATATAAATAAAGAATATTTTTGGTGGAGTTAGACTGTAAGTTTTTTCAATTTCCTATTGAATCTCACCTCCACTGTATGCAATGGATCGTCTCCGATGGATATTTTTTCACTCGTTAAAAACCACTATGAAGAGACTCACTCACTTTTGGAAAAAATTACATTCGTCTTGAAAATAAAATTGATATTTTCATAATTAGTTAGTTACGTAAAGATCTATTGCATAATTCCAATGCCATAAAAATGCTATAAAAATGGTCATAAAGGACGTTCAAAAACTTGAAACATCCATTCATAAATACTCCATATTTATATCTCAGTTTTGAATCTTTTATCACGATGAGATGCCTGAGTAGCTATACTAATCCATTATTTCGAACAAATATCTTCATCAGCCCGATAATTCCATGTTTGTTCAACCAGTGGGGCATGAAGTTTGACGCCATTACAGCACTTTATATACCATAATTTCTATCAATGTTGCAGCCTTGTATTTTGTATTATGAAATGGAACTGTTATAATTATTGTTTCATGAATGTGTGCTCGGTCAAGATCGATTCGAACGTTTTATTAGAACGTCAAAATGTTGCAATCGTTTTGGTCTCATTAATTTGTCAATTTACTCGTATTTGTACTATTTATTTTTTACGAACGGCATATGGAGTACTTTCACATTCCGCCTTCGAGTAGACTAGATAGAAATTTCTCTTTCATGAGATATCAGCAAAATATTTTAATAATTGAAATGAGTGGAAATCGGGAGGAAAGTTTCAAGACGTTTAATGACAAATGAATTATAATCAATCCGCACTTCATCGACGACCGTTGGATTACATCTGTTTGATTCTCAGTGAAGAAGTATTACTCTTGTATAGTTTTAATCGGAAGTTGGATTGGATTAGTTCATAGTACAGTAACCACAGACAAATGTAAGCCACAAGTGAAGAATGAATCGTAGCACATGACTTCCTGACATTATATATTGTTAGAAATTTTTTTTTTCCAAAATATCAGGAGTGAAACCCAAAAAAAATTATATTTATCAATTAGACATGCCAAAGAAAAAACTGGGTTTTACTCCTGCGTCAGTTTTCAACTCACCCATAATCTCGGCAATTTCTTCAGTAAATGTTGAAAATAATCGCTCAAACACATCCTACATGAGAAATGAAGTATGTGCTTTCAAGCTTGACGTTTGCACTTCACAATAGTGCTAGTAAACATATATGAAGGATATGAATAAGCGATTATTTTCAATATTTACTGAAGAGAATGCCCGTTATATGGGTAAGTTGAAAATAAGGCAGGAGTAAAACAAAGTTTTTATTTTTGCATGTATAAATAGGACCTGTCAAACTACTTAAAAATTGTTGCTTATAGTCCAAAGAGGGTATGAGTTGCTGCTTCAGTATAATAATTCAATATTTTCTAAATTTTTCATGATTTTCGGATTATACGCAAACATCTTCGTGAAGTGCGACAAAACACATTTTGGGTACACACATACTTGCATATTATGGTTGCATGAGAAGGTGGGAGTCTTCAGAAAGGATATAAACTTTTCCTTTCCCTTCTACGATCATTTTAGCAGAGTTATGACTAATCAAATATTTGGCTCCGCCAGAACTTTCAGCGACGGGTAAGCTTGAACCTGAAAGTTGTTGTCCTTGTTGATTTGTTTTCCCGATAAATCATATACTTTCCAAGATTACAGCAATAATCTATTTATTCATTTTTAAACTAAAAAAATAATATGTTCCATCGCTGGAATTTTGGTGTTTATCATGGTTCCAACTACTAGCATACCAAATTTGGTGGTGCTACAATCGATCCTCGTCTCAAAACCCAATCGTACTGGATTATCAAAACACCATAAGACGATTACTAGTGATTGCATGAAATTCATTCAGTACATGTTAATAAATATAGGAAAAAAAAGCGTTACCGTCGTGCCGTTACCGTCGTGTGGGCCACCACACGATTTGCCGCGCGCGATATATCGCTCCGCATCTGCTGTGTGCTCGCCCACTACACGGTATTAATCCAAATGACGACAGACAAACTCGAGCCAAAAGTGAAGAATGAATTGTAGCACTCTAAACCTCGGCACGTGACATCTCGACATCATGTATTATTAGAAAAAAAATTGTTTACCAAAAATCAGGTGTGGAAATTAAAAAAAATTTCATTTAAAAAATATATTTTTTTTGTTGTTATTTCAGAAAATATACGATTTATCGAAAAACGATTTCGATAGGTTGAGAGATAATTCAATTAATTTCGGTAAACAATTTTTTTTTCGTGTTTATCACGGTTCCAACAACTAGCATACCAAGTTTGGTGGTGCTACAATCGATCCTCGTCTGAAACCCCAATCGTACTGGATTAATAGTCGTAGAGGAAAGTCGAACGATTTGTCCCACAAAAATTCTTGTTTTTTTCGAAAGGCGATGAGAAAATAAGTAGGCGGTAGCGTAATGCCATACTTCTCCGGTGTGAATTACAGCCCGCCATACCGACGAGAACACGTTACTTAAAAATAAAAAATTCAATCATTTGTACCAGGCTAATTTGTGAACAGCTTATCAATGTCGAGTAGCAATTCACGAAAATCACCATGCCATACTTTTCCGACGATTCCAAATGGCCGCCATACCACCGCAAAGGAGTAATTTTTTATTTTTTTGCAAAACGATTTGTACCACCCTATGAATTTTTATACCAGTTCTTCGTATGATCATAAATAGAAGTCTGATAATGCCATACCTGTGGGAGGTGGCGAACGTGTACAATATTTTTTCAAAATTGTAAAATTTTATGCGTGTTTTGAACGATTTGTACCAGTATGGCACGAATTCTTCCTGTAAGTTTTACGTTCAAAGAACATGAATACGAAATTTCAAACATGTAGCGGCAATCTTGTTTTATAACCAGATGTTTTGTTGTATAACATTCTACGGTAGAGATTGTGAAAAGACTCTAACTGAAAAAAAAAGAAAAAATCTGAAATTGAAAATTCGCATTTTAATTCAGATAGTTGATTTATTTTTCAGCTATCTGAATGAAAATGCGAATTTTCACTTTCAGATTTTTTCTTTTCTTTTCAGTTAGAGTCTTTTCACAATATCTATCAGATGTAGTTCAATGTCCAGCGTGGCGTGTGCCGGGGAAGTAGTTGTTTTCTGTTAGATATTACAAATAAATCACATTTTTCATTTTTCAATTTTCATGGAGAAAGTTTCCCTTTTCAACATGAATACCTCCCAATAGTTATTGATTAAAAGTTTGATTTTGTGGAGGAAATCCAGTTCTTGACATAATTTTTTGGGTTTATCACCTTCCACAATCTGAAAATGAAAAAAATTTTTAATCCAAAGAAATCTGTACAAGTGTAGAAGGGCAAATTAATTAATTTGCCCGATAAGTTACTGCGTTCACAAGACTGTTGTCTTGAAAGAAATTAATTTTTGTCAGTAACGTACCCTACACTGAATTTGCCTATCTGAAAAAATGAGATCGAATTAACAAAGAATACTTCTCTTTTTTTGAAAACTGTTGACGTTTCGGAGGCTGTATCTGCCTCCGTTATCAAAACTTCTTAGAAAGACGCTGAGAAAACTGAATTTGAATTGCGATTTTGGTAATAAGACCTTTCTTTGACAGAGTCAAATGAAATCTGTCATACATTCTTTTGATTGACATTTGGTATCTTGATACATAGGGTGTTCGGTATCAATCAATCACCATTCTATTAGTTCTTATTTCATCTCTGAGGAGGGGTAACCAGGTGCGGTCCATTTCGATGGAATTGGTTGAGAAGCAGTTGTTCGATAAAAGAATGCACGCAGTTTCCTTCAACTTCCTTTTTTCTTGATTTGATTCTCTCAATAAAATTTTGGTATTATTCCATTCCATCATATGATCGCCATCAGATGTTAGAATATGTTCGGATATTTTCGAACCCGTTATTTTTCGATTTCTGATGTAACTTTTATGTTCTTCCTGGCGCACAATCAATGGTCTTGATGTTTCACCTATATAACTCTTACCACACGAACAAGGTATGTTGTAAACACTATTTTTTGAACATTCACCAGCGTTTTTGGGTTTTGTATGTGTGAGTATTGATCTCAATGTATTGGTTGTTTTAAATGTTGTTCTTACATCATACCTATGGCCAATCCGTTTTATCTTTTCAGACAGTCCAGGGACATAAGGTATAATATTGTTTGTTGGATATGTATGGATATGTCGCATGTCTGTGTGTTGTGTTGTTCGATTGTAAAGTGTAGTACTATTTTCAATTTCATTAATGGTTTTTTCCACGAATTCATTTGGATAAGCATTTTCCCTGAGAACGGACTTTATAAAATTCAATTCTTCTTTCAGATTTTGTGTTGAATTGCAAACCACTTGTGCCCTGTTATAAAGACATTTGACAATTCCCCTTTTCACGCTGGTGTGGTGATTTGAGTTATAATGGAGATATCTATTGGTATGTGTTTTCTTTCTATAAACAGTTGTGTTAACTCGAGATGTTGATTTTTTTATCAAAACATCTAAGAAAGGAAGTTCATCATCTTTTTCTGTTTCTAATGTGAATGTTATCGTTGGTTCTTGTTTATTAATGTAATCTATGTTGATGATGTGTTTGCTGTTTGGAATCAGAGTAGAGATGACTTGAAAGTGTTCTTAGATTACATTAATAAACAAGAACCAACGATAACATTCACATTAGAAACAGAAAAAGATGATGAACTTCCTTTCTTAGATGTTTTGATAAAAAAATCAACATCTCGAGTTAACACAACTGTTTATAGAAAGAAAACACATACCAATAGATATCTCCATTATAACTCAAATCACCACACCAGCGTGAAAAGGGGAATTGTCAAATGTCTTTATAACAGGGCACAAGTGGTTTGCAATTCAACACAAAATCTGAAAGAAGAATTGAATTTTATAAAGTCCGTTAGTAGATAAGAAATGAGAGAGCTTTTGGATTCAAGGTCAAAACCTATGAGAGAGCTTTTGGATTCAAGGTCAAACCCTATGAGAGAGCAAAAGGATTCAAGTTCAAAGGTCACAGTGCACGTGTGAGATTTCCTGGAATTTGTTGACATCCGGTTACATGTCTACACAGCGAAATTCGATACGGGTTCAGTGACCTTCAATAAATGCACGTGTGAGATTTCCTGGAATTTGATAACGTCGGGTTACATGTCTACACAGCGAAATTCGATACGGGTTCAGTGACCTTCAATAAATGCACGTGTGAGATTACCTGGAATTTGCTGACTATCGATTACAAACAAGTCTCAACAAGTTGGAGAAATTTAATAAGGGTTCAGTGACCGTTTTCAAGGTCAATACATGGTTGTCAGATATCCAGAATATTAATTCAAAATAAAGTTAAACTGAAATATTCCCCCACTATAATTGAAAATATATATAAACCGAGAACGATATCACACACCAGACATTCCATTATCATAATGAGTATTACCGAGTTCAAATTCAACTTGTCATCAAGTGATTATTTCTGTAAAGAAAAATCAAAAGTAGTGTTGAGTGAAAGAAAATTCCCATTAAACAAATCTAAAAGTAAATTTGTTGTTGTGAATCTTTCATATGATTTGAATTTCACTCCATGTATTGAAATTGCCGGAAATAAGGGAGATCGAGTGATTTTCACAGAGCATGAGTGGAAAAAGTTCTTCACATACCAAGGAATCATTACCAATTATTTTTACTCATCCGATGAAGTAGAAGTTATTGAAGACGATAGATTCACCATTGAGTTCAGTCAATTTACAAACGGAAAAGTAGTTAAAATAAAAAAAGATTACTCCTCAGTATACTTGGGGTTTGAAACAGTCTGCAAGCTATGGGAACTCCAACCCTTAATTGAATATAGGGTAGATATTTTGAAAAGACAGCATTATGGACAATATTTCCAAGTTTTGAAAAACGGACTCTGTAAGCTGAGCGGTGATCTGTTGCAAAATGCTTTAGATTTGCTCCAGCCAGAAGTGAATCGCAATAGTGAAAATATAAGTCTAACTCTGGAATTCATCCATCTTTACCCGGAAGTTTTCAGAACTGAATTGTCTGATAAACCATGAATAAGGCGGTGACAATTGATGAGAGTCAAAACAAAACTGTTTATATGTACACATGGAAATTTGCTTACAAGGATTGTCGGAAAATGTATTGGATGTATGCAGCAATCGATAGAATGCGCTTCAAGAAGCGAATATCAGAAACCTCGAGGATCGTCGCCCCCATTTTGGATTCAACACATAGAGAAATAATATTCAATAGTAGATTTTGTGATTGATTTGTAATTTTATATTAATAAAACTTTTATGTGAATATTATATGGTTTTATTTGAAAAAGTATCATACAAAATCATTTTTCGATATCCACGAATTATATTTATTGCTTAAACCTAACCATTTGATGTACAATTTGTCTCCTTTTTTTCTTAAAATTTTTTCAACCAGAAACACATCAGGATGTTTAACTCTTTGAAGTTCTTCTCCATAAAATCCGCCTTGTATGTCAACATTATCTTGATCTTTAAGAAAATATACTGCAGGATTCGACTGATAGACTTTTCTCACAATAAAAATTTCATTGGACCAGTTTGGTGTATACCCTTTATCAAATGCCTCTCGATACTTGCTTATTCTTACATGATCATTGATTTTGAATTTTCGTTTTCTTGGGTCCACTGTTTTGAGGTGACTATAAGCGTTTTCGAGTAAATACTTTTCATGACATTTTTTTACATCTTTGGGTTTCATTCCTATTGTCCTGTGTACGGAATTGTTATAGTTAGAAACTATTTCTGGTAGAATATCCAACCACTTGTAATTTCCTTGTAGGCTGAATTGTTTCCACATTCTATTTTTCAGAGTTCTGTTTACTCGTTCAACTATGCTAGCTTTCAAATTGGAGAAAGTGCTATAATGGTTGATTTTCCAATCATTCATCAACTGTCTGAATTTACTATTGTAGAACTCTTTTCCCATATCCGTTTGTAGATTTTTTGTTGTAACTTTCATATCTCTCAATATTTTTTGCATCGCACGAGTCACATCTTCCCCACTTTTAGTTTTAACAGGCTCGCACCAAACATATTTGGAAAATACGTTTATAACAACTAAAATGTATTTAAATCCTTTGTTAGTTTTTGAATATGGAATCATTTCAACCAAATCAGCTTGAATGAGATCATTTAAACCTTTGATGATAACACGCCTCCTTTGAAATCGTCTTCGTGAATTTCTATGTAACTCTCCTACAATGTCTTCTTTGATTTTATCCATTTTCAGTTATAGGACACTGAAGTAAAATTTCGACAAACAGTTGATTATGCTGCTGCTGATCGACTAAGAAATTGATCTTATCACCTTTATTTAAAAACATTCCTATCAGACTAACCAGTGAACCAGTATCTGCATACTCTTCTCCTAGTGATATAGATATATCTTCTGGCAGGGAGTTGATGCTTTCAATTTTTCCGGAAACGGGAAACTCATACGAAGTTGTACCATTTTCAAATACAAAGAAACTAACACTCTTCCTGATATCCTTGATTGCCCTCAAATGAAGAACACATTTGGTATGACACGAAGATGGATTCCATATGTAGAAAGGTGTGTTGATTGAGGAGGTTTTCGGAAGTATTTCTGATTCAGAATATGGTGTTTGAGATGTTCTCAAAAAATGTCTTCCAAATTTATCGATGGGCATGGTGCCACGGTTAAACACCAAATGGAGTTAAATCATATAAGTTTTTATTTTATTATTCCTGCCTCGCGAAGTTCCTCAATTATGCTTATGATTTCGTTATTCACACCGGTGTTTCCAGCACACTGTGATGCAATCAAGAGTTTTAATCGCTCCACTAGCTCATTGAAATCATCAAAATATTTATATTCGATCGGAAGATTGTTGAAATCAAGCAAAGTTAGTCCTGAACCCCTTTTACTTCTTGTTGTGGTGCCTGGAGCCGAACTGATTCTTGGTCTGGGCTTGGGAAGAGATAAGTTGGGTTCCGTGAGTTTTTGACTTTTCTCAAGTTCACGTTCTTTAGCCAAAGAATGTAGTGTTGTAATTCGTGGTTTTATTAAATTAACAAACTTTGACGCGTTTGATGTTGATAGACCCCTTGTAGGATCATAGCGGAGATATTGTGCATTACTCCTTCTTATTATATCGATGTATGAATCAAGATCTTTATTTTTGTAACCAAGCGGTTGTTTCTTGAACATCAGTTCATATAAACCCGGAGTTCCAGTGTATCTGAACTTATTATTTATTACAATATCGGCACCATCAAAACCAACAGTTGCGTTACCTATGGCAAATTTTTCCGTAGAGGCATCAAAATATACTCCAAAAGTATCGTCAAATGCATTTTTCGTATCTGAAATTTTGTCTTCTATATATGCACGAGGCAACGGCTTCGCGAATTGTTGTAAGTATTGTTGCTGTGCATTCATCACAGGTTGCATACTTTCCTCAAAATAACTCCCTTCGAAGTCGGATGGTGGAATGGTTGAATCATATTGAAATGTCTCTTCATCAGGAGTGATCTGATAAAATTCTTGAGGTGTTGGTTTATGAAATTCACGGGGTGTTGGATGGTGTAATTTTTTGGGTGTCGATTGATAACTTGAAAGAGGTGATTTAGTTTGATGTTTCAATTCTTGCTTCAATTCTTGCTTGAACTGTGTCGTTGGGGGTTGTTGAACAGCAGACAAGAATTGTTTCAATGGCTGAGTAATTGGTTCATACGTTTTTTCTAAATGTGACTGAGATTCTGCAATATCAGATTTCAAAGTTTTATATTTTCTTCTCAACGCTTTCCTTGCACTCAATAGTTGTTCTTGTAAATGACTGTTCATGATGACTGACAATCATTCCCCAATCTTGAAGTTTATATATGAATAAATGTGTCGAAACCCTTCCTGTATCGTCCCTCGTTTATAGAACAATCTTTATCGATAACGAGAAAACCATATTTATCTTTCCAACAATAAGAGCAGATTTGTTTGAAATTCTGCAAGGACATATCTATACTGACATGATCATCATATATATGTTTCAGATTTGTTAGGTCTTGTTGGAAAATTATAAGCAAATTAGCATTGTCTCTAATGAGTTGTTTGGAAATGGCCGAATAGGTTTGACATAAATAGAAACAATCTGTGTGTCTGTGACGGCCGAAACAGAAATAATTCTTGATTATGTTCTGATCACATGTGGCAACATCATCGAATATTATGACTGAATGATCTTTTATATTTTCAGGAAGAATAACTTCAACAGAATCTTTATATTCATGAAATCCAATTTCTTTCATAGGCGCCAGCAAAATCCTCAAATAATTATATTTAGGTTGATATAATGATTTGGAAAATAAGTATACATTTGTGAAGCGAAGACCGTTAGGTTGTTCCAGCAGAGACAACATCACATTAGTTTTGCCTGACCCACTTGCTCCAACAAGTAACCCTCTTTTAGATTGACCTCCAAATAATACACCATGTTTTCTAACGGTATTCTCGAAATTGATCTCATCATGATTGAGAACTGGAAGCAACACCTTTTGTTTTTCAGTCTTCATCACATCGGAATAGTTATTAAACTGGCATTAGTGCAGATGTAATAGGTATATATACGCGTGTCTGACTTGTTCCAAACATAATATAATGGGACAGCGAAGGAAATTAGTCGTTAGTACGAGCCGAAACACAAGAAAGAAAGGTCGAGGTTTTTTGAATACCTTGATCAACAAACTTCCTGTAGAACTACATGTCCCTGGATATAATTACTGTGGTCCTGGCACCAAGTTGGAAAAGAGATTATTGAGGGGAGACGTAGGCGTGAATCCTCTGGACGAAGCTTGTAAGCGACACGACATTGCTTACTCCAACAGTGAAGATTTAGAAGCAAGGAATATTGCTGATAAGAAACTTGCAACGTTTGCTTCCGAACGTTTGAAATCTTCTGACGCAAAATTGGGGGAAAAAGTGACAGCATTTGGGGTATCTAATATTATGAATCTCAAAAGCAAGTTGGGGATGGGATTAAGACGAAAAAAGAAAACAGTGAAGAAGAAGAAGGGTGGTGAATTGAAAGTTGCCAGGAAACGAAAAAATAAGCAGAGAAAAAGAATCATACCAATTCCAAAGAAGGGTGGATTTCTACCATTTTTACTACCACTTTTAGGGGCGCTAGGTGCTGTAGGAGGAGGGGCAGCATCTATCGCTTCAGCAGTCAACAAGGCAAAATCTGAAAAACAAAGACTTGCTGAACAAAAGAGACACGATTTAGCGATGGAACAAAAAGGAAAAGGTTTATATTTGAGACCTCGTAAAGGTTATGGAATGTTTGCTCAGCCATATCAAAAAAACTGTTGAAGTTACCACGCCGAGCCTTGACCAATATTGATTTGATGAAGAATGTAGAGCGTTTGGGGATTCCTTACTTTCGAGGTGTTTTTATGAGAGATAAACTTCCCAGAAAAATTGGAAGCAAGGAGTGCGGTATTATCAATCTGGATTCTGATTTAGGAGAAGGGACTCATTGGACTGCATATTCCAAGGATAATGCCGAAGTTATATATTTCGATAGTTATGGAAATCTTAAACCACCCAAGGAATTGATAAAATACTTCCTCAGCGCTGGTGACGTGAATAATATAAAATATAACTATGATTCTATGCAGAAGTTCAACTCTTATCAGTGTGGACAATACTGCCTTTTGTTTTTATATAATCAATATCTCTGATGTATTTCCTTCATTAATCAATAAACTACCACTGAGAAAATATGTCTTTTACTTTCACATTGAGTGATTCATCCTCAGTGTTGAGTTATAATTTCAACCCTCCAATTTATCTGGACGATGATGTGGAATATGAGATAGGCTTGGCAAATTTTGATTCGTTCAATGTTATTCCAAACGTAACAAAACTGAACAATGTTTTGGTATGGGGTGATCACGATGAATTCAGTTATATCATTCCTGAAGGGTTTTATGATGTAACAGATATTGTTGATCTCATCATTAAACAGATGACTAGCAACAATGAAGATGTTGTGATATCCATCGACCCAAACTGGACAACTTCGAAAGTGGTCATCCGGACAAACACTAAAATCAATTTTTCAGTACAAAACTCTATTGGTCATTTATTGGGATTCGAGAAGAAAATACTCAATGCAAACGGGATCTATAAATCAGACCATGAAGTGAAAATTCTTTCAATCAATACAATTTGCATTGATTGCAATATTGCGATGGCTTCATTTTTGAATGGTAATCCAGTGCATATGATTCATCAGTTCTTTCCAACAGTGCCAAGAGGGTATAAAATAGTTGAAACTCCATTGAACATTCTGTATTTCCCCGTCACTGTTAAAACAATCAACAACATCACTGTGAGAGTTGTGGATCAAAATTTCAATTTAATTGATTTTCGAAACGAGGAAGTTACTGTTAGATTGCACCTGAGAAGGAAGACTTTCTGAATAATGGTGTGGAGATTTGATAACTCAGCATTCCAACAACCCTATAAAAAGAAGGCGAAGCGAGCTTTGAAAAACAGTTTGGAAGCAACTGCCGAATTACTAACACCAGAAAACAAACAGTACTTGAAATCTTTGGGATTAAAACTCTTAATATAATGGAACTGCTACAAATCACGAGTGAGCCTTTCATTGACAATACAATCGAAGATTATCAGTTTCATACATATCAGCCATATATCACCAATGAAATTAAATATAATGATGAAATAAGAATTCCAATTCAAGACTTGGATGCTTATACATTACCCTGTAACTCATACATCTACATAGAGGGGAAGCTCACAAGACCGGATGGGAATCCAATTACGAAAATAAAATTCGTCAACAACGCAATATCTTTCTTATTCCGTGAGCTAAGATATGAGTTGAATGGTGTGGTGGTAGACTCTGTCAGAAACATTGGACTAGTTTCAACGATCAAAAATTATTTGTCTATGAATGAAAATGAAAGTATTTCAATGCAAAATGCTGGTTGGTTTCCTAAACTTGATGCGACTGATAAAATATTAGTTGATGACGAAGGGAATTTCAACGTATGTATTCCGCTGAAGTTATGGGCTGGCTTTTTTGAAGACTTTCGGAAAATAGTGATAAATATGAGACAAGAACTAGTTTTGATTCGTGAAAGTCATGATTTGGATGCTGTGATTAGTATAGATGATTCTGAAAACCCCAAAGTAGGCATAAGCAAGCTGAGTTGGTGCGTTCCTCATGTGACACCGAGTATTCAGGAACAACTACGATTGAATAAGATCATAAATAGCAATGTTGAACTACCTTTGAAATTCAGAAGGTGGGAATTAATCGAATATCCTTCTTTAAATGAAACAACAAGACACACTTGGGCAGTGAAAACAACTACGAAGGTTGAAACTCCTCGACATGTTATTATTGCATTTCAACATGCTAAAAAAGAAAAGCTCACCACCGATATGAGTACATTCGACCATTGTAATCTGAGTAATTTAAGAGTATTTCTGAATTCCGAACGATTTCCTTACAATGACTTGAATCTTGATTTCAAGAACAACAAGTTTGCAAAACTCTATGAAATGTATGCCAACTTTCAAGAGAGCTACTATCATATTAAATCAAATCAACCTATTTTCAATCCAAATGAATTTAAAGTGAGGGCACCGCTGATCCACATCGACTGCTCACGTCAAAAAGAAGCGATTCAGACCGGTTCCATAGTACTCAGAATTGAGATTGAGACTGCTGAAGTTACACCCAAGAATGTGACAGCTTATTGCCTTATTCTACACGAGAAAGAATTTTCATATAATCCATTGACTAAAATTGTTAAGCAATTTTAATGCGCATGCTCAACTTGTTGTTATATATAAAGATTTTCATGTTTAAAACATCAGTTTGAAGATGATATCAGAGTATCGAAGAAGATTGGAGCAGCACCATAAGAACCTAAAATTACTCAAACAATTGATTGAGTCATACAATTTGAAACGATCATTGATAAGAAAATTCACTAATTTGAAAATATGATATTGGTGATAGATGTACAAGGTTTCAAGATCGAGAACGATAAATTTTTAACCAAGGAATTTGCCGCTTTCGATGGAAGTAGAGTTTCTCACTATGTTTTCAAACCTCCATTTCCATTAAACATGCTCCCACCAAAATTCCACAGTCAAGCCACTTGGTTGATGCATAATCACCACTGTATAGATTGGAATGACGGGTTCACACCATTGCATCAATTCGGAAATATAATTAAGAAGCTCACTGAGGGAGTTGACACTATTTTTGTTAAAGGAAAGGAGAAAGCTGAATATATCAAAAAGTTCACCCATCAACCAGTCATAGAATTTGAAGAGCAACCCGGTTTACGAGCCTCTGAAGCAAGTTGTTTTCATCATAATAAAGATAATTGTATATGTGCACTTTCAAATGTTTATTTTCTATATCAAATGTATATAATGGATACATCTAAATAAATATTTCCCAAAGAAATATATTTTATTTTACAGTCTTTTATTATATGAATTTAAGTCAAGATCATTTTAGACTTGTCACGACAAGTCATGCACTTGTCTAGATACCAGATGTTGTCACATGGAAGTCATTGACCTTGCAACACCTGCGATTCATCAGAATGATGACTCATCACTTTCTAGCATCCGGTTGCCTAGACACCAGATGTTTCCCGAAAGGTCACTGAACGCTATACAGCAATGCGCATGCTTATATCAAGAGATTTATCTATTTAATTGCAGTTGTTATAGCGATTATGGTTAGTGAGGTTACTACTGAGCTGAATGAATCATGAAGTGTAACAAATGTGGAAAGGATTTTTCATCAAAAAGTAACTTAAACCGACATATACGAAATAACTGTCCTCTCAATGATGTTAGCGGTGTACCTTCTAAACGAATTAAATTGGGTGATTCATCTACAAGTGTTCCAAATTCGAGAAAAAGGTTAGATGCGAATATTTTGTCGAATGTGGACGACGCTATAGAGCAACTTCAGCACGCATTCAAGAATAGGATAGCAAGCTATCGATTCAAAAGTAGTGGAATACAAGTTGATTACTCTAACTTCATGGAAGATGTTAAACCGAAAGTTCTGAAAATCATCTCTGATTATATACAGGAATATAACAGCTTGAAAATAAATTTTGAACTATTTGGACATTATATCATACCTGAGAAAGAATTAGGTGACATGAAATCCTTCAACACAAAAAACAAAATTATAACTTGTTCCAGTGACTTGGATTGCCTCTATGCGGAATTCATGAATGAGATGATTTCAAAGGCTTCAGAGTTCCAGGAAAGAGACTCAGGCTGGTCATTACAGAAAATTTGGTATCTGGATGTCAATATAAACAAATATAATCCACTATCAGCCTCGTCGTATATTAAGTTACCCAAAACAATTAATATGAAACAAGCCGTTTTGAATGTGAAGAATTTGGATAATGCTTGCTTCGCTTGGTCCATTATGGCAGCAATTTTTCCTTCGAATGGTGATCCTTCGAGTCCATCTTCATATCCTCATTATACTACATTACTCAATTTCCAAGGCATTGATTTTCCAGTGAAATTGAAGGATATTTCTAAATTTGAAAGAATGAATAATATATCCATTAATGTATTTGGTGTAGATACGAAATTTAAGGATGGAAAAATGGTTACCAACATCGTGGGGCCCTTACATTTCACAACAAACCGATCTGCAACACATGTGAATCTTCTGCTGATTACTGAGTCGGATGGGAATAATCATTACTGCCTCATTACAGATTTGTCGAAGTTGGTTACACGACAAAAATCAAAGCATAATGGCCGTATGCACATTTGTGACGGTTGCCTCCAATTCTTTCCTACAAGTGAAAAACTGAAGACTCATCAACAATATGATTGTAATCATCTTTGTGTGATACTCCCAAAACCAGAGATGATTATCAACAAGTATGGTGAGGTTGTGCCTGGAAATATTCTTAAATTCACCAATTTCGAGAAGCAGCTCTCAGTTCCTTTTGTGATCTATGCTGATTTTGAGAGCTTGCTGAAACCTATTCATCACAGTCAGCCATCTGATGAGCACTCATTCACATTGAAAGCATACGAACATGAGCCATATTCATTCGCTTTCTATTTGAAGTGTAATTTTGATGACAAATACTCGGAATTCGTACAATATCGTGGAAGTGATTGTGTCGAGGTTTTTGTCAGGAGGTTGGATGATCTTGTCTTGGAATTATACAACAAACATTTGAGACATGTGAAAGAGATGCTGCCACTCACTGAAGAGGAAGAGAATGAATTTCAGAATTCTACGAAATGCCATATTTGTGGTGACTCCTATAAACCTGATGACATCAAAGTTCGAGATCATTGTCACTTGACTGGTGTGTACCGCGCAAGCGCTCATTCGAGATGTAATTTGCACTATAAAGTAGTGAAATTCATTCCTGTCTTTTTCCATAACTTAACAAATTATGACTGTCATCTCTTCATAAAAAAATTGGCTTCGAATAAAGAGAATATCTCAGTGATTGCCCAAAATAAAGAGAAGTATATTTCATTCTCCAAAACATACTTGGTTGAAAAATCAGAAAACCCGAAAATTAGAGACAAATTCATCACCTTGAGATTTGTTGACTCTTTCCGCTTCTTATCAAAATCACTAGATAATCTGAGTAAAACACTGGAGCCGTCTCAATGTCGGGAGGTGAGGAAATATTTTCCAGACCATAGGAAATTTAATATGATAAGACGCAAAGGTGTTTTTCCATATTCATATGTTGACTCATATGAAAAATTGAATCAACCTACATTACCAACTCAATCTGAATTCTTCGATATTCTGAGTAGTAAAGAAATTTCCGAAGAAAACTATAAACGAGCTTGTGAAGTATGGCAGGAATTCGGATGTTCAACTCTAGGAGAATACTCCGATGTTTACCTGAAATCAGATGTTCTACTTTTGGCAGATGTCTTCGAAAATTTTCGGGAGGTGTGCTTGGACAAATATAAACTTGATCCTGCCCAGTATGTAACAGCTCCTTCACTCAGTTGGGACGCAATGTTGCGTTTAACCAAAGTAGAATTAGAGCTCCTAACTGATATAGATATGGTTCACTTTTTCAAGAAAGGGATTCGTGGCGGAGTAAGTCAGTGCAGTAAAAGGAAGGCTATAGCTAATAACCCATTTATATCATCTTATGATGCTTCCAAACCTAACTCATATATTTTGTATCTCGATGCAACCAATTTGTATGGAGCTGCTATGAGTGAATACCTTCCAATGCGAGATTTCAGATGGCTTGAGCGGTATGAGCAAGAAAACTTAGACATCTTTGAAATTGGAGACACATTGTCGAAAGGATATGTATTGGAAGTTGATTTGGAATATCCACCACACTTACATGATGACCATAATGACCTTCCTTTTTGCCCGGAGAATATTAAGCCTCCAGGAAGCAAGTATTCCAAGTTGACTCCAAATTTGATGAGCAAGGAAAGATATATTATACACTATAGAAATTTGAAACAATGCTTGAAATATCGATTGAAATTGACGAGGATTCATAGAGTTTTGGAGTTCACGCAATCAGCATGGTTGAAGCAATATATTGATTTGAATACGAATCTCAGGAATTCTGCCAGGAATGAATTTGAACGTGACCTCTTTAAATTCATCATAAACTCAATTTTTGGAAAAACCATGGAAAACGTGGACAAGAGACAAGACATTAAACTATGCAGTCACTGGGAAAATATGCCAGGTTCTGTGGGAGCTGAGGGATTCATATCAAAACCTCATTTTAAATCATGTTCAGTATTTGATGAGAACTTAGTAGCCATTCAAATGGAGAAATTGACAGTTACCTATGACAAGCCACTTTATGTAGGGTTTTCAATTTTGGATATTTCAAAAACGGTCATTTATGATTTTTTGTATGGCTACATCAAAACAAAATATGGTGACAAAGCAAACCTCTGTTACACAGATACCGATTCATTGATCTTGGAGATATTCACGGAAAATGTATACGATGATATTAGGGAAAATATTGAATTATTTGACACTTCTAATTTCAAAATTGACAATATCCACAAAATTCCCAAAACAGTGTCAGTTGTCGGCAAGATGAAAGACGAATTTTATGGATCACCAATAGAATGTTTTTATGGTACAGGCGCGAAGGCATACTGTGTTAAGACAACAGAAGTCATGAAAAAAGCCAAAGGAGTTTCTAAAAATGTAATAGAGAATGCACTCCAAATTTCAGATTACATTCGAATTGTTGAAAGAGGTGGCTCTATCTTACGAAAAATGTATATTTTTACTTCTTATTTACACACCATTTACACGGAGCTGAGAAACAAAATTGCGTTATCATCTAATGATGACAAAAGATTTGTTTTACCCAATAATGTACAAACATTGGCGTGGGGTCACTATAAGTTGAGTCCTAAAGATGAAGACGCAGTGTTGGATCTCTTACTATTAATGTCAGAAAATTTAATAGATGAATAAATTTTGGATATTTAATTGGTAAATAAAACAAAGATATTGAATGATGTTTTTTATTTAAAAACCCTAATACATATCATTTCAAACTACGTAAGCATGAATAACATCTTGATTGTGGAGGTGGCGGGCCATCTACATGTTCCTCCCACTCAGGTCGATTATGATGAATGAAGCAAGGTAGCTGAACCTGTAGTTCAAACTTGTCCGTATACTCATCTGGTAGTTTGTGCCATGCTGAAAGAAGTTCCCAAGACCTAGCTTTTCGAATCAAATATTGTAACGGAAATTGCCGCAGTTCTTCTTCAGTGAACTCGTATAAGGGTTTGAGGTGCTTCTCATGTTTGGTTATAAGATCAATTATGCACTGAACACTATCCATATTTTCTGAAATATTTCCACCAATGAAGAAAGAAGGATCACTGAGGAGCACACAGCTATGTAGTAAATTAAAGAGTGAACTGTTCTAGACTCTGAATCATCTTTTATATTAGCTGATGGTGGGGAGGGATATAGCTCGATTATGTCCGTTTGTTCAGTGGAATTATGTTTTCTTATTAATAACTTATACTTTGTACTATTGGTGGGTACTGAAGTTTTGACGATTCGTACATTATTAATTTCAAGTGGTATCATTTTCACCCACTTAGATGGCCAAGTTTCATTCCACGTACCATTGCTATCGAAGCAAATGAAAATTTCTCCAACTTCACTGGGTTGGTGTATGAGTAGAACACCATGCCAAATAGCTTGTAAAATTATAAGATTTGTGAACATGTTGAATGGTTCACATGAACTAAAGTTGAAAATCCATTCATTATAGTGATAAATGAAAAAGGCAGGATGGAAGGGGAAAAGAAAGCATAAATATCCGAAAATTATTTATTTATCTGTATATAGGTATATAATTAATCCCTCTGAGTGTCGGATCCCTTGCATAACCTGCTCTTCTGTGAGTTCTATGTTCCTGGGTGGGCATGTGACTAATCACTTTTCTCCCCTAGTTGACTATGACGGAGCCTTTCCTGCCTTCTGAACCTTCTCTTCTCCGTCCTACTTGCGCCAATGGGTGGGCACCTGACGATATCCCTGTTCAAGTCAGGTATGTAGCTGGTGTAGTTGTCCTCATTCCAGCTCTCCACCTTATTGTTGTCTCCAACTTGTTGGTTTCTTTCCACCTCCAGCATGCTGTGACGGAGCCTCTCCTCCCTTGTAAATCTGCTTTTCTCCGTCCTACTTGCGCCAATGGGTGGGCACCTGACGATATCCCTGTTCAAGTCAGGTATGTAGCTGGTGTAGTTGTCCTCATTCCAGCTCTCCACCTTATTGTTGTCTCCAACTTGTTGGTTTCTTTCCACCTCCAGCATGCTGTGACGGAGCCTCTCCTCCCTTGTAAATCTGCTTTTCTCCGTCCTACTTGCGCCAATGGGTGGGTACCTGATGATATCCCTGTTCAAGTCAGGTATGTAGCTGGTGTAGTTATCCTCATTCCAGCTTTCCACCTCATTGGCGACCCCAACTTGTTGGTTTTTTTCCGCCTCCAGCCTGCTGTAACGGAGCATCTCCTCTCTTGTGAATCTGGTTTTCTCCATCCTACTTGCGCCAATGGGTGGGCACCTGACGATATCCCTGCTCAACAAGTCAGGTACATAGGTGGTGATATAGCTGTCCTCATCCCAGTTCTCCATGCTTCAACAAATCCCTAACTGGTGAGTTCAGTATTCCTCGGGGGTCGACTAGGAACCTGGTATAAATTATTAGCGGCCTGGTATCCAAACAGAATGAACAAAACCCGATTCTGAGTTTTGGTTGGCTGGACCAATAATTACTTGATAAAAAGCGAATAACTTTTCTTCTACACACACAACACAAAATTCTTTCAATTACTGAAATATTTGTAGAATATGTTGACATACTTTTACTATAATGCTATTTCATTCTTTATATATCCAAAACTAATTAGTGGAAAGGGGAATACATACTCAGCATATCTAAATTAAGTATGAGTGGGGGATACTTAATCAGCATATTTCAGGAAACATATAGTGCTGACTCCCTAACCTTGAGAGAAGCCATTGAACCAATCACAGATTTCTTTGAACTAACTAGATATGTTTCGCAAGCGGAAATATCAACAGCGAATTCCAGGAAACAAATCATTCACACATGTACTCATTAACCTTGAAAGACACCAACTTATCAGTAATGTGAGCATCTAGATGTAGAAGTTCCGAGTAAGCAGGTCATCGATATTTGTCGACGCAGGGTTACTTAATACCCCAAATGGAATTTCTACACTTTTGTATATATCTGAGGATATTGCTTTTTCGTATGATTAATCTATCAACTATGGAGGTTGACGAAGTTGACTTAGGTTTTGAATCTGAGTGCGATGAAATTATTTGTGATATGGAAGAAGTCGATGATAAAATGGAAGATATCCAAATTATTGGAAGTATGGAATTCGTGACCACAAGTGTATACCAAAGTATGTGCATTACAGAACACTACTTTACCACTATCTCAGAAAAAGAGAGAAAAATGTGTATTGTGTGTTTTTACGACTTTGCGGCAGAGGTGAATTCGAATATAGAGTGCCAGCAAGTTTCAAACCACTACTCTGGAACAGTGGATAGTGTGCATGAACGCTGTATCTCCTGCCATGACTGTGGAAGACAATTAGGCATAGTGTGTCTAACAAGATGCTGCATGGTGTGTAACAATTGTAATTTTAAATTTCCTGAATAAATTTTTATTGCATATTTGAATTACTTGATTATTTACTCCACTATCAAAATTATAAACAGATATAAATTATGCTGTACCCGAACATTTCCCAAATTCATTATTATTTTTTGATTCAATTAAAATTATATTCTTCTTTAGTTATTCAATTATTACAGAATAAAAAATAAAAATACAGTACTACTATATACCTGATATACTATATATCAGTTCAACCAAATGGCTCTAGATATCGCTTCCTGTGCTACATGTCTGTATTATTCGTACTACCAGTGTACTACGAATTTTACAGTCTGTCAAACCAAACTAAAATTATAAAGAAGAAGAATGGGGCTATCTGCTCTGTGGTTTCAAACTTGTATTTTGTTTATTTGAAAATCAAAAAATTCGTTTTTCAAGTAAATAGTTTTGAAGTTTTGTGTAGTTGTGTAGAAAACAGTGTATTTTGGTTGAAGATCTACAAAAAATGCACTGTTTTTCAGACAGGGACTCTGTTTGCAAATTTCTGCATAATCAGCAAAACTTATGCTTCTGTGTGAGGTGAAGGTATTCTTCAAACATTTTAAGTGATAATAGTTTTATGAAAAAAGAAAATGGTTAAGTGTTCACAAGAAGGAATTGAATTCAGTGCTGTTTTGATCAGATAGTGCTTTTTAAGTGAGTGTTCAGTTTTATGGCTGTTAAAGGATAACTTTGATTTTGGTGAGTTTATAAAAATAATTGGACCAATTTATGCGCTATTGCCATAATGATAGTCCTAATTATTGGTCACTGTCTCATAAAATCAAATTTTACTGTACATTTATGATTGAGACAGTGCCAGTAATAAAAACTATGATTATCGCAATGGTGCATAAATTGATCCTTATTAATTCACACTGTGATTATCTAAAACATATTTCAGTAATGAACGTGGCTCCCAAACAGATAAAAGACTAGAAATAATAATAAAACAATAGAGATACTTTGAGTTTTCATTTATTTTTTATATATGCAAAAGCTAATAATAAAAAATTGTATAAATAGGTATGGTATAAAAGAATATTATATAAAAATATGTACATGAATATACACCAAAGTAATGTTTGAATATCACTAAATTCACTGGGCCAATTGTACAGGACAAGTTCAACAACGATTCAAGTGAACCAAGTTTAGCTGTTAGGGATTAGCCAATCAAATTTCTAGTTCCTTAGCAACCGAACTCGGTTCACTTGAACAGTTGTTGAACTTGTCTCGTATAACTCGCCCTAGGTCAGAAAAAATGTAAAACATGTATCCATGAATAGGCACCGAAGAAATGTTTGAATATCACTCAGTCCACTATGTCAGTTTATCCACACCTATCGTAATGGCCCGATCCAGATCGTCAATCTCCCTCTGCTTTGTTTTGTTGTCACGGAGCAACCTTTGAATTTCCAGCTTGTTCTCCTTTAACTGGTCCTCCAACTCTACCTTCCTTGCTCGCTTCTTCTCTATGAAGGCACTCAGTAAATTTTTTATCTCAGCGAGATGAGTGTTATGCTCCTGAGTGCCTTCGAGGGAGTTCGCAGTTTCATTCGGGCCCTGTTCGCCATCATCTCCTGCCTTTTCTTGGATGGAGTTGTCCTGTTCACCATCTTCGCCATCTTCACTCCCTTCATCTTCTTTGGTTATTGTCTCCATTTTGATGTCTTCCCCATCATCACTCTCCGAATTGCTGGGGCTCTCAGCTTCGCTTATATCCTCGTATATGGCAGCTGGTGTTGAGGTATAAGCTGGTACGAAACCCTTCCTCGCAGCATTAATCGGCCTCAAGTTCGAAAAGGTTCCGTCCAATATTTCAATATCACTGCCAATACTAGAAGTTGATGTATTTTTCACTAAGCGGAAGCCCCCATCACTCGGAAGCTTCTTAAAATGCGACAATAACCTAAGCTTCTTCACTGGTGCTAACTGACTTTTGCTTCCAACTCGCGATTTCATTTTGTAAGTATAGTGGATTATTAATTCGCTTCACTAAAAAAGTTTTACTAATAATCGAAGACAGTGAGTTTGGCTTTACATATTCCTATCCCCTCATAATCCCATTTTCATGAAGCATCTTCAAAATGAATTTGCTTCTGCCTTTAAGTTTTCAACCAATAGAAACACTCCTTCACTCCCCCCAGAGCAGTAAGTAAATGTCTACATTAGTAGAAGGGCTTTCTCAAATTTTCCCATGAAATATTTGCCACAAAATTCTGAATAAACATTTTTTCCATAAAATTATGTTTCTCATAGGTTTCTGCAACAAAGCAACTTGCAATCTGAGACCATCTTCAAATTTCAATATCCTACAATGAAAGAAGAGACATGCTCTCAAAATAAAATCATGTTTATGTTATTTGATAAAAATTTATGCAAGTCTGCAGATTATTTATCACTCTGTCTGAATATTTGAAACATGGGAATCAAAAAATGCGGAATTTTGTCACTAGACACTTGGGTGTTGAATTATATAACTTATGAAAATTATTCAAGAGGTATTTCATTATGGTTATCATTTACAGGGTGTACCTAATAATTATTAAAACATATTTTTGAAAGTAATGGTAATATGAAAGTTTCATTATAGTAATCGCATACAGGGTACCTCATGATTATTAAGATTTATTTCTGAAGCTACTGGTGATATAAAAGTTTCATTATAGTAATCGCATACAGGGTACCTCATGATTATTAAGATTTATTTCTGAAGCTACTGGTGATATAAAAGTTTCATTATAGTAATCGCATACAGGGTACCTCATGATTATTTAAGATTTATTTCTGAAACTAATGGTACTATAAAAGCTCCATTTTAGTAATCGCATACAGGGTTGCCTCATGATTATTTAAGATTTATTTCTGAAACTAATGGTAGTGTGAAAATTACAGGTTGTCACACGATTATTAAAATTTCTGAAACTAATGGTAGTATAAAAGTTTCATTGAGAGGGGCTCATTTGAAAAATTTGATTTTTATCTTTATATCAAATTATCAATATTCTGGATATCTGTCATGTATTGACCTTGAAAACGGTCATTGAACCTGTATTACATTTTTCTAACTTGTTGAGACTTGTAACCGGATGTCAACAAATTCCAGGAAATCTCACACGTGCACTGTGACCTTTGAACTTGAATCCTTTTGCTCTCTCATAGGGTTTGACCTTGAATCCAAAAGCTCTCTCATAGGTTTTGACCTTGAATCCAAAAGCTCTCTCATTTCTTATCTACTTCCGTTCTCAGGGAAAATGCTTATCCAAATGAATTCGTGGAAAAAACCATTAATGAAATTGAAAATAGTACTACACTTTACAATCGAACAACACAACACACAGACATGCGACATATCCATACATATCCAACAAACAATATTATACCTTATGTCCCTGGACTGTCTGAAAAGATAAAACGGATTGGCCATAGGTATGATGTAAGAACAACATTTAAAACAACCAATACATTGAGATCAATACTCACACATACAAAACCCAAAAACGCTGGTGAATGTTCAAAAAATAGTGTTTACAACATACCTTGTTCGTGTGGTAAGAGTTATATAGGTGAAACATCAAGACCATTGATTGTGCGCCAGGAAGAACATAAAAGTTACATCAGAAATCGAAAAATAACGGGTTCGAAAATATCCGAACATATTCTAACATCTGATGGCGATCATATGATGGAATGGAATAATACCAAAATTTTATTGAGAGAATCAAATCAAGAAAAAAGGAAGTTGAAGGAAACTGCGTGCATTCTTTTATCGAACAACTGCTTCTCAACCAATTCCATCGAAATGGACCGCACCTGGTTACCCCTCCTCAGAGATGAAATAAGAACTAATAGAATGGTGATTGATTGATACCGAACACCCTATGTATCAAGATACCAAATGTCAATCAAAAGAATGTATGACAGATTTCATTTGACTCTGTCAAAGAAAGGTCTTATTACCAAAATCGCAATTCAAATTCAGTTTTCTCAGCGTCTTTCTAAGAAGTTTTGATAACGGAGGCAGATACAGCCTCCGAAACGTCAACAGTTTTCAAAAAAAGAGAAGTATTCTTTGTTAATTCGATCTCATTTTTTCAGATAGGCAAATTCAGTGTAGGGTACGTTACTGACAAAAATTAATTTCTTTCAAGACAACAGTCTTGTGAACGCAGTAACTTATCGGGCAAATTAATTAATTTGCCCTTCTACACTTGTACAGATTTCTTTGGATTAAAAATTTTTTTCATTTTCAGATTGTGGAAGGTGATAAACCCAAAAAATTATGTCAAGAACCTCCCAATAGGTTTTCTTGAACGATGGAAAATGGCGACTGAAGTTTGTCTTTCAGTCGCAGATGATTCCACAACAGATTTTATGAATGTCCTATTCATATTTTCGAACTAAAATCAAAATGAATGTCAGTTAGACCATTTGTAGCTGAAAGACCTTCCTCAAAATAATTTTTTCGAGTATGGCACCACTTTCACACTTTACCATAAGTATAGTATAATTTTCCCAACGCAAGGTTTTTTTTTCATGTTTCGAAAATTTGAAATGCTAAACTGTAACAATTCGTTCCATTTTTTTTTTACTTTTTGGCTCGAATGTGAAGAAGTCTTCCGCCTCATAGTTAGATGATATATTTTAGGTAGATTTGTATCCAAACGAAACGAATACAATGACGCCAAACTGTAAAAAAATATTTTACGTATTGTGCAGTCGTATTTGGAAAACGTGTCGAATAAACAAGTTTTTCAGGTATGGCGCCATTTTTCCCCCTATTAGAAGTATGGCAAATATAATAACGGTCACATTGTCTCATATACTTTCTAAAAATACAAATGCCATGCCGGTACAAATCGTTTTGCAAAAAATAAAGAATTACTCCTTTGCGGTCGTATGGCGGCCATTTGGAATCGTCGGAAAAGTATGGCATGGTGATTTTCGTGAATTGCTGCATGGCTACTCGACGATGATTAGCTGTGCGCAAATTAGCCTGGTACAAATGATTGAATATTTTGTAACCTCAATTTTCGGTTTATTTATAAATGGTTTGATTTTGCCCTTTTAGATTAAAATAATTGAGCGTTACATGTGAACGGCAGCTGTTCATCGGAGAGCATTTGGGGTAGGATCGTTAATGAGCTTCATCGGGCTTTGAAGAGAAATAAAAATAAGAAAAACTGGGCGCCATGCAACTTAACAATGCTTCAGAGAAATTAGGTTTCTTTTAGTTACAAAATCCAAAAACAAGCAAAAGATAATTTATGTATATGCATATGCTGTGGGAGAAAAATCATGAATACAAGCTATATTTTGAATGAAACATTTAATGGTAATGATGGTGATATTTGACAATAAAAAAATATATATATTATTGTTGAAAAGGGGGAACATTCTCCATGAAAATTGAAAAATGAAAAATGTGATTTATTTGCAATATCTAACAGAAAACAACTACTTCCCCGGGACAAGCCACGCTGGACATTGAACTACATCTGATAGATATTGTGAAAAGACCCTAACTGAAAAGGAAAGAAAAAATCTGAAAGTGAAAATTCGCATTTCATTCAGATAACTGATTTTTTTTTAATTCTCTCTAGTATTCATTGAAAGAATCATTAAATAAATGAGATAAGGAGAATGTTATTAAAAAAATATCACTCACAGAAATCGTTCATTTCATTGAAGCAAGGTTCGCTTCTCTCGCATTTAATCCCCAATACATTTTGGTCGACAAAAATCTATTTCGCTTTGCCAAGCTCTTTAGGAGGATTGATATAGGATTGGAATAAAACAGGCTCTTCAGAAGCATACACATCAGGGATGGAAAATAGGGACTTAAGTTTGTCTTCCAGTCGCAGATGATTCCACAACAGATTTGATGAATGTCCTATTCATATTTTCGAACTAAAATATATTATTGTGTTTGATCGCAATTGAAAAAAAAAATAATGAATATGAAATAATTATTTAAAATTATCATGTTATTCCAATAACTCTGACGCATAACCATGTTTTTGCTTTACACTGTTTTCAAAACTTAGTAAAGTGAATATTTTCAATAAAAAAAAATAAATGTATTAATTAAGTATTTATCTGATATAACCAATGTTTATCAGAATGGGTAAAGTTTGTAGTAACTACAAAATACTCAGCAATAAAGTAAGTCAACCATGAAATTACAAGAAAATTAATAAAACCAAAAGATCTGGCCTGTTCAAGCATTGATTCCAAGCTTTCTTTCTGTGAGCTTCGGCGTAACCAGGAACTGTTGGTGGAGTTGGTGAACAGTGTATATGATATGCTTATAAAACAGGAACCGATACCATCGATTCAAATCTCCACATCCCATATATTTGTTGAGAGACAAATCTTTATATTTCTTGGTGGGTTACTTCTTTCTATTTTGTAACCATTCCATAAACTCTAACGCAGATGAATAATACGATATAATCCCAACTTAGAACCCTTTTCGATAAGGGTGGAGTCCAAAAAACATTCAGAATTGATAACGGCAAGATGCGCAGCAACGGTAAGAGCGGAGAAAACGTTCCAAATCCCTTCAAAGGTCAATCTGCCCTTTCATTTAAATTTTGAGAAGCCGGCGTATGAATTTGTATCGAGTAGCAAAAACCAGACAGATCCCGTGGACGGAAAAATGGTATTCGATTCCCTACACCATTCAATCGCTACTGTCTTTCTTTTTCGCGCGCTCTCTCTCTCACCGAACTTCTTTCTCATAGCTCCCTTCCTTATCAATTTTTACGAGTATATTGGGTTGCCTGAATCGAAGGTACCATCGATGGGTATCTCTGTGGCAAACCAAACCCAACAAAATGTAGGATTTTTGAGAATGCTACAATTTAACTTTTAATTAACGTGTTCACGTCGGTATGGCGGGCTGTAAGTCACACCGGAGAAGTATGGCATTACGCTACCGCCAACTTTTTTTCACTACCATTCGAAAAATACAAAAATTTTTGTGGGACAAATCGTTCGACTTTCCTAATTAATCCGACCCGTTCGATTAACGTCCACGAGATTGGGTCGCCAGTACCAGCGCTATGACCATCATTTTTCTTTTCATCGTTACGTTATTGGAGCATTGAAGGGTCGCTATACTTGGTACAAATGACCGGAAATTTTGTGTTACCATATCTCGGTCTATAACGTCATTCAAGTCTAGATGATTTATGTATGAAATGGAGCGATCGGGATGTCAATGAATAGGTACGAAGTGATATTCATTGAACGTGATCGAACTCAGTGAATTATCCAATAAATCTACTCTAATAACTCCACAGTGTCTTTAAATAATAAAATACATATTTTGCAACATGAAATAAATGGATGTCCTTGAGTGGCATTAGAATAGTGAAAGGTGCTATAAGGTGCATGGTGTGTTAAGAATATATATGCTAGTGCATCGATTGCATTGCTGATTGCAAATGGACCTACACGTATATTCATTGATTCTGAGGAAATAAATAAGGCCGATGCGTTTACGGAAATTCACTTCGGACTATCACTTTTACTCACCAATCGTTATTTTTTTCAAGTAGTAGATTCATTGACATGCATTTCATAGCATTGGTCAGTCAATTAACCTCTGGTGACTATTTGTCGAAAGTACCTATTTATTTTAATTACTCATCAGCTGAACAGTTTTCTTTCCTATTTCAGCAACCGGGAGTTTTTAAATTTCTGAGTGCGTCTTAATTTGAACTATCGGTTTTTTAATTTTTTTATTCGTATACGTACTCTTTGTATTTCAGTAAGGGCAACCGTATATCCCTACACTCGTTTAACCACAAATATTATAGCAAGCACTATGTCATCCAAAGAAATATTGTTCTCTTCTGAATATTTTTTTTATCGTTGATCAATATAAATCGTAAAAACCACCACCAAAACCACCGTAAAAAATATCCCGCTAGATCTGAGCTCGCGTGGTATATGTTAAGACAAACCCATGAAAGAACATTCAATTTGATTAATAGTTATTCATGCCTGATGGCCTCGTTGGTCAATTTCACGTCGAGTGCAATAAACTCTTTTTGCACGAGTTTCATACAATATTTTTTCTACGTTCAGCAAAAACCAGAAAATGTTTCATTTAGGTGGTACTAAACTGTAAGGAAGATATTGTTTGTTTAAATCTATCTGCTAAAAGTAATTCAAAAACATTTTTTGTGTAATTCAGATGATATTCGAAGGAAATAATTTTATTTTTAACAAATTGCATTCTCTAGTAATTTCATAGTCCATTACATAATGAATATGATGAAACATGCAACTATTTAAAACGTAATACAATCTCACAGAAAATGGGCTAAATTTGGCGTCGATTTGAAAGTTTATGTCTGTCATGATGACAGAACGCTATAGTAGAATGACAGATGAGTGCAATAAAGAGACAGTTTTTCCACCAAATATAGTTCAATAAAGTTTTGTTTTTTACTTGAACGTAGAAAAACTTCATTTAACATACTAAAAAAACAATAAGTAGAAGAATAATGTTCAGAAAGAACCAAATCCAAATCTCGACAAACTTACTGGAATATTAATTGCTGTTTAATTCTGTTTTTGACAATTACAATTGCTATGGTAACGTAATTTATCCGATATTTTTATCCACTTGCATTTCTGTTCCTTCCTATTTAGCCGATAGCAAACTACGATTTTGGTACTCGCAAATGGGAATAATTATACATGAGTGCATGGGATTGTCTGAGAAATACGTCAACATATACTCAGCTTTATGCACTATTTTAATTGTTACTGGTCTAGATAACTTCAATAATATTCATATGGTTTTTTTTGCATCCACTTCTATTTCAATTTTTTAATATCAATTACTTTTTTCAGGAGTCTGGCACCTGAACTACAATGGCGCTGATGTACTCCATTAGCATCTTACTTCTGCAAGCTTCCTTCACGTTAACAGTTGGTCCTCATCCAGCGTACGACATTTTCTTTCCAGGATCCAAGAGTTCGCTCTATCACCCGTCCTACGCTTATAATGGCGGTCATGATTTTTCCCAGATAAATTCGCTATCGCCAGGATTAGTGAGGTATGTGAACAATTTAGTGAGCAGGTCAATTTCACTATTTGATCGATTTTATAAATAAATAGTATATCAAAGTATAAGTGGATAAAAAGGTTTTTCAAACACACGCGATTTTTCGAGCACGACCTAACCTAAAAATCGATTTTGACTCATGTCACGTGATCGCTGGTATGGCGGAAAATTGAAAAAATTAGTATGAAAAGGCAAAAAGTGGAGCAAAATGGCAAAATATCAAAAAAAGTTATTTGAAAAAGTTGCTTGGAATTAAATTTTATATACAAAAGAATCGGGTGCTTGGCTTGATGCTCTACCAGCAGCTTTCTTAGGTACTTTATTGGATGATCAATCTAGCATCTGCAGAAATTCCGTCGAAATTGGAACCTCTTGGAATAAGTAGAAATGACGAAAAGCGGCCAGACGGAATGACTCTCATACCATGGAAGTTTGGAAAACCCTTGGTTTGGGATTTTACATGTGTTGATACAGTTGCAATCTCCCACCTCAAAGCAACCTCTTGTTCAAGAGGTTCAGCAGCTATTCAGGCAGAAAAATTTAAATGTAGTAAATACTTTAATATCGAAAAAATGTATTCCTTCTACCCAGTTGCAATTGAAACATGCCGTGTTTTTGGACCACATGCGCTAAAACTCTTAGACCAAATTGGAAGAAGAATACTGGTGATTCTAGATCATACACCTTCCTCATTCAGCGAATCAGCATAGCAATCCAAAGAGGAAATGCTGCATCAGTCATAGGTACACTTTCTACCTCTCAAAAATTGGATGGAATTTTCTCGCAACCATTATCCTATCCAGGCAACAGTTAATTTCCTTTGATAAACCCAGAAGTCCTTCTATTTTCCAACATCGAGATGGAATTTTCATTCTACCTCAATAATCTGCTGAATTTCACGTCAACAACTAAACACGAACGGACGATAACGGTAGCTCAAACACCATCAGACTAGTAGTTTATATAGTACTTTCAAAACTCTCGGTCTCAAAGGGTTGAATAATATAGGTAACACTTGCTTCATGAACTGTGCTATTCAGTGTTTATCGAACTCAAGATGGTTATTGGAGTATTTGAATAGAGACGCCTACACAAGGGATTTAAACACAACCATATCTAAAAATGAAGTTTCACAGCATTTGCTGTGGTGATCAAGGAAATTTGGTCAGAAGATTTGTCAGATCAAGTTACTGTCTCCTTGAAAATTCAAATCCAAAGATTGGCTCCTCGTTTCATCGGTTATGCCGAGGAAGATGCTCAGGAGTTCTTAAGATGCCTTTTAGAGGGTTTACATGAAGACGTGAATAGAGATAGATGAGAAATCAAGTGACAGGGAGAAGACTCAAGAGTCATGGTCAAGATATTCAAAAACGAACAATTCCAAAGTTGTATATACTTCCGTTGGTCTGTTAAAATCTACATTGAAATGTTCTCATTGTGGTAACTGTTCAATATCCTTCGGTCCATTCTGGGACCTTTCCTTATCGATACCTCAAAGAACAGGCCAGTTAGGACTTCAACATTGTTTGGATTCATTCAGAAACTTTGGATGGTGACGAGAAGCCGACATGTGCGAAGTGCAAGATGAGAAGGAAGTGCATGAAATCTTTAGCAATTAAAAAATTCCCGAAAATTTAGGTATTCCATTTGAAACGTTTTTCTCTAGCAGATAAATTTCAAGGAAAATTGAATTTAAATAAACAAGATGTTATCTGTAGCTAATAACATTACTAATTTTTATTCAACCGTAAAGTTTGGCTGATTTCTTTTTTCTGTAGTCACAATGTACCTGAAAATGTTCAAATAATTCTGATGACATCTGGAAACATAGAATGAGATTTTTTTTTCGCACGACGTGATAGCGGATTCTGGCTCAGAACATCCTGAATACCTAGACCCTATTGCTTGAATTATAAATATATAAGTGATTAAGTTTGATTATCATCACAAAAATGGTCACTTGGTGATTTAAACACGGATCAGGGTTTTGAAAATCGGTGGTTTGATAAAATTACATATAAGATTGGCCACAGAGCAGCCCACTAGCTAGCTTTGAGCAAATCTCATCAAACGCACGCTCTAAAACAGGAATGGAGAATTCCAGGCCCTGTTCGTGATTCAGAAGGGACAAACCTGATATAGCGAGAAAACGTCCAGCCCCCCCTAATCCTACCCCAGTGGCCAGAACTTTTTTTTATAACCAAATGGTAATATTTCTGTTTGCTATTTCCATTATGATTGGTTATCAATGCTTAAAACTTCATAATTGGAATACGGTTTGAAATTCTCCGAATAGATAAGCAAATAAGTTATAGCTGACTTACGAACTATGCTCAACAAAATTGGTACTTTTTTTACGATATTCTTGGCATATTGTGTGCACCAAAATGAGTTCACCTCAAAACCGTGCAATCCAAATATTTGTCACAGAAAAACATCACTTCATCCAGTATTGGAAATTTTCAGCAGCACCAGTTATGTTGGGAACAATTTTGGAAATGGATTCACTCCACTGCCCTTCGCTCCTCCAACCACCCAAGATCCTTCTACTTTGGGATGCGGAACTCCTCCAGCTACCTGCTCGAACTCCAGGTATAGGTCCTATGATGGCTCTTGCAATAATTTGAGAAATCCTGTACTCGGAACACCCAACACTCGTTATGCGAGGCTGGTACCTGCAAATTATGGAGATGGTGAGTATATCCAGTTAAACTATTGTATCAACTTATCCACACGGAAAAAAATATCCGATACTTAGTATACGAAATTCATATACTTTTTAGCTGAATTTCATATACCCGGCGTGACAGAAGAACGTACACCTAGAGTCACCTGTTCCAAATAAGCTTTTCATGTTTTAAAATAAACTACTTTCATATATTCCCAAACAACCAATCCTAGATGAGATGCTCTTGGTATATTGAGCTATAAACCCATCAGTTCTAGCAATGTAGTAACCTGGGCATATGAAAATGAAAATCTGGTCGAATATAATTAGGTCCCCAAGATTTGATGATTAGTTAGCTCGTCTTTTCAACCCAGTAGACCTATCATATGAAGGTGAAGATCTCGTCACATTAATCTGAGTATCTTGTCATAAAGCTTATGATCTTGTTATGCATATGAATCTATAGTAGCCTCGTCGTATGAAGCTGGTAGTCTCTCCATATGAAACTAGTAATCTCGTCTTATGAAACTAGTACTCTCGACATGTAAAACTAGTTATTTCGTCATATGAAACTAGTAATCTTTCAGAAAACTTTTCGAGAGGGTTAATGTTGGACGAAGAATACATTCAACGTTCCTTGGAGAACAGTACATTATTGATTATGTTTATTGGAGGACCACAATTGGTATACTTACCAACCGAAGGGGAAACTACTCTTTCATTAGGTGTACATCATAACATTTTCATTAATTCAATATTAATTTCAATTAAATTCATTATTCGAAATGTCAAATTATTTTTGGCGCCAAAAAAAAACATTTGAAAACTGATTCAGAGCTGACCAACTTGAGAACGGTTAGAGATAGACAAATTCTGCGAACTCCAATCGATTCAGAATGGCCGAATCAGTATATACTGAGAATTTGAACGAAAAAAATCTACGGACAAAAAAGTCGAGTAATGATAGATCATTTTTTGAACTTCTTTATTTTTCATTTTTCGAATTTCAAACTTTTGTCCCCGAACGTATTTTGACGTGCTGATTCCGAATCTTCGAACGAAAATATCGAAAACTCATCAGAAATATTTTTCACACCAAAAAAACCATTTGAAAACTAATTCAGAGCTGACCAACTCGAGAACAGTTAGAGATATACAAAATCTGCGAACGCCAGTCGATTCAAAATGGTTGAATTAGTATATTTTGGGAATTTGAACGAAAAAAATTGACGGGCAAAAAAGGCAAGTATATCATGATGAATAATATTTTGAACTTTTTAAATTTTAATTTTTCAAATTTCAAATTTTTATCCCCGAACGTATTTCGACGTGCTGATTCCGAATCTTTGAACGAAAATGTCGAAAACTCATCAGAAATATTTTTCGCGCCAAAAAAACCATTTGAACACTTTTGTGTGTGATTGATGACTTGTTTATTTTGTGGAAATTCATGATCACTTTGATGAAACGAAAGAACACTATATAAAAATTAACTTTTTATACTTGATAATGGGATAAAACCCGAAACCGGTCGTAACAATAAAAATCTAGTGGAAATAAGACAAAAGAGTGTTCTTTCGTTTCATCAAAGTCATTTGAAAACTAATTCAGAGAACGGTTAGGGATAGACGAAATCTGCGAACGCCAGTCGATTCAAAATAGCCGAATTAGTATGTATTGTTATTTTCGAGTCAATCAAAAGAAATTAAAAATTACTCGAAAAAGTTGCAAGGGGTTCACTCCTAAAAATAATCAAAAATACCAAGTCGTCACATCGACTTGAAATTCGCACTGTGTACGTAAAATTTCATGCTCATTCCAAAAATGTATGATTTTCTATGCTCAGATATAAGATTTAGCCGGAAAAGGGTGTTCAAGATAAAACATTAAATTTTCTGAGATTTTTTATTTTTCATTTTTCGAATTTGAAATTTTTGTCCTCGGACGTATTTTGACGTGCTGATTCCGAATCTTTTAACAATAATGTCGAAAACGACGGCAATTTTTGACCATCAAAAAACTGATTCAGAGCTGACCAACTCGAGAACGGTTAGAGATAGACAAATTCTGCGAACGCCAATCGATTCAGAATGGTCGAATTAGTATGTATTGGGTATGTATTTGGGAATTATTTTATGACTTTCTGGATCTTATTTTTATACATGAGAGTTAAATTATGTCCATACAGCGTAATTGAATGGTAATTATCTTTCAATGCCCCCTAAAACTTTAGTTATTAAAAAATATCACTAACAGAAATCGTTCATTTCATTGAAGCAAGGTTCGCTTCTCTCGCATTTAATCCCCAATACATTTTGGTCGACGAAAGTCTATTTCGCTTTGCCAAGCTCTTCAGGGGGATTGATTGAAAAAACAGGCACTTCAGAAGCAATTATACACAGGGATGGATATGAGGGAAATATTTCTTCTGCGGTAACACTTTGAAAGTTATTTTTTGACATAGACCTTTCATGGGCATTGCATTTTGATTTTTGTTCGAAAATATGAATAGGATATTCATATTTCTTATTAAGAAATCAGAACTACAGGATTTGATGCAAGGCCGTCTCCTTTCAAACAACGAAGTGCTGTTTAGACAAACTAGTTCTTGTAGAAAACTTTGCCAAGTATTTTTCAACGATCGTAGATGACGGTGATCGTTTTCTGTCAATGAAAATACCTATTGTACAGAGATTTTTGGCGGAAAATTGGCTAATATAGCCCATTTTTCATTGTTCGTTGGGGGTGAATATTTGTTGCATCGGTACAAGGAAGTATTTCAAGTTTCATAAGTTGAGAATCATGACCATGACAGTTGGTAATGAATTGCTACTGTCTCACTGTCTCATCAATTATCTATGATGACTTTTATAATGCTAATTTCTTCGGTCGGCATCATAAATCATACACTGATATGAAACAGTCCATTGAAGTAAATGAACACACCTTTTGATTATGATTCATGGAATTTTTACGACTTTCATTGTTTATATATTTTAATTTATGATATAAGATATTGCACAAGTCATTGTTTGTTGTATTATTAGATCAGTGTTTGTTTTGATTTTGAATGCACTGTCATAAGTTATGTTATGGTATTAGGTAATGAGTATACAACCCACTAGTATACTCCTACCCAATTGTTACAAAGATATTATGAAAAATTGTAATTTTTCCTTCCTTGTGGGTTGGTTCAGCCAATTCTTGAAGAAACTTTCTAGATAATTTGAAGATTAGAAAGTTGAGTGATAGTAGTGAATCGACAGTAACATTCAATTTCGAAAGTAAATTTGTTGAAATAGAACCAAAACTCGCTGGAACATATTTCTGTGTTGAATATCGATATCGAGAATTTTTGCCGGAGAGTATCAAATAAATGAAATAGTAAAATCGGCAATGTCGAAGTACCCTTCTATTCAAATATTTCCACCAGGTAGAAAATATGAGGCAAAAATCTGACAGAAAACAACTAATGGAAGAACGTTGCACAAATATCTGTCAGATATAATTCAATGTTCGTCGTGGTATTAGCCAGGGAAGTAGTTGTCAACCTATCATTTGGCAACAAGAAAAAAAAAATATGTAAAAAGAAGTTGCGTCGTTATAATAACGATGACAGAAGTAAGTAGTATCCGAAACGTAAGATAAAATATTGTTAAATTTTTTCCGTTAACTAGCTGTCGTGCCCTTACGAACGGCAGCCATCGAAAGTTGAAACCAAGGATTAACGAGGTCTTACCTTTTAATGTGCAATTCCCAGCACTTTCTCGGGCTATCAGAAAAAAATCTGTAGTCGCTAGGATTTGAACCTACACGACCAGCGGCATGAATGGCTCAATAAATAAATAAATAGGGGTTTATTTTTACAATTAACAATACATATCACAGATAATAACATGACACTAATCCACAGACCTCATAAAAGAAATAAATATCGCTTGGTATATCTTAGCTTTAGAATGAAAATGTCCCCAATCACCATGGCCGCCATCTTTGAACATTTTACGTTGGTACAACTGATAAGATATCGTATACACTCTTCTAATGATCGAAACAAAGCGAGATAGAAAATTATTTTTAGTTTTGACAGCTTTACAGTCTGTTTGGTAAAAGAGCAGGGTTGGCCTCAGAAATAATAAATAATGAATGAAGGACTAAAAATTGCATTATGAACGAGCAAAATTTGCAAAGCCATTTGAAGTAGATTTTGATGCAGGTAAAGTAATTAAGGTTTTCCATATAAACCCAATGAGAAAAAAACGAAAAGTATTAGCACTGAAAGTACATGGGAAAATGTTCAATATCAAGACTAAGAGAAATATTTGTGATCTCAATATTTGTTCAGGTTGGACGGGCAGATATATAATACCACTTTATAACTTTCAGAAGCATTTATTTTATTGCAAAACTAACAGTAACATAAACCATTTTTAAGTGAAATAGGCACAGAAATTAATTACAGTAGCAGTACCTAAAAGAAAGGTGTAACAATAATTCATTCGTTAATTTACAGGACTAGGATATAATAATAATAATAAATGCTTTTATTGCCAGGAAAGTCGGTACAGAACCTGACCTATCGAAGGCACATGAGAAATAATTACAGAGCTCTTCCATCCAATCATAAAAATGTTGGCTTGATTTTGATGAACTTTAACTTGAACATAATAGAACAAAGTATATAGCAATTTCGATCACAAATTATAATAGAACTAATAAAGTAATCTGAATATTGGGAAACTCAACTGAATATGAAGAAGACTAATCGACCAGTTTCTTGTACAATGAAAATGTTTCAAGTGTTAGATCTTTATTCCGTGAGAATTTTAACATTCTATTATAAAATAAAAAGTCAACAAAAACACTATAAAACACCGCGAAACCTAATAAAATTACACTATTGTCTACAAATAATGAAAAAAAAAGCAGTCAAAATCGAATAACAAAGTCACAAAAACACACACAAAATGCTATTCTTAAAAAAATCTCGAGAGAAAAACACATAAACGTTGAAGTGTAAACATGCCAACAAGAAATTAACCAATCTGTGAAAATCATAGACCTCATTTCTTTTATCTTGCACCGACCCTGAAATTTTCAGTGGTGCCAACGTAAATTGTATAAACATGGCTGCGCCCATGACAGGGGACAAAAATAATTTGACATGTTATATCTATTTCTTTTGTGAGGTCTGTGCACTAATCTCATTATTTCATTCCCTCCAACCCAGGGGGGAAAGGAAGGAATGGGAGATGACGCAGAAGTAGCAATTCTCCTGTCCTCGATCAGGAGAGCGCCCTGCCAGACCGAGCTAGGAACCTCCGAGAGGGGGCGCCGTTGCCCGGCCACGCTGGCACGCTGGTGTTAACGTAGAGCCGGACATTTCATTACCTGCGGTGATATTAATCTGCAAGATACACGCCTCCTGCATTGCTTATGCGTGTTGTATCATCTGTATTCGATGTAGATACATGATCGCTATAAGTTGCTGAGGTTGGTTATTTCTATGATTATCCCGGAAAATGAATGGCTTGAACACAACGGTCTTAACCACTCGGCCACATGACTCATTATATGATTTTCATTTGTTCAAATCAACGATCTTACGCTGTAACTTGTGGCAAATCGATTCATTTGCATAGATTTCTTTGTTCATTCCTAATTTTATTACCAAATTTCCTTCACAAAATCAAAATTTCAATCAATACTAACAAAAACGTCTTTGTCTTCAATGAAGGAAATTGAATCGCAGATGAAATTTAACTTCAAATGAATGAAAAACTTTGACATATTCGATAACTGATTCATCATTATTCGTTCCTAAGCTGTTTTTCAATGTAATGTCCTTGAAAAGACCATAATACTAAATTTTGTAACAAGGTTGGAATGAAATTTCAATGAGAGTATAACCAACTCTCATTCCAAACGAGCAATACACTATACTTTCTCCACGATCGAAAATTTTAATTGGATGAAATGAAAAACAATTCCTGAGAAATGACTCACCCTGTGTTCATGTGAAGTATATTTATTAGCTACAAAAAGGATTCATAAAAACGAATACCTAATTCGAAAAATACACTCAACAAAGTCTTCAGCAAAAATAAAAATTCCTTCCACTCAGGTTCAATCTTACGACTGCGTTGATTTTTTTACTCATTATTCTTCATAAAAATTGATGCATTGCAGAATACTTGCATGTTAGTTGTCATCATTTCAAATTTCCAAACAGTGTACAGGGGAGAACAAAAAAGGAATTTCGATCAGGTGTGAAACCCTTATTTTTGACACTATCAAAAAGTCCATTCAAAGAGGTTGTTTAGAATTAAAAACAATTTTCAAATTTGGAATCAAAGCCAGGGTATACTCTTAACCCCCACAAAATGGTCATAGTACCGGTCATCAGGAAAAGGAAGCTGGAACATTTAAAACCTCCTTCCATCAATGGTGTAACAATTTTATTTGCGAGTGAGGCAAAATATCTGGGAATAATCCTAGATAAAAAGCTGAACTGGAACTCGCATTTGAAAAAGACTATCCGAAAGGCTAGCCTATCATTATGGACATGCCGCAGAATATGTGGCAAAACATGGGGCATGTCACCAAAACAAGTTTACTGGCTGTACGTGACCGTCATACGACCAACGATCACATATGGCTCTGTAGTCTGGTGGAACAAAGGACAACAAAAAATGGCCCAGGTTAAACTTAACGGACTACAGAGACAAGCGTGCCTGGCGATTACTGGGGCCATTCGCTCCACGCCAACAGCAGCAATGGAAGCTCTACTTGGACTACTTCCTCTCCACATAGTTCTGGAGAGAGAGGCAAGATGGGCAACATACAGACTGTATCAAGCGGCCATCAGTCTACCGCAGGCATGTGTCATGAGAGGCAGCAGCATGCTGGAAGGCATAATAGCTCGCAACATTCTGGGAATGCCCTCAGACATCATGCCTAAAACCACTAACCTCAACATGTCCTACACCGTGGTCTTCCCTGAAAGAGAAGACTGGGTTCGGAATGAAACTGACCTATGTAGGGCAAATGAAAGGTGGTTCACCGATGGTTCCAAAACTTTGGAAGGTGTCGGAGCCGGAATATATGGTATGAACCCAGTAGTGAAACGCTCATTCAGTTTGGGTAAATTAGCTGCGATATTCCAGGCAGATGTATATGCCATTGAAATGTGTGCAAGGGATCTGGAAAACCGACACCTCACACGAAAAACAATAAAAATATTTTCAGATAGTCAAGCAGCATTGAAAGCGCTTGAATCCAACTGCTTTAAATCCAGAGCAGTATGGAACTGCAGAGACACCTTGAACCGACTAGCACAAGGCAACAACGTTACCCTAGTTTGGATACCAGGTCACACGGGCCTAGAAGGAAACGAAATAGCGGACGCCCTAGCAAAAGGGGGGGCCGAAACAACGTTCACTTGGCCAGAACCGGTCATCGGTTTAGCATATAGCACTGCCAAGAATGCTACAACCGCCTGGGCAGACAATAAAAGACTTGAGTATTGGCTCAGTCTACCAGGACTAGCCCATTCCAAAGCATGTATTGCTTGTACAAGAAAAAACAGGACTCTGACAAACTTCTAGAACTCAGTAGAGCACATCTCAGAGTTATAGTAGGTTTGCTCACTGGCCCCTGCAAACTGAAACACCACATGCATAAAATCGGACTTGCACAGGATGCAGAGTGCCGTCTATGCATGGAGGATGATGAAACGGCTAAACACATCCTGTGTACATGCCCTGCAGCGGCCAGAACCAGATTTTCAATATTTGGCAATACAAAAGTAAGGCCAGATCTGGTAAAGAGTAAGAGATTGGATATACTGGGAGAAATATAACCATAGGGTGAGCCACAATAGGCCATTGGCCGCAGTGGAGGGCCTGATATGGGCTCACTCACATTTAAACCTAACCTAACCTACTCTTGATCAAAATTCAATTTTTTGGTCCCCACTGCACACCGATTAGGAATTTAAAAATTTGACAACTCGAATACACACGTATTCTACAATGCACCAATCTTTATGAGGAATAACATTTCCTGACAAATCGATAATAAAAGAGTTTTCCAAATGGTGAAAATTTTTGAAACTCACTGTATATAGTCTGAACCACATTTTGATAGGCAACCCAGTTTAGGTGTATTCGTCTATTTATGAAACTCTGTAAGAAGTATGTTTCATCCGGTTTCATTCGGTCTCTTAGGCTAGTAACTTTATCCTCTTTTGACATAAGATTTGTCAAAATCTGACTCTATTCTATGAAAATAAATCATGGATCAAATTTCGATATTTCGCAAGTAATGTTCTTTTGACAAAAATCCTGAAACAAGTCCATTTATGTTTTCGAAAAGACACTTTATGATTTTTTTATGTCAAAGTATGTCTTTTCGAAAACATAAATCGACTTGTTTCAAGATTTTTTCCTACGAGCGTGCGGAAAAGTAACTTTTCCGCACGATTCTTCGTTTTGAAAGTTGTACTTTTCCGCACGATTTTTACTTTTCCGTACGATTTTTACTTTTCCGCACGATTTTTGTATTTTTGAAAATGATGGTGTTTAGGACTAACTAAATGATCTATGTAACTATTCTGTCTTATTAGTCATTTTGTAGCATTATTATAAAAACTCGTTTATTAAAAACCTTGTTTTTTCATAAATAAGATGGACAAAAACAATCGTAGGAAAAATATTGTACCTAACTCTTACGGAAAATGTCTTTTCCGCCCTTAACGGCTCACCCGAACTCCGCTCCGCGTCGTTCGTGCAACTGCCGTCGCGTGCGGAAAAGTACTACTTTCCGCACTTGTTAGGTAAATAACTATTGTCAAAAATACATTGCTTGCAAAATGTCGAATTTGTTCCATAATTTAGCCGCTCACTACTCACTATGTATTTTATCTTTCGCATATCAGCACTTCACTTTACTCATGATAATGTAAAACCTATCATAATTCTCCCAGAAAAAAAATTGTGCATAGGACGATGTTTACCGAGTAAATATTGATTCAGAAGAACCATTATTCATATATTCATACCAACAATATGCAATTGCGTTCCATCAATACATTTGCGTAAATAATGGTAAATTAAGACAATATTGACTTTCAACATGATGTAACGACGACAAATTATTGTAATCTAGTTCAATTCACCGATTAATATAATTCTCAAGAATCGATCAAATTATTTCATAATGTGATTAATTGAGTACAATTATCCAGGTCACAGTTGAAGTACAAACGTAATTATATTTTTATGCGGAAGAGACCAAATCCAACTCCGACATATTTTGATGTTCCTTTTTGAGGTTTGAAATAACGATCAGTCAATCACTTTTCATTTTTCACACGTATTAAGAGCCGACGACAATAATAGTAACAAGGAATGTAAAGACGTGTTAACATTCGAGGTGAGCGAGTACGAGCCGAGGCAAAGCCGAGGCTTGTCGCTTGCCGAGGATGTTAACAGTCGATACATTCCGTGTTACTTATTACGTTTTTCCCGCTATTTCATTCTAAGTTTTTGTGCGCGTAACTAAGTTACCGAATAAACATACAACAATAATATTCAAAAAGTCTCATAACCTAAAAATTGATATAAATGAAGCTGAAGCTATTACTTGTCAAAATCAAAGTCAAAGTCAAAGTCATTATTACCAGGGACGGGCCTATGGGGGGGGGCTGGGGGGGGTTCAACCCCCCCCCCCCATTGTTAGACAAGTTGGCACATTAAGTAAACTGAAACAAAATTCGAAAAAATTTCAATTTTTTATGACTCCATGGGAATTGTCACTGAACTTTACTCTAGGAATTTTCAACATCAAACTATAGTCTAGTTCCTAAATTGTAGATAGTCACTCATAGGTTGTACGGTTCATAATTCATATAAAGCAGGTCAATAAATACAACAGAAATAAGCTAGGTACTTTGGCTTCAAATCAAGTTTTACTTTGGCACTTTCGTACATCCCCTCCGCACTTTCAAATCCCGTAAAAGCCAGAAAATGTACGTTGAGTCTCTATCTACAATTTAGGAACTAGACTATGGGAATGTTCAACCTCAAACAAACAATAAATTCCGAGTTTGTAGTCAAAATTTCGTAGTTTTCAAATTATATGGGAAGGGGAATTGCGAATAGATGAAACACAAACACGTCCTCCGTCCTCCTCGTCACCAAATTAGCAAATTGTTTGGACGGAAAAAACATGATTTATCGCTTATCGCTTCCTCACTAACATGTAACATGTCACGAAATTTGCTTATATTCACCTTGCGAGCCCTGTCCTGTAGGTCGTCCTACCGATCACGTGATGATGTGCAGTGTGCAGTGCGAGTTGCGTTATATAACTAGATTGAACTAGTCACTTCCAGTTGTCAGTTCGTCATTCGCTCATTCGCCGTATAATCAACTCTATTATCAACTGTGGTATATACTGTTCTGGAGTTTTGGTTCAACTTAAATTTTTCAAGTTATCATTTCAATCATATGACTTCGCTTCGGCAATGTGTGGAAAATTCATCGGAACTCAACAAAAAATAAATAAATTAGTTGGGCCCAATATACCCTACATACCATGTCAAGCCCATAGAACGAATACAGCAATGGAACATTGTTTATTATTTTTGTTGTTGGTTATAAATATATATATTTTAAATTTCACGTTGTTTCATATTTTTTCCATGCCATAAATTAAATATGACTTTAAAACTTTAAAATCTGCTGTTTTTTCATAATATTGTCTAGGGTGATCAATCCTTAATTTTCTTTTTCTGTTCCAAATACATATTTGAAAATAATTTCCTTTCGGTTCGTCCCTGATTATTACCCTACGCATGTAAATGACACTATTTACATTTCGTTGTCAAGATGAATTAGAAAACGAATGATATAGGCCATTTACCTGTTTTGTTGCTACAGTATCGGCAGCGGGAAAAATAATATCATGAAACTGTCCAACCTCTGCGCATCAGGTACATCTATTAAAATAGTACATTATGAAACAAGTTTTGTAAACGCCCTTATAGTAACGAGTGGGTATATTAATCAAGAGCGCATCTAAAATTTGGTACACAACCATTGAGGAGATGCGAGATGCTCAATCCTATGTTGATTTTCAATGTTTCGTAAAAAAAATCGATAATACATTTCTTGAATTTAACCTCTAAAAATATACGAAGGCCTTGGTATTCGTAGAAATGAATAGATTTTTTGTTAAAAGGTAGTTGTGGGTCCTACTATATATATATAATATATATATATATATATATATATAGGAGAGAGGAAGAAAACTGACATAAAACATTTAAGTGAAATATATTCATTTTTACTGCACTTGGATAAGCAGAAACATAATGTCAGAGAGCTTAACTCTCAATCCATGTTATAAATTTTAAAATAAAACTTTAATAAACGTTGTTAAATTTGAATACTGATCTGATAATTTTGCAATAGTCATGTGTCATTTTCATGAAACAATGTCTAGTCTTTTTGTTCCAAGCTTGATGTACACTTTTCTCGTTCTGAGTGGTTCAATCAGTCTAATATCAGATTCTAGTACAGTTCCATGCAGGAACGTACCTTAACCCCTTAATGCCTGACATATCATGTTTGATATGTATCGAAACATGACCCGAATTCCTATCAAAATCAGCCTGGATAGTGCTGTTCACCTCTTGGTGTCATCCATAAGTATCCTTTTAATGTAATATGTGTTGCATATATCCGACACTCAAGTTTAGAGTACATATTTCAGTTCAGTTTGGAATGGTTGTAGGTGGGTGTGCGTCATTTATGGTACCGGTGTTTTTTATCCAGTGTAATTTTGAGAATCCTTTTGAAAGGTGAGTAAAAAAAATGTGTTTGTTATCAGAACACCTTTACTAGTCATATGTTACGATTATTTTTATAATATTTCCCAACTATTTTCATAAAAAACAAATAATTCACCATATATCATATCTGATATAACCGGCACTAGAGGCATTTCTCTTTCTGTTATTCTGACGTAATTTTATGTTTGTTCAGATGGAGAGAAAACTGAAAACCAGAAGGAAGCATTGAACACTTCAAACATTTGTGGCACCACCGGAGATCAGTGATGATGAACATTTGCTAGGTTCAGATGAGGAGCAAGAGCAATATTTTCTAGAAGATGATATTGAAATAGATGATCAATATGATTCGGAGGATGATATACCATTGTCTATAGAGATATACCAGCCAATGCCCCAAAAGTTACTCCTGCTTTTCACGAACCTGATGTTTTCCGTAAGGATGCATGGGAACCGATAGATTACTTCGAAAATTTCTTCGACTCTAATCTACTAAACCATACAGTTGAGCAGCCAAATGTTTATTCTCTTCAACTGAACCCAAATAAACCTCTGAAGCTGACACTGTCTGAACTGAAGCAATTCATTGGCATTACAATATACATGTCAATTGCACAAAATGCAATGTGCATCTTTGTTTGAGAAGAGATAAAAACTGTTTTGTAGCATTTCACATGTGAATTTTGTGTCTTACACTTTTTGTAATAAAGCTTTTGTTTTTGTACTATATGTCTTCCATGTATTTTATGCCTACTATATAAAAAATGATATACACTGATTTTGAAAGAACTTAGGTTTCGAAAGTGCGAAAAGGTAGAGGGAAGTTCGTTTAATTTGATACATGTGAATATTTTATATTACACATCGTGCAATACAGTTTTTTTTCTGAAATATATGATTTCAATGTATTTGATGCCTACTATATCATAAATGATATATGCAGATTTTGAGAAAAAAATTAGGTTTCAAAATTGCGAAAAGGTAAAGACTACTTCGTTTAATTTTACATGTAAATATTTTGTATCACACATTGTGTAATATAGTTTTTGTCTTTGAACAATATGCTTTCGGTGTATTTGATTCCTACTATATCAAAATTGTTATGTATTTATTTTGAAAAAAGCAGTAGTAGAAAAACATCAATGAGTGAAGCTATCACATTTTCATAAGTAAGAATGTGAGTCAACATATGAAACAATTTTTTTTTTCCAAAAATAATTCAGGCACAAAGGGGTTAACAAACTTCACTTTGTATACATAACCTCAAATAAATTTTCTTTCTTTTCCACGCTTTCCGATCAACCGGTGTGACATCGGTATGATATCCATTTGAATAAAATTGAATAGAACTAGATTTTATGCATAACTGAGTTTTTAATAATGTGTGACGATCACCTTTAAGATTATCTCATAACTTGTTTTTTAATATGTTTAATTACTGTAAACGTCTTTTTATATCATCTATTGCAATCAATCTCATCAACACGTAAGTAGTTTAGAATCCACAGTTGTCAATTGTTTTCACTATAGTTTTAACATTATTGTAGCTTTCCCTGATGATGCCAATAATACTTGTCGAAATATTGGAATAAAGTGTTATAAGAGTATACTTCCTGCATGCTGCTTACCCAACAAGTTTCCCTAGCTTTATATATATATATATATATATATATATATATATATATATATATATATATAAAGCTAGGAAAACTTGTTGGGTACGCAGCATGCAGGAAGTATACTCTTATAACACTTGTTCCAATATTTCGACAACGTTTATTGTCATCCTCAGGGAAAGCTACAATATTATTAAAATACAATGAAACAATGACTAACAGTGGATTCCAAAACTACTTACAGTGTCGGTGAGGTTATGTGCATAGATATTATAAAATAGACGTTAACAATTGCAATGTACATATTAAAACAATTTGTGAGAGTCCTTAAAGGTCATCATCAACAATTATTGACTTTTATAGTTAAAAAACATTTATTATAATAAAATTGAAAAATTATTTCCTCATACCGGTATTTTAACGTCGGCATGGGAGAAGAAGAATTTAATTTAGGTTAACAAGTGAGGTTAGGTACGATCCTGCATGGAACAGTACTAAAAAGAGGAACATTGACAGACTGAACCTACCATGGAACGAGACCTTGTCATTCAAACATGGAATGGCACAGAACACCATAGAAAAGACATCATATCATTAATTAATTATTTCCACCTATAGAGGGAGTACTCCGAATACTGAAATTATTATTAAAAGTAAAAACAGATAATATGAATAGTAGACAAAATTATGTAACAATTATTTTGATTGAAGAAGTCTTAGTGACTCCTCAGATATATAGAAAAAATATATTGATAAAGATTTACGTTATAAATTTGTAAAGTTTAAATTACTGGAAGAGTAAAACATATTTTAAATAGATTGGGAGTTAAGGTCCTTTTCATTATGTGGATTTTGATCCAAGTGCAATACGAATGAATATATTTCACTTAAATGGTTAATGTCAGTTTTTTTGTTCATACATGAGGATGACTGTGAGATGAAGGCCATCTCTAGAAAGAGTCTTTTATACTTGTTAGGTTCTTTGGCTAAGATTTTCGCAGCCTCAAAGTTGATATTATGACCTTCTGTCTGCACATGATCACTAAGTGCACATCTTTCTGGGTGCAATCTACAATCACTCTTATGTGAACAAATTCTATCTTTTAATAACCTGTTAGTTTGTCCAATATATTCATTCGAGCAGTTAGAACAAGGAATACAGTAGACTACATGTGATTGATGAAGTAAAGGAACTTTGTCTTTCACTTTAGTGAATAGAGAATTTATCGTTAGAACAGTTTTATTTGCAATTTTGATGTTATCAAAAGGTTTAAAGATTCTACTAAGTTTTGGAGTAATATTTGATATATAGGGTAGAGATGTATAAAAAGTATTAACTATGTGTTCTGGATCAGCAACATTAGCAATATCCAAATCTGTATTATTATTATTTACGACAGGTTCCATTGTGGAGCTAAAAAGAATTTTATTAAGAAGGACATGAGGGTATGAATTATTTCGAAATAGGTTGTACAAAATGCCCAAGTTTTTATTGTGGAAAGTACTATCAGAGATGCTGAGAACACGTTGCTTCATCTGCTTGACCAGGTTCACTTTTATATTTTCCTTGTGGTACGACAAGTAATTCATATATCTACCCGAACTCATGGGTTTCCTGTACCAATCGATGATAATACTGTTATCATGTGAGCGAATGAGTTTCATGTCCAAGAAGGGAACACTACGCTCATCATCTTCACATTCCAACGTGAACTGTATATATGGGTCATAGCTATTAAAAATGTCAAGTATCTCTGCAGTACAGCCCGCAGGTAACGAGAGGATGATGTCATCAACATATTTCTTTATAAAAAATAAATTGAAGGGAAGAACATTAATAACTGTATCTAAAATGTCATCCATTACATAACAAGCAAGTATAGGACTAATTTTAGCTCCCATTGGAGTACCAAAAGTTTGCTTATAAATTTTATTGTTGAAAGAGAAAACTGTATTATTAAAGAGAAATGTTATTAAATCAAAAAAAGATTGTTTTTGGATACAACAAATGGAACTAATGCAGTGCCACTTTTTATCTATTGCTCTAATACAAGCATCTAAGTAAACATTACTGAATAATGATACCACGTCTAAGCTAGCAAGGACATAATTGTCAGGGAGTTGCAATCTATTAAATTTTGTGGAGACGTCAAAGGAATCTTTTATATAATAGTCATTATCAAAGTTATAAGCTTTTGTTAAAATGTCAGTTAAAAAGGCAGATAAAAATTCAGTCGGTGAGCCTATCGAAGCTACTATAGGTCTCATGGACAAAACTGGTTTATGTATTTTGGGAAGAGAGTAAAATTTTGGAATTATACCGTTATAGGTGGTCAGCCTTTTTTTAGTAATTTCATCTATTTGCTTAGAGGTGAATAAAGATTTTATTAAGAGGTTACATTTAGCTTGTAACCTCTTAATAAAATCTTTATTCACCTCTAAGCAAATAGATGAAATTACTAAAAAAAGGCTGACCACCTATAACGGTATAATTCCAAAATTTTACTCTCTTCCCAAAATACATAAACCAGTTTTGTCCATGAGACCTATAGTAGCTTCGATAGGCTCACCGACTGAATTTTTATCTGCCTTTTTAACTGACATTTTAACAAAAGCTTATAACTTTGATAATGACTATTATATAAAAGATTCCTTTGACGTCTCCACAAAATTTAATAGATTGCAACTCCCTGACAATTATGTCCTTGCTAGCTTAGACGTGGTATCATTATTCAGTAATGTTTACTTAGATGCTTGTATTAGAGCAATAGATAAAAAGTGGCACTGCATTAGTTCCATTTGTTGTATCCAAAAACAATCTTTTTTTGATTTAATAACATTTCTCTTTAATAATACAGTTTTCTCTTTCAACAATAAAATTTATAAGCAAACTTTTGGTACTCCAATGGGAGCTAAAATTAGTCCTATACTTGCTTGTTATGTAATGGATGACATTTTAGATACAGTTATTAATGTTCTTCCCTTCAATTTATTTTTTATAAAGAAATATGTTGATGACATCATCCTCTCGTTACCTGCGGGCTGTACTGCAGAGATACTTGACATTTTTAATAGCTATGACCCATATATACAGTTCACGTTGGAATGTGAAGATGATGAGCGTAGTGTTCCCTTCTTGGACATGAAACTCATTCGCTCACATGATAACAGTATTATCATCGATTGGTACAGGAAACCCATGAGTTCGGGTAGATATATGAATTACTTGTCGTACCACAAGGAAAATATAAAAGTGAACCTGGTCAAGCAGATGAAGCAACGTGTTCTCAGCATCTCTGATAGTACTTTCCACAATAAAAACTTGGGCATTTTGTACAACCTATTTCGAAATAATTCATACCCTCATGTCCTTCTTAATAAAATTCTTTTTAGCTCCACAATGGAACCTGTCGTAAATAATAATAATACAGATTTGGATATTGCTAATGTTGCTGATCCAGAACACATAGTTAATACTTTTTATACATCTCTACCCTATATATCAAATATTACTCCAAAACTTAGTAGAATCTTTAAACCTTTTGATAACATCAAAATTGCAAATAAAACTGTTCTAACGATAAATTCTCTATTCACTAAAGTGAAAGACAAAGTTCCTTTACTTCATCAATCACATGTAGTCTACTGTATTCCTTGTTCTAACTGCTCGAATGAATATATTGGACAAACTAACAGGTTATTAAAAGATAGAATTTGTTCACATAAGAGTGATTGTAGATTGCACCCAGAAAGATGTGCACTTAGTGATCATGTGCAGACAGAAGGTCATAATATCAACTTTGAGGCTGCGAAAATCTTAGCCAAAGAACCTAACAAGTATAAAAGACTCTTTCTAGAGATGGCCTTCATCTCACAGTCATCCTCATGTATGAACAAAAAAACTGACATTAACCATTTAAGTGAAATATATTCATTCTTATTGCACTTGGATCAAAATCCACATAATGAAAGGGACCTTAACTCCCAATCTATTTAAAATATGTTTTACTCTTCCAGTAATTTAAACTTTACAAATTTATAACGTAAATCTTTATCAATATATTTTTTCTATATATCTGAGGAGTCACTAAGACTTCTTCAATCAAAATAATTGTTACATAATTTTGTCTACTATTCATATTATCTGTTTTTACTTTTAATAATAATTTCAGTATTCGGAGTACTCCCTCTATAGGTGGAAATAATTAATTAATGATATGATGTCTTTTCTATGGTGTTCTGTGCCATTCCATGTTTGAATGACAAGGTCTCGTTCCATGGTAGGTTCAGTCTGTCAATGTTCCTCTTTTTAGTACTGTTCCATGCAGGATCGTACCTAACCTCACTTGTTAACCTAAATTAAATTCTTCTTCTCCCATGCCGACGTTAAAATACCGGTATGAGGAAATAATTTTTCAATTTTATTATAATAAATGTTTTTTAACTATAAAAGTCAATAATTGTTGATGATGACCTTTAAGGACTCTCACAAATTGTTTTAATATGTACATTGCAATTGTTAACGTCTATTTTATAATATCTATGCACATAACCTCACCGACACTGTAAGTAGTTTTGGAATCCACTGTTAGTCATTGTTTCATTGTATTTTAATAATATTGTAGCTTTCCCTGAGGATGACAATAAACGTTGTCGAAATATTGGAACAAGTGTTATAAGAGTATACTTCCTGCATGCTGCGTACCCAACAAGTTTTCCTAGCTTTATCTTAACTGGTCAGCAAAGACTTCCTCTCTCCTATATATATATATATATATATATTTACAAATTAGTGGGAAGCAGTCAATGGTAGACCAATTAAGACGATTTCTTCGTTTTTATGTCGAGCTTTCGAAAATATTTATTTTTTTCTTCAGGACGTAACTAAATATAGTTGTTACATGTTATTATATAATTTGAGATAGTTACTAACATGAAATTCAAAAGAAATTAGATACAAAAAGAAACATAAAGTTACAGAATTTGAAAGGACAAGTTGACAACAAATTATGATTACTCGATCATATCATTAATTGAAACGTAATTAATATGCTCATTGATTTGATTTTCTGGGGTTCTACCCCCATTTTCATATTTATAGAAATTTATTAAAACAGTACATCATGCACTCTTAGTGCCTATATTTTTAATTTTTTATTTTATACTATTTTTCTCTCCACACATTGCAAGTATAAAAATTGTTTGAATTTCTACACGTTGTTAACCTTATAATAATTTTTTCAGCTTCTCTCTATTATGAATTTTGTACCAAACTGATGATGAACATATATATGTTCGAAACATGCCTTTAAGATAGGATTTCTATCCTGGTCTTATTAAAATCTTTGTGGAGACGACTTTGTGTTCTTTTTCCAAAAAAACTTGGTCTTCCACTTCGAGTATGGACTATTACCTTTTCACGTTAATAAACTTGATTCGATCTTATATTATTTATACCTAGCCTACAGTCTAGTAGTTCATGAAAGTCGTGGAAAATGAAATATCCTGTACTGAAATGATCATTACAGTACAGTTCGCTATGTAGAAATGAAAAAGTTTTTACAATCGGACTACTCCTTGATCGATAAAGTGCCTAAAAGGGCTTATTTCCATGTGGTCGTAGAAAAATAACAATTTCCGTATGGCCAAGAGAGAAACCAATGCTTTTCTTGATTTACAGGAATCAGTACCCCCACCGTAGCCAAGAGTGGAAATGACCTACCTTTGGCTCGATCTGTCAGTTTACTTCTCTATCCAGATATCCAATTGGAGGACCCAATATGGACACTGAATGCCATGCAATATGGTCAGATCATTACTCATGATATGAGCATGATAGCCGGAAGTACACAAGCACGTGAGTTCATCCAACATTATAATAATTCATAATCTCTGATGAAAAAAATTCGACCGATGCGAGGTTTACAAGTCCTCTTGTACAGGGTGACCCAGAAGTGCGTGCCAAGTTCCATAAATTTCATTCTGTCAAGCTGTTGACTTGATTTTTTTTGAACAACATTGAGGAACATCCTAAAAATATCTCTATTCATAAACAGGATGTCCCAAAATAAGATACAAAATTTAGTTCTGTTTTCTTAAATGTCAACCCCCCATATTTGTTATATTTTTTATCCGTCACTAAATTGACGATACCACGTACTCTGGTTTCTTAGACTTATCCGCAAATATTTTTCACTGAGGTTAATTTATGTGTCGAAATGGCATCGTGCATAGGCCAACAAAAACATTTATAATTATGGAATCTTTCAAAATAAGTAACTCAATCGAATGTTTTCCGTCGATTCCTAATGCTCTGCGTATCTTTTGAGATGTAGTGGAAATCGCTTACTTCGATTTTTTGAAAATTTTTAATGAACAAATTACAAATGGCAATATCTCGACTCTTTCAATTGTATGTTATTGCATCATAACATGGCATTTTTGAAGGGCCCTTTTTGTTGATATAGAGTCCACTCTGTAAAGTTTTATCGTTAATCGAATAAGTCACAAAGCTCTCAAAAATGCCATGCGATATAAAATATAGGGTGTTGCGTATGGCAATGCCAAGTTATTCCCACTTGTGATCTGCCATTTAGAAAAAAACTCTAGTAGGCCATGAAACATCGATTTCAGTTTTGCTTGCATTTCAAAATATGTCTCAAAACTCAAGGAATAGACTGAAAAAAAGATTGATTAAGTTAATTGAATGGTTCTGAAGTTATGAATTCTTATATGGATCTATGAACGATCCTATTTTTTTTGCACCTACCACCTCAATTGGATTGGCCTAGGTCTATTATTCATAATTCATTTCTACAATAAGTAAAAAATGTATACCCATTTCTTAATAACTATTGTTATCAGAGATAGAGTGTTTTTTTTTAAGTAACTTTATAACATTATAAAAGGGTATATTTATATGCTTATATGATTTCTATGTAAGGAATAGCATGAACAATCAAACAGTTTAAAACTGGTATGAGCCTATTCATGAACCTTTTTGTATTTATACATTCTATTGAAAAAAAAATTATAATTACAGTGAAAGAAAGAATCCATTCAATTTCTTTTTTGGAGGAAATATTTTTTTATTTTGGTTTTGAATTCAGTGATATTTCTAAATTTTTTTAGGTCTTCGGGCAATTCATTGAATTTTGAAAGTGCTTCATGAGTGAATCTTTTCTGGCCAATTACCGAGTTTGCAGAATCAAGATGGAACAAGTTATGTTGTCTTGTATTGTAATTGTGAATTTCTGAATTTCGGGTTAATATAAAATTAGATTTAATCATTTTATTAATAATAATATTTTGAGACTATCTATTGCATAATGCTCTTCCAAAGAAAATGTGTTCGTCATTAAATAAAGTTGATTTGTTGGAGTGTCATATGGTAGACGATACAGTACTTTTAAAGCTTTTCGGTAAACAGCGGAGATTTTATTTAAATTATTTTCAGAACAAGTTCCCCATATATTAATTAAATATTTGATTCTACTGAGAATATGGGAATATAAAAATATATTAGCTATTTTAGGATTCAATTTGGGACATCTCAATGCTCCAATAATCGAAGATATTTTTTAATTATATTTTCAATATGTTTCTTCCACTTCAATTTATCGTCAATCCAAATGCCAAGATATTTTATCTGAGAAGTTTGTTTGATAAATAAATTGACATAATTCAAAAACTATTGTAGGTAAGTTCCAGGGTTCTTGTGATAGGGGGGGTTATGAAATGTCATCGTATTTGTCCGGCATCTTGTTTCGTCATTGGAGGGAAGGCGCCAAATTTGAATTGCAATAATATTACTATGTGCGTGCATGATTAATGCATATTTGTTATTTATACATTACCTAACCTAGCTCGCACAAGTTTATCGTAGACTTCCGAGGATTTCTCGTGGGTGCAGCCGGTTGCCGGTTGACGAAAAGAACAAATTTTGATCATTTTTCATAGATTCTGAATGTTGGTCGTAGTTTATAATATATGCATCAATTATCAAATTGGATGTACCAAGAATAAAGTGAATTCTATACAAAGGGAGCAGTTTCAAGAAACGGAAAAGGTGGAAGAATCACATAACCTGAAATTTGAAATGTTCGTGTGGAAATATATTTCAAATATTAATTCTTCAATGTTTCTGTAATATCACTGATTAAATTGTACCCTTTAAGAGAAATGAAAGAAATCATAACTACTTTTTTATGTTGACACTATTCCAGAATAATTATGTAGAGTTTGCGTCCTTCAAGTTAAAAATAGAGATTTGGATTGCGGGAATGAAGAATTAAAAGTGGTCCAAATTTTATTTTTCTCATTCCTGCAATCTAAATCTCCACAATTCCAAAATCTCAGGTGCCAGAAGAAAGTGTGATTCATAATCTGACAACTTCTAAAATGTGAATGTGAAATGAGGTAAATGATTCAAATGACAGATAGATACATATTTATTTGCTCTTAAAGTTCATAAATCTAAAATCTTATCAGACTAGTCAGTTCACAAAACTTATTCAACATTTCACAGATAATGCAGTACAGTACGCGCTTATAACAAACTCATGAATTTAAGTACATCTTTCAAAATTCCTGAGTACAAATTTATCTTGCCGCAATACATTTGGAGAGGTCTTATGCTGGGTAATGGGAACTTTTCTTTCCGTAGGAATAAGTAAGCTTTCTTGCTGAAATACCTCAATAGCTTTGTATAAATCATCTTTCTACCATTGCACTTTTTTTTAAGTTTCAAAACCAAGTCAAGCTGAGCAGGTGATAAAATTCCAGACAAAACTTGTTTAATTTTATGATTCAAGTCGGTGTGCAGTTGGTTTTGTTTTTCAATTATATTCTCCAAATATATATTTTTTTCTTTCCCTGATAATTGTTGCACTATAGTGATATTGCACAGTTTCAACTGGTCAATGATTTTTGCTTGTTCTTTGCAATGTTGTTGCGTACAAGTGGTGAAAGAAGACTGTGGATCCCCATCTAAAATGGCATAAAAACACCTATCAATATCAATAATTTCATAACATCATGAATAGAATATAATGTACTAACCATTATTTGTTGGTAAATGATCGACTTTCATTACATATTCTTGCCCATACGTCTCTGTCTCCAATCGAACTCCAGCTACTTCTTGTAACGTTATTGTTGAATCATTGTTAATAGATTCATTCCATATCCTAGTAGACAGACCTGCAGTCTTTGTAGGAATAACTAGAAAGGAACACCAACATTATTTCATAATGTCATGGCAAAAATATTGGTTTTCAACAGTTTCTGTCCAAAACCGAATTGAGTTCTGTTTCTGAATTAGAACTGTATGAACTCACTGTTTTTCCTCAGCCTTCTTCTTGGCGGCTTCACATGTAGCAGAGATTCTTGTAGATTAGTTTCAAAATCACTTTCATTAAAATGTTCGGAACAAATCCTAGCACTATCATTAGGTACCCACTCTTATTACTACAGTACACATGCTTTACTGTATTATTCTTGGGGAATCTATGAAAAGTCAATGTATTAGGGCACATATAGATGTATTGCCACAATATTTAACAGAGCACTTGAAGTGTCCCGGCATTTTTTAAACTTCAGAAATGAAAGCTACGAAAAAACAAGTAATAAACAACTAGGAATGCAAAAATACAACAATTTACGAATATGATATGAGCAACGGGCTTTATTTATTTATTCGTAAATATTAGGGATATATATTTTGTGGAAAATATAACCAAAGTTACCACTTTCAGGATAGCCAACTTAATTTCCCTCCAATGACGTAATCTCTCCCTTTCTTCAGGTACCCCCTTGTCTAAAAGCTCACTTATTTCATAACCCTTCCTATCATAAGAACCCTGGATAAGTTCAAGGAACCTGAGTGCGTTTTATCGAAAAATTAGTGATGAATCCAATTTAACAAAAATAGGGAATGCCATTAAAAAAAGAACTCAGATCGTATTTTGGAACATTCTGTATATAAATGGAAATTATCTCAAAATTTGCCCCAATGTCGGAAGTATCGTACAAAAAACATCGGGTCGATAGCTTTCTACATATGTTTCTACAAGGTGGATTTCTTTTTGGAGGAAAAATGTTGCACTCGTGAGTTGAAAAAACTAAACATAGTAGGCTTCTGTTTTTTTTTATTTTCATCTGTTTTCTTCTAGAACCACATCAGACTCAATGTTGTTCTCCTGATGGACAGCTCCTACAATTCGCAAATATTCCCGAACATTGTTTCCCCATTGTCTTGCCAGATCATGATCCTGCACATGCCCAGACCAACCGGAGATGCATGAACTTTGTGAGAACCATTACAGATCGTGACCGTAACTGTGTTGGTGGTGCACAACCAGCAGAACAGGTAAGTTCACCTATCTGTCCGAAATGTTACAAATCTGAATATTACAATAGGAAAACACACCTCAATTTGCACATCTTCTCATTTCACATATAAACTTTTACGATATTAGTCCACCAAGATTGGACGTTAGCGCTTCACTGGGAAACTCAGATCATACCCATATCTCCACTATTTGTTCTTTTTTTACCCCAAGGAGAACTACAAAATATTACGTGTCATTCCAATTTATGCGACTGAGATGGTTTCCACATGCTTTCATCAGCTTTTATTTGAGAACAAATTACTTTTTTTCACAAAAAATCATATAAAATGTACAACAAACCTTATAATATGATGCAAACAAGAAAAACTAATACTAATCCAGTAACGACGGACAAACTCGAGCAAAAAGTGAAGAATAAATTGTAGCACTCTGAAACTCGGCACATGACATCTCGACATCATGTATTATTAGAAAAAAAATTGTTTACCAAAAAATCAGGGGTGGAACCTAAAAAATTTTTCATTAAAAAAAAATATAATTATTTTGTTTTTATTTCAGAAAATATAAAATTTATCAAAAAACGATTTCGATAGGTTGAGAGATAATTCAATTCTCCACAAGAATGAATTATCTTTCTTTTTCTCAGAAAACGTGGTTTAACGCCGACGTCACATTTCATGCTCGCGCAAACCCGCCACTGCAAGTTCAGGCAGGGCCGAAAATTAGATTTGTCATAACTTTGATAAAAATTATAGTAGAAGGAATAAAAAGTGTATATCGTTCCTGAAGACTTCTACTTCCTCATGCAAATATAACATGTAAGTATCTGAGTACCTAAAATGTGTTTTGACCCACTTCACATAACCCTTCTACGATATAAACGGAGGATCAGAAAGTCATGGATGTTTTAGTTGATATGAAATAATTATACTGGACTGGAGCAGGAATCAGTACCCTTTTTTGACCATATGCAACGGTTTAAGGCTACTGAGACAAGTCTCCCTTATACATTCCAAAAAAAAAAACTGGGTTTTACTCCTGCCTCAGTTTTGAACTCAACCCGGCAATTTCTTGAGTAAATGTTGAAAATAATCGCTCATACACATTCCTACATAAAAAATGAAGTATGTGATTTCAAGCTTGAGGTTTGCATTTCACGATACTGTTATTAAATATATACAGAGTGGTCCAACGAAAAGTATGCACCTAGCTTTTATCCTTTTTGTGGAATTGCAAGCAAAAATGCTCGGACACGTGGAGTTTGCTTTTGAGGGGGACACATTTTAGATATATTTTGCAGCTTGTGCCTTTAACCCCCTAGCGAGGGGGTGTCACAACCCTAAAATTTTAAATGGAACCAGGGGTCGAGCGATATATCATTTGAACGATCACAAAATTATCTTTCCAATGAAACCCTATTTGTTGAAATTTATTGAAACAGTTAATGCGAAGACGGCTTTAAAAACATGAACCCGATAATGTTGGTATTAATGAAAAATACAAATAAGTTTTGGTTACTAGGAATCAAAACATGTACTAGTAGTGGTACGTTTCAATATTTGTTACTTGTAATAGTGCTTTGTAAAAAAAATAAACAAGCTGTTAAATTGATTTATTAAAACGTTACTTCAACAAGTGTTCAAGTTATGACCCATTTGCTTCCATACAATAATACAGATTTTGTTCAAATATATGTCTAACATTTTGTAACATATCAGGTGTTATGCTTCTGCATTCTGCTATAATCCGTTGGCGAAGATCTTCTATGGACTCGGGATTCGTAGCAAAACATTTGTTTTTCAAGTGTCCCCATAGAAAAAAGTCCAAAGGCGATAAATCAGGTGAACTGGCAGGCCATTCCATTGGGCCTCTCCTGCCAATCCACTGTCCGGGAACCGGTAATCTAAAAATTCTCGTACAGGAACAACGTAGTGCGGAGGTGCTCCATCTTGCTGAAAATGAAGCCGATCAGCATTATGATTTGGGTCATCTTCTATTATTTGTGTGATGAAAGGATCAATTGCGTCTTCAAGCATGTTTAGGTAGATTTCACCATTTAAATTTCTAGGAATGAAAAGTGGTCCTATGATATGACTTCCTAATGTGCCACACCAGACGTTTATTTTTTGAGGGGCCTGGGTATGAACCTCACGGAATAAATTTGGGTTACTGTCATCCCAGTAACGGCAAATATGCCTATTCAAAGCTCCATTCAAATAAAATGTACACTCATCTGTAAAACAAATGTCAAATAGCGGATCTTCACTTAAACGCTGGCTCATTGCCGCCTTCGATCAAGATCATCCTCATTTAGTTCGTGTACTAATTTAATTTTGTACGGATGAAATTTGTACGCTTTTAAAATCCGTATTATGGACGAACGGGAGACCCCCGAGGCTGCAGCTAGTTGACGGGTACTTTGAGTCAACTCGTTCTGGAATGGAATAAACCATTTTGTACAGTGAAATTGAAAAAAGTTCAAAAACAACCACAGTGAATCAATGAAGGAACTACAATAGACGTTTGCCTAAATTATTTTCCTACACTTATCTACAGTCGTTTTCGACAAAAACACGCAAACGATAAATGGGGAATTTAGTTGTGATAACAAAAAAATATCATTGAAATATTGCTTTCGGTAAAATGGAGTAATTTAAAAATGATTATCGTTATCCTGATTCCTAGTAACCAAAACTGATTTGTATTTTTCATTAATACCAAAATTATCGGGTCAATGTTCTTAAAGCCGTTTTCGCATTAACTATTTCAGTAAATTTCAACAAATAGGGTATCATTGGAAAGATAATTTTGTGCCCGTTCATATGATATATCACTCGAACCTACGTTCCATTTAAAATTTTAGAGTTGTGACACCCCCTCGCTAGGAGATTAAAAAAACAAGTTGCAAAATATATCTAAAATGTGTCCCCCTTAAAGGCACACTTTACGTGTCCGAGTATTTTTGCTATGAATTCCAAAAAAAGGAGAAAAGCTAGGTGCATACTTTTCGTTGGACCACTCTGTATATATGCAGGATATGAATAAGCGATTATTTTGCCAGTTTTATAGGAATTTGTTACATATAATCCAAAGAGGGTATGGGTTGCTGCTTCAGTATAATAATTCCATATTTACTAAAACATGCGACCATTCCATTCGACTGAATTGTAGTTTTGCTCAATGGTGGAGAGAAAGAGCAAAAAGTGGAGATGAGGTATTAGATCGATATGAGGTTTCATTTACACGTTCGTTTCCTTTTTGGACATTAAAACTTTTGAGATGTTATCTTTTGACGTTTTTTGAACTCTCTCCCAGAAGTCATCCCTGTATTTCTACTGCGTCTACTACTGTACTGCCTCTGTCATTGCTTAGGTGAGTAGATGAATAAGTTGAATCTGGAAGTAGAATGACATAGAGCTTTTAATTGCAATATAGTATCTGAATTAATTGAAATGATTACTTATAATATCAAACAAATTCGTAACTGTTATGATTTTGTATGAATATGCAAATAGTTATTATCAACATTCATTACATGAGTCACATTGCTATTTTCGAATGGTACATAACAGTAGTGTGAGTCACGATTGAATTGCAGAAACTGAAAATCAAAAAAACAATAAAGAACGTTCATTGCTAACGTCAACATATAATTACTTAATGTAGTAACCTCTCAGATTACAAGCAACATCCTGTGATTCGCATGATGAAATATCACTCAACTTTCAGAATATTTCAGCTAAATTTGACTTTGCAAGAATGGATTATATTATTCAGAATTGAAATTCCGAAATAATTTCATTTAATAAAAATATTTTATCTAGTATCTCCTTGATATTCGCATATTCAGTCTCCAAAGTACTTTCTATTGTTCCTTGGTGTAATATTTCGTAATTTTCAGTTCTGTGACACCAACAGAAAGAGGGATATATCAGTGCGTTAACTGCCACAACACAAACTCTTCACATCATGTTCTCAATTGTTTAAAAAAAATTATCAAAAGCGTTTTGATTATTTTCTTACTTGTCTTTAAAAGAACCTGAAATTTGTATTAAACAGGCAAAATTTAAAAAAAGGGAATTGGCCCAAGTACAGAACCTTGAGTAACTCCACAGCTATTATTCTTGAATTCTCAATATCTTTAATTCCGTACTATTTGTTTTCTTTCAGACAAATAAGATTCGAACAATTCGAAATTAATATCCCTGAAACAATAATAATGAAGTTCAAGTAATGGTATTAACATAATCAAAAGCTGTAGAAAAAGAATCACAAATCATATTATCCGCCACTTCTCCAGCATTAATTTCAAAATCAAAGACACAACATTGCATCTCCTGTATTTTAATTTTGCTAACATCCGATTGGAAGCTTGTTAATCAAATTATCTATTTTTTTGTGGATGATGCAACTGGTATTCCTTTCTTTTAATATTGTAATATTCACACCAAGTCATAAAAAAGATTCATTCAAAGTTTTTCAACCTTGAGTTATTATATGCGAGCGATTTCGACAGCATCTCTTATTATTAATCAAACCTCTTGCACTCCCGTGAAGGACGGGTGTATAATGACATTTCATAACGGATGGCAGGTGTGAAAAATTCAAAAAAAAATTGTGGAAATTTGAAAATTTGTTGGAAAATTCGGAAAATCTTGGAAACCGCTGTTAGAAATTACACAGTTTCTTCCATTAGGCAGTTCCATCATTGCGGTTTTGCTCCGGTCAGCTGACGTTCGGCGGACAGCGGTTCCCAAAATTTCCCCGAATTTTCGAGCACAATTTAAACTTCCCACAATTTTTTTTTTATTTCTGCGATTCGTTATAATCTTATACATCCGTCCTTCACGGGAGTGCAAGAGGTTAAATTACACCCTGTATTTATGGATCATCAAAATCACCACCTCCATATATTGAATAAGCAATGAATCATTAATTAAAAAAGAAAGAATACTGGAAGCTCTTTCAGAAAAATTTTGAAAAAAAAAAATAATAAAATAAAACATCAACACTTATTATTCATAGTTTTATTATGCTTTCTAGAAACAGGTTAAAGATGACACTGTGTGTTATCTGTTGTTCTTTCATCTGAAATTGTTCACTATATTTTAACTTTCCTTTGAATAATTTCAAGCTCTTTCCTGTTTTTATCATAACTATCTTTTTCAGTTTATGATCAATTTTCTATGCAGGGTGACCTAACGAAAACGAAACAAGGCCGATATTTCATATTTCTCGTACGCAGAAAAACAAAAGCTCGGACCCGTCGATTTTTATTGCGAGGGGGACATCTTTTGCGCATATTCTCAACTTTGTCACTTCCAGCCCCTCGGAGGGGTTAGCTCCAACCTTTAAATCTTTAATGGGAGTAGGGTTCATGTGATACCGACCAGGACATCGAATTCTCTTTCCGACGTCTTTTAGTTTTTTTAATTTGATGCATGCAGTAGTTCTTGAGAAAACACGTTTAAAACAATCATCGGCTAAAAGTTACGCTTGTTTCACTTTCAGCATTATTTCTCATATTGTAGGTAGTACGGGTTTTATTTAACAATGCTCTTTTTCGTTTGTTAAAACCTTATCCTGGCCAACTATAATGATGAATAATTTAAGGTCAGTTTTTTAATACATCAGAAACACGCATCAGTGAAATCTCATGGCCTTAATCCCGAATATTTCCTATACAAAAAAGGAATACGTTTCGTTTCACAAATATTGACCCACTAATTCAACTTCAAATATCCCGAAAACTGTTAAAAGTTGTGAAACGAGACGTATTCATGTGGAAAAGGGGGAACATTCTCCATGAAAATTGAAAAATGAAAAATGTGACTTATTTGTGATATCTAACAGAAAACAACTACTTCCCCGGCACAAGCCACGCTGGACATTGAACTACATCTGATAGATATTGTGAAAAGACTCTAACTGAAAAGGAAAGAAAAAATCTGAAAGTGAAAATTTGCATTTTCATTCAGATAGCTGACTTTTTTAATTCTTTCTAGTTTTCCTTGAACGAATCATTAAATAAATTAGAAAAGGAGAATGTTATTAAAAAAAAAAATAAAAAAAAAATAAAAAAAAAATAAATAAAAAAAAATATCACTCACAGAAATCGTTCATTTCGTTGAAGCAAGGTTCGCTTCTCTCGCATTTAATCCCCAATACATTTTGGTCGACAAAAATCTATTTCGCTTTGCCAAGCTCTTCAGGAGGATTGATATAGGATTGAAATAAAACAGGCTCTTCAGAAGCATACACATCAGGGATGGATATGAGAGAAACATTTCTTCTGCGGTGACACTTTGAAAATTATTTTTTTTTTCCTATTCATATTTTCGAACTAAAATCAAAAGAGACGTATTCCTTTTAGAAAATATTGGGGATTAAGAAAAAGAAGACAAAATCGATATTAATCCAGTGGCGTGAAAGTTGAGGAGAAGCAAATAGGGGTACCCACCTGCCGTAAGCCCCTGTTTACAGTTACAAACACATGATTTTCCTTGAAATATGAAACTGAATGCTGTCAAGTGACATACCAAATTTCATTAAGAAAAGTTAAGCCGTTATTCTGGAAAATATATTTTTTTGTGTAACTTTCAACACCCTGTAACTCGGTTGATACTCATTTTAGGGTATATGGTTAATGGACCTTTCAGCCTTAAAATGAAGTGAGGATTCTACCCTCGGAGTTTGTCCCCTTTATTTTGGGACATCCTGTACATATCTATAAAAATAATAAGATTACATAAAAATAAGGGCACACTTCGGAAGAGAACTTCAGCTACCGTCCAAGATATGGCAGCACCCTTATTGGATCTATGCACATTTTTACAAAAACCCAAATATTTCGAAAACCATAAGACTTGGGAGAAAACTGATTGCATTTCTAGATTCTACTCGTCAAGACTCTCCATTAGAGGTATTTTGAAGCAAATTAATTTTTCATTTCCAGGCATAAAATTATTTCTTGAAACGACCCAAAAATTAAATGTCTCGTAGAGCAACCAAATTCGGAGTGGAGGGCTCTGGAGCCATTGCCCATCACGGAATAGCATCAGATTCAGTTTATAAAATATTTCCAAAAAATTGTGAGATGATATAAAAATAACGGCACACTTCGGAAGAGAACTTAGGCTACCGTCCAAGAGATGGCAGCACACTGATTGGAAGCATGCACATTTTTACAAAAATTAAAATATTTCGGAAACTATGAGACATGGAAAAAAATTGACTCCATCTTTAGATTCTGCTCGTGAAGACCCTCCATTGGAGGTATTTTGAAGCAAATCTATTTTCAATTTTCAGGCATAAAATTTCCAAAGGGGTTAGCCTTATTTCTTGAAACGACCCAAAAATGAAATGTCTCGTAGAGCAACCAAATTCGGAGTGGAGGTCACTGGAGCCATTGCCTATCGCGAAATAGCATCAGATTCAGTTTCTGAAAATATGATATAAAAATAACGGCACATTTTGGAAGAAAACTTTGGCTACCGTCCAAGAGATGACAGCACCCTGATTGAAAGCATGCACATTTTTACAAAAATTCAAATATTTTGGAAACTATTACACATGGAAGAAAACTGACTGCATCTTTAGATTCTGCTCGTGAAGACCCCCCATTGAAGGTATTTTGAAGCAAATCTATTTTCAATTTTCAGGCATAAAATTTCCAAAGGGGTTAAAAGCCTTATTTCTTGAAACGACCCAAAATGAAATGTCTCGTAGAACAACCACATTTGGAGTGGAGGGCTCTGGACCCATTGCCCATCGCGGAATAGCATCAGATTCAGTTTCTAAAATATTTCCAAAAAATTGTGAGATGATATAAAAGTAACGTCACACTTCGGAAGAGAACTTAGGCTACCGTCCAAGAGATAGAGCACCCTGATGCATCCACCTTTTTACAAAAACACAAATATTTCGAAAACCATAAGACTTTGGAGAAAACTGATTGCATTTGTAGATTTTGCTCGTCAAGACCCTCCATTAGAGGTATTTTGAAGCAAATCTATTTTTCATTTCCAGGCATAAAATTTCCAAAGGGATTAGCCTTATTTCTTGAAACGACCCAAATATGAAATGTCTCGTAGAGCAACCAAATTCGGAGTGGAGGTCACTGGAGCCATTGCCTATCGCGAAATAGCATCAGATTCAGTTTCTGAAAATATGATATAAAAATAACGGCACATTTCGGAAGAAAACTTTGGCTACCGTCCAAGAGATGACAGCACCCTGATTGAAAGCATGCACATTTTTACAAAAATTCAAATATTTTGGAAACTATTACACATGGAAGAAAAGTGACTGCATCTTTAGATTCTGCTCGTGAAGACCCCCCATTGAAGGTATTTTGAAGCAAATCTATTTTCAATTTTCAGGCATAAAATTTCCAAAGGGGTTAAAAGCCTTATTTCTTGAAACGACCCAAAATGAAATGTCTCGTAGAGCAACCAAATTTGGAGTGGAGGGCTCTGGACCCATTGCCCATCGCGGAATAGCATCAGATTCAGTTTCTAAAATATTTCCAAAAAATTGTGAGATGATATAAAAGTAACGGCACACTTCGGAAAAGAACTTAGGCTACCGTCCAAGAGATGGCAGCACCCTGATTGAAAGCATGCACATTTTTACAAAAATTCAAATATTTCGGAAACTATAAGACATGGAAGAAAACTGACTGCATCTTTAGATTCTGCTCGTGAAGACCCTCCATTGAAGATATTTTGAAGCAAATCTATTTTGTATTTTCAGTCATAAAATTTCCAAAGGGGTTTTTAGCCTTATTTCTTGAAACGACCCAAAAATGGAATGTCTTGTAGAGCAATCAAATTCTGAGTAGAGAGCTCTGGAGCCATTGCCTATCGCGAAATAGCATCAGATTCAGTTTCTGAAAATATTTCCAAAAAATAGTAAGATGATAAAAAAATAACAGCACACTTCGGAAGAGAACTTAGGCTACCGTCCAAGAGATGGCAGCACCCTGATTGAAGCCATGCACATTTTTATAAAAATTCAAATATTTTGGAAACTATAAGACATGGGAGAAAACTGATTGCATTTCTAGATTCTGCTCGTGAAGACCCTCCATTAGAGGTATTTTGAAGCAAATCTATTTTTCATTTCCAGGCATGAATTTTCCAAAGGGGTTAGCCTTATTTCTTGAAACGACCCATAATGAAATGTTTCGTAGAGCAACCAAATTCGGAGTGGAGGGCTCTGGACCCATTGCCCATCGCGGAATAGCATCAGATTCAGTTTATAAAATATTTCCAAAAAATTGTGAGATGATATAAAAGTAACGGCACACTTCGAAAGGGAACTTGGGCTATCGTCCAAGAGATGACAGCACCCTGATTGGAAGCATGCACATTTTCACAAAAATTCAAATATTTTGTAAACTATTAGACATGGAAGAAAACTGACTGCATCTTTAGATTCTGCTCGTGAAGACCCTCCATTGAAGGTATTTTGAAGCAAATCTATTTTCAATTTTCAGGCAGAAAATTTCCAAAGGGGTTAGCCTTATTTCTTGAAACGACCCAAAAATGAAATGTCTCGTAGAGTAACCAAATTCGGAGTGGAGGGCTCTGGAGCCAATGCCTATCGCGAAATAGCATCAGATTCAGTTTCTAAAATATTTCCAAAAAATTGTGTGATGATATAAAAATAACAGCACACTTCTGAAGAGAACTTTTGGCTACCGTCCAAGAGATAGCAGCACCCTTATTGGATCTATGCACATTTTTACAAAAACTCAAATATTTCGAAAACCATAAGACTTGGGTTTATTTGAAAAAAAAGTTTATTTGAAAAAATTATAATTTTTCTTGTGATTTTTTCGGAAAGTATAAGATTTATCAAGAAACAATTTCAACACTGCGAAAGATAATTAATTCTCCACAAGAAATAAACCTAGTAATTTCTCACAAAGTGCACTCGTTTCCTCAGAAAACCTGATTGAATTCCGATATCAAATTTCAGGTTCGTTAACCCGCTCGTTATGCCGCTACTGCAATTTCCGGCAGGCCCGGAAATTAGATTTGTCATAACTTTGCTAAAAATTATAGTAGAAGGAAAAGATAAAGTGTATATCGTTCCTGAAGACGTCTACTTCCTCGTACAAATATAACATGTGAGTATCTGAGTACCCAAAATGTGTTTTATGCCACTTCACATAACTTTTCTACGATATTTACGGAGAATCCAAAAGTCATGAATATTTCAGTTGATATGAAATAGTTATCCTGAAGCAGGAATCAGTACCCTCTTTGGACAGGTCTCACTTATAGATGCCAAAAAAACTATTATTAAACAGGATATCAATAAGCGATTATTTTCAACATTTACTGAAGAGAATGCCGGTTTTATGGGTAAGTTGAAAATGAGGCAGAAGTAAAACAAAGTTTTTTTTTTGGCAAATATAAGTAGGACCTGTCACACTACTTTAAAATTGTTGCTTATAGTCCAAAGAGGGTATGGGTTGCTGCTTCAGTATAATAATTCCATATTTACTCATTTATTTATCCACGATTTTCGGATCATCCGCAAACATCTCCGTGAAGTGCGACAAAACACATTTTAGATACACAAATACTCGCATATTATGTTTGTACGTGAAGGTAGGAGTCTTCAGAAACGATATGAACTTTTCATTTTTCCTTCTGCGATCGTTTTTAGCAGAGTTATCACCAATCAAATATTCGGCTCCGCCTGATCTTTCAGCGGCGGGAAGCTTGAACCTGAAATTTGATGTCGGCGTTCAATCACGTTTTCTGAGAAAACGAGAGTATTTCATAAAATATTACTTGGAATAATTTTCTTCGGCAAACGTCCGGGAAGTACCTACTTCCCGGACGATTTTCCTTTGAGAAAGTATCATTTACCGGACTAGTCCGGGAAGTACGTACTTTCCGGACTAGTCCGGGAAATGCTCGAATATTTATATAAATAAGAATTAGAATGTTTCTGTTAGTACCTATCTTCTGTTCGTATTTCGATATTTAATACAAATAAGAAATAAAATGTGCGAAATTTTCTTCTACAAAGAAATGTAAAAAATAAATGTCTCTCGATTTGTTATTCTACACAGTTACCGAAAAAATTGTGTACGCAACACGTCCGGAAACAGTTTTTTTGGACTCGCAGACTTCCAGGACTCGCTACGCTCGTCCTAGAATCTTGTCCACTCGTCCAAAAAAACAGTGTTTTCCGGACTTGTTACGTAAATTACTATTGTAGAGAATTGAATTGTCTTTCACCTTGTTGAGCTTTTTTTCCTTCCGATAAATCATATACTTTCCAAGATTACAGCAAAAATATATTTATTAATTTTTAAACGAAAAAAAAAAAAATATATTTTCCACCACTGGAATTTCGTTAAACATTTTTTTTTTTCGATCTTCGTCTCAAAACCCAATCGTACTGGATTAAGATATATTTATCTTTTACATTATGGATCGGGTTCAATAACACCATTATGAAAACATATGTACTTATATATACCGGGTGACCACGATGTGAGGTACGCCCACCAATTTTTCTATAGTTTTGAAGATACAGATTTCAAATTTGGTGTGTTGCTTAGAGTACATGAATACGCATATTTTGAAGCCTCTACTGAAAATTCCCCACTTCCGGTTCAACCGGAAGTGACCGAAAACAATTTTTTTCAAATGACACCCTGTACATATTTTTTCATTATAAGAAAGTGCACGCAATTTGTGATAACACTGTTCTTCAAAATTGAAAATAAGTTGAAAAATGGCGGAGATACAGTTGATTGTTCAATCGAATAAAGTTGGCCATGAAACTATAACTTAAATCATCACAACTGACAAACGACATCAGAAGTTTTATCAGAGGAAGCTTTGAAGTGCGATACAGTAAAAACTGTGATTTTCATGTAATTGCAGTTCCCATATATTCCAACAATTATCAGAAATTACCTAAAAACGGAATGGTATCCATAAAGAAATGCTCACAACTGCCATTTCTTAAATGCCAACATGTACTTTTCAACTTGTCAAGATAAAAAATGATTATCAGGTTACCCGTGTGGAAAGTTTTGGAGATTATATTATCAGGTTTCATGATGAGTGTTCCTAAAATTGAATGTTCTTCAACATAGGCGGCTTAAAACATAATAAAGAAAGCAATACACAAAAGCTCATATTATTTCAACGAAGTCAAAGTTTGTTCGACGTATTTAATCAATGCTGCTTTTTTGTTTCGCTTTTTTATGTTCATGGCCACCTTCGTTGAAGAATATCTAATTTTGAGAACACTCATGGTAAAACAGGTATACAGGTATTAGCGATTTCTTTCGGAATTCTAAAATATTTTTCACTCGAGTAATCTCTGATAATTAATCATTTTCCATCATGACGAAGTGAAAAGAACATGTTGCTGTTTGAGAAATAGCAGTTCTGAGCATTTCTTTATTGGTACTATTCCGTTTTTAGGAGATCTTTGATAATTGTTGTTGGATTATGTGGTGACACCAATTACACGAGAAACTCAGTTTTCAACTGTATCGCACTTCGAAGCCTCCTCTGATAACTTCTGATGTCGTTTGTCTTATCTATAGTGTCAAAACTTGACACCAAGGGGAGTATCCTTTATGTTGAATTCCAAATCGCAAGGTCATATTTTCTCTTATGTTTATGTTGAATTCCCAATAATGATCTGATAGAACAGGAACTTGATTTTAAGAATTTGAGTCAAATTCTTTTGACTATCTACGCAATGTTATGACTGTTTCAAGCTCCAGAATAAATATCTGAATTCCATTTCGGGAATAATTGGAATTGGGATTGTATGTTATCGTAATTAGTTTTTTTGTTTTTTGATAAATCTCGTCATATGCTGCCCTATTATGAGAAAACCATTTATATGAAGAAACACAACAGGTGTCCCGTTTTCTATCTGTTCTGTTTTTGTATATCTACATATATTAAGGATTGCATTTCCTTTCGAAATCATGATATCGTCTTCTGAAATGGATATCATGTTTATCATATTTATCAGAGTTCGAGAACTTTGTTCACTTCCTGGTGTCTTTGCTTCGGGGATTCTTATTGGTTTCACCGCGGGTGGCGCTGCGACTGACTTTTACTGTAAGTCGCTGCTTCATTTGTGAAGAAATATTAGTTACTGACGCGCGGCAAGAAACGCGTCTGCGGTGGTCTTCCCCAGCCAAATGAAGGAGAATTTGCAAACGAGTCTTCTTGGAAGAACGTTGCACAAATATGTCAGATGTAATTCAATGTCCGTCGTGGTATTGCCAGGATATAGTTGTTTTCTGACAGATTTTTTCCTAATATTTTCCACATGGTGAAAATATTTGGAGAGAAGGGTACTTCGACATTGTTGATGTTACTATTTCATTTATTTGATACTCTCTGGCAGAAATTCTCGAACCCTATACCAACTTGTGTCCCGACGCGGATTTGTCCTATGTGTGGATGAACATGCTGGCCCCATATGAGTTCAAAATTTGTTTCATCCACTCAATAAGAAAAAAAGTGAAAATCTCGAATTTAGTTTTTACCCAAGTGAACAGTATTCATAACCATACTACCAGACAAACAAAATTATTAGCTGCTAGCAATTTTAGAACAAATTTTGGAAAAAATTCTGTTTATTATAATGGCATAGTAAATTACAATTTAATATCTAATGAAACAAAAAATTACCATTCATTAATAAAATTTAAAAATGAACTGAAAAAAGAAATTTTGCGGTGATTTCTTTCATGAACTTGGCATCTTCAATGATTATATGTTTTGAGTTAAAAACTGCTTAAATCTATCTTTAAATATGTATTTATAAGTATTTTGGGTTTGAGCAAATGTCAGTCTTTACTTTTAATAGTTATTATTTACCAACATTTATTGAACACCTTATGTATATGATTATTTATGTTTTAAGATTTGTATTATTATTATTTTTTTTAAACCCTTCTATAAACATGTAAAGTTTCTTGGGTAATAAAGTTGATTGATATGTGTGGGCCGGCGTTATAAAAAGACGAATCAGGAGTGAATGATGTTCTAGGGTGTTGGCATCTAATATGTGTGAATTCATCATCACTGATAAGTAGGTGGGAAAACCTATAATGTACACATACATAATTTTTAAGTGTAAATTATTGGAAGTTTTTATTTCCCACCTACTTATCAGGGGTGAATGAATTATGAGAAACTAGCCAAGTTGCTAATTTCCCATCAATTTCAGCTGACAGCAGTTAACCACTTCTTGGACCTATCAATTGTGTATGGAAACACCGATCAAGTCAACCAACAAGTGAGGCAGTTCCAGGGAGGTCGCCTCAGAGTGGATATCAGAGGAGGACAACAATGGCCACCAAGATCTTTGAATGCATCTGGAATTTGCACCATTCAAAATCCCCAAGAGGCTTGTTACCTTGCAGGTAAAGTTACAGTTTTCCACTAGGATATACAGTATCGGAAACAATTCATCTGGGGTATAGACAGAAATGTACGCGAATAACAAGGAACTCAATGATATGATAATACTACATAAACAAGAGAGACGCACTACTGTGCACCTCTCCTGTTACCCCCCCAGACGCATTAACGGACCACGTGGCAATGTGACACTCCGCACACAGCTAACGTCGATATCCCTTCCTAGAGCGAGTAGAGGAGAAATTGTAATGCTCTCTCAACATAAAGCAAGCTATTATTTACGCTCTCATGGAAACACCATACCAAAGATGAAAACTTTCCGATACTGTATAGCACTGTTTGTTGTTGTAAAGTTTTTATGATAGTGCTCACGTATCACTTCCCGGACTAGTCCGGGAAATGCTCGAATTTTAATATAAATAGTAATATAAATAAGAATTAGAATGTGTCTGTTAGTACCTATCTTCTATTCGAATTTCAATATTTAATACAAATAAGAATTAAAATATTAGAAATTTTCTTCTACAAAGAAATATAATAAAAAAATGTGTCTCGATTTGTTATTCTACACGGTTACCGAAAAAATTGTGTACACAACACGTCCGAAAACAGTTTTTTTGGACTCGCAGACTTCCAGGACTCATTACGTTCGTTCTAAAAAACAGTGTTTTCCGTACTTGTTACGTAAATTACTATTGTTTCCCAAAAATACTAAATGCCTACCAAAATTATGAAAACCAAATACTCACATCTTGCTAGTCTCTTACATTATTTGTTCCTAAAAATAATTTTTGTTGAACAAAAATAATAATAAATGATCCCCAAATTTTAAAATGCGTAAATATGTTTTTCGCTCGCAATTGACACATAAACCTAACCTGAGCAAGCTAACCTAGCTTGCGAGACTCGAAATTTCGTGAATTCGTTTTTCGCTCTCGATTGACACAAAAACCTAACCTAAGCAAGCTAACCTAGCTTGCGAGTCGAAAATGCGTGAATTGGTTTTTCGCTCGCAATTGTCTCACAAACCTAACCTGAGCAAGCTAACCTAGCTTGCGAGACTTGAAATTACGTGAATTAGTTTTTCGCTCGCGATTGACACAAAAACCTAACCTAAGCAAGCTAACCTAACCTGAGCAAGCTAACCTAGCTTGCGAGACTCGAAATTGCGTGAATTAGTTTTTCGCTCGCGATTGACACAAAAACCTAACCTAAGCAAGCTAACCTAGCTTGCGAGTCGAAAATGCGTGAATTGGTTTTTCGCTCGCAATTGTCACACAAACCTAACCTGAGCAAGCTAACCTAGCTTGCGAGACTCGAAATTTCGTGAATTAGTTTTTCGCTCGCGATTGACACAAAAACCTAACCTAAGCAAGGTAACCTAACCTGAGCAAGCTAACCTAGCTTGCGAGACTCGAAATTGCGTGAATTAGTTTTTCGCTCGCGATTGACACAAAAACCTAACCTAAGCAAGCTAACCTAGCTTGCGAGTCGAAAATGGGTGAATTGGTTTTTCGCACGCAATTGTCACACAAACCTAACCTGAGCAAGCTAACCTAGCTTGCGAGACTCGAAATTTCGTGAATTAGTTTTTCGCTCGCGATTGACACAAAAACCTAACCTAAGCAAGGTAACCTAACCTGAGCAAGCTAACCTAGCTTGCGAGACTCGAAATTGCGTGAATTAGTTTTTCGCTCGCGATTGACACAAAAACCTAACCTAAGCAAGCTAACCTAGCTTGCGAGTCGAAAATGGGTGAATTGGTTTTTCGCACGCAATTGTCACACAAACCTAACCTGAGCAAGCTAACCTAGCTTGCGAGACTCGAAATTTCGTGAATTAGTTTTTCGCTCGCGATTGACACAAAAACCTAACCTAAGCAAGCTAACCTAGCTTACGAGTAGAATATGCGTGAATTCTAAATTTGGTGAATATTTATTAAAATCGGGAGACATTTATTTGGGTTCCATTAGATTGTAGGGGGTTCGTACAGGCTGTGCAGCCTCACAAGCACTTCGACCTATAGGTTCGTTTGTGCGTTTGGGTTCCATTAAATTTTTTTGATGTTCATTAGATATTTTGGCGGACAGCGGTAGGGATGCATGGTTTAATTTGGTACGCATTAAATTTGTTCCCGAGAAAATAGGAACGAAGCATTTATTACTAATTAAATGAGTCATTACAATTAAGAGTTCTGAAGTGACAGAATGTGTCGACTCTGGTTCCATAAAATTTTTCAGTTGGAATAGTAATTTAAGGGTTGTCAACTTTTTAGCAAAGTAGGTAAAAATTACCTACTATTGACTCGCAATAGCGGCTGAAAAGTTGAATCTATGTTCTAAACGCCATTCGACAGGGAATTTAATGGTCTTTTGAAAAACTGGAAAAAAGTGCGAAAAATTCACGTTTTAGACTCTCAAATCTGAAGCACAACCTAGAAACCGTCGCAAACTCATATGTATACCTATCATAAAGAACCCCCAAGAGGGACTAAAATGATTTTCAGCTCTCGAGAAATTTTTAGTGGCTAGAGCCCATTTTTGTACTATTTTTTCTGGGCGTAACAACTTTAATAATTATTCATTAAATTTTTCGTATTGTGCATATCTGACATTGGCAAAAATCGAATAGGTTCAAATGGCTCACTGGTTTTTAGAAATGCATTAAAACGAGGGCTTACAAAAATTTTAAAAATGGCTTTATTCTAATTTTCTCTCTGTTAATCCTAGAAAACTGAATATATGATTTTTCAACAAAGAAATAAACAAAATATTGAAATAAATATAAAAATGAACAATTGAAACAAACTTATCAGATAAAATATCTTGGCATTTGGATTGACGATAAATTAACATAAAAACATATCGAAATTCTAATTTAAAAAAATATCTTCGATTATTGGAGCATTGAGAAGATGTCCCAAATTGAATCCTAAAATAGCTAATATATTTTTATATTCCCATATTCTCAGCAAAATCAAATATATAATATATATGTGGAACTTCTTCTAAAAATAATTTTAATAAAATCTCCGATGTTTACAGAAAAAGCTATAAAAGTACTTATTTAATGACGAACACATTTTCTTTGGAAGAGCATTATGCAATAGATAGTCTCAAAATATTATTATTGATAAAATAATTAAATCTAATTTTATATTGACCCGAAATTCAGAAATTCACAATTACAATACAAGACAACATAACTTGTTCCATCTTGATTCTGCAAACTCGTTACTTGGCCAGAAAAGGTTCACTCATGAAGCACTTTCAAAATTCAATGAATTGCCCGAAGACCTAAAACAATGTAGAAATATCACTGAATTCAAAATTAAAATAAAAAAATATTTCGTCCAAAAAAGAAATCGAAATTGAATGGATTCTTTCTTTGTTTTAGTTTTTATTTTTCTTTATTGTAATTCTAAAAGTTTTTATTTAATCGAATGTATAAATACAAAAAGGTTCATATTCCTTGCATAAAAATCATATAAGCATATAAGTAAGCATTTAGTGTTTGTTTTTTTTCTTTATTGTAATTCTAAAAGTTTCATTTGATAGAATGTATATAAATACAAAAAGGTTCATAAATAGAGTCATACCAGTTTTAAACTGTTTGATTGTTCGTGCTATTCCTTACATAGAAATCAAATAAGCATTTAAATATACCCTTTTATAATGTTATAAAGTTACTTTAAAAAATAAACACTGTATCTCTGATAACAATAGTTATTAAGAAATGGGTATACATTTTTTACTTATTGTAGCAATGAATAAACGTTATTATTATTATTATTATTATTATTATTATTATTATTATTATTATTATTATTATTATTATTATTATTATTATTATTATTTCGTCAAACATTTTTGAATTTTTCATTCTAAACATTTCAAATGTTTTTTTTTTACAGGTGATGCCAGAGTAAATCAAAATCCACAACTCACTTTACTCCAAATCATCCTACTGAGAGAACACAACCGAATAGCAGATGTATTATCCAAGCTCAATCGTCACTGGGATGATGAAACTACTTTCCAAGAAGCCAGGATGATCAATATAGCGGAGCATCAGTTCATCTCTTACTACGAGTGGTTGCCCATTTTCATTGGCTCGCAAAACTCGTTGAAGAACAAAATCATCTTCCAGACTCAAAACTTTGTCAACGATTATGACGAATCGGTTGATCCCACAATATTAAATGAGCATTCTACAGCGGCTTTCCGATTTTTCCATTCACTGATTGCAGGAAATTTGGAGTGAGTATAATTCTAAGAAGATATCATGTTTTATCCACTAGGTGATTTACTGGATATAAGCAAAATAACTTTTGTTTTCTTTTGTTTTCTTCGGTAAAATTTTCTGATTTTTTCTTATTTTATTGAGTGGAAGTATTTCTATGGAAGTTTTCTATATACCGGGTGTCCTCGGAACAGGGCCGGCCGAACGCATCATGCAGCTAATGCACAGCATGAGGGCGCACCTGCCAAAGGGCGCCAAAATAAGGTGCAATATTTGAATAACATATACTCATTTTGAAACCTTTATATGAAATTCGGATGATAAACAATCATTATGGTAATAGCTGTGTTATCTGATAATCTTCACAGTTAGTACCAAAATGATCGTCATTATGATCCTTATATCATAAATATACAGTGCGGCTTTTTATAGTCCCCCCCCCTGTCAACTTTTGAACGGTTTGCCGTAGAGAGATAAAAAAAAACCGTTTCGAGGGTTTCACCGATACTACTTTTTGAAATATAACGCATTGTGATTGCTCGATAGATGGCGCGGGGGGGCACAAAACCCTAATTTTTTTAAATGGCATGGGGAGTCGAGTGACACATCGTTGAAAAGAGAATTTGATTTTCTTTCCAACCATCTAATTTTTTTTTAATTTCGTTGACACATTTTTTCACAATAAGCATTTGAAGTGTCAAGTGTAAGAGCGGATCTGAATTCGTTTCCTTACCTTACCTCAATAACTTTTGAAGGGTTTGATGTGAAATAATGGGACGGAAAATATTTTGGGTGGTATTAAAATAATAGTGTTTGAAGAAAAATACCTCAATTGTTCTAGTGATTCACAATTGCAATCAATACCACGAAATACGGTCAATAAAGACAATTCACAACATTAATAATTATTCATTTTGAATTCCTTTCAAAGCTTAATTAGGTATTAGGATATCGAAATTATACCCATTTCATTTATTTTTAATGACAAAAGTAATAACAGGTACTACGAAAGGACTATTTATTGGATTTCTTTAAATGACAATAATTAATTAGTTACCTATAAAAGTACAATGGATTGATGAATTATTGTATTCATATTCACTGAGGAGTTTTGTCTACTTATAGTTATTATTTACCTTGAATATTTGATATCATCATGGTTCGTATACGTCCTTTCGAAGAAAAAATTGAAGCAATTTATAATTTTGGTGAGGCCCATCGGAACTACCACGAAGCAGAGAGAATTTTCACTTATAATCTCCCTAGTGCTTGAATTATTGCCGGAAATTTTTCGAGTACATGAATTTTTTGAAAATTACCCGAGTCGCGCAGCAACGAGGGTGATTTTTTTAAAAAATTCATGTACGAGATAAATTTCCGGCAATTAATTCAAGCACGCGGGGGATTCGGTTAGAAAATTTCACACTAAAATATATTAAATTAATGGTTAATTCAACTGACTTGTAGATTATTCTGAGAGAAAACAAGTTGTAACATCAGTGGGCCATGAATGGTTTTTGTTGATATAATGACAGGTACGCGTTGGTACTAGTGGCGGTGTTTGTATGTGAGAAAGGAAAATTCATTTTGCGACATTTTCAACCTAAAATTACATTGCACATCACGCAGAACTAAAATAGTTTTGACTGGTCCATGCGGATTGTCTATTGGGAAATGATGTGGAAAGGAATTCTTGCAAATTTCAGCCGAGTATTCACGAAAAGATAAGTTGAATAAAATTGTTTCAAATATTAAGTTCATGTAGTCAAGCATAGGTAGATTTGATTGATATACATTTTTTTACCGATGGACCTATTCATCGTTGAAATGCAGACACATTCGAAATATTTAGTGAATATATAATTATGAAATATTATCTCTTTTCATATGAAAAATAACATTCCATTTGTACATAAAAGCAAAATGTTAACTATCACATGTCAAATATTTGACAGAAAAATTTCCACTTATTAATTTCGCCCAGGGTACCCAGGAGGATAAAAATTTCCGGAAATTTTTTGGGTTGCCATGGCAACTAAATAAAAACCAATTTTTTGATTGGCTGAAAAAGTGAGGTGTGAAATTTTCAATGAAAAATTTCCTGAACATCCTATAACTCGTAAATATTTGAGGGAACTAGTTGAAAAATTCAACAGAACTGGCAGTGTTCGTAGGAAAGGTGGAGCTGGTCGAAAATCAATTCCGGAAGAGACAAAGGTTTCGATAATTGCCGAAATGGTGGTAAATCCGCAACAAAGTACCTCTCCTGTAGCAAGTACGATTGGGGTCTCAACAGCTACAGTAAAAAAATATTTGAAGAAACACAAGTTCCATCCATAGAAATTAGTAATGTTACACCAACTCACAGAAGATGACCAGACCGAAGAATGGAATTTTTCGAAATTATGTAGGAAAAGATAGCTAGGAACCCCAATTACATTAGGAATATTTGTTTTTCAGATGAAAGTACCTTTTTTTTGAACGGAAATGTGAATACACAAAATGTGCGATACTGGAGTGATATAAATCCCCATATCTTTCGAGAAGGTCACACACAGTTCCCACAGAAAGTAAATGTGTGGGCTGGAATTCTGGGAGACCATATTGTAGGTCCCTTATTTCTGGAAGAAAACTTAAACGGTAATTTGTACCTGGATTTACTAAGAGATACGCTTGAACCACTTATACTTATACTTGGAATATTAGAAGAAAATGAGAACGAATTTCAGGAACACATCACCTTCCAGCAAGATGGGGCCCCTCCTCACTTCCAACGTCGAATTCGAGAGTATTTGGATGTAACATACCCTTTGAGATGGATTGGACGTCGTGGACCAATCGAATGGCCGGCACGATCACCAGACCTTACACCTTGTGACTTCTTTCTGTGGGGATACGTCAAATCCAAAGTGTATGAGCAACAATCCAACTCTTCGGAAGAACTTAAAGAACGAATAACACGGGTTTGTGCTGGTATAACTGCAGACATGTTGAATAATGTTCGGCAGGAATTTGTGAATCGAATTTTTTATTGTCAAGAAGTATTAGGTGGACATTTCGAACACCTGCTTCGTTAATTGACAACAATTTTGCTTCTAATTATTTAAATACTACATGTCATAATAGTTTGTTTTCTTTTTGTTACATTGACACTTCAAATGCTTATTGTGAAAAAATATATTAACGAAATTTAAAATAAATTAGATGGTTGAAAAGAAATTCTCTTTTCAACGATGTGTCACTCGACCCCCCATGCCATTTAAAAAAAATTAGGTTTTTGTGCCCCCCGCGCCATCTATCGAGCAATCACAATGCGTTATATTTCAAAAGGTAGTATCGGTGAAACCCTCGAAACTATTTTATCACTCTACGTCAAACCGTTCAAAAGTTAACAGGGGGGAGGGACTATAAAAAGCCGCACTGTATATTATGGTACTACCTGTGCTATCAGACTGGGCTGATGCTCCGTCTGATAATCTTCACAGCTACTACCATAATGATCGTCATCATACAGTGTGACCCATTTAAGATGGAAGCACCCTTATAAAACTTACATTTTTCAAACGATTGGAATTATTTTTATTTCGTTAGGTAGACATTCAAGAAGTCTACTAGGACACCAAATTTCATGAATAAATCTCCATTTCCAGGGCCAACTAATTTTATTTTTCTAGGTCAAAAATCTAGAAAAATAACTAGAGATTTTTTCATAAAAAATCTGACTTCACCTGGATTCCCGACATTTTCAAATGGTTCATATTATGTAAATTACGTTGAAATACGTCAATGAATAAAAAAGTTATAAGGGAATGAAATTTGAAAAATACCCCGTTTAATTAAACCACCCATTCAATTTCAGAACTTTAATTGAAACTTTGACTACACCGCTGGATTGAGGGTGTCTCAAAATATCACTGACTATAATTTCATTGAAATCTGTCTATACATAAAAATTATGAGATAAACTGACATTTTCCTGAAAATCCATTAATATATTTTTCAAATTTTATTATCTGATTTTTTTATTTATGAACAGATTGCGATGAAATTTTGACTAGTGATATATCGATACCTCCTCAATACAGTGGTGTAGTCAACGTTTTGATTAAAGTTCTGAAATTGACTTGGTGGGTTAATTAAACGGCTTATTTTTCAAATTTCATTCCCCTATAACTTTTTTATTCATTGACGCATTTCAACGTAATTTACATATGAACCATTTGAAAATGTTGCGAATCCAGTGGTGAAGTCAGATTTTTTCTAAAAATAAGATTAGTTGGCCATGGAAATTGAGATTCAATCAGGAAACTTGGTGTCCTAGTAGACTTTTTGAATGTCTACCTAACGAAAAAAAAAATCATTCCAAATCGGTTGAAAAATGTAAGTTTTATAAGGGTGCTTCCATCTTAAATGGGTCACACTGTATATAAAGAAATATCCGAGGCTAGCTTATTTACTTGAAAGTGCATCATCTCATATACTTTCTTTTCATCAACTTAATCATATGTTCATCACATTACGATATAATGAGTAAAAAGAGCGCAAATAAAATCTTGTAACACATAAAACTGCATTTTCTGACAAGTGACTCAACTTATGCAACTTCCGGTCTCACAGTAATCATGTGTTCTGCTGCTTCTTGGGGAGAGGCAAAATTAAAAGCAGAAGAAGACCTAAAAATGAAGGATTTGTTTAGTGCAATGGACCTGACATACAAAATCTAATAATACTTGGTAATAACCAGTTGGTACAAGTGGTAAATTCTGTAACGTATCTTGGAATGGAAGTGGATAAATACTTGAAGTGGGATATTCATGTGAATAAAATAGTAAAAAAACTGATATCAATCCTTTTTACCTGCAAACAGTTGAAAAATATTCTCGATACTAAGATGATGAAGATAATATACGATTCACTCATTGAGTCACATATACAATATGGTATTTCAGGATGGGAAAGAGCATACGAGTGTCACCTGAAAAACCTAGAAATTACGCAAAAATATTTCCTGAAAATTCTATATAATAAAAACAGAACTTTCCCCACGGAGTGTCTTTTCAGTGAAATTCCTATATTTAATCTAACAAAATTATATTTTTACAAAATTCTAAGCCTCCAACATAAAGATAAAAAAAACTTAGTTGCTATCTCCCATGTACATGACACAAAAAAACTGCAGAAAATCGAAATATGAAAGTTATGAAATTAATCGGTCAGAGGTCTTACCTTTACTCAGCCCCCCGAATATATTCTCAGGTACCACAAACCATAAACAATACTAATAATAATCAGTTATATTAAAAAAAATCAAGGATTGGTTGAGAAGTTTATCTATCGACAATTTGAAAATCTAAAATAAAATCTTTAAAGCATATACCAGATAATGATTAACATTTTTAAATACACCTAATTACTTTGTTCTATCAGTTACGTAGGTCACAGGTTACCCAATGTATTTGAATCTTATTTTAATATGAATTTTTTTTTTCATTTTAAGAAAGATCATAAGTGATCTTATCAGGTTTTTTTAACGAAAGTGCGTGTTTGAAACTTATAACAGTAAAGCGGCATCAATATAATCGTAATGAAATTAACAAAATTTCCATTTAAAAAAATTAGTAATACAAATTCTAAAATTGAATTGTATGTACATAGCAGAAATATTTCAACTGAAAACAATATTCCACAAAAATGTTAGAACTTGTTACTTGTCAAAAAATGCAGTTTTAAGTCGTATACAAATCGTTCAATTTTTTTTCTGACTCGACCAGCGACTGTTGTCATCTGAAAATAAAATAGTAGAAATGAATTAAAAATTAAATTTTTCACAGCAGATGCACCGAAAACCGTGAATTTGTTTTTTACCAATACCTACTTTAGGACTAAAATTAATGATTTGAACATAGCCCTCTAGATTAATAATTAAATATCGAAATAAAAAAAATATGGTCACAAAAAGTAACTAGTGATACATGGTTTTATTCAGAATTTCAGAATCATATGGAGACAAAAAAGGTGAAAATATACTGGTTGTCTCATTGTCTCATTTAAAAATGTTTTATATCTCATACACATCCTCCAAATTTCATTTCATTACGTCAACATTTTTGGAAAAAGAGAAGTATTTTTTGGTTAATTTGATCTAATTTTTTCAGATAGGCAAATTCAGTGCAAGATACGTTACCGACAAAAATTAATTTCATTCAAGACAGCATCTTGTGAACGCAGTAACTTATCGGGCAAATTAGTTAATTTGCCCTTCTACACTTGTACAGAGTTTTTCTTTGCTGTCGTTGCGTTGTTTTCAAAGTTCCTTTATCAGAATCTGCTGAATAAGTAGTCCCCAAACAGTCCCATTATCTTGCTGATCTACGTTCGGTAGACATTTAATTCACTTTTTATAACCCCCAAATTACAATTCTCTACTACTCTCGAGTTCCGAGATATTCTCTGTCAATCGTCGTGGGACACCCTGTATATACACCACGAAACTGAACTGTTTTTCAATCTTCATTTGTATTTGCTCTCGCTAACTTCATTACCCTTTATACTATTATTTGATTTATTTTTTTTTCAATTTTAGTCTTGTGTCAGAAAAAAGGAGTAGTTTTGGTAGTCTACGCCTCAGCGATTGGTTCAATCGTCCTCAGATTTTGGAAGAAGGAAATAATTTCGATGAGTTAGCAAGAGGTCTAAATACACAACCACAATTAGCGTCAGATCGTTATCATGACAGTGAGGTAAGATGTGTTTCTCGCAATGTTCACTTTTCATTGAATTAGTGGAAACAATGATTCCTTTATCGTAAGATGCGTTGCTGAATTTCAATAAGTATAGACACGTGCTTAGTATCGATTCCTGAAAAATGTGATTTTTGTTGAAGGCAAAATCCTCTGGAGCGGCATAGAGAACCAAAAATCATTTCTGAAATAACAAAGTGAATTTATTAATTTTTCTTAGAACTGGGAAGATATGCAATATAATAATAATAACGTTTATTCATAATTCATTGCTACAATAAGTAAAAAATGTATATCCATTTCTTAATAACTATTGTTATCAGAGATAGTGTTTTTTTTTCAAAACAACTTTATAACATTATAAAAGGGTATATTTATATGCTTATATGATTTTTATGCAAGGAATATGAACCTTTTTGTATTTATACATTCGATTAAATAAAAACTTTTAGAATTACAATAAAAAAAAATGAAACACTAAAACAAAGAAAGAATCCATTCAATTTCGATTTCTTTTTTGGAGGAAATATTTTTTTATTTGAATTTTGAATTCAGTGATATTTCTAAATTTTTTTAGGCCTTCGGGCAATTCATTGAATTTTGAAAGTGCTTCATGAGTGAATCTTTTCTGGCCAATTACCAAGTTTGCAGAAACAAGATGGAACAAGTTATGTTGTCTTGAATTGTAATTGCATAATGCTCTTCCAAAGAAAATGTGTTCGTCATTAAATAAATTTGATTTGTTGGAGTGTCATATGGTAGACGATACAGTACTTTTAAAGCTTTTTCTGTAAACAGTAGAGATTTTATTAAAACTATTAATTAAATATGTAATTCTACTGAGAATATGGGAATATAAAAATATATTAGCTATTTTAGGATTCAATTTGGGATATCTTCCCAATGCCCCAATAATAAGAAGATATTTTTTTAATTGGATTTTTAATATGTTTTTTCCCACTTTCCAATTTCCAATTTTCGTCAATCCAAATGTCGTAATCGAACAGTGGAGTTTTATTTGATTTGGACTAAAAATCAGATAACCCAGATTATGATTAATTGATTTATTTCCATCTGAAACAGTTCGGTTTGATGGTTCTGTTGTTCTATGTTCCCAACGAGACAATCGAGACATCCTAAGATATGCCTATTTTGGGTCGGTGAAATCAAGTAGCGAACTATTATTGATAGCCACTGGATCAGAACTAAAAAACAATATAAATTCGCGTAAAGTATACGCCTTGCATTGCAGCAAATATTTAGATAAACATAGTTGAACTAACAATAGCTCAACAATCACATGGAACAACACATATCATAAACATAATAGGACTTATTTTTGTCAAACATTGCTGAAACTTATTAAAAATTTAAAAAATTGATGAGTATTTTTCTGTGAAGTGACTGGAGGTTTGTACCTCACAACTGAAGCTATAATTTTATTAAACTATATGTAAACTTGATAATTTGAAAATACCAAAACTATCACTATTCACTTTGTAAAATCACATTCAATGTATTTTTCGAATTGTTGAATCGCCATAGTATTTTATACAGGTATTGGGTGGAATGCATAAAAAGTAGTAGGTGCTATTGCTTTACCAAAAAGTATCGACTTTGTAGCATTTGCTTGCACATAGAAGGATCTGCCTCCCTGCAAAGGACACACTACACTGGTTGGCACATCCGAAGTACATACTACTGTATTGAAGTATCTGGTCGTATCTGGGCAATACCGTATCCTTCATCACCTAACAAGGCTGCTTCTTGTACATTATTATGCATAATTCGATACACTACGGAGTTTCGCCAAATTCGACTATCGTGCACGGATCCTGGCCACGATGCATCGACACTTGTAAACATTTCTCTGGCGTTACAAGTAGCTTGAACATTTATTGAACATACTCCTTTTCTGTTCACATATTCATCACCATGAATAGAAGGTTTTGTTATTTTTACATGGGTACAATCAATAGCACCTATAACCCTGGGCATGCGCTGGATATTTGCCCACTCATTGATAGCAATTTCAAGCAATTCGTTAGAGTGAGGAAATGTTATCCAATTATTTCTTTTCAAGTAAATTGCTTCAGATACTGTTACTAAGGTTCTGGAAACAGTACTTTGATTTACATCTATATCGACACCAACTCCTTGCTGGAATCCAGGATCTCCTGTACAAAACAATTATTTTCATTATCCAAATTTTACAATTACTTCGCTAGAATCACCTAAGCTCCTCAAAAAAACTTCCATTTTTCGAGTAGGTGACAAGGCTCCACCTCTTGTTTCTACGGTATAATCATGATCATCAAGAAAATAATTTGCAAGCCAGGCTACATTTTCTCTGTTGAACCTGAAATACGAAATTGTGCAAGTAACTTCTTTTTATACAACTTAGACAATCATAACACTACACAATTTATGATAATTACCTAAATAATGTACGATATATATCATCATTGTAACTCCTCCTTTGTTTATATACTTTTCTACTACGGATATTCATGAAAGCTGTCATTTTTTACAAAACACACTTACTTTACGGTGGCCGAAGTTTCTCAAACACCAACTTCACTTAAACTGGAGTAACTACTACTGTAGTACTAGATACTTCTCAAGCGTAGAACCTTCTTCTATGTAACACGTACATAGTAGCATATGCTACGGGGAGTAGTAAATGCTTCGTTAGTGTAGTGGCGACTTCAGAGTTGTGGTACATACTTGAAGCATCAGCATGTACTACGTTTTATGCATTCGACCCATTGACAGAGTAGTTTTGCAGTTGTTGGGAACCATGATAAATACGAAAAAAAAAATTATTTACCAAAATTCCAGTGGTGAAACAATTTTTTTTTTGATAAATAAATAAATAGATTGCTGCTGTAATCTTAGAAAGTATATGATTTATCGGAAAAATAATTCAACAAGGTGAAAAACAATTCAACAATTTTCCACAAAATATGTTCTTAGTAATTTCTTGTCAAATGTGCTAGTTTACTCAGAAGACGTGTTTGAACTCCGACATCAAATTTCAGGTTCACGCTCTCCGCCGCTGAAATTTTTGGCGGAGCCGAATATTTGATTGGTCATAACTCTGCTAAAAATGATCGGAGAAGGAAAAGTTTATATCGTTTTTGAAGACTCCTACCTTCTCATGCAAATATAATATGCGAGTATTTGAGTACCTAAAATGTGTTTTGTCGCACTTCACGGAGATGTTTGCGGATGATCCAAAAATCATGAATAATTTTGTAAATATGGAATTATTATACTGAAGCAGTGACAGGTCCCACTTATACATGCCATAAAAAATACTTTATTTTACTCCTGCCTTATATTCAACTCACCCGTAAAACCGACATTCTCTTTAGTGAATGTTGAAAATAATCGCTTATTCATATCCTGCATAAATGTTTAATAACACTATTGTGAAGTACAAACCTCAAGCTCAAAATCACATACTTCATTTTTCATGTAGGATGTGAATGAGCGATTATTTTCAACACTGAAGAAATTGACGGGATTATGGGTGAGTTGAAAACTGAGGCAGAAGTATAACCCAGTTTTTTCTTTGGCATGTATAAGTGAGACATGTCTCACTATAGTCTAAAATCGTTGCATATGGTCCAAAGAGGGTGCTGATTCCTGCTTCTGTATAACTATTTCATATCAATTAAAATATCCATGACTTTCGGATCCTCCGTCAATATCGTAGAACGGTTACGTGAAGTGGGACAAAACACATTTTGGGTACTCAGATACTCAAATGATATATTTGCATGAGGAAGTAGAAGTCTTCAGAAACGATATACACTTTTTCTTTTTCTTCTACTACAATTTTTAGTGAAGTTATGACAAATCTAATTTTCGGCCTGCCGGAAATTGCAATGGCGGGTTAACGTGAGCCAGAAATTTGATATCGGAATTCAATCAGGTTTTCTGAGAAAACGAGTGCATTTTGTGAGATACTAGGTATATTTCTTGTGGAGAATTGAATTATCTTTCGCCTTGTTGGAATTGTTTCTTTATAAATCTTATACTTTCCGAAACAACAGCGAAAAAAATTCTAACTTTTGAAATACAATTTTTTTGGTGCCACCCCTAATATTTTGGTAAGCAATTTTTTTTCTAACAATATATGATGTCAAGAAGTCATGTGCCCAGTTTCAAAGTGCTAAGATTAATTCTTCACTTGTGGCTTACATTTATCTGTGGTTACTATACTACATTATTCTAAAACATGTTCTACAATTTTTTTTCCGCGTGTGCAAATATCAATTGAACCATATTTCCACAGAAGAATGTAAATAATTATGGTGAAAATCACAGCAACAGGTCAATGGAATCACATTCACAATTTGTAAAATTACATTGAATTTTCATAGAGATTCAGGTAAATGAGTATCAAATGCAATCAGAATCTGTTACATCAGTTCGTGAAAAGCTAATATTTGAATTTTAGTAATTTAGAGGTATAAAAATGTTTGGTCATATCATTAATTCCGAATTTATTTCAGATTACTCAGTTCTTGTTCAGAGCAGGACGTCCTTTCGGTTCAGATCTCAAGGCAATCTGTGTTCAGAGGAATAGAGACCACGGTTTGGGTTCATATAACGATCTCAGGCGGTTTGCTGGACTACCACGGGCCAACATATTCGAAGATTTCCTTGATGTTATGAAGAGAGAAGTAAGTTTAATTCAGTTCATTTTTACACATTTATGGAACGATCATGGAAAGTAGTAACATGCAAGTATGATATTTAACACACTAGGCGCCAGCCGAATATGTGAATCATTACAAGCATGTTAGTGCTCCTTCCAGCGAGTAGTGTACAATATTTTTTCCACAAACTAAGATGCCCAAAAAACAGTTTTTATGGTAATAATTGTAACGAAAAATGTTTGCAGCTTCAACTACTTCTGGCACTGTACAATGCAATGAGTCGTCACTATACCAGAAGTGACGATTTATATCCATACCGACCATTTTTTCATTTTCTTCGTTCTAGTGCAAAGCTGACTTCAGCATTTCATCTTAACGTAACGCGTGTGTTAGCATTTGTTTCCCATAGTTTCCCGATTATTTGTTGTCCGTACGTTCCTAGGGAATCGCTATTTCCTCCTACCCCTATAGAAAGTACACACTATCCTCCCTCAATCCAAGAAGGAACCTCATACTTTTCCTCCCTAGGGAGGAAAGTAATTTTCCTTCCCCTCATATCAAATTGTTTCCGTAATTTCTAGAACATCTTATATATCCTGTATTATGGTAAAAATCAAACATGAATATTACTTCTACTTTAATTCCTTAATGGCTATTTGTATATTTAGAGCGCAAAGTGATTGATTGTCGCTCGACAAAAAGATTAATCTTTGGAGAACGACAATGACTAGATTAGATGATTAGATAAGTTTGGGGCTTCCGTGCCATAAGCATCAACACCGCGACCTTTTCAGATCTATTGTGTTCGCCCTCAAAATCGTTTAGAGTTCTTTATCTAGCCCTGTCTTCGTCACGAGACTCCATAGGCCAGTTTTCAGAACTCCCATGTATCCGGGAGCTTTTGGTTTTTCTTCTCCCAGTGTTAGAAACCTTAGCCTTAGCAAGCCCTCACAGTGGCATAGTATATGTGCCGATGTTTCCTCTTCTTCCTGACAACCTGCATAGCATTTCTTCTGCCAGACCAATAGAACTCATATGTTTGTTGAGCCTACAATGCCCTGTGAGGAGTCCAACTATTATTCTAGTATTGCTCCTTCTCTGGTTTAGTAGATATTCTGTGAATGTTGGCAACGGTTTTTTGATAAACTCTTTGGCCTGTCTCATTCCTGGTGAATCGTTCCACCATTCTTGAGATTTCTGTTGGATCCATGATTTGGTGTTGGTTTTTAGTACAGCTTTCGCTATACCGCAAAACGATTCTGGGCCATTCAGGGCCTTACTTGCTCCTTCTCGAGCTAGTGAATCAGCCTCTTCATTGCCTCTGTAACCTGTGTGTGCTGGTACCCAAGCTAGTGTCAGTCTGTTCTGACTGCCTAGCTCTTTTAGGGCTTCAACAATGATACTTTGTGCTCGAAATACACACATTATTTTTTCTACAAGCGTAGCTCTTAAAAAAAAATGATCGACATTTCATTCAAATAGGCACATAATGTCCAATAATTGAAATCACTAACAAGCAAAAATAAAATAACATTCTTAAAAAAAAAGTTACAATTGTCAGGAGCTGAACCCGGGACCTTCGGATTACAAACCCAAGACTAACTAACTAACTAACTAACTAAAAAGGTTTTTATTATGGATTGTCAAATATTACATTTCATGAGTAATGACATGTCAGTTTTATATCATTCTCGTTCTTCGTAACCCAGGGGGTTAGGGGAAGGACGGGAAGATAGGCGCAAAATTAGCATCTCTTCTGCTCCGATCAGGGTAGCAGAAGAGCGCCTTGCTAAGCGAATATGGCCACTGCCGCGAGAGGGCGCTGTAGTCCGCCCGCGCTGGTGGTAACGCTGGCCGGACATTTCATCACATCACGGTTGTAGTTCGGCATGATACACGCCTCCTGCAAAGCTCATGCGTGTTGTTAATTTTAATTCTATGCAGATATTGCTCTTTGCAGGTTATGAGGCTGGTTGTTTCAAGGCTGAATCCCGGAAAAGGCTGAAGCAACCGGGTCGAGGTACTCTATGTTTCAGTTATACTTTCGATTTGGTTCCCTATGGAGCCGGTTCGTCCCTTCGTTCTTTGAAGATATCGAGCGCCTGATAAATGAGCCCGCCGTGCTTGCGGGGCTCATTATCATACACTCTGAGCTTGGTGATTTCCCTGGTGAGGGGACTTTTATCGAGCATGTACTTATAAAACTTGTAAGACAAGTTGTTTATAACTGTCTGGATCGAGTCGACGCCTGCCAGCTCCCTAAGAGCTTCCAATCGAAGGTATCGTCTGCTACCGGTGATAATAAGGAGTACTTTGTTCTGCATCCTATCCAATCTCGCCAGTGGAGTTGGCTTAAGGCTGCAGAACACCGGACAAGCGTACGTCATTGTAGGTCTTATTAGCTGCTTGTAAATAAGCAGTTTCGAGCCCCTTGCTATCAGAGGATAGGTGCGTCTTAACGCAGTTCCCGTCCTCTGGATAGCAAGGGTGATATGACGTCCGAAATTGAGTCGATTGTCCAGGTGTAACCCCAGGTACCTCGCGTGGTTCACATTCTCAACGGCCTCGTCATTGATTCTCAACTTCCGATAAAGTTTTGAGTGAGTGTACTTTTTCGTGAAGTTGATCGTCTCCGACTTAGCCGGATTGACCTCAATCTTTTTATCCGCCAAATACGGTATGATCTTCCTATCCAAGTGGACTTGGATCCTGTATTGGGCAGTGGCGCTTGAGAAGGAATGGGCAAAGATGGCGGTGTCATCAGCGTACACCGCCGTGCCCATATCCGGTCTCTCGCACTGAGGGAGATCATACGTATGTAGCGAATACAGATGTGGGGACAAACATGAATCCTGCGGGACACCTGCTTCAATCGGGAACTCCGCGGAGCGAGTATTATTTACTCGCACCATAAACGTCCTCCCAACAAGGAAAGAATTCACCAATTTTACTAGGTACGAGGGCATGCCTGCACCCAGCATTTTAGAGATAAGACCTTCCACCCATATCGAGTCGAAGGCTTTCTTCATGTCCAGCAGGACCATAACTGTGTTGAGTCCACGTTGGGCTGCCTCTTTCACCCCGTGAACAATCCTTACGACCTGCGACGTGGTACTATGACCTTGTCTAAAGCCGAATTGCTCAGAGGGGATCATTTTGAGTTTCCCCTCGAGACTCAACAGTCGTCTCAGGAGGATCTTCTCGACGACTTTAGCGATCACGCTCAGGAGCGAAATGGGTCGGTAGCTAACGAGTTTGTGGCCATCCTTACCCGGTTTCAGGATCGGTATCACCAGTGCCTTCTTCAGACAATCTGGGTAACACCCCCACTTTATAATAGCGTTGATCAGGTGGATCATTTGGACGGCGTCCAAGCCATCTGGCCCAGGCGCCTTTTTCGTCGGCAGTCTTTTAATGACTTCCGTCAGATCCTCATAGTTTGTCATTACTTTGGCAAACCTATGAGGGCCAATAGAGGGGCACACAGATTCACGAAAGTCTTCCGTTATCTTCGTTTTCTGTCTGTGTCCCTCACTAACATCAGGCGCCCTTTTGTGTACGTTGGCGAAATGTTGCCCGAACAGTTCCGCCTTCTGAGGGTCCGTCACTAGCAACCCACCATCCTTCTCCATGGCTGGAATCGTTGCGAACTTCTTCGAAATTCGCTTCGTCATCCGCCACAGGGAATTATCGCGAGTGTCCAGCTTCTCCAGTTTATCCTTCCACATCCTATCGTTGTTTTCGTTAATCAGCTCTGAAATCTCCCTTCCTAACCTGATCATGTCATTTTTGAATTCAGGATTTCGTGTGCTCTGCCACTTTTTTCGGAGGGAGTTTTTCAGAGTGATCAACTCCTTAACGTGGGGTGGAAGGATATTCCGGTTGCTCTTTATCGTAATCTTCTTGATGGCGCGCTCTCTAGCAACTTGAATGTCTCTAATGAGAGCGTGAGTTACCTCCTCAATTTCATCTTTTGAGATGTTTGACTTGATCAATGTCCTAGCATTCAAAAGCCTTCGGAACTCGGGCCAGTTGGCGACAAACCCAAGACCCTAGCCATTGCACCACCGCAGATTCTCAGATGGACATGACTGTATTGTCTATACTTTCCATCATGCAAGTATAGGTCCGTTTCAGACAAAAGCAGTTGAGATGCGTTTTAAATTTACAAAAAAAGGTACATTAAGTGGGTAGGAGGAAAAATCATATGTATTACATGGGAGTAAAGTGCCTTTTCCTCCATTGGATGTTTGCTTTGCGTCGGGAGGTAAACTACATCCTGCGGGGGGAAAAGTCGCTATTTTCAATATTTCTATAATCATCTTTTGTGGCAACACTTCAACTTTGTATTTTTCAGAACGTTGAGAAACTGGCGAGCCTCTACGAAAGTCCAGACGACGTTGATTTAACCGTCGGTGGATCATTGGAAGCCAATGTTCCGGGAACCTTAGCCGGGCCTACATTCCTCTCCATTCTCACGGAACAATTCTACAGAACTAGGAAAGGAGACAGATTCTTCTTTGAAAATGGCGGTACGACCGGATTCACCCTCGAACAGCTTAATGAAATTCGCAAGACTAGTATTTCTAGACTACTGTGTGACAATTCTCTCAATGTGAGAGCAATGCAGCCTAGAGGATTTGAAAGGATATCTCACAGGTAATGATTCAATAATTTTTTTTCAACAACTCTCAAATGAGTCCACTTTTTTTGTGCACTTTGTGTGCCTAAAGTACATTTGTGTGATGTTAGCCACACTTTTCTGGCCACAGTTTCTGACTTTTTGGTGAAATTGAGGAGTGAACGTCTGTGGTGCCACATCAATTATTTTCACAGATATGTTCATTATCAGTTTTTTGGATTATTTGCAGCTACAAAGAAGGATGGCATTATTATTCAAGAAACTATTGAAATGTTTATGAAAAGAAACATGGAACTGTTTGAAAAATCCCGAACTGAAAAATACTATGCAATTCAGGCCGATGAAAACTTTATGTGGCAGTCCGCGTGTCACATGGAAAAAAATACAGTTGAATAGAGGGCCAAAAACAACAAAAAAATGGCTATTCAAATCAATTTGTTCGACCGTCAGAGTGACAGAAAAAAAAGTTCCATTCATGCAGTTAAACACTATGTGTGCAGTACGCTTGTCACATGGAAAAAAAAATTTCATAGGTCTGAAAATAGATCATCATTGATCTCAATGAACTTGAATTCATTGATAAATATATTGTGCCAATAAACGAAGAGGTATTCATTAATATGATGACCATAATTTTTAAAAATATTCACATTAGTACTCTGGGACCATGAATTATGTTCGTTGATATGATGAACAATTTAAAATTGTTTCAGTGTACCCTTTTCCTCACCTCAATGTACTTTTCCATAGTAGTGACAGAACCTGCTCATGAATGTAAAAAACGATATCAATAAACTCGAATTGATTGTATCAATAAATACCTACGAACGTCAGTGAATGTTTATTCATTGCCACGATGAAAAATTTATTTTGCCAATGAACGGAAAGGTCATAAACAGCATTTATTGATATAACGTACCACATTTTCTTAGTGTGAGCAAGCGGGTCACCAGTTGATGTCTGATGCTGGAAACCATATTGTCGATCATTGATAATTCCTGACCGTTCTAGATATTTCATAAGCTCAATGTTGATGGCTTTTTCCATGACCTTCGAGACATGTAGTTGCTGGGAAGGGTCTTTTCCCGTTTTTGGGCACTGGTTGTACTCTTGCAATTTTCCAGTTGAAAGGAAACTCCAAATTATAAGAGAGGTTGAATTACTTGCAAATAACTGGTGTTAGTTCGAGAGCACATTCCCTGAGAACCATCAGCCAAATTCCGTCAGATCCACTAGCTTTGTTGGTGTTAAAACTCAACAAAATAAGTCCGAATCAAAATACCGAGGTTCAGTAATTTTGTAATAAATGAGACTTCCGAGTAGTTTCCCCTGAAAGATAAGTATGACTATCATGAAAAATTTGTACTTTCCGAGCTTCTGAAAAAGTATTTCACAAAAAGAAGACGTTTACAGTAAAAGCAGCGTTTTAGTTGAACTGTATATGATTTCAATAACAAATGCAATGTGCGCCTAGTGATGCTTGCAGAGGGTCACCATAATTTTAGTTCGACAGCATCCGAGATAATCTTATACCGGGTGTCCACGGAAAGTGGTTCGCCCCTATAACTTTCTTGCTATTGCAGATATTGAAATGAAATTTGAAGGATCTGTATGAGACATTGAACTCCATTTTTTGAGAAGTGACTCCGATTCGTGCAACTTCCGGTCTCACCGGAAGTGATTTAAACTTTAGATTTTTAAATGAGACACCCGGTATATTTTTACTTTTTTTGTCTCCATATGACATTCTGAATACAACCATGTATCACTAGAGGGCTATGGATACGTTCAAATTATTAATTTTAGTCCTACAGGAGGTATTGGGAGAAATACAACTTTACGGTTTTCGGTTGAAATGCATCTGCTATGTGAAATTAACTTTTTAATTTTAATATACTATTTTATTTTCAAATGACAACAGTGGCTGGTCGGGTGAGAAAAAAAAATTGCAGGATTTGTATACGTCTTAAAACTGCATTTTTAGACAAGTAACTCAGCTTCAGGAAGTTCTAACATTTTTGTGGAATATTGTTTTCATTCAAAATATTTCTGCTATGTACATACAATTCAATTTTAGAATTTGAATTACTAATTTTTTTGAATGGAAATGTGAATTTCATTACTATTATGTTGATACACCGCTTCACTGTTATAGGTTTCGAACAAAATTTCTTTATAAAAACTTGAAAAGATTACTTAAGATCTTTCTTAAAATGAAACACCATTCCAGATGAAAATTAGATTCAAATACCTACATAACCTACAACTGATCAAAGTAATAAAGGTGTATTGAAAAAAAACATTACTTGTCGGTATTTTATCTCACCTTATTTCTCCAAATCTAAATTAGAAAACTATTGTTTACGCTATTGATTGAAAAACATGTTATAATATCATTTATGCAAGGAGATATTCGTTTCTGGATTGATGGTTTTGTTATATCATTTCTGTTGGTCACACGTTATTATTTCAATCTCAAAAAGAAAGTTCTACCGCAATATTTTTGAGTTTGTTGACGAAAGTTTCCTTGGGACTTGATAGTGTGCGGTATCAAATTAATCGTAATAAAATGCTTTTTTTTTCTGACCGGACTAGCCATTATGTTGCCATTTGAAAAAAAATAGTAATAATAATTTTAAAATTAAATTTTACCCAGCAGGTGCATTTTTATCGAAAATCGTACTTTAGTACTAAAATTAATAATTTGAACGTATTCATAGTACTCCAGATTCAAAAATAAATTTCAAAATTTTAAAAATTTTTGGTTACAAAAAGTAACAAATGATTGATGATGAATGATTGTATTGAGAATGTCATATGAAGACAAAAAAAGTGAAAATATACCGGGTGTCTCATTTAAAGAAAGTTTATATTACCTACGGTGAGACCGGAAGTTGCATGAAGCTGAGTCACAGGTCAAGAAATGCAGTTTCATGTATTATATAGATCCTCCAAATTTCATTCCAATATCTGTAAAAGTTATAGGGGAGACCAACCTACCGTGTATACCCGGTATGGTTAGGTCTCTGTTGACCTATAATTATCCATCCAAAATATCAATATAGTTATTTGTTCAAGTCCTAATGAAATATTTGTTTTTTATTTCAGCAATAAAGTGGTTCCTTGCGAGAGTTTGCCAGCTGTTGATCTTTCGTTATGGCGAGACATTCAGGGAAGTGGTGGTCACAACGTTCTTCAGGACGGACTTCATCTGTCAGAGCAATTCTTCTTCAAAAAATGAGTTGATAATTTCCTTAAGTTCATCTCCATCAACTAGGATCATTAAAACAAAATCTCGAAAACTGTTGAATTCCATCAATTCCATATATGTGAGTTAGAAGCATTTCGAATTCTGATGAATATTTTCAATTACGAGAGTTACATAATATATGGAATAAATTACAAATGTTGGCCATGATCCATTTTCACACACTTGTTTTTAATCACATTTTTTATGGCAGAAATGAAAATTAAAAAAAAATTTATGAATCTTTGACGAAATTCACTGTTAATTCAAATATTACCATCTCATTGTTCATATCAAAATCAACGAATCGGTTTTGTGTACTTCTGCGCTTTCCTTCATTTCTCCACTTAAAAAAAATGTTGGCGATTACACAAACCACAATTCTTTTGGTTTTTGTATACAGGTTTTCAATCACATTTCATCCAATTTATCAGACAAAATTTTCTTGTAGAATCATTTAAATGAATACTTATTTTTTTCATTTAATGCCTTATTACTTGCAATTCTAAGTGATAGCGTGGATATTAGTGGTAAACTAACACTTTGATGATTCGTTAAATTTTGAGGATTTCAAAAATAAATTTTTTTTATACAGTTTTTCAATCACATTTCAATTTCATCCATAGTATTTAAAAATACTGTCCTGTATTATTTCTTTCATGAATAAGAACTCCTTTTCTTATTCAATCTATAATGCTGTATCCCTACCTATTTACCAATTATATTTGAAAAACAAGCTGATTTGCATGTATTGAATGAAAATAAATATCCTGTATATTAAAGTATATTTGGAAAAGTGTCTCATCGCAACTATGATTTATCTCTTTGAATTTGAAAAGAAATCACCTAGCAGTTGTAGAAATAAATGGAACGTTAAAAATATTTGGACAAGCTCACAAAATGAGGAAAACTCATGATTTTTCATTTAATCTGTTTTATCCAACTGGTACTATTTGTTAGGTGCATGTTTTTACAGTTATTTATTTTAGTTCTAGATTTAGGTGGAACTTGTCGTGTATATAGTAATGAAGTAATTTTATCAAGTCAGTATTATAATAAATTGATTTATGAATTATTGCATTTTTCATTTGATGGATACCCGATCAAACATCAACCCTTCGTGGTCCATTGTCGGAGCAGAACCGACAGTAAAATTTTAACGTTCCGGTCCGATGCCAGGTAAGCCCCGACAGTATGACGTTCCGATCCGATGTCGGGTTAGCCCCTACTGGCTTTGGTTGGAGTCGCTACAATATATTTTGAAGGTATTACCAAGGTTTTGTGCTCTGCATGTTTTGAATATGCTGTTTTTCATTTTCTTGATTATGACAATTCAATTGGACCGCAAAGGGTTAAGAACAATTTTGATGAGGAAGACGTTGATTTATAAATTGAATAACACTAATACTCCATAAATATTCACACATAAGTCAAAATCTAATCCCATAGAGTAGTAGTTATAGGTCAGTTCAGAAGGTTTGTACTTCATCACTAGCAAGTTGCCTCAGCTCAGGGTTCTGGGGACAAAAAATTGAGAAGAACTAACTCTGAAAGTAACTGTATTCTTCCGATACTCTTGTTGCAAAACACTCTATAATCTCAGGGTTTGTTGTACGGGTTCACAAAGTGAAAAAGATGTGGCACACAAAGTGGCGAAAAAACGTTTTTGCACTTTAGTCCTGTATAACAGGGACTAAAATGTATCTTTCAGCCCCTAGGGAGATAAAGTAAAAATCAAACATTACCGCAACTACATTATTAATAACTAAGACAAAAATTAGGAAATATTCCATTATAAATCTTTATGAATTAACATTGTATGTGATATTAACATTATTACAATTGATGAAACTAAATGGGCGATTATTTGTATTTGATAAGTGAATATTAGAGGAGAGTGAAGAGATGTCATGTTCTTGACGTATCGGTTATAGTTAACATTAACTGAAATGACACTGAATTGAAAAAGTTTGCTAACACCGTTGCTATGACGTTCCCAACCGAGTAATCCAAGTACCATGTTTATATAACTCATCAAAATTAATAGGTGTATTATTATTGAAATTTATAATACTGGGAAGTACAAAAAATAGCAGGACTAAAGTGATATTTTATCCCTAACGTGATTATTGTGTGTAATAAACATTACGTGCAGGATTAAAACATTCACTTTAGTCCCTTGGTATATAATATACTATTATTTCTAACGGGTCCAACAATGCAGTTCGGAAAAGGCCGTGAGACAAATCTAAAAATGATAAACTATGATAAAACATAATTTGCTTACACCATGCCGGACAGAAAACACATAACACAGTATACATTTCGATAACAAATCACAGGTATAGAAAAAGCAGCCACCTACCTAAAAATGCAGGCACGGATTCAGAACACGAAATGGAGTGTTTGAAATCATCTAATCACAAGCAATTCGTGGATTTGCTTACTGGTGAAATAGTGAAGTTTCACAGTACGTTAAAATATGGTTTAACAGCCCTTCTACGAATCGGCTTCTCAAAGGAATGAAATGCAAAAAAGAACATATAAAAAACTGGGTTCCAGTAGCTAAAGTCCACTAGCGTCTAGCGACAGCCCGGATATTTTGGCTGGCGAGCATATTGACATTGACAGTATCATAACTTCCAAATTGGCAGTTTCCTCGGTCTGATTTCTCAAAAACACATAAAAAAGTAATTTTTCACAATTCTGCCTTCCTCAAACCCGTAAATTACAATTTTTCCCATTTTTCCTTCCTCAAAACCCGTAAATCGCAATTTTTCACATTTTTAAAGAAGGCTGAATGGTTGAAAAAAATGTGAAAAATTGCGATTTACGGGTTTTGAGGAAGGCAGAATTGTTGAAAACTATGAAAAATTACTTTTTTATATGTTTTTGAGAAATCAGACCACGGAAGCTGCCAATTTGGAGGTTATGATACTGTCAATATGCTCGCCAGCAAAATATCCGGGCTGTCGCTAGACGCTTGTCTAAAGTCCGGCGGCACAGTTTAGTGACGTTGCCGATGTGATAAATTAATCGACCAGACACTGAAATGATACGGCGTTTCGTCACACTCTTCCAGCAGTTCTTCAGGCAAAAATCTCCAGAATAATGATAAAAACTATCTGAAGGAAAATGTGAATTTTCTCTCTCAGAGTTTTTCATTTCGGTTAGAGTCTTTTCACAATATCTATTTTCAGATGTAGTTCAATGTCAAGCGTGGCTTTGGCAGGGGAAGTGGTTGTTTTCTGTTAAATATAAAAAAAAATCACATTTTCAATTTTAGTGGAGAATGTTCCCCTTTCTTCCAGAATAATTTTTGATCACCTCTACCTATATAGTATCGGAAAAATTTCATCTGGGGTATAGACAGAAATCTACGCGAGCAACAAGGAACGCAATAATATGATAATACAACATAAACAAGAGAGACACACACACACACCCTATTGTGCGCCTTTCCTGTTACCCCACCCGACGCATTACCGTACCACGTGGCAATGCGAAACACCGCTCACAGCTCACGTCGATATCCCTTCCTCGAGCGAGTAGAGGAGAAATTGTAAAGCTCTCTCAAGACATAGCAAGCTATTCTTTACGCTCTCATGAAACCACCATACCCAAGATGAAAACTTTCCGATACTGTAAAAGCAATTAGGTTCAGAATAGCACTATCTATCGAGATGCCAGAGGAGTGGGGCGGCAGCAGTACTGCGTAGTCGAATATATTATCGCTGTGTGCTAGTCTGACCCGTATTTCCAAATGTATTATACATAGCATTTCCCTAAGTAATGAAAACGCTTCACCGTATATGTTACGCCTTTGTACGTCCATCGAATTAACAAAATTGGATAAATTGGAAACTTCCATAATTGTTCGTTTTCGGATGTACACCGATTGTAAAATATTGGAACACATACCTCCACCATTGTACGTACATTGGACAAACAGAATCTGGTCAACTTGAAACGTGTTTAATTGTACGTTTTCGTGTGTAAGTACACAGAATGTAGAATACTGACTTGTTCTATACGTTCAATATGTTACGTTTTTGTACGTCCATTCAATGAACAAAACTGGATTAAATGGAAACTTCCATAATTGTACTTTTGCGAATGTACACAGAATTCAGAATTCTAAACTTCATCTGAACGTTCCATGTGTTACGTTTTGGTACGTCCATTGAATGGGCAAAATTGGATTAATTGGAAACTTCTGAAATTTTTCGTTCACTGATGTACACCGAATGTAGAAAAGTGGACCACATCTGTACGTTCACAGAAAAAAAAGTGTGTAGATTTTTTCCACAATTGTTTGAAATTTGTAAACAAATTGTATTTGAAATGGTTACAGAAACAATTTTGTGTAGAAATTTAATTTCGCACACTATTTATTGTTTATCCTAATTTGTCGAAATAATATACCAACATTGTGTATATTTCTTTGAATCAATTTTTACACAGAATTGTTCCAGCTTATTTTTGATAAGTCAGAATATCCACGGTATAACTTGGCATTAGCAATCGATCGGCGTTCCAAAGAGTAAAAACAATGCAAGCATCAACAAAAACCGGCGGTGAATCGAAATTTGGAAAAGGCAATAGATCCGTATATCGGAGATCGCTGTCATGAAACTGAGTCTCATTATAAATATTTTCAGAAGAAATATCGTCTTGCGATATGATTCCTTTCTGGGACGCTTCCTTCATCTCCCAGTTTTTCATTTTTTATTGGACAAGCAAAAAATCCATTTACATGTGAATGTTTACTAGCGGTTCTTATGAAAATCGAACAAAAATTATAGTGAACGCGGTTGGTTCCCATTATTTTTTCATTCAAAATGACGTGCCTGAAACATTAGTCAATGAAATATCTATATAGATCCAGTTCATTGAAAATGAGGATATGCAAAATATACAATTTGAGATGTGAGGCCAATTATCATATTTATCATGGACTACAATAAATGTGTGAGTATATCAATTTGTCTACAATATTGTAATATAAATAAAAAATGTTCACTGACTTTTAAATTTTATTTTGTTATACAATTTATCTCAGCGACCTCTATTTTTATGTATACTGAAACCACTGAAACTTATAAGGAAACCTCAGACTGAGAAGTATGGAAACACTCATCCTTTGTAGAGGTAATTGCCATTTGACAACCGATCAGGTCTGACTACAGTGAAATACATTCACTTTGACGAGTACATTTAGTTTTCCTGAAATGCTTATATTATTATGTGCAAACTCAATAACATACTGGACTTAAGCCACGAGAGAGCATAAATCATTTTCTTCAACATCGGGAGTTATCCCTTCGGTGTATCATTGAATTGTATCAGTACAATGATATATGTAACAACAGTCCCGAACAAAGCAAAAATTGTGGAACGATTTATTTCAAAGAATCCAGCAGCTTTAAATATTGGTTTGTTGGATTTAGCTTGGGAGGCTAAAATCAATAGTTCATGTTTCTCTTCTGAAAATACAGGATAGTTTTCTTGGAATTTATAGCAGATTCCAACAATTCTTTGTGCTTCTGTTGTTGCCCAATCACAGCATATTATGACCATTATTGATCCGGACTGAAAAAAAAATTACCATCGCTATAATTTCTGAATACACAGATTAATCCAGTAACGTCAGACAAACTCGAGCAAAAAGTGAAGAATGAATTGTAGCACTCTGAAACTCGGCACATGACATCTCGACATCATGTATTATTGGAACAAAATTGTTTACCAAAAAATCAGGGATGGAACCTAAAAAATGTTTTATTTTAATTTTTTTTGTTGTTGTTATTTCAGAAAATATGAGATTTATCAAAAAACGGTTTCGAAAGGTTGAGAGACAATTCAATTCTTCACAAGAATGATTTTCAGTAATACCTTATGAAATACGCTCGTTTTCCCAGAAAACGTGGTTTAACGCCGACGTCACATTTCAAGCTCGCGCTAATCCTCCACTGCAAGTTCAGACGGGGTCGAAAATTAGATTTGTCATAACTTTGCTAAAAATTATGGTAGAAGTAAAAGAAAAAGTGCATATCGTTCCTGAAGACTTCTGCTTCCTCATGCAAATATAACATGTGAGTATCTGAGTACCTAAAATGTGTTTTGTCCCACTACACATAACCCTTCTATGATATTTACGGAGGATCCGAAAGTCATGGATATTTTAGTTGATATGAAGCAGGAATCAGTACCCTCTTTGGACCATATTCAACGATTTTAGACTAGTGAGACACGTCTCACCTATACATGCCAAAGAAAAAACTGGGTTTTACTCCTGCCTCAGTTTTCAACTAACCCATAATCCCGGCAATTTCTTCAGTTAATGTTGAAAATAATCGCTCATACACATCCTACATAAACAATGAAGTATGTGATTTCAGGCTTGAGGTTTGCACTTCACAATAGTGTTATTAAATATACAGGGTGGGCCAACTATTGCAGATCGGAGGATAGCTCCTAAACCACTGTAGATACTAGTTATTTATTGTATAAGTGTTTTAGATATCATTTTATTTGCGCAAGAATGTTTAAACGCGAGAGCGAAGCTCGAGCGTTTAAATTTCTTAAGCAAATAAAATGTATCTAAAACACGCATGCAATACAACGTTTTATTCACAATCACATTCATTTAGAATCAGAATCGCGGAAATTTTTCATCACAAAATGATTTGACGTTTTGCTCTAACAGCGGCTGTCACCTTAACAGCGGCTGTCACCTCTAAATAAGTAAAATGTGATTGATATTCAAGATTGTATTTTTCATTATTCCACTAGTGTAATAAAGTAATTTCATTATTCCACTAGTGGATTAAGTGGTACTTTATACGGTTCATAAGTGTGGATAAAACTTCAATTATAAGGTGATTGTGGATAAAAAATATTTTTCACCTGGAGATCAAATGGTACACAAATGACTATTTCTGTAAAATATGCTGAAGTATACCGAGGGTTCCGTGAGCAGGTGCCAAACATTTTTTTTTTCTTAAATGACCCACCCTGTATTTTTTCCATTTTTGGATAGTCCGAATAACAAGCTATACAACAATTTTTGATTTTTTTCAATTGTATGCGAGGTTGCCGAGTTATTGCATTTCTAATGAAAATTTCTGAAAAATCATTGTGGAGGGTTAAATTCCATAAAAACTCATCACTAAAAGGAGTCACAAAAAAAAGTATTGCAGCTCCCAGTACAGGAATGAAGATATCCAATGAATCATTGAAAATTGTTTAAAAATATACAGGGCGCTCGCTAGACGACTGCCAGAATTACAGATTTCAAACGACGAAAACCTATATATTCCAATGTTTTTTGAAAGTTTATTCTTTAGGCTTTCCATCGATATAATATATTCTATGGTGAAATTTAGTAGTTTCCGAGTTATTGGGAAAATATGGCATTTTCTCAGTATTTCTCGATTTCAAACCAAATCCGAACTCTGTTATTAACGTATTTGACGATCTAGTAGTCTGTTAGTACATAATTTTTGTCTTGTTGATAAGTGATTTGACATATGTCATTAGTTCACCTCTATTCGAATTAGTGAAAATTATTGATTCAACATGAATTATTTGAATGAAGAGATGAATAATATGATTTTTGTATTGGGTGAGTGTGACAAAAATTGTTTCCTTGCTAGTAGGGTATAAACAAGCGAAGATACCCAAAACATCGACACCCCAATGAAGCCTATTTCAAATTATCAATACAGGATGTTCCATTTGAAAAAAAAAAAGTTTTCGTCGTTTGAAATCTGTGATTCTGGCAATCGTCTAGCGAGCGCCCTGTATATTTCTAAACAATTTTCAATGATTCAGTGGATATCTTCATTTCTGTACTGGGAGCTGCAATTCTTTTTTTTGCGACTCCTCTTAGTGCTAAGTTTTTATAGAATTTTACCCTTCACAATGATTTTTCAGATATTTTCATTGGAAATGCAATAACTCAGCAACCTCGCATACAATTGAAAAAAATCAAAAACCGTTGTATATCTTGTTATTCGCACTACCCAAAAATGGAAAAAAATATAGTGTGGGTCATTTCAGAAAAAAAAATGTTTTGCACCTGCTCACGGAACCCTCGGTATACTTCAGCATATTTAACAGAAATAGTCATTTGTGTGCCATTTGATCTCCAGGTGAAAAATATTTTTTATCTCTAGTGGTTTAGGAGCTATCCTCCGATCTGCAATAGTTGGTAAGTTGAGAATGAGGCAGAAGTATAACAAAGTTTTTTTTTTGGCATGTATAAGTGGGAGCTGTTACACTACTTTAAAATTGTTACATATAGTATCGGGAAGTTTTCATCTGGGGTATGGTGGTTTTATGAGAGCGTAAAAAAAAGCTTGCTATATGTTGAGAGAGCATTACAATTTCTCCTCTACTCGCTTGAGGAAGGGATATCGACATGACGAGGTAACAGGAGAGGCGAGCAGTAGTGCGTCTCTCTTATTTATGTGGTATTATCGTATCATTGCGTTTTCTTGTTGCTCGCATAGATTTCTGTCTATACCCCAGATTAAAAGTTTCCGATACTGTATAGTCCAAAGAGGGTATGGGTTGCTGCTTCAGTATAATAATATTTACTAAATTATTCATGATTTTCGGATCATCTGCAAACATTTCCGTGAAGTGCGACAAAACACATTTCAGGTACTCAAATACTCGCATATTATATTTGCATGAGAAAGTAGGAGTCTTCAGAAACAATAGGTACTTCTCCATTTCCTTCTCCGATCATTTTTAGCAGAGTTATGACCAATCAAATATACGGCTCTGCCAGAACTTTCAGCGGCGGGTAAGGGTGAATGTTGATGTTGACGTTCAATCACGTTTTCTGGGAAAACGAGCGCATTTCATAAGAAATTACTAAGAATAATTTTTGTGGAAAATTGAATTGTTTTTCACCCTATAGAGTTGTTTTTTCGATAAATCATATACTTTTCAAGATAACAGCAAAAATTTATTTATATATTTTTAAACGAAAAAAAAAAATGTTCTACCCCTGGAATTATGCTTAACAATGTTTTTTCGTGTTTATCATGGTTCCAACACCTATCATACCAAGTGTTGAGTTGCCCTTTTGGCTTAGATTAAATGAATACTTGGAAGGTGACTTTTGTGACGATTATTTTATTGACAACTTTTTATGACAAAATCTTGCGTCATTACGACAATAATACAATATAAAAAATAACGTATACAGTGTGAGACAATAAAGTACAGCATGTCCCAACATTCTCCGGCCCCAAGCTTATTCCTCGCCCAACCTTGCTGGAACCTTCAAGATTCGACCAAACCTTGATCTTTCGACTGGGTTTTCATTCTTCTTCTCCTTTTTCTTATTCTTTTGTTTCTTTTCTGTAGTGATAACTTCTCCACTGTTTGATTCTGATGTTGTTCCTAATTCTAATGGATAGATCCTTTGGAATGGCCTAATTATTATTCCGTTCTTCGTTTTTACTTTTGCGACCCGGCTAACTCCATCTTTTCCATCATAAATTTCTAATATTCTTCCCATTGGCCAAAGTACCCGTTTCAGATTATCTGCTCCAACCAGAACTACATCACCAACTTTAATCTGCTCCGTCTTCTTCCTGTGACCTTTATTAATTAACTCTGCAAGATACTCATTTTTAAATCTTTTCCGTAACGATTTTCGAACATTTTGCAAATGTGTAAAACGACCTTTTAAAAATGCCGCGTCTATCTCGTCTAAATCAGCAACTTCACCCAAAAAATCTGTTCCTACCGACTGCGACTGTATAGGCCTTAAAAACCTTGCAGGACTAAGAACCTCCCACTCATCAGCACTGGAAACATAGCTGAGTGGTCGTTCGTTAATTACTGCTTCTACATCGCAAAGTACAGTATATAACTCAACATAATATAACGATGCTTTTCCCAACGATCGACGCAATAGTTCTTTTACAACCCTTACTAATCTCTCTTACCTCAGTGCAAAAATCCATTTCCTCTGTAATTTCGTTACTAAAATCTTCGTCGCTGGGTTCTTCGTTACAAAGTAATTCTTTTATACTGTTGTCTAGGGAAAATACTTTCTCTGATTTGACTAAAACTTGTTGCAATAGTTCATTTATCTCCTCCTTATCGTCCTGTCCTACCTTCTCAATCTCTTGGAAATGTTTTCTTGCAGCGTCCTTGACAATATTTCTTTCTGTCTTCAAAGACTGCATGCTCTTCTCCAAAATTACCAGGGATGCCAATTATGTTGAGTTGCCCTTTTGGCTTAGATTAAATGAATACTTGGAAGGTGACTTTTGTGACGATTATTTTATTGACAAATTTTTATGACAAAATCTTGCGTCATTACGACAATAATACAATATAAAAAATAACGTATACAGTGTGAGACAATAAAGTACAGCATGTCCCAACACCAAGTTTGGTGGTGCTATACAATCGATCCTCGTCACAAAACCCAATCGTACTGAATTAATAGTTCTTTTGAAAGTATCTGAATTGTGTTTTCAGTTAGCATGTGAGCTACCTCTAGTTATTTGAGATTTCAAAATATTGTGTCGTATGTTCTTTGAGTGAATGGACAATGAATACTCACCATGGCTAGTATTGCCATCAGACAATTGCACATAATCTGAAATACGGTTTGTCCAAAAATTCCCAGCCACAAAATATTGAAATTACCAAGGAGAACGATGCAACTTTGAAGTAAGTTGAGACCGATATTGAACCCAAATAGAGAATTGAATACCTGAACAATCTCATGCAACTGCCTGTGTAAATTTCCAATTGTAACCATTGATACGCATTTTCGTTTCAAGAATCTCATTTCTAGAAGATTGTTCAGATCTTTGAATTTGAGATAAATGCAATAAACATAGGCAAATATCAAACTCAATTCAACGTGCTGAATTATCAATGCATAGTATTTCCCAAAATATATCATTTGGGATTCCAAACCAATGCTATGTATCCATAAAAAGTTAAATACAACCATGGCGCACATGAAACACGTCATATTTATCATGAATATCCAATTGAAGTGTCCGACGAAAAAGTTTTCTTTTTTCTTGTACAATAGGGTTTCGAGAATATAGAATTTGCGGAAAAAACAGCTCCATTTTTTCAGGACAGAAATCACTGATAATATAAAATGTCCGCATCTTTCTATAAAAATAATAGATTGTATTGGCGAATGCCTATCGAACACTTTCATTTTTGTTGTATACATTTTAAACCAGAAGTAGCTTTGAAAACTCGCTATCACCATCACGTATATATGAGCGTATATTCTAAATAATATTTTATTCTTTATCGTTTTATCTGCGAAATTATATGTAGGAGCGATTGTTAAGAAACTAGCAAAATGGTAAGACGCACTAAAGTCATCTAAGGTGCTTGTGCCTATAAAAAGCATTTTGGTGACAAGTTCACTGAGAATGACTAGGAATTAATGTAGGTACATTAATTCGTCAAGACCAGGAATGACGTGTTGAACAGCAGAGTTCTGCAATCAAGTTAATGTACCTCAATAATTCAATGATTGTTTCTGAGGCGGGGCAAACAAGTTGAGTGATTTATTAAGAATTCATAGGGTACTTGAGATAATTAATGTCCACTTAACTTATTCTTTTTTTTTTTTCAATAAATACTACTTGAATGGAACAACGAAGCGAAAAAACGATTGAACATAGTATTCTGAAGAGAAAGATACGAAAGCGCCTAAGGGCCACATAGTTTTTTTTTTTCAATTTTTCCGACTTCAACCAAGGAATTTCCGACTTTAATTTTATTTTTTCGACTTTAAAATCGGAAATTCCGACATTAAATTCGGGAAAACCGACTTTTTCAGTTAATTTGCTTCATACAAGTCACACATTGTTAATCTTCTTCAGTGTGACGAAAGCTGTTTTTGTTTACTGAGTGAGTATCAACAATCTAATTGAACGATAGTCGTTGCCGACCGCTTATTATGGCGAATACCTGTCAAACAATAACTACTTCTCCAACGACGGGTATTGCATTATATCTAACATACTTATGTCCCTCACTGGACAGGAGAAAATTGCAAGTGTTCCCTGCAAAAAACTAACATCAGAATTTTGTTTTGATTCGTACAGGGACACCACCTGCAGATTAGTTTCTCTTAACAATGCAAGGGTAGGTCAACACAGACAGCTCTGAAGCCATCTGTTCCCTGTTCGAATCAACTCATCATTCCGACCATTTGGCTGGTCTGGTCTCGCGCGATGAAACTGGCAAACATCTGACAGAAAAGAACTACTTCCCTATTCAATACCACGACGGACATTGAACTACATCTAACAGATATGTGTGCAATGCTTAATGTAATCAAACAGTAGATTTTCCTTCATTTGGCTGGGAAAGACCACCTGCAGATGCGTTTCGAGGTTCTTACCTCTCATCAGTGACGTAGGACAATATTAGAGTCGTCCTGCCCCAGCCCAATGAATTATAATCCACTGTAAAACTAATATTTCCTCATAAATGAAGCAGCGACTTACAGTAAAGTCAGTCGCATCGCCACCCGCGGAGGAGATGCAAAAAGCACTCCCCAGTAGCAAAGAGTCCAGGAAGTGAACAGAGTTCAAGAATTTTTGCCGGAGAGTATCAATTTAAAGAAATAGTAAAATCGACAATGTCGAAATTCCCTTCTTTTCAAATATTTTCAACATGTCAAAAATATAAACAACTGACAGAAAACAACAACTTCCCTGACTAATACCACGACGGACGTTGAACTACATCTGATAGATATTTGGGCAACGTTTTTCGAAGGAGACCCAATTGCAAATGCTTATTCTATTCAAACAGTAGATTATCCTTCATTTGGCTGAAGAAGACCACCTGCAGACGCGTTTCGATGTTCTTGCCTCTCGTCAGTGTCAGGGTAGGTCGGACAGCATTAGAGTCGTCCTGCCTCAGCCCAATGAATTATAATCCTCTGTAAAACTAATATTTTCTCACAAATGAAGCAGCGATTCACAGTGAAGTCAGTCACAGCGCCACCCACGGGAAAAAAACAAAAATTCACTTCTCTCTAGTAAAGACTCTAGGAAGTGAGCGGAGTTCATGAATTTTTGCCGGAGAGTAAGTATCAAATAAATGAAATAGGTATTTGCCATAATAAGCCTACGTCGTAGGTGTATGTGGGAGTAAAAAGGTCCGAAACGATTATCGTTCAATTGAATTGTTAATACTCATAAACAAAAATAGCTTCCGTCACACTGAGGAAGAATAACAATATGTGACTTGCATGAAGCAAAAGAACTGAAATATCTAGTCAACGCTCCAAAATTCCGACTTTGAAATTGGAAAAATAAAATTCCGAAGTCAGAAATTCCGTGTTTGAAGTCGGAAAAATAAAAAATAAACTATGTGGACCCTAGACTCTTTCATAGAAAGATGCTAGTCGAAATATTGTTACTATTAATGATTTCCATACTAGTAACACTTTTTTAAAAACCCGGTCTTTTTTGTGTTTTGGCATCGACTGTTATGATCATTAGCCACGTGTTCTAGGTAGGCTGTGTTGTAACAATGGGTATTGCATTTTTTTAAGGAACCCATGAGAATAATTGAGTCCTATATGGGCTATATGTATTTAATAATAATCTGAAAACTGCCCTGTATGTAAGCGAATTATTTTCGTCCCATAAACCCAACAGAGAATATTCTTTCTCGAACGGACAAGTCAGTTATATTTTTATACTAACAATTTGCTATCGTTAAGCTGGCGACGAAACGTGCTTAAATTGAGAAGGAAAATCTTATCGATTGTCGAGTAAATGAAAAGGTTTTCCTTGGATTGCGAACGGCCTATGAACTCATTTTGAATATTGCTGAGGCTGAGTAAGGTAATTTTTCTCTGGGAGAGAGGAACATGTGAGTATCTGAGTACCCAAAATGTGTTTTATTCCACTTCACATTACCCTTCTACGATATTTACGGAGGATCCGAAAGTCATGGATATTTTAATTGATATGAAATAATTATACTGAAGGAGGAATCAAAACCCTCTTTGGACCATATTATGCAACGAGTTTAGACTAGTGAGACTAGTCTCACTTATACATGTCAAACAAAATCAAACTTTCAATCAATAAAAAACTGGGTTTTACTTCTGCCTCAGTTTTCAACTGACGTCTAATACCGGCAATTTCTTCAGTAAATGTTGAAAAAAATCGCTCATACACATCCTACATGAAAAATGAAGTATGTGATTTCAAGCTTGAGGATTGCACTTTACAAAAGTTTTATTAAACATATATGCAGGATATGAATAAGCGATTATTTTCAACATTTACTGAAGAGAATGCCGGTTTTATGGGTAAGTTGAAAATGAGGCAGGAGTAAATCAGTGTGTTTTTTTTGGCATGTATAACTGGGATCTATTACACTACTCTAAAATTGTTGCGTATAATCCAAAGAGGGTATGGGTTGCTGCTTTAGTATAATTATTCCATATTTACTGAATTATTCATGATTTTCGGGTCGTCCGCAAACATCTCCGTGATGTGATTTTAGGTTCTCAAATACTCGCTTATTAATATGTGCATGAGAAGGTAGGAGACTTCAGAAACGATATGAACTTTTCCTTTTCATTCTCCGATCATTCTTAGCAGAGTTGCAGAGTTATGACCAATCAAATATTCGGCTCCGCCAGAACTTTCAGCGGCTGATAAGCGTGAACCTGGCATTTAATATCGGTGTTCAATCACGTTTTCTGATAAAACGAGCGCATTTCATTGAATTGTCTTTCACCTTGTTGAGTTATTTTTCCGATAAATCATACTCTTTCCAAGATTACAGCAAAAATCTATTCATGTATTTTTAAACGAAAAAAAAAAATATATTTTCCACCCCTGAAATTTCGGTAAACAATTTTTTTTCGTGTTTATCATGGTTTTAGCAACTAGCATACCAAGTTTGGTGGTGCTACAATCGATCTTCGTCTCAAAGCCCCAATCGTACTGGATTAAAAAATATAACATTCAACTTGGTTTCGGTTAGTAACAAATATCTCTAGACAATATCTACAGAAATCCATTACATATTTTGAAAACAAATATGTTCATCATATCACTACTTTCAATCAATCTCAACGGACAGATATGATATATCGATTGTTTGTTTGAATAAGTGAGTAGATTAATCCACTAAGAAACAAAGTAGTGAAAAATATCAAATCCGAGCAGAATTCCATTACTTTATAAAAGCAGCGAACATCAAAGAAAACCATTCCTTGCTAAGTCTTCCGCTAAGCGAACAACGAGATCATGGCTTTAGCAACAGCAACAGCAGCCCTACCTACTTTGTATGAATATTATACAGCGGGAGGAATTTTAGCGGGTCTGTCCGATGACCAGAAGTATTTCACCCTCAACAACAAGAATATCACCATTTACAGTGGAGCTTTTCATTATTTTCGCGTACCTAGGAAATACTGGAGGGATAGACTGAGGAAGATGAGAGCTGCAGGACTGAATACGGTCGAAACATATGTTCCATGGAATTTACACGAACCACATTCGGGTGAGTAGCGTTTTAGCTCGTCTCTTCAATTCTCAGTGAAAACATTCAAAAAATTAGGTTAGGTTCTTGTACGAAACAATATACAGTAAAATTAATTGAGTGTGATTTTAATTACTGGGTTTCAGAATGAAAAACAACACGAAAATATCATGGACTCATCAATTTTATCAGGCACTTGATAAAATGTTGGGAATTTTGCTGAATGAACATATATGTGATTTCGGTGTTTTTTGGAATTTGTGAAATATCAATCAAGAAAAACACCAGAAATTCCCAATGAAATGGTTTTACGTTGCTTTTATACACCGTCATGCAAAATTTACACCGATTTAGATGAAATTGAAACCATAGTAATGGATACTTGATAAAATGGTGAATAATTTGCTACACAGAAAAAATACTGTACTATATGCAACAATAACCTTGTTTTTGAAAACACCTACATTGCAACAATCGAAACAACTGTTCAGCACACAAAACATTATTAAATTGATTGAATTGGTATAGTTGATATAACCTCAGGCGTTTCATTGAAGTCGAAACCCAGCAATAGTCGTGTGAAATGTATTCTATAATTTCTTAAAAATTAAATTAAAAGTAAGTAAGTAAATTAAAATTAAAATTAAAAGTATAAAAGTTGAAGTAAACATCAGGCAATTTTTGGATTTAATATATCCGTTCAGGCTGAATCAAATATAGTTATTATTAAAATTGATACTGGGCTCCAAAATATATAGATGGCTCTACGCCTACTTCTTTAGTACGTGCTGGAGTTATCGTAGGACCATATGATAAATACTGCGATGATCGGCAGTACTGTGAAACTATGTGCAAATAGTTACCTATTTTGATTAATATTTCCGATTTGTAACAGAAATCCATTGCAAAGTGTCTTCTTGTAGAAAAAACTTTGCCAAATGTTGGGCAGTAGTGATTCAGCAGTTGTATTATTTGGCTGTTGGATTTTTTTTGTTCTACTAATATACGTAAAATCTTCTCAGAACTGAGTTGAAGATCGGTAAATGGCACATTTTTCATTATTACTATTATTCAATCGTCTACTCTATTTGAATATAACTCAATAAAAGATGTGAACAATGATAAATTCGTTATTGAAAGTAATATAGTAAATTGTTGATATTCAAGTACTTGCTATATTTCAAACATCCATTGGAAGCCAATGGGTCCTTATATTCAAACTAATGATATAATCCAATTTGTAACCAAATGTATCCTTATCATTGAATTAACTATTACTCTACTCGTGGAATATGGAATGGAGTGTATCATTGAATGAATGGGTATCCCTTTCATATTATGATAGTGTTTTCTCTGTGTAGAATGAGAGAATGTGAATCTACTCTTAATGTCATTTACAATTTCCGAATAGTTTATTCAGGAATGACACCAGAAATTCACAATTAAAAAGATTTCACGGTGCCTTTATACAACGTGATGCAAAACGTACACCGATAACAGAGCTGTCCCAAAGCACAGTGCTCAGTGCTCGTGAAAGTGCTCGAAGCACTTTTGTGCTCCTAAGCACTGTGCTCCCGAGCACTTTCCTAATTCAGTGCTTAGTGCTTAGTGCTCCGAAGCATTTAACGAAAAGGCTTAGTGCTTAGTAATGCAGAAAAGTGCTCGCGAGCACTTCACTGCTCGGGACTTCACTGCTCGACACTTCACTGCTCGGGAGCACTTTTCGGGATTACTAAGCTTTAAGCTTTTCCATATATACAGGGTGTTCCTTAAAGACATGCTAATATTTGAGGGGGTGATTCTTTGACTTATTTTAAGGAAAAAACTTTCTATAAACGTATGTCCTAAAAGTCCTAACTTTTGAGATACAGGGTGATAAAGTTTTGAAAAAAAATCAGTTTTTTAATAATAACTGAGATAATATTGTAGACGTTTTTATAAAATTTGGTACATGTCTTCTATGCATCAAGGTGCATTTTTTAATGTACAAACATTTTCATTTTCTCAACCAGTGGCGTCCGTACGGGTTTTGCATTGAATATTTTTGGAGAAAAAAATACTACGCCACTGCTTTCTCCTGAAAAAAAAATACTTTTGAGATCCTCATTTATTTTTGAGCAAATTTAATGTCTTGAGTTTTCTTTGTCCGCCGCATGGTTTTCGCTTAAAAAAATAAAAATAATTTTACTTCAGGATCAATTCCTCAAAAATCTGATGTGGTGTGGAAATGATTGTGCATCGACTTAAAGCAAATAAAGGGATCAGATTTGTTCCAAAATGAATGAGAATCAAAAAAATATGGATTTCAGCTTGTACAAAAACGAATTTTATTTTATTTTATAAAAGTAAGTTTAAATGAACGGATCAAACTCATTAATTATTGACAATACTAACACTGATTATAAAAATTGTTGGAAATGGCCACCTTTACTTAATAGGCATGCTTCCGCCCGTCTACGCATGGAATTACGCACACGTTGAAATATTCCCGGCGTATTTCGAATAGTTTCACACGAGGCAACTATTCGCTCTCTTAAATCTTCTAAAGTATTAACGGGAGTTTTATACACTAGAGTTTTAAGGTGCCCCCATAAAAAGAAATCTAAACTGTTGAGATCAGGGGATCTTGCTGGCCATTGCTGAGGTCCTCCGCGACCTATCCAACGATTATGATAAACTGCATTTAAGATAGGTAGCTGAATTAATATCGTAAATCCATTCAGGTAATAATTCAAGCACTTGGGAGATTATAAGTGAAAAGATTAAGAAGTGGTGAAAAGAAATATCAATTATAAAGAGGTAGCTAAATTACTATCGGACGATTTATTGTCAACAAAATGTTAGGTACCTACTGCGATATGAAGCAATTTCAATTTAATTATTTTAATCAAGAACCGAGCATCTGACAAGAATTACACATTTTTTTGGATTCTCATTCATTTTGGAACAAATCTGATCCCTCAATTTGCTTTCAGTCGATGCACAAACATTTCCACACCGCATCAGATTTTTGAAGAATTGATCCTGAAATGAAACGATTTTTATTTTTTTAAGCGAAAACCATGCGGCGGACAAAGAAAACTCATGAGATCAAATTTGCTCAAAAATAAATGAGGATCTCAAAAGTATTTTTTTTTTCAGGAGAAAGCAGTGGCGTAGTATTTTTTTCTCCAAAAATATTCAATGCAAAACCCGTACGGACGCCACTGGTTGAGAAAATGAAAATGTTTGTGCATTAAAAAATGCACCTTGATGCATAGAAGACATGTACCAAATTTTATAAAAACGTCTACAATATTATCCCAGTTATTATTAAAAAACTGATTTTTTTTCAAAACTTTATCACCCTGTATCTCAAAAGTTAGGACTTTTAGGACATACGTTTATAGAAAGTTTTTTCCTTAAAATAAGTCAAAAAATTACCCCCTCAAATATTAGCATGTCTTTAAGGAACACCCTGTATAAATGAATCTTGTCGAAACATGAAGTAGCGGCAGATGGCACCCAGCGGCACCCCCCACCAAAAAATTAATTTTCTACGATAAGTACTGCGTTTAGAAGATTACTGTCTTGAAAAAATAGTACAATTTTGTCAGTTACTTTTCCTATCTAAAAAAATAAGTTCAAAATAATTGAATATTACTTCTTCTTTTCAAACTACCTTGACGTATCGGAGACCAAATCTCTGTCCCATTTCGATTTAATTTTGATTTACACGTTTCGTTTTTTTTTTCAGACTGTGTGAGGTAAAACACTCAAGAAAACCACGAAACCAATCATTCAATCAATATTTCTATTTTATTGGAATCAAATTGTTAACATAATAACTGTTTGAAAAAGCAACAGTGTAGCGAAACATGTTGCAATGTATTATTATTTGTGAAAATCTTACGTGTTTGATTAAGTTTTGCTAACTTAAGTATCTAACAGTCTGAAAAGTGCTTAGTGCTTCCTGACTGGAATTACTTTTTGAAAGTGCTTAGTAATCGCGAGCATTTCGTAAATAAAAGTGCTTAGTGCTCGAGATTTCGGAGCACTTTTCAAGAGTGCTTAGGGCTTAGTGCTCGAAGCACTTTTTGTCAGTGCTCGGCACAGCTCTGACCGATAACTTGGAATTTACACAATTTCGTCACGTAAACGAAAATATGGTGTTAATTTTGAACAAATTATCAGACATGATTGAAGTCAAAATATTACTTCGACTTTATGATATGTATATTCAAGAAAAACACCAAGATGTTGTAATGAAACAAATTTTACGGTGCCAATGTGCATTTCCTTTTGAATGAAATAATAATAAAGTAAATTTGAATAACACTCGGGTTGTGACGAAACATACCTACATGAAATATTAATAAAGAAAATGATTTTGCAAGCTAGTAAATTTCACCAAGTTCACTATCATGTCGTCATGTGGCCTGCATCCATCCAGTCGAAATTATCAGTAGAATGCTCCGTTGCTAGCAGTTCACCATTACCCGATAGTACCCAGCGCCTTCACTAGAGGGCGCACTCTACAGGACATCGTTGTTTACACAGAGCATATGACCTTAAGATACGAATGTCATGAACCCCCGAAACACTAGTTTCTAAAATTAGTGTTTCACTTTATATTTCCGTTCCCGGAATATTATTGAAAAATAATATTCCCCAAATTTATATTCCGAGAGTATATCTCGTGAACATTTTCCGATAGGCCCCGGCCACTAATGGCGAGGTTGCCTATTGGCCGGACATAATGTGCCGGATTTCTATTTATACGAGCATGTTTGCCGTATCGATCATCACTCTCACCGCAGGCATAGCCGGGTGCGGAGCTATCTGCTAGTGTTAGGACTCAGATATTTTCCAGTTGCCGTTTTTACTTTAAATAGTAGTATTTCGGGAGTTTTATCTATCTTTTGGACTGTTTTGAAATCTACGGCCTGGCATGTTATTAGTGGAAGCTCGGTGGGAACCACCACAATATTATCGAAGAATTCGTATAAACCATATACATATATTTGGCTTTGAAGTCTTTTTCAAGATTTCAGGGACCATCTTAGTTCCAGTCGGTTTTAAACCAAAATAAATTCCAAGAAGTCCCAAATAAATAAATTTTTGCGGTGATGGGGCTCGCGTGGATGGAAATCTGAGCTACCCGTTATTTTTCCAAATATCCAGCACCCCCATTTTACTGACACGAACGCGACCATTATAGCATGTTTCAGTACTAGCGTGTAGCGACAGCCCGGATATTTTGGCTGGTGAGCATATTGACAGTATCATAACTTCCAAAATGGCAGCTTCCTTGGTCTGATTTCTCGAAAACACAAAAGTAATTTTTCACAATTCTGCCTTCCTCAAAACCCGTAAATCATAATTTTTCACATTTTTCCTTCCTCAAAACCCGTAAATCACAATTTTTCACATTTTTAAAGAAGGCTGAATAGTTGAAAAAAATGTGAAAAATTGCGATTTACGTATTTTGAGGATGGCCGAATTGTTGAAAACTATGAAAAATTACTTTTTTATATGTTTTTGAGAAATCAGACCAAGGAAGCTGCCAATTTGGAGGTTGTGATACTGTCAATATGCTCGACAGCAAAATATCCGGGCTGTCGCTAGACGCTTGTTGTTTCATGCAGCACAGAGAAATCTGAATAGCTCAGAAATGAGGAAGACGAAATCAAGGAAAATACCGAGACAGCAGAGCCCGACCGCCGTCCAGTACAGGTTGAAGTTTCCGTGTTTCATAACATCCTCCAATGTTGACTTTAATGTTAACTGTAAATGTCCAGCGTTTTTTTTTGTTCTACGTATTTTGGGTAAGTACATGGTCCGGAGGGTTTTTATACATCTTAGTCCGGATGTTCTGACTAGTATATCTGTCTCTGTACTCCAGCAGTTTCTACCTGTCTCTGCCTTGTTTGTAAAGAAGGAAATTTGGAAATTTCCCGTGCTGGTCTGGGTCGGATCGGTTATAACAACCCATAACAGCACAAGTCTTCATGATTTATGTCCTCAAATCTGAAAGAGAAAACTGTTTGTATGATACCTATCATCATAATGACGCATTTTTGAATTGGAAAACAAGCCGTACGGCTAGACGCTGTTATGTTTATAACACCTCTACAGACTTATGCACTTAATTCAGACTATACACAATGAATTAATACTAACTAAAATGTGTTTTTAGAAATTTTTTGGCAGAAAATCCACAAAAAAGGCACGCGTAGCTTATGGAAAATGGCTTTGTTTGTCACCACATCGAATGTTTGACAACTTTCAAATACATCACTGACAGTGCTCTATTTCGATGGTGTTGTAAAAAAAAGTAGTATACATATCTGATTTGATTTAAGGCGTTTATGACTTTGGAAACGGAGGATCCGACTTCGAAGATTTTCTCCATCTGGAAGAATTCCTCAAGACAGCACAAGAAGAGGACCTCTTGGCCCTTGTTCGCCCTGGCCCGTACATTTGCTCCGAATGGGAATTTGGAGGCCTGCCAAGTTGGATCTTGAGGAACACCACATCCTTGAGAAATTCCAAGGACAAAAACTACCTCGACATAGTTAAACGCTATTTCAACGTGCTCCTGCCTCTACTAGCACTTCTTCAGTTCCAAAAAGGTGGACCAATCATTGCATTACAAATCGAAAACGAATATGGAAATACCGGCAATAACGATGTGGACTATCTTCGGGCACTCAGGCAAATGTTCTTGGACAATGGTATTAATGAACTACTGTATACGTCTGATCCACCTGGTGCTAATGGACTTGGAGCCATACCGGGTGTCCTACAAACTGCCAATTATAACTCGAATCCAAAATGGCAACTTGATAAACTGAATTCCATGCAACCTGGCAAGCCAACAATGACTATGGAGTTTTGGACTGGATGGTTCGATCATTGGCTGGAAGATCATCACACTGTATCTACCAGTAATTATAGGTCACTGTTGGAACAAATTCTGGACTACCCATCTTCAGTTAATCAATACATGTTCGTGGGTAAGAGAATCACAACTTTTTTTTTCAATTCAAGTTCTGATAAATGAAATGAAATAAATGAACTCAATCATACAATGGAATTTTAAATTTTGTATGAAAATTTTAAAATTCACAGATAATCCAGTACGATTGGGTTTTGAGACGAGAATCGGTTTTAGTACCACCAAACTTGGTATGCTAGTAGTTGGAACTATGATAAACACGAAAAAAATGTTTACCAAACTTCCAGTGGTGGACATTTTTTTTTTATTAAAAATATATAAATAGATTTTTGCTGTAATCTCGGAAAGTATATGATTTATCGGAAAAGCAACTCAACAAGGTGAACAACAATCCAATTTTCCACAAAAATTATTCCTAGTAATTTCTTATGAGATGCGCTCGTTTTCTCAGAAAACAGGGCCGAAAATGATATTTGTCATAACTTTGCTAGATATTATAGTAGAAGGAAAAGAAAAAGTGAATATCGTTCCTGAAGACTTCTGCTTGTAAATATATCATTTGAGTATCTGAGTACCCAAAATGTGTTTTGTCCCACTTCACATAACCCTTCTACGATATTTACGGAGAATCCGAAAGTCATAGATATTTTAGTTGATATGAAATAGTTATACTGAAGCAGGAATCAGTACCCTCTTTGGACTATATGCAACGATTTAAGACTAGTGAGACACGTCTCACTTATATATGCCAAAGAAAAAACGCGGTTTTACTCCTGCTCACCCATAATCCCGGCAATTTCATCAGTAAATGTTGAAAATAATCGCTCATACACATCCTACATGAAAAATTAAGTATGTGATTTCAAGCTTGAGGTTTGCACTTCACGATAGTCTTATTAAACATATATGCAGGATATGAATAAGCGATTATTTTCAACATACTGAAGAGAATGTCAGTTTTATGTGTCAGTCGAAAATGAGGCAGGAGTAAAACAAAGTTTTTTTTGTACAACTGCTATGAAAAGTGGCGTATTTTTCATAGCTTACTTACTTTCAAAACCCTGTTCTGCTTATACAGTGAGAAATATTATTTATCCACAATCACCTTATAATTGAAGTTTTATCCACACTTATGAACCGTATAAAGTACCACTTTATACACTAGTGGAATAATGAAATTACTTTATTCCACTAGTGGAATAATGAGAAATACAATCTTGAATATCAACAATCAAAAATACATAGCAACCATTCAACACCTCCCGATATTTTTGTATGTTATTTCAATGATTTTTGAGGAGGTGACAGCCGCTGTCAAATCATTTTGTGATGAAAAATTTCCGCGATTCTGATTCTAAATGAATGTGATTGTGAATAAAACGTTGTATTGCATGCGTGTTTTAGATACATTTTATTTGCTTAAGAAATTTAAACGCTCGAGCTTCGCTCTCGCGTTTAAACATTCTTGCGCAAATAAAATGATATCTAAAACACTTACACAATAAATAACTATTCTCACGGCACTTTGCCCACACCACATACATTTATATGGATAATCAACAAATATCGATAAAAACTAGTTGGCTACTGTTCAGCTTTAAATAGTTGTCACAGCTGTCAAGAACTGTCAGATTACCTATAAAAGTTTTTTAAATTCTTAATGTAGTTTTTATTCGTGTTTTGAAAAAGAAGTAAACTATTTTCAGAATTTCTTTCGCTTTTTACCTCGAATTAACATAGCTTTTTATAGTTGGTTTAAATATTCTATTTCAAATTCTGTTAGATACGTACATGTACTATTGAATAAATGAAAAGTACCCAAGGGCTCCATGGTGTAATGGAATGTGAATCAGCGTGCCATTCAGGTGGTTAGGGTTCGACAACCGGGCCAGGCTATTTTTTTTTATTTTAATTTACTTCTTGATATTTCTATTAAGTCAATTTTAAATAAAGTATTCAACTGTTAAGAGGTAGGATACTTTATTGCTATTTTAGTTTTGCTAACAATAAAAATGATTATTGAGTTACAATACTTGTATTCTTTAAATATCAGGCCCTTCAAGCTCGTGCCACAAACCTCCACATTCGTGAAAAAAGTTAAACTTTCCCTACTTGTTGCCCAATATACTATTTTGGCATGTATAAGTAAGACCTATCACACTACTTTGAAATTGTTGCATATAGTCCAAAGAGGGTGGTTGCTGCTTCAGCATAATAATTTCATATTTACTAAATTATTGATGATTTTTGGATCATCCGCAAACATCTCCGTGACGTGCGACAATAGTTATTTACCTAACAAGTGCGGAAAGTAGTACTTTTCCGCACGCGACGGAAGTTGCACGAACGACGCGGAGCGGAGTTCGGGCAAGCCGTTAAGGGTGGAAAAGACATTTTCCGTAAGAGTTAGGTACAATATTTTTCCTACGAGTGTTTTTGTCCATCTTATTTATGAAAAAACAAGGTTTTTAATAAACAAGTTTTTATAATAATGCTACAAAATGACTAATAAGACAGAATAGTTACGTAGATCATTTAGTTAGTCCTAAATATCATAATTTTCAAAAATACAAAAGTCGTGCGGAAAAGTAAAAATCGTACGGAAAAGTAAAAATCGTGCGGAAAAGTAACTTTTCCGAACGATTTTAAATCGTACGGAAAAGAACAACTTTCAAAACGAAAAATCGTTCATAAAAGTTACTTTTCCGCACGATCGTAGGAAAAATACATTTTAGGTACACAAATCCTCGCATATCATGTTTGCATGTAAACGTAGGAGCCTTCAGAAACCATATGAACTTCTGCTTTTCCTTCTCCGATTAGTTTAGCAGAGTAATGATCAATCAAATATTCGGCTCCGCCAGAACTTTCAGCGGCGGGTAAGTGTGAACCTGAAATTCGATGTCATATCCTCATATACTTTGCAAGATTACAGTAAATATCTATTTATTTATTTTTAAACGAAAAAAAAATATGTTCCACCCCTGGAATTTTAGTAAACAATTTTTTTTCGTATTTATCGTGCTTCTAACTACGAAGTTTGGTGGTCTACAATCGATCTTCGTCTCAAAACCCAATCATACGGGATTATCAGCAAATTACTCCACATTATACATTTTTTGTTTCTTTCACCAATAATATAATGATTTTTCTTGTTCTATAGGTAGCACAAATTTTGGATTTCTCAACGGTGCTAATTCACTTTATTCTGGAATGAACAACTCTGGCTTCCAACCAACAACAACCAGCTACGACTACGATTCTCCGATAACCGAATATGGTACCTATACTGATAAATATCAAGCTAGCTTGGAGGTCATTGGAGCTCGAAACCAGATAGCCACCAAAATTCCTGAAGCACCAGAAGAGAAGCTTCCTGTTGCATACCCGTCTTTGTTGCCCGAGGGGCAGTTACTTTTATCCGAGCTGATAGATGAACATGGCGAAAAAATTTCGAGTGACGATGTTATCCCAATGGAAAATCTCCCGATCAACAATAACTCCGGACAAAGCTTTGGATATATTGTCTATCGGAAGACAAATTTGGATATTCCGGCGAATGCAGTTTTGAAAATTTCAGGTTATGTTAGGGACACAGTTTTAGTCCTGATAAACGGAAAACTGGTTTCCAGTCCGCCGAAAACAAAATCTGATATAAACGGTTTTGGTTTTTGGAGACTTCTGGATTCCACCCTGATCTTGACAGATGAAGATTTGGAAAATGCTACTATCGATCTTGTTGTCGAAAACTTCGCTAGGAATAACTATGGGGGCTTGTCTCAATTCAGCCAATTCAAAGGACTCACGGATGATGTTTCCATCAATGGAAAAAAACTATCCCAGTGGCAAATTGCCCCATTCGAATTCAAAACTTCTTGGAACAAAGCTCTAACTAATTGGCATAGTATAACTAGTAGCACAGCCACCCCAGCGCTCTATAGATTCTCTTTATCCGTTGAAGAAGAGCCTCAGGATACCTTCCTGGACATGCGGGACTGGAATAAAGGTATTGCCATTGTGAATGGCTTCGTTTTAGGAAGACATTTCTTTTTGGGACCGCAGCAGTCGCTGTATCTGCCTGCACCATTTTTGAAGCAAGGATCCAATGAAATTATAATTTTTGAACACTACGATGCTGCTAATACTCTAAAATTCTCTGCAGTTCCCATTTTTGGTGGCGCGATACATTAGATCACAACTAACAAATTCTTAATAAATATTTTATGAGATTATTATTTTGTTTTTTAATTCCATTCCCAAAAGTTTATCCTTTCCTATATTAGATCATGATTCCAGAACATTCCTTGAGGAAGACATTCTGAAGGAAACTGGCCCAGCAGCTTAGTTGTGGCGGGGATTTAACAATAAAAATGGGTTTCGTGGTGCGTGAAACATAATATGAGGTTGACTTAGGTGTGCTACAAGGATTTAGTGAGAATCTGACACAACCCTGATGGAATCGGAAAACCCATTCTACTAATATTATTCAATAAAAAAAAAAGTTTGAGGTTAAGAATAATCAAGATATCAGTGGGCTAGAATCAAAACCGGCAATGCCCCACATTCATGGTTTTGATAAATGCGTGAGTTTGTTTTGATTTTAATAATAAAGTAAATATTATTATAAACAATAAATGATAGTAGTCTCTCTTAAATTTTTTAAGATCTTCGCTGAAAATAGAATAAACTGAAATGAAACGCGACTACTTGCTAACGAGAGAAAAAAGATAATGATGAAAATTAGCAAATTGAGCAAAACTAGTATTTTTTGGGGATTCTAGCACTGGTAATGATTTTTTACGTTTCCAGGACCGGTAGGTATGGTCTAGACAATATTTCATAACTTCCTCATTATGAATTCAGCCAATTTCATATTTCGGTAAAACGATCGCAATCAGTTGAGAAAAGAAACGACATATTCGGAATAAATTTTCCGGGTGTCCAGGGCCGGCTTAACCCCAGCAATAAATCTCAAATTCCTTATAAGGTACTCTGCCAGTTTCATATTTCAGAATAACAAAGAGGGTCGTTTAAGAAAATAATTCACATGTTTAAAATAATTTTTCCGAGCGTCCAGAGACTGCTTCACTTCAGCATTAAATCAACTTCCGTATCAGGAACTCTGCCAGTTTCATATTCCAGTGTAACAATCAGGATCGGTTGAGGAAATAATCCACTTGTTCAGAATAATTTTTCCGGGCGACCAAGGCCGGCTTCACCCCAGCAATGAATTTCAATTTTCTTATTAGGAACTCCGAACATGTGGATTATTTTCTCAACCAGTCCGATTGTTACACTGAAATATGAAACTGACAGAGTGCCTAATAAGGAAGTTGAGATTTATTGCTGGGATGAAGCCGGCCCTGGATGCCCGGAAAAATTATTCTGAACATGTGGCTTCTTTTCTCAACCGATCATCATTGTTACCGTGAAATATGAAACAGGCAGAGTTCCTAATAGGGAAGTTAAGATTTATTGCTGGAGTAATGCCAGCCCTGGACACCCGGAAAAATTATACTGTACATGTGGATTCTTTTCTCAACCGATTCTGATTGTTACCCTGAAATATGAAACTGGCAGATCTCCTAATGAGGACGTTGAGATTTATTACTGGAGTGAAGCCGGCCCTGGACACCCGTAAAAATCATTCTAAATATGTGGATTTTTTTCTCAACCAATCCTAATTGTTACACTGGAATATGCAAGTGGCAGAGTTCATAATAAGGAAGTTGAGATTTATTGCTGGGGTGAAGCCGGCCCTGGACACCCGGAAAAATTATTCTAAACATGTCGATTCTTTTCTCAACCGATCCTGATTGTTACCCTGAAATATGAAACTGGCAGAGTTCCTAATAAAGAAAATGAGATTCATTGCTGTGTTGAAGCCGGCCCTGGACGCACTGAAACATTATTCTGAACATGCGGATTATTTTCTCAACAGATCCTGATTGTTACCATGAAATATGAAACTGGCAGTGTTCCTAATAAGGACGTTGAGATTTATTGCTAGGGTTAAGCCGGCTCTGGACGCCCAGAAAAAAATATTAGTTTTGCTCAATTCTGTGATCTACCTATTTCCTGAAGAGAAAAAAATTAATTGTTGCCGAACTTTATTGCCAAAGTAACTAGGTTATGAAAAGCGTGAAAAAAAAGTACTGATGAAATTTATTGATTGAAATCGCAAGTACGTCATCATTGCGTTATTCAGAATTTCGTTACGGGCCTTTATGAAATTGAAGTTTTTCTAGATTTTTTTTCATCATTCACAAAGTGTTTCTCAAATAGATTGTTCCGTCAACCAATTTTAGATTATTGACCTGCTGAAAACCGTTTTTCATTATATTAGGAATTATCATTGGAATTCATTTTCGTCTTCCTATGATTCCTTCAAAAATTTGTATTGATATAGTAAGTTTCAAAAAGTTTGGACCATATGGAAAACTTTTTTGTTTGGCATTTGTCAGAAAATTTGATTTTTCGTAAAAGTTGTATATGAGTTATCAAAATTCTGAATTTCCAAACAGTGTACAGGAGAGAAAAAAAATAGTAATTTTGATCAGGAGTAATCCACCCTTATTTTTGAAAATATCGAAGAAGTAAGTATATTGAAAAAAGTTGTTCAGAATCGAAAAAATTATTAAGATTTGGAATCACAGCCACCTAGCCTCATAAAGAGTACTAGTCTATCATATGCACCTTCGGCGTCTTACTCATATTTCTACAACGATATATCAATGCGAAATTAGGTACAATTCATCATATTATTATCACTGTATATGTATGTCCATAATAACTATCAGTATGATTTTATGGAAGGAAATTGTTGAATAAACATTGTATTATTGGTATACGATCAAATAGTACAATTCTGCAACTTTACAATCATAAAAATTGTATATTTTAACACTAGTGTTAAAAGTATTCCTAACAATAGTGTTGAAAGTGATTTTTACACATTATGTGAAAACGTCAGTTTTTAGTTCACATGTCTGTCAATTAAAAACGTCATTTATAAATAAATATGTTTCAAAATCAGAATGGATATCTGAATTTGAAAGATAATGTCAGAGGTATATTTTGTTCTTGATATCAACAGCATTTGAGTGGATAAATGTTGATTAAAGAAATACCGCAGCATCAAATCTGATAATATATGATGATAAAAGAGTGATATCGTAGTAAAAATGCTCCATAATAATTTAATAAGTTATTGTGCTGATAATTGCACAAGCAACTTGTACAACAAACTTCACCATGGCCCTGGTAACAGATGCTTTGCCGACTCTATACGAGTATTACAATGGAAATGGTATAACGGCTGGATTATCAGACCAACAAACTCATTTCACCCTCAATAACAGAAATATCACCATATACAGTGGAGCTTTTCATTACTTCAGAGTTCCAAGGGCGTACTGGAGAGATAGACTACGACAAATGAAAGCAGCTGGTTTGAATACAGTGGAGACATATGTGCCATGGAATTTGCATGAATTCCAAGAAGGTGAGATCATTTATTTGATAAATGTTTTGGGAATGTTTTTTTTTTAAGGGAAGCATTTTCCAAAGAAACCCAATTTTGGCTTGGGGGGGGGGGATTATAAGTTAGTCTGTCATTTGGTGGAAGGTGATATAAACGAAGGCGTAGAAGGGCCATATAATTTTTTTTAAATATTTTTCACTAATTTCCGACTTCGAAGTCGGAAAATAATAAAATTCCGACTTCAAAGTCGGGAAATATTAAAATTCCGACTTTGACTTTGAAGTCAGAATTTAATAAAATTCCGACTTCGAAGTCGGAAAATAATAAAATTCGGACTTCAAAGTCGGAAAATAATAAAATATTTTAATGGAGAATGTTCACCTTTTCAACATGAATACTCCCCAGGACTGAAGTTTGTCTTTCAGCCGTAGATGATTATAATAATTATAATATAATTATAATATAATAGAGTTAGAGGGCAAATAACGACAATTTCTTTATCACCAACAATACTGAAAGACACAATTCCAAGTTCAAATTTTTTTGTAATATTGAACGGAAAACACTACTTCCCCACGCTGGACATTGAACGATATCTGATAGATATTGTGAAAAGACTCTAAATGTAAAGAAAAAATCTGAAAGTGAAAATTCGCATTTTCATTCATATAGTTGATTTTTCAAGTATCTATAGTTATCATTGAAAATTCATATAAATGTATGAGAAAGGAAGAGTGTTATTCAAAAGTATCACTCACAGAAATCGTTTATTTCATTGATGCAAAAAACGCGCCTCTTACATTAGATCTCCAATACATTTTTGTCGACGAGAATCTGTTTCGCTCTTCCAAGCTCATCAGGGAAATCGGAATAATTGGGGACTAGGCTCTTCAGAAGTAATTTCACACAGCAAAGATGGAAAAGATGTAAATAATGGAAATATTCCTTTTGCAATAACACGTTGGAAATTGTTTTTTAACATAAACCTGTCATGGGTAGTGCATTTTGATTTTTGTTTGGAAATATGAACAGGATGATGATAAAATCAGTGGTGGAATCATCTGCAACTAAAAAACAAACTTTAGTCGCTATTCTCCTTCGTTCAAATTAACCTCTTCGGAGTTATCCATGTTGAAAAAAGCTACATTCTCTGTTATAATTGAAAAATGTTTTTTATGTGTAATATCTAACAGAAAACAACTACTTTCCTGGCTAAAGCCACGTTGAACATTGAACCAAATCTGACTTAATACCTAAATATTTCTTCTGCGGTAATGTCGGTAACACAGAAAAAATATTTCCATTTTTCCATTTCCATCCGTGCTGTGTGAATCTGCTTCTGAAGAGTCTGCTTCCCAATTCTTCCGATCTCCCTAATGCAGATCTAATGTGAGAGGTGAGGTCCTTTCCAATGAAATGAACGTTTTCTGTGAGTGATTCTATCAACTACCAATCACCTATCTGAATGAAATGCAAATTTTCACCTTCAGATTTTCAACACTTTTTTTGGTAATCACTGATAAGAGGTCTACAGCCTGCGCAAACCGCGCTGAAACACTGCCAGCGGGCATACACGCTGTGGCCTGGAGAATCAAACCAGTGCCTCCCAAACAAAGGTAACTGAAAGCGATTTCATAAAATTTCATAACACTTTTCGAAAATGTTTGACTGCTTCAAACACGAAAATTCTTGCCATTTATTGATACATTATGTTCCATATAACAATGTATTTTTTTATTGCTCCAATTTCCGAAACACCCTGTTTTCATAGATAGATGAGTCAGTTGGTACATTTATGGTCAAATCATGAAATAATGTTGAATACACAATTTTGAATTGAAAATTAGTCTATACCTAATCGTCATGAAAAAAAATGAAATAAAAAACCTGTAAGAATAGTTTTTTCTGTTCAAATCCTCAGGTAATCAACATGATATTATCTACATTTTCCATACATTTGATGATGTTTCATCATGGGCTTCGAATTGAAAAATATTTATTCTTTTGATATTTTTCAATTATAATATCAAAAAATATATTAGCGAAACATACAATTTTTCCTCCAGATCTAGTAATATTTCATACAGTCTCGTAAAGATCAGTAGAGATGAATTTTCAAAATCTCATGAATCAGGTGTCTATAGATTTCAATATGGTACATTGGTCAAACTGGTAGGATCTCCAAAGAACAGATCATTGAACGTAGAGAGCAAGCTGGATGTAGTTTTGATATTCCACATATTGAAAATGGAAGCCCCATACTGACTCTTTTCGAACTTTCGAAAAAAATTATCTAAATTTTTCCAGAATTTCTTTGATGTCAAGTAGATTTAGATGCCAATCTTGGTATTGGGTACTTCATTTACACTGATAATAAAAACCGTTATCTACTCGCATGGACTATCACTTTCATCTATACCTTTCTCCACCCATTAAAATTTTAGGAGTTTTCGACTTTGGTAATGGAGGTTCAGAATTTGAAGATTTCCTCCACCTAGAGGAGTTCTTGAAGACGGCTCAAGAGGAGGATTTATTTGCCTTGGTTCGTGCTGGACCATACATCAACTCTGAGTGGGATTTTGGAGGGATGCCCAGCTGGATTATGAGGAAGTCGACCTCTATTAGAAATTCCAAGGACAAATATTTCCTTTCCTTAGTTGAAGCATTCTTCAAAGTTTTAATGCCAATCTTAGCTCTACTTCAATTCCAGAAAGGAGGTCCCATTATAGGTGTTCAAATCGAGAATGAGTATGGAAGTACTAGAAGAAATGATCAGACTTATCTGAAGGTAAGGTATAAAATCTGTAGGAATCGCTCACTCACCATCTTAGTTAGTTAGTTAGTTACCGTATTTTTGGAGCAAAAAATGATTAGAGCGTCCAAAAACCAAGGGTCGGTCAATTTTTCGACCCTTTGATGCATAGTTGTAGACACAAATAAAAAATTTCTATTTTTTCGCGCCACTTACAATGTCTGTAGCCCTGAGGGGGTGAAATTCAGGACACATGTCTAACGGAAAAAGTTTTATTTTGGCCCCAGGAATACATCCTTGAAATATTTGTATTGAATTTTGAAACAACCTGTATAATGGATAGTTTTATGAAAATTGTCCATATGAATTAAAATAAATAATAAAAATAAAAGAGACTGTACGCTATTTCTTAGACTGAATTAGCAACCAAAACCAATAATAAGAAATTCAGAAACACTATACAAGTAAGTAACGTGGAGATAAAACTATCTGAGCTCATCGTGTATTATAAGGGCCGAGAATTTAAAATAACTTCAACTTGGTTGAGTAACATATATGAATCCTCTAAGAATTTGAGAACCGATAACCCGAATAAGATGTGATTTAATTGATTTGAATGCCTGCCTCACTCAATCCATTGATGTAAGGTCCTGTAAGGACTTGAAACGATCACGTGATTTTTTCGGTTTCAGTGGCGTCTTTGAAAAGGTCAGCGAGGAATTGAGAGGCGCCTATAAAATTAGTATCACTATCGAAAAAATGTTGGGAACACTGTGATACTAATTCGAGGTGGATGGTTTTTGTTGCAGCACACACAAAAATGCAGATATATGAATCTTTTAAAATTTTATTTTCATCTCCCTTTTGAATGGGATAGAGCTGTATGTATTTCTCACGAACTTAGGAAATTTCCTAAAGGGAAAAATGTAATAAACAAAAAACTTCATCAGGTTCCCGATGGGTTTTCATGACATAACTCATCAATGATACATCGACTTTGAAATAAACTCCCCAAGGCAAATTCACAATGATTATTTCTTCATTCTATATTTTTCAGGCTCTCCAGAAAATGATAACAGATCATGGTATCACTGAATTACTATTCACCTGTGATCCTCCCCGAAACGGAAAGGCTGGCGTTATACCAGGCGTCTTACAAACAGCTAATTTTGGAGGAGATCCCAAAACCATGCTGGATATGTTGGTCGAAATGCAACCCGACAAACCCAGAATGGTTATGGAGTCATACACCGGTAATTTCGACCATTGGATGGACAATCACCATCATTCCGGACCTAGCGTCTATAAGAAACAGCTTCAGGGTATTTTAGATTATCCAGCATCGGTGAATATGTACATGTTTGTGGGTGAGTTGAAAATGTTTTCATTTCGGAATTGTATATTAAAGTATGAGTGGATTAAAAGGTCTTTCAAATACGCGCGATTTTTCGAGCAGGATGGCGCAGTCGGAGTGCTCGAAATAGAGCAATTGTTTGAAAGATCAGTTATCCACGAATACTTCACGTTATTTTTTTCAATTGGTTTCATTATTAAAAATACTGGAAATAAGAACTTATAATGTAAAATGCTTGAATTCGTGATGTGACATCAGTATACCTTTCGTTAATGTCTGAATAAAAGTTTTGCGTTTATTTGTAATATTTCATTTGACGTTACAAAGTACACCTGTCAGATCAATAATGAGATTATTGTCATTTAGTGTTCACTATTCTCGAGTTGTTGATGTATCATGGTAAAAAATGCGCGTTTCTGGAAAGAGCACCAATTGAAAAAAAATAGGTGAAAAGGAGCACCATTAAACAGCCTCGAACAGCATAGGATCACGAAAGCAGGATTGTAAGAGCTAGAGCGGATTCGTCGTGGGTCCATCTGGATTGATGGTTGACCCAGCAAAAATAGAGGTTCTTGTCAGTATTCCACCCCCCAAAAATGTCACGGAAGTTCGGTGGTTGATAGGATTGGCGTTCTGGTACAGACGATTCGTGCCCAATTTTTCAACCTCGATCACTCCGCTTTGTCAGCTTTTGAAGAAAAATGAAAAATTCATTCGGACTGAATCGTGCCAATTAGCTTTTCAAAAGCTTAAAGATCACTTGGTGTTGGCACCCGTCCTCTCATGCCCGGAATTTCCCCCTCCCTTGTGCAGCCGGACGCGTCCAACTATGGCCTTGGGGCTGTACTTTCTCAAATGGCGAATGAAGGAGAGGAGGTGGTGGCTTATTTGAGCCGATCCTTAACTAGTAATGAGAGAAAGTTCAGCACCACCGAGGAATGTCTGGCAGTGAGTGGTCTTTGCGGTCGAGAAATTGAGGCCATATTTTGGGGCAGTAGCTTTGCAGTAGTCACCGATTACTACTCACTTAAGTGGCTTGAGTCGATAAAGGATCCGATTATCCGTATTGCCAGTAGACACAGACTTTTAATCAGCAAAAAACTCAGATGAATAGAATCAGATAGAAACCAATTTTAAAATGAATGCATATGGGATGACAAACGATTTGCAAAACCTTTTCTGTTAGAGATCTCACTGTTCTTTACTTTTCATGAATGCAAGATTCTAAAAAATAGTGTGTGTGAAAATTTCTCAACAGAGAATTCAGGAAATCTCAGTTTTTCAACATGGTTATATTTCGTTGTATGATCCGACAAAAAGTACCTCATTGAAAAACAGAACATCTTCAAAGAGTTCTTAACATTTTCAGGCATACATTAAAATATTTTTCATTTCAATTTCAGGAAGCACAAGCTTTGGTTTCATGAGCGCTGCAAGTATGTCAACCCATGATAACAATTCTGGTCTTATGCCAGATACAACCAGCTACGACTATGATGCTCCAATAACCGAACACGGCTCAACATCAAACAAATATGAATTCATCAAAGAAGTCATTACTGCTCATAATAAAGTCCCAATAAAAATACCAGAACCCCCAGCGCATAAGCCGCTTGCTAAATACGCAGATCTTGAACCTGAAGGTCAGTTGCTAATCTCGGACGTGGTCGATCGATTTGAGAACAAGATATACAGCAAAGATGTTGTTGCCATGGAAAAACTTGATATCAACAATAATTCGGGACAGAGTTTCGGGTACATAGCCTATAGAAAAACCAATCTTAATATACCAGCAAATGGTGTACTGAAGATTTCCGGTTACGTACGAGACACGGTTTTGGTGTTGGTGAATGGACAGCTAGTTTCCCCACCTCCAAGAAATGCGGACGACGTTAATGGCTTTGGTTTTTGGAGGCTACACGATTCAACTTTGACGCTGACCGACACCACTCTTGAGGGGGCCACGTTGGACCTCATTGTCGAAAACTTTGGGAGAAATACTTTGGGTACAATAATCCTTAAAGGTCTCACTGATTCTGTTTACGTCAATAACGTTGAAATCACCGATTGGGAGATTTCTCCTCTCGAATTCAAGAAATCCTGGAATAACGCTTTGTCGGGATGGAACAGTATAGTTGGTAGAGACAAGGTGTCAGCTTTGTATAAGTTCAAGTTGAACATACAAAATGAACCTGGAGATACGTATTTGGATATGCGCGAATGGAAAAAGGGTATTACTATTGTCAACGGGTTCGTTCTAGGACAGCACTTCTTCGTAGGCCCTCAACAAACGCTTTATTTACCGGCGCCATTTTTGAGGCAAGGAGACAATGATATCATTGTTTTCGAACATTACAATGCTCCGAGTACCCTGAAATTCTCTGATGAACAAATCTTTGGAGGACCAACACATGAATAATAGGCGTACTTCAGTTATTTCAACACCAAAATATAAATTTTTTCAATTCCGAATCGTTTTTTTTTATAAGTAGTATATTTATTTTATGGTATATATATTTTCTTCATGACATAATACTGAAGAGATCAAAATCTAATATGGCGCACTTTACTTTTGATAATTATTACAAATAGGAAGTATTCTTGTTTGTCAAAAAGAAAATGCATACGACCAATTTGCTAAGTTGAAGCGTTGTCATTCCCTCCTTACTCCTACCCTGCGTATGTAATAGTTCCAGACAAGTAGATCCGCGAGATGAAGCAGAAAATCTATGTTATATTTTGAACGAGCAGTTTTTTATTGAATATATTTTTGATCTCGGCAATGGCTCTAACCAATTGGATCATATTCTGTATTTGAAATAAGGTTTCGCTATATAGGCGTCTTACCTAAAAAATTTGGTTGGACACTTCAAATCGAAGATTTCTGTTCCAGATTCTTCATTTGGGTTCGAATTCAAGAACTTAGTTTGAAATATAAGTCAAGTGATTTAAATTGATTGAAATAATCATAATTGTTTAAATATTACTCATGAATCGGTCGATGAACGTGTAAGAACCACTACTCGTTTTGATCCCAAGTTTGAAATTATAAATATTGTCAGTACATTACCAAGAGGAAAGACTTTTTTATAGGAAATGTCCTGCTGTTTGATAATCTTTTATTCAAATCTTGGTTATCTCAAATAATTTTTAAAATATCTGCAAAAATCCAAACCGTCCTTTTACCAGCAAATGGTGTACTGAAGATTTCCGGTTACGTACGAGACACGGTTTTGGTGTTGGTGAATGGACAGCTAGTTTCCCCACCTCCAAGAAATGCGGATGACGTAAATGGCTTTGGTTTTTGGAGACATGATATTATTGTTTTCGAACATTACAATGCGCCGAGTACCCTGAAATTTTCTGATGAACAAATCTTTGGAGGACCAACACATGAATAATAGGCCTACTTCATAATTTAACACCTTCAAAGTATACATCATTTGAAATCTAAAATCAATAGTCTCTTAATTTCCTTATCTTCCACCTTTCCATCTTCCTTCGTTTCAATTTGAAATTAGATATATTTATACTGTAACCAGCAGATTAGAAAAAATATACAGGGTGTTCCTTAAAGACATGCTAATATTTGAGGGGGTGATTCTTTGACTTATTTTAAGGAAAAAACTTTCTATAAACGTATGTCCTAAAAGTCCTAACTTTTGAGATACAGGGTGATAAAGTTTTGAAAAAAAATCAGTTTTTTAATAATAACTGAGAGAATATTGTAGACGTTGTTATAAAATTTGGTGCATGTCTTCTATGCATCAAGGTGCATTTTTTAATGCACAAACATTTTCATTTTCTCAATCAGTGGCGTCCGTACGGGTTTTGCATTGAATATTTTTGGAGAAAAAAATACTACGCCACTGCTTTCTCCAAAAAAAAATACTTTTGAGATCCTCATTTATTTTTGAGCAAATTTAATCTCTTGAGTTTTCTTTGTCCGCCGCATGGTTTTCGCTTAAAAAAATAAAAATCGTTTTACTTGAGGATCAATTCCTCAAAAATCTGATGTGGTGTGGAAATGATTGTGCATCGACTTAAAGCAAATAAAGGGATCAGATTTGTTCCAAAATGAATGAGAATCAAAAAAATATGGATTTCAGCTTGTACAAAAACGAATTTTATTTTATTTTATAAAAGTAAGTCAAATTCATTAATTATTGACAATACTAACACTGATTATAAAAATTGTTGGAAATGGCCACCTTCACTTAATAGGCATGCTTCCGCCCGTCTACGCATGGAATTACGCACACGTTGAAATATTCCCGGCGTATTTCGAATAGTTTCACACGAGGCAACTATTCGCTCTCTTAAATCTTCTAAAGTATTAACGGGAGTTTTATACACTAGAGTTTTAAGGTGCCCCCATAAAAAGAAATCTAAACTGTTGAGATCAGGGGATCTTGCTGGCCATTGCTGAGGTCCTCCGCGACCTATCCAACGATTTGGTTTCAGTCGATGCACAAACATTTCCACACCGCATCAGATTTTTGAAGAATTGATCCTGAAATGAAAAGATTTTTATTTTTTTAAGCGAAAACCATGCGGCGGACAAAGAAAACTCATGAAATCAAATTTGCTCAAAAATAAATGAGGATCTCAATAGTATTTTTTTTTTTCAGGAGAAAGCAGTGGCGTAGTATTTTTTTCTCCAAAAATATTCAATGCAAAACCCGTACGGACGCCACTGGTTGAGAAAATGAAAATGTTTGTGCATTAAAAAATGCACCTTGATGCATAGAAGACATGTACCAAATTTTATAAAAACGTCTACAATATTATATCAGTTATTATTGAAAAACTGTTTTTTTTCAAAACTTTATCACCCTGTATCTCAAAAGGACTTTTAAGACATACGTTTATAGAAAGTTTTTTCCTTAAAATAAGTCAAAGAATCACCCCCTCAAATATTAGCATGTCTTTAAGGAACACCCTGTATATAAAATGAATTATTTTAAATTGAAAACAATTTTTTTTAAAACCCTAATTAAAAAACAAATCAGTTTTGAAAACAATTAACAATAAACCATCTTGTATAAAATAGGGTAGTCTAATTCAGGATATGCCAACATCATCAATTGAATTTTATCTCAGTATCCTTCGAAATATCTGGAAATTAATGGAATTCCACCACTCAATTTGTTACAAATCACCAAAAAATTACTTGCCTTGGACTCACCCTGTATATCGGGGGTATGTGCAGCAATTACGATACTCTATAGTGGATTTGTATTGGCCATATGAATAATCGATGCATGGTTGATTTGGTTTATATATTTGAAGAAATGGCTTCACAATGGCCATTTGAAATTTTGGAAAAGTTAACTTCAGCACCCTGTATGATCCAAACCGTTGAATTCAGAGCGTTTGCGCAATGGAGACATTTGATCATCATCACGAGTTCTACAATATACAAAAATTTCAAACAAATTCACCGAAAGATAATTCCCCATTGAAACGGTGCGGGGTCCTTTCGCAGGAATTCATGTTAAAATCAATACTTTTTCTACTTGGAATTGATAATTAGTTGGAAATAATCTCACATTTCGTTCACATTTTAGCGGATATGCTTTCTTCTCCACAATTCCTACATCAGCTTCCGAAGTCAGTACTGAAGAAGGGAGGAATGCAAAGTTATGATCATCCCATATTTCAGTAGAATTTCATGCAACAAGATTCAACTAATATTTTCTCTGTAAAACTGACCCCAGCCTCAATATGTCAAAAATCATCATAACCAATGAGGTCATCTATTTTTTTATTGATAAACTACAAAAAAAATGTTTCATATTGCAGATAACTTCAAATTACACTATGACCTACGTTTTCCATCCAATCGTCAATAGATGGATTGATTATACAGTGCGGCTTTTTATAGTCCCCTTCTTTTAACTTTTGAACGGTTTGACGTAGACACATTAACAAAAACTCTTTCGAGGGTTTCACCAATACTACATTTTGAAATGAAAAATATGGTGATTGCTCGACAGGGGGCGCGGGGGGCCCATCATCTCAAAATTTTTAAATGGCATGGAGGGTCAAGTATCACATCGTTGAAAAGAAAATTCAATTCTCTTTACAACCATATAAATATTTTTGAATTTTGTCCATAAATTTTTTCCCAATTTCGATTTTTATGCCTGTCGAAATTTTTGAGTTAATGTGCCCCCAGCGCCATCTGTTGAGTAATTGCAATGTTTTTTCTCTCAAAAAGTAATATCGGTGATACCCTTCAAAACATTCTTCCTACTTTCAACTACACATTATCTTTGAGCAAATACGAGAATCTCAGGAAATAAATGCGTCTGTTAATCCAGGTTCATTATGAGAATTGGCCTTGTTATAATTTTCAATATATATATTTTTTTTAAGTAAAAAATGTTCATGGACACACAATCGGTCAGGCAGACACGCACTAGCTTAGGATTACGCAGTACAAACTTCGACAAAAATAACTAGGCTTATGAGATGGAATTTCAGTTTTCTATTATACAGTGCGGATTTTAATAGTCCCCCTCCCCCTGTTAACTTTCGAACGGTTCGACGTAGAAACATGAATAAAAAACTGTTTCGAAGGTTTCACCAATACTACTTTTTGAAATAAAAAATACGGAGCGCGGGGGGGCTCATCAACTCAAAATTTTTAAATGGCATCGGTGGTCAAGTGGCACATTCGTTGAAAAGAGAATTCATTCCCTTTACAAACATCTAGATATTTTTGATATTTGTTTATATTTTTTTTCCTAATTTCGATTTTTATGCCTCTCGAATTTTTTAAGTTAATGTGCCCCCAGCGCCATCTGTCGAATAATTGCAATGTTTCTTCTCTCAAAAAGTAGTATCGGTAATACCCTTCAAAATTCAAAGTTCAAATTTATCGAGGTATGAGTAGTATTCTATCCGCATTTATATATTAGATATTTCGATATTGAATTGCAAAAAAATATTAACAAAATTCAAAAAAATTTAGATGATTGTAAAGAGAATGGAATTTCCGTTTCAACGATGTGACACATGACCTCCCATTCCATTTAAAAAAAATTGAGTTGATGTGTCACCTCGCCCCCCTGTCGGTTAATCATCAACAGTTTTTTTTTAATTTTTCTACGTCGAACCGTTCTAAAGTTAAAGGGGGGGCTATTAAAAGCCGCACTGTACAGTGCGCCGCTAAATTAGGGAATAAATTCATTATTTCTAAATAGAAAAATATTTCGGAAAAATCCTCCGACAAGCCAATTTTTTTTTTCGATGGGCCAATTTTTGAACCCCATCCAAAATATATAGGGTTATCCGCATTTTGGTAAAAATATACTGGTGATATTTTTGAATGGGACACCCAAGATATTTTTCCATATTTGCTTAGGCATCGTCATTATGAATCCAGTGATACCAGATTTGATAGGATTATGTCAAATCGCTGCGGAGATATGGCCAAAAACTTCTCCATATACCCAATGAGTGCGACAGAGACTTTTAACTTTCTGAATCGTGGATTCTCAGTCATACTCATGAGACATTAGACAGGAAATTTTTTGCCCATGTCTCCGCAGCCGTTAGATATTATCCCATCAAACCTGGCATCACTGGATTCGTAATGACGATTCCTAACCGAATATGGAAAAATATACTGGGTGTTATATTTAAAAATATCACCAAAGTTATTTTTACTCAAATCCGGATAACCCTATATTTTTTGGTGGGGTTCAAAAATCGGCCCATCGGAAAAGAAAATCGGCCTTTCCGAGAATTTTTCCGCAATATCTTCATATTCAGAAATAATGAATTTATTCCATAATTTAGCGGCGCACTGTATACAACACGAAAAAGCCAGCATCAATCTTTTGCATGCGTAACAACGGAAAAAAGGAACGGAAAATTTGGGTCCCCTACAAATAGATGAGGAGATAGGATAACATTGTTTTTTGAATAAAAACAAAGGTTTTCACATACTTAGTCGAGATATAATCTAAGCACCTCACTCGAAAAAATTATTTCTGATAAAATAATAGCACATTGGCTCTTGCATGTAAAAGATAATCGTTGACGATAATGAATAAAAAAAGATTTTATCGCTAAAATATAAAAAATATCCTTTCCATTCATCATAATCTAGAATATATCAGATTCATTCATTGATGACGTATTTTTGAATTATGCAAGTGAAATGATAATTGTTTATTAGTACAGTTACCAGAGATAAATGTAAACTACAAGTGAAGAATGAATCGTAGCACTTTGAAACTCAGCACATGACTTGACATCATGAATTGTTAAAAAAAAAATTGTTTACCAAAAAATCAGGGGTGGAACATGAAACTGAATTAATTTTAAAAATTACAATTTTTTTTGCTGTTATTTCGGAAAGTATAAGATTTATCAAGAAACAATTTCAACAAGGCGAAAGATAATTGAATTCTACACAAATTTCTCACAAAATGCGCTCGTTTTCTCAGAAAACCTGATTGAATTCCGATATTAAATTTCAGGCTCGCGTCAACGCGACACTGCAATTTCCGGCAGGGCCGAAACTTAGATTTGTCATAACTTTACTAAAAATTAAAGTAGAAGGAAAACAAGTGTATATCGTTCATGAAGACTTGTACTTCCTCATGCAAATATAACATGTGAGTATCTGAGTAGGTACCTAAAATGGGTTTTGTCCCACTTCACATTACCCTTTTACGATATTTACGGAGGATTCGAAAGTTATGGATATTTTAGTTAATATGAGATAATTATACTGAAGCAGGAATCAGTACCCTCTTTGGACCATATGCAAGGATTTTAGACTAGTGAGACAAGTCTCACTTATACATGCCAAAGAAAAAACTGGGTTTTGCTCCTACCTCAGTTTTCAACTCACCCATAATCTCGGCAGTTTCTTCAGTAAATGTTGAAAATAATCGCTCATACACATACAAAAAAATGAAGTAGTTGAATGACTGCAACTGTTCCGTATTCCAAATTATGATACTTCATTTGCAAGCTAATTTAACATAAATTCGGTGACAATGAATTATAGAATTTTTCTAAATCAAAAAACAAAATGGGGGCTTCAGAATCGGACCATAATTTCAAATCTTGCCTGAAATTGAAATTACCTTTTTAATGATGTGTCACACTCACTACTTCCCCCATTCAAATTGTTAGGGTGATAGTGACCAAGGGGAGGGGGAAGAGGTATGACAGTTGAGGTTATGATAAGAAGATGTCCCCCTTGTATTAAAAATCGACGTGTTTTGAAGATATTCGATCTGTTTAGTTTTCGGTGCCCCACTCTATATATACGCAGGATATGAATGAGCGATTATTTTCAACATTTAGTGAAGATAATGCCGGTTTTATGGTTAAGTTGAATATGAGGCAAAGTTTTTTTTTGGCATGTATAAGTAGGACCTGTCACACTACTTTAAAATTGTTGCATATAGTCCAAAGAGGGTATGGGTTGCTGCTTCAGTATAATGATTCCATATTAACTAAATTATTTATGATTTTCGGATCATCTGCAAATATCTCCGTGAAGTGAGACAAAACACATTTTAATTACTTAAATACTCGCAAATATTTGCATAAGAAGGTAGGAGTCTTCAGAAACGATATGAACTTTTCCTTTTCCTTCTCCGATCATTTTTAGCAGAGTTATGACCAATCAAATATTCACCTCCGCGAGAACTTTCAGCGGCGGATAAGCGTGAACCTGAAATTTGATGTCGGCGTTCAATCACGTTTTCTGAGAAAACGAACGTATTTTATAAAAAATTCCTAGGAATAATTTTTGAGGAAAATTGAATTGTTTTTCACATTGTTTAGTTGTTTTTCCAAAAAAATCATCAAATGACTCCTGGAATTTTGATAAACAATCAAAATCCAATCGTACTGGATTATAAACAAAATTAGCATGTTTGTGGATCACGAGCAAAAACAGTTTCAGACTCTACTGTTGTAATTCATATGGCAATATGGCAGTAATGTTTTTTCGACAATCTTCAATGGTTCTCGTCAAACTTCAAGGGCCAAATTTGACCCCTAACTCCGTCCCTGGATATATAATTGATAATCGCTTCTCAATCATCGTTAACAAGGAGATTATGTTCGATAATCAAAACTTCACCTTCCTACTTTTTTGCTAGTTCGCTACGATTACTAGTGACATACTGATAAAAAATTCAAGTTCACCTGCATGTGTTGCAGATACTTGGATAATTAGTACGACTGTATTGATATTTACCTCACGAAAATGATTTTCACTGCTTTATTGTTTTCCGCAGTTGCATTGACTGGAATGAATTGTTCGAATCTCACAGATGACCTACTTACTAATTATGACTATTACATATCTGGAGGTATCAGGGAAGGCCTCACAGCTGACAAGCCGAATTTTTATTTGAATGGCAAGGAGATCTTCATCTACAGCGGAGCGATGCACTATTTCAGAGTTCACAAATCCTATTGGAGGGATAGACTAAGAAAGATGAGAGCAGCGGGACTCAATACAGTTGAAACTTACATTCCTTGGAACTTACATGAACCTCAATCAGGTACGTACTTAGCACGACTTGGTATACTTTTTTATTCATCTGTTTCTTTTCGTCTTGAAAAGTAGAATTTAGAAATCTTCAGTTTATATAATGGAAAATCCACTGTTTAATTACGAAAAACGAATATATTCCATTAGATCAAAAAAGTAAAAATACCTGCAATGGTGCCCTTCTCTGAGAAACTTTGAACACATATAATTCAATATCTATCTTGGTATCAAGCAGGGAAGAAGTACTTTCTTGACATATATTTGACTCAAAGGATTATTAAAAGAAGGTAATTTGAATTATCAGCTTTATTTTCTTACTTTTCCGTTTTCTTGGATTTTATGTTCATTTCCTTTACATACATACCGGTTCAACCAGAAGTGACCCAAACCTTTTTTTCTTGAATGACACCATGTACATATTTTTTCATTATAAGAAAAAGCGCGCAATTTGTGATAATACTGTTCTTCAAAATTGAAAATCGGTTGAAAAATGGCGGAGATACAGTTGATTGTTCAACAAAGTTGGCCATGAAACTGGACCTTAAACCATCAGAAGTTACCAGACGAAGCTTCGAAGTGCGGTACAGTTGAAAAATGAGGTTCTCATGTAATTGCAGCTTCCATACATATTCCAACAATTATCAAAAGTTACCTAAAAACGGAATGGTATCCATAAAGAAATGCTCACAACTGCCATTTCTTAAATTGTTCAATTTGTCATGATAAAAAGTTATAAATTATCAGTTTACTCGTGTGAAAAGTTTTGGAGAACTACTAAAGGAAACGAATCAGGTTTCATGATGAGTGTTCCTATTATTGAATGTTCTTCAACGTAGGCGGCTTAGAACATAATTAAGAAAACAATACACTATCACATTATTTCAACGAAGTCAAAGTTTGTTCTACGTGTATTTATTTAATCAATGCTGCTTTTTTGTTTCGCTTTTTTATGTTCATGGCCGCCTTCTTTGAAGAATATCTAATTTTGAGAACACTCATGATAAAACATCTTGTATTTGCGATTTCTTCCGGAATTCTTCAAACTTTTCACACGTGTAATCTGATAATTAATCATTTTTCCTCATAACGAAGTGCAAAGAACATGTTGCCAATTGAGAAATAGCAGTTGTGAGCATTTCTTTATGGGTACTATTCCGTTTTTAGGAAATTTTTGATAATTGTTGGATTATATGGTAACTGAATTACACGAGTAACTCAGTTTTCAACTGTATCGCACTTCGAAGCTTCCTCTGATAACTTCTGATGTCGTTTGTCAGTTGTGATGATTTAAGTTTGAATTTCATGGCCAACTTTGTTTGGCTGAACAATCAACTGTAGTTCCGCCATTTTTCAACCAATTTTCAATTTTGAAGAACAGTGCTATCACAAATTGCGTGCTCTTTCGGATAGTGAAAAAATATGTACAGGGTGTCATTTGAAAAAAAAGTTAGGGGTCACTTCCGGTTAAACCGGAAGTGGTGAATTTTCAGTAGAGGAATAAAAATATGCGTATTCAAGTACTATAGCAACACACCAAATTTGAAATCTGTATCTTTAAAACAATAGAAAAATTGGGGGGCGTACCTTACCTTGTGGTCACCCTGTATATTCCTCTTTGAATCTTAGACTCGGAGGAATGGCTCTTGCTTTGATCGCGAGCGAAAGTGTCTACTAAAATTTTAGTATTATGTATGACAAAGGTATCAAATAATAGGCACTCAGTTCGTAAATATCGTCTTACCTACTAGTTTAAGAGCTGGTGGTCAATTTTGGGTAGGCACCATGAATATTTTTGTAGTTGTTCTTGAAGCCCTCCCCCCCAAATAAGACAGTCAAGGCCTGGCTGAAGAGTAGCGGCCCCCCACCAACCCTAGAATTTTTCTAAAAGGAAAATTTTATCAAAAAAATGTTATTGAGGCATTTTGAAATTTTTATAACTTCAAGTTAAATATGTAAGGAATTAAGAAATAAAAAAGGCATTTCAAATATTTGGCTCTAAATGTTAACCAGACTATTGCAAAATGTTTTTGAGGCACTTTGAGATTTTGGTAGTTGTATAGGTAATTAAAGACTAATAATCCTAAAAAGCCAAATAATAATATTGATGATGATAATAATAATAATACTAGGGGCGGGGTTTGGCGCAGTAGTAGCGCCGAGGCGTCGTGATCGAAAGGTCGCTGGCTCGATCCCCAGACAGAGCAAGGTTTTTTCAGTTTCAGGTGTCAAAATCTGAGTGAATGAATCTTGTTGCTGGCACTGTTGCGTTAATAATTAACAGTGCTGCTCTTAAGGTGGCGTATGGAGTTAGTAACAAGGCCTATTCAGAACACGTGGCTAATAACCATAGTAGTCGATGCCAATACACCAAAGAAAATAATAATAATAATAATAATAAAAAATTTCGTCATGGAGTTTTCGGCTCCTGGTGAAACGAACATCATCCGAAAAGAGAAGGAGAAACGAACTAAATATCGAGACTTACTCTTTGAACTCCGCAGGCTCTACCCAAACCATTCTGTTAAAATGGTGGTTCTGATTATAGGGGTCCTTGGTGGTATGATGGACACTCTGCTCTCGAACTTAAAAATCATACCGGCTTGCCGTGCTATGGCAGAAATCTTAGCCGGACGAATGCAGAAGGCCGTCATCCTTGGTTCACTGCGTCTGCTCAGGGCACATGATTCTCGGACCCAGTAATCGCTCACCCCACGGACGTGGGGAGTGATTATCTGGGTAAACGATTCAGCGCGCCCTCTGGATGTGTCGGAGCTCCGGAGACAGGGCCTGACTGGAATATGCTCTTAGGAAAATAATAATAATAATAATAATAATAATAATAATAATAATAATAATATAAAATTTATTACTTAAATCTTATTAATTAGCTGGGAATACATCATGAAAATCTTTTCTTTTATTATTAAAGTTTAAAATTGGTATCTTTATTTTCATAGAACTCATCATCAGACATCGCCTCCAATTGTAATAAGTGAAATAGATTTATCCCCACATATGTGGTTCTGTAGGTTTTTCATCATGATAAATAAAGAAGGAAGTCGCCCGGAGCGCCACGGCAAATAATAATATTAGTTCTCCTCTACCCGCACAGGCTATGCCTTTGGGTACACTATATGAGTGTTTATGAGGGAGTATTATTATTATTATTACATAACAAATAATAACTTGGAAGTACAACAGGTAATAGAAAAAAAACATCATTAATTAACGAGTCCGCAGGACGAGTTGTATTTTCTTGCATTGGGATTGCCAATGAATTGATATTCCAAACAATTATAGGTTTTTAATCATACCACGAATTATATTTAGGACGACAATATATCGATTTGAAATAAAGAAAAATCGTGTCTCCTGGTAATTGATACTTTACTTCTAGCCATATTCAACGGAATACTCTTTTCCACGGCCTCATCTATGATACCAATGGACATTTGTCCCCAACGATCGCTCATATTGATAAATAAAGATAACTAGTCAAAACACATGAATTTGACGTTTATAATTTAAATCATTATTTTCACTTGGCAGATGGTAAAACGAAAACTTAGCAGGTTTATCACCGTGAAAATACAGCGACAAGCTATATTTTCACTGTAGTTCCAATTCTATTGGCTGAATTTCAAAATTTTAAATCCACTGATTGGTTGTTAAGAAAGGAAATATATTGTAATTGTTATTATAATTATTATCGTTATTATAATTATTATCACGTAAACATTATAAAATTCTTGTATTGTCGTCGATTCTTGATATGTGTGCCAAATTTCAAAATATTCGGATGATCGAAAGAGTTTGAAAAGACCACCATCATAACTCTCACAAGAAAAATACTTTCGAAAATAATGTGTTAGGTAGGTATACTGGTTTTTAAATTCCCTGAACAAAAAATTTCTTACTAAATATCCCTCAACTATTGATAAATTCTCATAATTTGTCTTAAATTTCCTTAAGCGAGTTGCTTTTAGGTATCAGCCCGACGCCGAAGGCATAGAGCTGATACCAAGCGACTAGCTTTCGAAAATTAGCGAAAAGTTGTTTCGAAATTATCAATAGCCTTGGTGAGTATTTCTCTATTGAACTGAAATATTTCTGGTTTGTGTTGAGTCTTGCATGAAATGATGTGCAAATATGGAAAATTTGAGAATTTTGTTTACTTTTCGGCCCGCGGGCCATAACGGTCGGTAAAGTGCCACTTTACGCTCGCTGAACCAGGCAGTAAAGTACACTTTACCGCCCGCTAGTGTATAAATAACTATCATGTCAAAAACTAAACTATCAACATGACTTGTAGTGATTTCAAGCCAGACATTTCCACAACTGCTTTCTGTTACAGGTGAATTTGATTTTGGCAATGGAAACAACGATATGTCGAACTTCTTACATCTCGAAGAGTTTTTGGAAACCGCCAAAGAAGAAGACTTATTCGTGATCATACGATCAGGACCGTTCATTTGCGCCGAGTTCGAGTTTGGAGGTTTTCCCAGTTGGTTGTTACGAGAAGACGATATAGAACTCCGAACCTCCAATGAAGTGTACATGAAATACGTCACCAGATATTTCAATGTTCTCATGCCGATACTAGTTCCGCATCAATTCAGTAACGGAGGGCCCATTTTACTGTTCCAGGTTGAAAACGAATATTCCATTTCTGGAAAACACGATTTGAAGTACCTGGAGTTGCTCAGAAACCTGATGATTGCCAACGGTTAGTAGCCCAGTAACGATAAAGTAAAGTCAAGTAAAAAGTGAAGAATGAATAATAGGAGCACTCTGAAACTCGGCACTTGACATCTCGACATAATGTATTATTAGAAGAGAATTGTTTACCAAAAAATCAGGGGTGGAACCTAAAAAATTTTTCATTTAAAAAAAATATATTTTTTTTGTTGTTATTTCAGAAAATATGAGATTTATCAAAAACGATTTCGATAGGTTGAGAGATAATTCACTTCTCCACAAGAATGATTTTCAGTAATACCTCATGAAATACCCTCGTTTTCTCAGAAAACGTGGTTTAACGCCTACGTCACATTTCATGGTCGCGCTAATCCGCCACTGGCAAGTTCATGCAGGTCCAAAAATTAGATTTGTCATAACTTTGCTAAAAATTATAGTAGAAGGAAAAGAAAATGTGCAGATTGTTCCTGAAGACTTCTACTTCCTCATGCAAATATAACATGTGAGTATCTGAGTACCTAAAATGTGTTTTATCCCACTTCACAAACCCTTTCTACGATATTTACGGAGGATCCGGATGTCATGGATATTTTACTTGATATGAAATAATTATTCTGGAGCAGAAATCAGTACCCTCTGTGGACCATATGTAACGATTTAAGGCTACTGAGACAAGTCTCACTTATACATGCCAAAGAAAAAACTGGGTTTTACTCCTGCCTCAGTTTTCAACTCACCCATAATCCCGGCAATTTCTTCAGTAAATGTTGAAAATAATCGCTCATACACATCCTACATAAAAAATGAAGTATGTGATTTCAAGCTTGAGGTTTGCACTTCACAATAGTGTTATTATATTATATATATATATATATATATATATATATATATATATATAAGTTGAAGCATGTATAAGTGGGACCTGTCACACTACTTTGAAATTGTTGCTTATAGTCAGTCCAAAGAGGGTATGGGTTGCTGCTTCAGTGTAATAATTCCATATTTACTCATTTATTTATCCACTATTTTCGGATCCTCCGCAAACATCTCCGTGAAGTGCGACAAAACACATTTTAGGTAGTCAAATATTATATTTGCATGAGAAGGTAGGAATCTTCAGAAACGATATGAACTTTTCCTTTTCCTTCTCCGATCATTTTTAGCAGGGTTATGACCAATCAAATATTCGGCTCCGCCAGAACTTCAAACGAAAAAAAAATATTTTCCACCCCTGGAATTTTGGTAAACAATTTTTTTTTCGTGTTTATCATGGTTCCTACTACTAGCATACCAAGTTTGGTGGTGCTACAATCGATTATTGTCTCGAAACCCAATCGTACTGGATTATAGTGAATATTTTATTTTAAGAATTAGAAATACACATTTTGTGATGATAACTGGAAAATCTTTGATTTATATTTCAACAATGAGTGGCGTTGCTCTTCAATGAAAAATAATATTAGAAAAAAACTTGTTAAAGACGAGCTTTTATTCAAATGCGCTAAAAAGTAAAAAATAATTTATTTTGATGTGAGAGACAGATTCAAAAGTTGCCGCCTGAAGTTTTCTGTTCGAATAGCCGCTTTTGAATTTGTAACTCACATCTAAAGGAATTCGTTTTTATTTTTTAGCGCATTTGAATAAAAGCTTGTCTTTAAAAAGTTTTTTCTATATTATTTCATTTTGTGCTTTTTACTTAGTACGCATTGATCTATGGACTTCAGATTGAGCATGATTATTACAAGGGCCGTTTCCTGTGAGTTTTGAGCTATCCAGTTTTTCAATGAGGAGGTCCTCTAAATATTCACTCGTCCGCCATCATATGAATTTTTACAAAACATTCATGATCTTCGAATACCAAATACCCCACATACCAATTTTGAAGAGAATCAGACCATGATCACAAAACTCATACAATACACCATCGTGAAACCATCGAAAACATCTTCATATCAATTTAGAATCGAATCGGACCATAATCACAAAACTCGTCCGCCATTTTGGAACCGCCATATTGAATCATGAATTTTGACAAAAAATTCATAATCTCTGACCCCGAAAACTCCCCGTACCAATTCAGAATCGAATCAGACCATAATCACAAAACTCATCCGCCAAATTGCAGCCGCCATTTTGAATATATAAATTTTGACAAAAAAATTCATAATCTTTGACTCCGAAAGCCCCCACATACCAATTTAGAATCGAATCGGACCATAATCACAAAACTCATTCGCCATTTTGAAGCCGCCATCTTGAATTTCCCCATTTTGATGAAAGAATCAGAAATGTCGACCCAAAAAAAAACCCAGATACCAATTTGGAATAGAATTAGATCATAATACGATTGTCACCAGGATTAGCTAGACCTGCCAAATTTCAAGTCAATAGGACGATTAGAAGTGTGTCATATTTAACTTGTAAGATTTGGTTACAGACAGACAGACAGACACACATATAGACACCGGGACAGGCGAAACTAAATAAAAGCTTGTAATAAAAAAAAAAGTGAGTTATGATTCGTAATATGAATTGTTGTAAACGTTTGTTATTTATGAAGATATCAAGTTATTAACTAAGTTTTTGTGATGCTTCTTCTCAAAGTTACTTTAGTTCTTCGTTCAAGAACTATAATCACCTAGAATGCATTTTATATGGGTCTTCAAATTCAGGTACATGAAAAGTCACCGTTAGTAATGTCAACGACTGAATCCTATGAAGACGCCATCTCTGGATCCAATTACAGAAGCACACCACTAATTCATTTGTTTTGTCTCCAAAATAATCAAAACAAAATCGAATCAGTCGATACACCAGGGTTTTTAGACATCCTAAGTGAGGAATCACACTGATCGACCAGGACCGACCGTCCGCGACCGTCCACCTACGACCAAAAGTAGAAGTAGATCAATGAAAACTTTAAAAGTCACACTGATCGACCATCCACGACCGACCACTAGAATAATTTTGTAAATCTGACATTAATTTGACATTCGAAAGGTTATGTGAATTGTCTGTTCATTTATTGAAAATAAGTTAAATTCATAATATCAATAGTTTTTAACAGACATTTTATTTTTCCGGTAGGAAATATACCTATTTACATGAGTTTTGTTGAAGTCAAAAGTTCATCATAAATGTGTGTCAAAATGACATTACGTCAGGATAGTGTGACACCGACCAAAATTTCCAGCAGACTACAATTTCGAACATGGTCTTTGAAAAACGGTCGAGGACGGTCAATGATGATTATACAGTGTGAGTTGTGCGATAAGAATATACGTGTTGGAAATTTTGGTCGTAGGTGGACGGTCGTGGACGGTCGGTCCTAGTCGACCAGTGTGATTCCTGGCTAAACCCCTGTTAACTTTTGAACGGATTGGAATTTTCGGATGAAATTTTTTTTGGTGGAATGGCAGTTCATGAGCTACTTTTTGTCAACAAAAAAAATGTCTATCTTTCAAAATGGCCATATTGCTTAGAGCTTTCTTATAACCTGTTTTCTTTGTCTGTTAGGTATCAAGGAGTTATTGGTTACTGCGGACAATCCAGACAAGAAAACGTACGGAACTCTTTCCGACTTATTCCTCATGACGGGAAACTTCGACGCGGAATCGAAGACCCAGTTGGATATTCTGAAGTCTATTCAACCAAACAGACCGACGATGGTCATGGAATATTGGGCTGGATGGTTCGACTTCTGGGGCGGTATGCACCCTAAAAAGACCGTAGATACATTCAAATACTACTACGAACCAATTCTGCAATATCCTGCTTCTGTTAATATATACATGTTCACTGGAGGCACCAATTTTGGATTTTTGAATGGAGCTCAGAACTTGAATTATGATGATGAGAACTCAGGTGGGTACCCAATAATATTTTTTCTCATATCACTCGATATAATAATAATAATAAAAAAATAAAAATAATAACCTTCTGGAAGAACATCTATGAGTATCCGCAAGCACTCAACGTAGACACTCCAGCCCTAGCGCAGTTTGAAGCTTTCTGCAGGAGGCTTCAACAGCCTGAGCTCAATGATCTGCGCAATCCGATAACCCCGGAAGAAGTTCGACGGGCCCTCAAAGGCTCAAAGAACTTCGCTATTCCAGGACCTGATAGGTTAAACAACTATTGGTGGAAAAAATTCCCCAGTACCCACCACCATTTGGCAAGAGCTTTTAACTCTTGGCTCGATGGGGAGCAGTAGATTCCGGATTGGTTTGTCGAGGGGCGAGCCGTGCTTATCCCCAAAAACGGAGATTTGTCTGATCCAAAGAATTACAGGCCGATCTTCATTGCCTCTATAACCTGTGTGTCCTGGTATCCAGACTGGGGTCAGTCTGTTCTGACTGCCGAACTCTTTTAGGGCTTCTTTGCAGCTCCAAGTATTGAGGTAACTTGCATTGAGTTGACTGCTTTCATTGCAGTTTGGCTCTCTGAGTATATGACAATGTTTTTTTTTTATGAAAACTCATGCCTTATTAACTCTTGTGCACAATGGTGTATTGCGACGATTTCCACTTGAAATATCGTCGCTTGTTTGCCCAGGCTCAATGAGATTTTCATCTTCGGTTCCGTAAATGCCGGCTCCTGAACCTTCATCAGTTTTTGAGCCATTAGAGTAGAAAGCGATTTATGAGAGGTCTCTCCCTTCACGCATTCCTGTCCGTTATAATTGTTTTGAAAGTTTTGTCAAAGCTATATCTGGAAAATATGCCATCTGATGGCATTCGTGTAACCGGGTCGTTTTCCAACTATTCGTATGGGTTGTTGTTGTCTCTCCCGTGCATATTGCTTATGGGAGCTTGTCCCCTAAGCAGCCTGATCTGATCGTGACTGATCTAGCTTCGCCTTGTATGTATATGTGTAGGGGAGGCAGGTTGAGCAAGACCTCTAAGGCGGCTGTTGGGGTGGTTCTCATGTCCCCGGTGGCACTCAGACAGGCTTGTCTTTGCAGTCCTCCGAGCCGCCGAACCATTCCTACCTGCTTAGTCTTTGGCTACCATACAACCGAACCATACGTTATCATGAGTCTGATAACTCTGGCATAGAGCCATGTAGTAATTTTTGGTTGTAGCCCCCAATTTTTTCCGCCCATTCTTCTGGGCAGATTGAAGGATACTGTATTTTTTTCTATAACTTTTAGGTGTTGGTTCCAAGTTAACCTATGGTCGAAGGTTACTTTATTTTGCCTCTTGGGCAAATGGAATTTCTATCCCGTTCAGTACATGTGACCTAAGTCTATCCAGTACTTTTTTTTTGGGACTATTCTGGTTTTATGAGGGTTTACTGTCAGCTCCTCCACTTTACGCCACCTGTCGATTATATCTAGGGCTGACTGTGTAAGCAATGAAAGTCCTCTGGAAGATAACCTTTAAATTAATTCGTTGCTTTAGGTGTTAGTGTTATTTCGCCGATTGCTGATGTAATGACCCTGTTTTTCAAGTTAGCATTTTTTATCCACTGGCACAGTAGGAGAGAAACCCCTTTTTTACTAGAGCGTTTGTTATAGATTTTTGTTGAAGGCACACTTGCTGTCTATAAATGTCATGACTATCCCTTTGTCTTCCAAGGACCTCATTAGTAGCCTGTTGAGGTCATCCAGTGCTAAGACTGTTGACTTGCCTGGTTGATACGCATACTGGAATTCGTTGAGCGAGCTTGTTTGTAGTATCTCATCTCTTTTGTATCTATCTATCAGCCTTTCCAACGTTTCGAGCGAAAAATACATTAGACTCATGAGACGATATGCCTTGGGTATATTGTCGCCTATTCTCCCTACCTTTGGGAGATATATGACTTTCACCTCTTGCCACATCGTAGATATATGTCGTAGTGCCATGCAAGCTTTGAATATACGGCACAGGTATGGAATAAGTATTTTCTGCCCCTTTTGGAAAAATATGGGGTATATTCCATCTACTCCATGGTATTTGTATAGTTTGAATTTACTCATAGCCCACCTGATTCTATTTGGTCTCGATATTTCTGTAGCAAGCCTCCATTCCAAAGTTGTTAGCCTGTTTGGTCTGCTTCTAGTGCTGACTAATGTTGTCGGGCCATTAAGAATAACTGAGGCTGGAAAGTGTGCTTTTGTGAGCATTCTTAGGCTTTCCTTGAATGTTGTGGTATAGGCATTGTCATTCTTTTTCAAGAAACCTACTTGGTTTACAGTACCTTCTTTGGCTAAAACCTTATGGATTCTGGGGCCTGTCCTTAATAATTTATTTGTTGTACTGCGTGCGTTTAGCCTAGTATGTATCTTGGTTGGATTTTACTGTGTTGAAAAGCTTCCGCACCCTCCGAGGATTTCTAGATGCTCATTCCACCAGACCGTTTTGTTATTTTGAGCCTGTTTTCCTCAGGACAGGTTTCCTCGTAGGCTTCAACCATTGCCTTGCCCACTTCACCAAGACAATCAAATTTGAATCACTTCAAATGTATAAAAAAACATGGATATTTTTAATAATTTTCATAAACATGAATATTTTCAATATTTTTTTTTTACTTTTCAGACTACCATTCAATCACGTCAAGTTATGACTACCTTTCACCACTAGATGAAGCAGGAGATTACACTGATAAATACTGGGCGACGAAGGAACTCTTGTCAAAATATAACCCAATTAAGACAAAACTTCCGAGTGTGCCTGATGCACCCAAGAAAACTGGCTATGCCGGTGTCAAGATGGAAAAACAGATTTTTCTGTATGATCTGCTTGAATCCATTACACCTGCGTATTCATCCAACCCGATAGCGATGGAAAAGTTGGATGTCAATAATGGAAACGGGCAAAGTTACGGTTACGTAATTTACCGTAAAACTAATCTCAAAATAGCAGCCAATGCGGTTCTAGAAATTGAAGGCAGAATATGCGATACGGTGATGGTTTTAGTCAATGGTATCTTGGTATCGCCCTGGTTGGAAAAATCTTCCGACTTGAATAACAGTTTCGGATCGTCCATGACGAAAAACTCAAAGTTAACTTTAACTAGCAAAAATTTGGAAGGTGCTACATTGGACATAGTGGTAGAAAACTGGGGACGAGTGAACGTTGGAGTTTACAAACAATTCAAAGGGATCTGGCAAGGAGGAATCAAAGTCAACGGAGACTATTTGCATGACTGGATGATATACCCACTCGAGTTCAAGAAAAGTTGGACCAACAGCCTCACTCAGTGGGGTAGCATTATGGAACATTCCATAGGACCATGTCTTTACAGAGGAACTTTACAAATAAATGGGACGCCTCAAGACACATTCGTTCATATGGAGAGCTGGGTGAAGGGGATTGTGATTGTTAATGGATTTGTACTCGGAAGATACGCAAGAATGGGACCTGTTCAAACGCTATACCTGCCAGCTCCTCTTTTACAGAGTGGCAATAACAATATTTTCGTTTTCGAACATTTTCAACCTGCCGCTGAAGTCTCTTTTGCGAATAGCCATATCTATAAATTATATTAAAATATATAGGTAGATAACAAATAATTATGAAAATAAAATCTTTTTCAATAAACGTTTTCAACGAAAGAAAAAAATTGTTTCTTGCCCCATACAGATTTATAACCCCATTCAGATTACTAACCCCATTCAAATTACTAACCCCATACACAGATTGTTCCGAACATTTGTGATTGTACTTGTGAGATTCCCCTAAGTCACCTAAGTCACTAACAATTCTGAAGCATTTCTGAAGAATTTTTTTTCAAGCGTCTTTCCATACCATTTTTCAAATTATTTTGTAAATAAAAAGCAATCTTCCAAATCAGGTCAATATATGACCCCATCCATAGTTCCTAATTTTTGATACCGACCACTTTTTGCTCTTATACATTTCTTACGCCAAAAATATTCATTTATACACAGGGTGGTCTCATATGAGTTTTCATGACCAAGATTGGTTTTTGTTGAAAAACAGTAGTTTTTCATGCATTTTGCTATGACAGTCGCCGGTTTTCATGTGATCTACTACGAAGACCAACGGAGAGTATAAATATTGTGGTATTTTGTGCCGGTCAACGATTAGACCAGTCCTTGCGATAGACAACCGAATTTATAAACAGAGAACAGTGTTACAGCGAAACAATCAGAGGTGAAAGGTGAGCTGAATCATATTGTTTTGCCCAGTGGTAAATGTTAGGTGACTCTAAAAACGTGCATTTTATGTAAGAGTCCATGAGCGCGACCATATTTGGGACGCTTTTTAGGGTAAAAGACTCGAAGTCAAAAACGGTTCGTCAAATCGATTTCAAACAAGGGTAGGCTTCTAGACAACGTTTGATTCTATGTACCTACGTTTGCGGCAGCACTTCACGATGCTTTTCATAGATAATCGAGGTAGTTGCAGTGGTATTTCTCTTCCATTAAAATTTGGAGCAATCTTTATCCAATCGAAATAAATTTGGTATCAAAAGGAAGGTAAAATGATCTATATACGTACTGTAATATTTGAACTCTCTACTGTCACTTCCTTACTTGTAATTGGATGAAAAAAAGTTTGTATTTCGTGCAGAAATTTATTTATAAAATCATAGCAAAGCGCTTTCGACTATAAAGTCATCATCAGTGCGTACTCGTCAGGTGTACAAGAGCCATACCATAAAAATATCATGTGTCCATAGGACCATGTAACAATTTAAAACGGGACATCATATGATTAACATTTTAAAAAATCCTTATTCCAGGATTGAGTCCTGAATTCCAGGATTGAGTCCTGAATAAGGATTTTTTAAAATGTTAATCATATGATGTCCCGTTTTAAATTGTTACATGGTCCTATGGACACATGATATTTTTATGGTATGGCTCTTGTACACCTGACGAGTACGCACTGATGATGACTTTATAGTCGAAAGCGCTTTGCTATGATTTTATAAATAAATTTCTGCATGAAATACAAACTTTTTTTCATCCAATTACATTGGAACGTGCACACAGCTTGACAATTTTCACTTCCTTACTTGTTCAATAAAATTGAATTTTTCATATACCTACTATCACCATAAATTACTGTACGATTTGATGATTGTCCGGCATTTTTCACTTCACAATTTTTACCAGGAATGTCATAGAGAAAAATTGCTGATATTCAATTGAAATAAAATATTACTATTTCACTTTAGTATTTTAGATTATTACAGATTTTCGAAAATTGGCTCTTCAACAAACTTTACTGAATCAGCTGAAGAGAAATGTTCAAAGATTAGTAATACATTAGTTCCACTTTTCAAAAGGGGAGCAGGTAAAAAAACAGTTTGTTGAGGACCCAGTTTTGAATATCTTGCTAGAACAAAACCGTTGATAATGACAACGCCCTTATTCCAATTCCTCATATCAACATAAGTATCTCTCGGATCAATTACTCTCAGTTCTGCTTTATATAATTTTGGTCCTGCACTAAAAGTCTGGTTTTGCCAATATTTCAGTTGATTTGTCCAAGCCTTTTTAAATTCCAATGATATGATTTCTTCTATTTCCAAACTCGCACCATTTAGTAGTATATTTCCCTGCCAGATACCTTTGACCTGATTGAACTGAAATAGTTTTCCATAGTTCACTCGTCCCCAATTTTCAACAATCAACTCCAGAGTTGCTTTTTGGAACTCTTCATCGCCCAAACTCAAGGCAGAATTCTTCAACTTCCAGTAACCAAACCCTTCCAAATCTTCTTTAGTTTCCAAAATCTTCGATTTGAGTCGACCATTTATGAGAACAAGGACTGTATCGCAGACTCTACCTTCTATAGTTAAAACAGAATTTTTGGGAATGTTTATATTCGATTTCCTGTACACAATATAGCCATAACTTTGTCCAGAATTATTATTTATGGGTAACAGTTCCATCGGAGTCAATCTAGCACTGTTCCATACTATTCTTACTTCGCTTTGACTGATAAGGTCGTCTAATGAGATCTCACCGATGATATTAATTTCAGGATAGGCAATGCGTTTCCTCAGATCAGGCATGAGCGGTTGTTTGATCTTGATTTTGTTGTATCGGGCTATTATTCCTTTTACTTTATGATATTTGTCAGTATAGTCGCCAGCTTCTGATATGGGAGCATCGTAATCATATGTAGAGATGATCGGTTGGAAACCTGAAATGTATATTCATTCTTAAGGGAGTTCAGTACCTGTTGCAAGTTTTGTCTGAATATAATTTCAGAACAATGTTTGATCAATGACGTGGAAAATTTTGGGTAAAGTATAGAATGTGGGTCCAACTCCGATTCAAACCAAATTGTAACAGACGTTTCAAAACATCATAAAAATTCTACGGTAATCGAAATTTTTGTGCAAAATGACCTATTTCGATTTTTTTATTGATTTTTTTTTTTTAATCTGTTCCCACAATTGAGAGACAGAAATACAAACCGTAAGAAACCAATAGGTGATTCCACATATGGAACGTCAGCCAAATCCTAATAAGGTTTCCCACAATTTGTTTATAAAACAATTTAATGAGTGAATAACTGAAGGAGGAATGTAATTGTAGTTCCAAGTTATTCGACATTTTTTTGGAAATACCTTCAATGTTTCCAAGGCAACAAATTCCCTTCGAATATTTTTCAAATATATCCAAATGATATTGTACCAATATCGCTCAATGTTTTGAGGCCAATATTGCTTCGAGAATATTACACCAAAATCATGAAATATTGGGTCAATATCGCGAAATGTTCTTTTCTCGCCAGGATTGTTATTTGAATATTTTGCCAATATTTCCACAATATTGGACTAGTACTATTTGAGTATTGTTAAAGTTTTAAACAGTGCTTGTTGAGAAATGTAATCTCGAAGTTTGAGGAGAGGCTGCCATCTTTGATAAAAGGTACTAAAATTTGTTTTTTTCAATAAATCCCACGATGAAAAACGTTCAATATAAACTTGAAGAGAATAAAATTTCATATATTTTTTTTAACACATGTATCGAGTTATAGCAGCGTAAAGATGAAAATTTGTTTACAAAATGGTCAAATTAGAATTTTCTTGGTAAATTTCTAAAAAACAAATAACATAATATTTTTACCATTTTTCTATCAAAATATAATTAAATGAAAAGTATTCCAAATTGAAATGGTTATTGTGGCTAGATATAAATGTTCTGAAAGTGTACCGAATATCATAATATTCACCATGAACGTTTCAATTCTTCTTCGGTGGTTTTTGTGCAGATGTTTTCAAAAGCAGGTATAAACCATCCATGGTCTTACTTTGTTCTTTTTTTTTTCTATCTTTGACAGAGCAAGTCTTGTTTTCGTTTAAAAATAAATAAATAGATTTTTGCTGTAATCTTGTAGACGTAGAGTATATGATTTATTGGAAAAACAACTCAACAAGGTGAAAGACAATTCAAAATTATCCACAAAAATTATTCCTAGTAATTTTTTATTAAACGCGCTCGTTTTCTCAGAAAACGTGATTGAACACCGACATCAAATTTCATGTTCACGCTTATCCGCCGCTGAAAGTTCTGGCAGAGCCGAATTTTTGATTGGTCATAACTCTGCTGAAAATGAAAAGGGCAAGAAAAAGTTCATATCGTTTTTGGAGATTCCTACCTTCTCATGCAAATATAATATACGAGTATTTGAGTACCTAAAATGTGTTTTGTTTGCGGATGATCCGAAAATCATGAATAATTTAGTGAATATGAGATTATTATACTAAATCAGCAACCCCCCTCTTTGGACTATATGCAACAATTTTAGAGTAGTGTGACAGGTCCCACTTATACATGCCAAAAAAAAACTTTGTTTTTCTCCTAAGAATGAATCGTAGCACTGTGAAACTCGGCACATGACTTCTTGACATCATTGTATTGTATTGTTGGAAAAAAAATATCAGGGGTGAAACGCAAAAAAAATTTTTTGCTGATGTTTCGGAAAGTATAAGATTCATCAAGAAACAATTTCAATAAGGCGAAAGATAAATAAACTCTCCACAAGAAATATACTTTTTTATACTAATATACTAATTTTTCACAAAATGTGCTCGTTTTCTCAGAAAACCTGATTGAATTCCGATATCAAATTTCAGGCTCGCGTTAACCAGCTACTGCCTTTTCCGGAAAATTAGATTTGTCATAACTTTGCTACAAATTATAGTAGAAAGAAAAGAAAAAGTGTATATCGTTCTTCTACTTCTACTTCTACTTTCTCATGCAAATATAACATGTGAGTATCTGAGTACCTAAAATGTGTTTTATCCCACTTCACATAACCCTTCTACGATATTTACGGAGGATCCGAAAGTCATGGACATTTTGGACCATATGCAACAATTTTAGAGTAGTGAGACAAGTCTCACTTATACATGCTAAAGAAAAAACTGTATTTTACTCCTGCCTCAGTACCCATAACGCCAGCAGTTTCTATTTGTCTGTGGTTGCTGTACTAGAGACCTTATTGAATTTCATTTCATGCAAATGCAAAAAAAGCTGGGGTGAAGTTGTGTATTGTGTGCGGATTTTGTAATCGTGAATAATGCGGGAATACACCAGAAGTTATCATCGAGAGTGGAGAAAATATTGCAAAAAACAAATTTTAGCACCTTTCATCCAAGATGGTGGCCACTCCTCTAGGTCACAAACTTGAAATTTTCAGCAGAGTAGAAAACTAAACGACATATTTTAAAATAGTTACTAGACCATTTTTTGTGGGGCAAAAAGTCTCACTGACTGGATTATATATTTCCTGACTTTTCATTTGATAATTCTAATTTCAGCAATACTGATAAGCAAGCTGTTTCAAGCTTCAGAAATTTGCTACCAAATGAGGCACTCCGGTAATAATGGTATTATTAAAAAAAAATCTTTGAAAACGAAATAGACCAAGCTGTACATCAAAATAAGAGGCTATTTTCACACAAAATAAAAGACGCAAATGGTCTATACTACTTTTTATAAGATAGTTCGCTAATGAAAACCCCGGATTTCGCCCCAGCAAAATTGCTTTGTGGAAAAAAATTACAACTTTTTTGGTTTCTTACAAATATCCCACAGTCAACGGAACTTTTTTAGAGAATTATAAAACCTACAACACAGTTCTTTGAGCGACAGAATCGGTGCATTTTCCACTGAGAAAATCCAGGAAAACCTAATATAATGTGCGCAAGATGTTTTCTGTCCGATGTGTAGTTTTTGTACAATCGTGTTTTATAGTTATTTATGCAACAAGTGCAAAAAGTAAATGTTTATTGCACTCGACGTGAAATTGTTGGACAACACGTCGAGTGCAATGAACAATTTTTGCACTAGTTGCATACAACATTTTTTCTACGTTCATGCAAAAAGCAAAAAATGAATTATTAAGGTGCGGCACCAGGTGTAGGAAAATGAAAATCGCAACTTGAATAATTAATTATCACTATCGATTTGCATTGAAACAAGTCACTATCATCTATTTTTCCATTACTATTACTCATTTTGATACTTTCAATTCTGTAATTGTCAGAATTAATTTTTGACTGACGTTTCTGTAACTACAGACGCATTATAAAAATCAAAATCATAGTAGCGCGTATGTTATCACGAGGTATGTGGTCATATTACAGACAGTTTGCTCTATGCAGGTAGACGATTTAGAAACAAGCGGATCTTTCAAGTCTGGCTGCTAACATTTATACAAAATAATATAAAATATATAACTGTTTAAAACTTATTATCAATCTTACAGAATATCTACTTAATATGTAGTAGGTTTCAACGTTCATGTTTGTCATGATGACAGCACGTTGAAATAATAATAAAAACTTTATTGCACTAGTGCAATAAAGAACTTGTTTTTCTACTAAATATAGTTCAATAAAGTTTTGCTTAAGTTGCATGAATGTAGAATAAAAAATTTAAGGGCACATCTTGCAAAATGTGCCGATTTAGAGGAAATCGTCATATTCAAATTGTGTTGAAAGCATGTGGAAGAAGATATCAACATCTATAATTTGTATATTTTGGATTTTCACCTAAGAGATAAGAAATGTGTTGAAAGTGCCACTGAAAGTTGCTCCAAACGCTTGGAAGTGGAGCGGTAGTGGGGAATTGCATTGTTCAAATCGCCGCGCAGTTAAACTTTCCTCTCCTCGATAATTCCCCCACTACTGCTACTCGACTATGCCATGAACACACTTTCAAGCGTTTAGAGAAACTTTCAGTGGCATTTTCAACACATTTCCCACCTCTCAGATGAAAATCCAAAATATACAAATTGTAGTGTTTGATCTGTACTTCCAGATGCCGTTCACAAAATTTGAATATGATTATTTCCCTTAAATATGCGCATTTTGCAAGATAAGCCCTTGAATTGTTTATAATGCGATTGTGCAGAAACTACACATCGGACAGAAAACATTTTGGGCAGAGTTGAACCACATGTTATTATCTATCAGTTTCCAAAATATTGTTTGTCCAGTTTCAGATTTATAAAGTGAATTTTAGAATAATGGTCTCTTTTTATGAAGTTTTCCCAGATTTTCTCAGATAAAAATGCACCGATCTGGTCGTACATAAAAACATTTTGTAGGTTTAATGATTTTCTACAAAAGTTCTATTGACTGTAAAACGTTTCCTTCAATAGTTTTGGGAAAATTGGCAGAAACCAAAAAAGTTGTAATTTTTGTCACTATTTCTTGTTTAAAAAATTCCGGGCGAAAACCAGGTTTTTCATTAACGAACTATCTTATAAAAATTAGCATAGGCCATTTGCGTCTTTTATTTTGTTTGTTGGTGAAAAAACTTCTATGGTCTACAAATTACCTGCATTATCGGAAGAATTATCGCTAACATCAGCACCATTCAAAAATCCCCAGTTTGTTCCTCCGTGAAACATGTACATATTAACAGAAGCGCCAAAGGAAACAATTTCTTCGAGAACCTCCCCGAATTTCTCAGCAGACCTGACATGGTGTTTTTCTGTCCAATGGTCGTACCATCCCGTCCAGTACTCCATGACCATCAACGGTTTATGTGGTTGAAATTGTCTCAAGATGGTTAGTTCATTGGTAGCATTGTTCTGAAAGTTTGCAGTAGCCAAAACTCCCGGTAGAGTACCTGAGAATCCCTGGGAAGGTTTACCCGAGGTGAAAAGAAGTTCAACTATACCATTCTCGAGGAAAATTTCTCTAAGTTCTTTCAAATAGGTTATATCAACTGGTTTGTCGCCATCTTTGATATCGCCGTATTCGTTTTCTATTTGAAATGCTATTATAGCACCGCCTTTGGTGAACTGATGCGACGAAAGTAATGCAAAAAGTTTACTCAAATACCTTCTGACGAAAGTCATATATTGGGTGTCACTTGTTCTCAACTGCATGTTCTCATATCGCAGTAGCCAACTTGGTAGGCCACCAAATTCCCATTCGGCACAAATATATGGTCCCGGGCGGAGTATAACAAATAAATCCTCATCTTTGGCTGATTCAATAAAGTGCAACACGTCGAGGAAATCTTCAAAATCACTTCCACCACCTCCAAAATCGAACACGCCATTTTTGTATTCGTGCAGGTTCCAGGGAACGTACGTCTCGACCGCGATCAGGCCTGCAGCGCGATATTTTCTCAGTCTATCCCTCCAATACTCTTTGGGAACCCGGAAATAGTGCAGTGCACCACTGAATAGCGTGATATTTTTATCATTCAGCGTGAAATATTTTTCTTTATCACTCAAGCCAGAGGTCACACCACCTTCAGTATAATATTGATACAAATTTGGTAGATCGGCAAATACATGTTCAGTCACAATGAAGAAAAATACGATATTCAGTATGGTTGGCATATTCAGAAACAACACACTACCGGAAAACATTTTTCTTCGCAGTCTCAACGTATGAGTTCATCGGTTGAAGAAATAATGAGATAAATGATAATCAAATGCTGAGAAAGGGAGAATCAAACAATATATTGTTGTTTTGCTGTTATAGTACAGTAACCACAGACAAATGTAAGCTACAAGTGAAGAATGAATCGTAGCACTTTGAAGCTCGGCACATGACTTCTGATATCATGTTTTGTTAGAAAAAAATTGGTTACCAAAAAATCAGGGGTGGAAACCGAAAAAATTTGTATTCAAAAAAATTATAATTTTTTTGCTATTGTTTTCGAAAGTATAATATTCATCAAGAAACAATTTCAACAAGGCGAAAGATAATTCAAGTCTCCACAAGAAATATACCTAGTAATTTCCCACGAAATGCGCTCGTTTTGTCAGAGAACCTGATTGAATTCTGATCCAAAATTTCAAGCTCGCGTGAAACTGCCACTGCCATTTCCGTAGGTATATGAGTACGTAAAATGCGTTTTGTCCCACTTCACATAACCTTTCTACGATATTTACGGAGGATCCGAAAGTCATGGATATTTTAGTTGATATTAAATAATTATACTGAAGCAGGAATCCGTTCCATCTTTGGACCATATGCAACGATTTCAGACTAGTGAGACACGTCTCACTTAGACATGCCAAAGAAAAAACTGCGTTTTACTCCTGCCTCAGTTTTCAACTTACCCATAACCCTGGCAATTTCTTCAGTAGGTAAATGTCGAAAATAATCTCTCATGCACATCCTACATACAAAATTAAGTATGTGATTTCAAGCTCGAGGTTTGCACTTCACAATAGTGTTATTAAGCATATATGCAGGATATGAATAAGCGATTATTTTCAACATTTACTGAAGAGAATGCCGAGGCACGAGTAAAACAAAGCATTTGTTTTGGCATGTATAAGTGGGACATATCTCACTACTCCAATAGTCCAAAGAGGGTATGGGTTGAAGCCAGAGCTGTCCCAAAGCACAGTGCTTAGTGCTCGTGAAAGTGCTCGAAGCACTTTTGTGCTCCTAAGCACTGTGCTCTCGAGCACTTTCCTAATTCAGTGCTTAGTGCTGCGAAGCATTTAACGAAAAGGCTTAGTGCTTAGTAATCCCGAACAGTGCTCGCAAGCACTCCATTGCTCCGGAGCACTTTTCGGGATTTCGCGGCAGATGGCACCCGGCGGCACCCCCCACCAAAAAATCAATTTTCTACGATAAGTACTGCGTTTAGAAGATTAGTTTTGAAAAAATAGTACAATTTTGTCAGTTACTTTTCCTATCTAAAAAAATAAGTTCAAAATAATTGAATATTACTTCTTCTTTTCAAACTACGTTGACGTATCGGAGACCAAATCTGTCTCCGATATCAAAACCTTTGGAACTATTTTTTTTTTATTATCGAGTCAAATTGTTATTTAAGTCAAAAAAAAGTCTTCAAAAAATGTCGTATGACATTTGCTATCTTGATAGAGGGGATGCGCGGTATGTCAATTACCAATTCTGTTATTTCAAACTTCTTTTCTGTGTAACCATATGCGGCCCTATTCGATTTGATTTTGATTTACACGTTTTGGTTTATTTTCAGACTGTCCGAGGTCTGAAAAACACAAAACCAAAAATTCAATCAATATTTCTATTTTATTGGAATCAAATTGTTGATTTCAGCAATTCTATTTCAAAATAGTATATTATGTTAGCAGAGTTATACACGTCCTTTCAGTAACGACTATTTTATTCACGTGTGCAGCGTTGCGGAACGACTGTTTAAAAAACATTTGTCTCGAGGAGTTCATCAATGCTTTACATATACCGCACTTTTCTTGCGAATTCATATTATAACCACAAAATTGTATGTTATTAAGTTGATTTATTTTTTTATCACAACAGTTCCAATTGACAGGTCAAGAACTATCTACTCTCTCATGAATTTTAAACACTGATATCAAACAGCAACCCTAGCGATGTACAAAAAAAATGGAGTTGCTATGGTAATATTTAAAAAAAAAATTCATTAAATAAAGATTGTGGAATATGTGCTTAGTTGATCATTTATCGTGGTATGGTGAATGCTATTTTAGATATTTGAGTGGTTTTTAATTGAATCGGTTGTTACTTGATGGAAATCTATAGCACTTCTTAGACTGTTAGAAAACTGAAACTTGATTAACACGATTAGATTCAAACAAATGATATTACATCAAGACATGTGTAGTGTAGTGTCGGTGTAGTGTCGTATCGGTGTCGTGTCGGTGTCGTGTCGGTCTCGTGTCGGTGTCGTGTCGTATCGGTGTCGTGCCGAGTCGGTGTCGTGTCGGTGTCGTATCGGTGTCGTGTCGGTGTCGTGTCGTGTCGGTGTCGTGTCGAGTCGCTGTCGTATCGGTGTCGTGTCGTGTCGGTGTCGTGTCGTTGTCATGTCGGTGTCGTGTCGTGTCGGTGTCGTGTCGTGTCGTGTCGTGTCGGTGTCGTGTCGGTGTCGTGTCGGTGTCGGTGTCGTGTCGGTGTCGTGTCGGTGTCGTGTCGGTGTCGTGTCGGTGTCGGTGTCGTGTCGGTGTCGTGTCGGTCTCGTGTCGGTGTCGTGTCGTATCGGTGTCGTGCCGAGTCGGTGTCGTGTCGGTGTCGTATCGGTGTCGTGTCGGTGTCGTGTCGTGTCGGTGTCGTGTCGAGTCGCTGTCGTATCGGTGTCGTGTCGTGTCGGTGTCGTGTCGTTGTCATGTCGGTGTCGTGTCGTGTCGGTGTCGTGTCGTGTCGTGTCGTGTCGGTGTCGTGTCGGTGTCGTGTCGGTGTCGTGTCGAGTCGGTGTCGTGTCGTGGTCGTGTCGGTGTCGTGTCGGTGTCGTGTCGGTGTCGTGTCGTGTCGTGATGGTGTCGTTTCGTGTCGGTGTCGTGTCGAGTCGGTGTCGTGTCGGTGTCGTATCGGTGTCGTGTCGGTGTCATGTCGGTGTCGTGTCGGTGTCGTGTCAGTGTCGTGTCATTGTTGTGTCGGTGTCGTGTCGGTGTCGTGTCGGTGTCGTGTCGGTGTCGTGTCGGTGTCGTGTCGGTGTCGTGTCAGTGTCGTGTCGGTGTCGTGTCGGTGTCGTGTCGTTGTCGTATCGGTGTCGTGTCGTGTCGAGTCGGTGTCGTGTCGGTGTCCTGTCGTGTCGTGATGGTGTCGTGTCGTGTCGGTGTCGGTGTCGTGTCGAGTCGGTGTCGTGTCGGTGTCGTGTCGAGTCGGTGTCGTGTCGGTGTCGTATCGGTGTCGTGTCGGTGTCGTGTCGGTGTCGTGTCGGTGTCGTGTCTTGTCGTGTCGTGTCGTGTCGGTGTCGTGTCGGTGTCGTGTCGAGTCGGTGTCGTGTCGGTGTCGTGTCGGTGTCGTGTCGTGTCGTGATGGTGTCGTGTCGTGTCGGTGTCGTGTCGGTGTCGTGTCGGTGTCGTGTCGGTGTCGTATCGGTGTCGTATCGGTGTCGTGTCGGTGTCGTGTCGGTGTCGTATCGGTGTCGTGTCGGTGTCGTGTCGAGTCGGTGTCGTGTCGTGGTCGTGTCGGTGTCGTGTCGGTGTCGTGTCGGTGTCGTGTCGTGTCGTGATGGTGTCGTTTCGTGTCGGTGTCGTGTCGAGTCGGTGTCGTGTCGGTGTCGTATCGGTGTCGTGTCGGTGTCATGTCGGTGTCGTGTCGGTGTCGTGTCAGTGTCGTGTCATTGTCGTGTCGGTGTCGTGTCGGTGTCGTGTCGGTGTCGTGTCGGTGTCGTGTCGGTGTCGTGTCAGTGTCGTGTCGGTGTCGTGTCGGTGTCGTGTCGTTGTCGTATCGGTGTCGTGTCGTGTCGAGTCGGTGTCGTGTCGGTGTCCTGTCGTGTCGTGATGGTGTCGTGTCGTGTCGGTGTCGGTGTCGTGTCGAGTCGGTGTCGTGTCGGTGTCGTGTCGAGTCGGTGTCGTGTCGGTGTCGTGTCGGTGTCGTGTCGTGTCGTGATGGTGTCGTGTCGTGTCGGTGTCGTGTCGGTGTCGTGTCGGTGTCGTGTCGGTGTCGTATCGGTGTCGTATCGGTGTCGTGTCGGTGTCGTGTCGGTGTCGTATCGGTGTCGTGTCGGTGTCGTGTCGGTGTCGTATCGGTGTCGTGTCGGTGTCGTGTCGGTGTCGTATCGGTGTCGTGTCGGTGTCTTGTCGGTGTCGTGTCGGTGTCGTGTCGGTGTCGTGTCGGTGTCGTGTCGGTGTCGTGTCGGTGTCGTGTCGTTGTCGTATCGGTGTCGTGTCGGTGTCGTGTCGGTGTCGTGTCGTTGTCGTATCGGTGTCGTGTCGTGTCGTGTCGTGTCGTGTCGTGTCGTGTCGTGTCGTGTCGTGTCGTGTCGTGTCGTGTCGTGTCGTGTCGTGTCGTGTCGTGTCGTGTCGTGTCGTGTCAGTGTCAGTGTCGTGTCGAGTCGGTGTCGTGTCGGTGTCGTGTCGGTGTCGTGTCGGTGTCGTGTCGGTGTCGTGTCGGTGTCGTGTCGGTGTCGTGTCGGTGTCGTGTCGGTGTCGTGTCGAGTCGGTGTCGTGTCGGTGTCGTATCGGTGTCGTGTCGATGTCGTATCGGTGTCGTATCGGTGTCGTGTTTGTGTCGTATCGGTGTCGTATCGGTGTCGTGTCGGTGTCGTATCGATGTCGTGTCGGTATCATGTCGGTGTCGTGTCGTGTCGGTGTCGTGTCGGTGTCGTGTCGTTGTCGTATCGGTGTCGTGTCGGTGTCGTGTCGGTGTCGTGTCGGTGTCGTGTCGGTGTCGTGTCGGTGTCGTGTCGGTGTCGTGTCGGTGTCGTGTCGTGTCGTGTCGTGTCGTGTCGTGTCGTGTCGTGTCGGTGTCGTGTCGGTGTCGTGTCGAGTCGGTGTCGTGTCGGTGTGGTGTCGGTGTCGTGTCGTGTCGTGATGGTGTCGTGTCGTGTCGTGTCGTTGTCGTGTCGAGTCGGTGCCGTGTCGGTGTCGTATCGGTGTCGTGTCGATGTCGTATCGGTGTCGTATCGGTGTCGTGTCGGTGTCGTATCGGTGTCGTGTCGATGTCGTATCGGTGTCGTATCGGTGTCGTGTCGGTGTCGTGTCGTTGTCGTATCGGTGTCGTGTCGTGTCGAGTCGGTGTCGTGTCGGTGTCGTATTGGTGTCGTGTAGGTGTCGTGTCGGTGTCGTATCGGTGTCGTGTCGTGTCGGTGTCGTATCGGTGTCGTGTCGGTGTCATGTCGGTGTCGTGTCGGTGTCGTGTCAGTGTCGTGTCGGTGTCGTGTCGGTGTCGTGTCGGTGTCGTGTCAGTGTCGTGGGGTCTCGTGTCGGTGTCGTGACGGTGTCGTGTAGGTGTCGTGTCGTGTCGTCTTGTGTAATATCGTGTCATCTCGTGTCGTCTTCTGTCGTGATTTACATATACCGTACTTATTTTACGAATTCATGTTATAAACACAAAATTGTATGTTACTAAGTTGATATCTTTTTTTATCATAACAGTTCCAATTGACAGGTCAAGAACTGTCTACTCTCACATGGTTTTTAATCACTGAAATCAAACAGTAACCCTAGCAATGTACTTAAAAAATGGAGCTGCTATGGTAATATTTAAAAAAAAATCATTAAATACAGATTGTGGATAAGATTTCAACAAATGCTTTTTTCAAGCCAGGCCCCCATAACAACTTTATAGTGATCGAAATTTGAATTTTTCGATGATACCTTCATGGTAAATAATATGCCCGAAAACAGTGATTATCACCCCCCCCCCCCTATGAAGAAGATTACCCCTCCCATGGAATGACCCTAGGCACGCGCCTGTTTCAAACGGTTAATATAATAACTTGCTTGAAAAAGCGACAGTGTAGCGAAACATGTCGCGATGTAATATTATTTGTAAAAATATTACGTGTTTGATTAAGTTTTGGTAACTTAAGTATCTAACAGTCTGAAAAGTGCTTAGTGCTCCCTGACTGGAATTACTTTTTGAAAGTGCTTAGTAATTGCGAGCATTTCGTAAATAAACGTGCTTAGTGCTCGAGATTCCGGAGTACTTTTCAAGAGAGCTCAGAGATTAGTGCTCGAAGCACTTTCTGTCAGTGCTCGGCACAGCTCTGGTTGATTCTTTAGTATGATAATTCCAAATTTACTAAGTTATTCATGATTTTCGTCCGCAAACATCTTGGTAAAGTAGGACAAAACACAGTTTAGGTACTCAAATACTCGCATATTATATTTGCATGAGAAGGTAGGAGTCTTCAGAAACGATATGAACTCTTCCTTTTCCTTCTCCGATCATTTTCAGCAGAGTTATGACCAATCAATTATTCGGCTTTTCCAGATCTGTAAGAAATTACTAGGAATAATTTTTGTGGAAAATTGAAATGTTTTTCACCTTGTTGAGTTGTTTTTCTGATAAATCATATACTTTCCAAGATTACAGCAAAAATCTATTTATTTTTAAACGAAAAAAATATGATTTGGTAAAAAAATTTTTTCGAGTTTATCGATCCTCGTCTCAAAACCCAATCGTACTGGATTGAATAATGAAAGTATTCATAAAATTGCACCAATTGAAAAAAAATGATGCTACCCCGTTCTTGGAAAAATTCCGAGAAAGCGGTAGCAGGGGTAATATACTTATATCTTATACTTGCACGGCTAATTGGGGTGGGTTAATCAAAGTCAGGTAAATAGAGAGAGGTTTATTAGCGATCGTTGATCAACGGCTGGTAATAGTCAACTTGTCGTAGCACTGTGACAACGCCTTTAGCGGAAAAGATCAAAAAATTGAAGTTTGAATATGTCAAACGCAACTGTCAGATGAAATGATGATTTCAACAATAACAATAAAGACTACTGTGAAAATTACGATTGTGGGAGTTACAAACCAGAACTACACCATCTATTATTTACTGCAGGGTTATACAAAAAGGGTTATCCGTGGCCCTCTGGTATGATCATACTAGAGTTTACATAATACGTATATCATCCCTTGCAGGTGAGCTTCGCGAATGAATTATTGATTGATTTATTTGACTCGTGATAGGATATACTGTCTTAGAATAAATTTGTGAGAGACTAAGTTAGGGCTTATCTGATTTCGCTCTCGATATCCGTCTTCCTGATGTTCTTTCGATCGATGCTTTCGACGGGTCGTCGTAATGTCAGTCAATGAAGTGGGGGCTCCTGCTCTTCGCGACTGATGTGTTGATGATGCAATGGTATACTGGCTTCATAAACTCGTAGGGTGTAGGGTAGAAGGTAAAACAGTAAAAACTACTCGGGAACAGAAAAAGAAGGCCTGAAAAGGGGTTGAGTGTTAGACTGAGGGTAACTTGGTTCAATGATTAAGAGAAATAAGACATTGGGACCTACCTTGGATGGAGGGTGGCCTTAACGTGCAGTTAACTTGAAGGGAACAAAAATCCACAATGTGCAGACCAACTAGGTCTATGGTTTCTTCAAGTTATCTGGAATTCCAGCTAGAAAATATCCGCAGGGTACGATTTGAGCCAACAAATGGACCTCAAATAATCTATTTAGCTGAATATTCGCGACAAAACGATAGATATAATTTATTTTGTCAGAAAAATGTACCTTTTGACAACTCCCTTGTTGAACCTGTACCCATAGCGATTACATACACAGGATGATTAAAATATTTTCGTATTTATTACTCAGTCATACCTCTGAACCGTAACAATGAAGTGGAGTATTCGTTGATAACTGATCATTCAAACACTTACTCTATTTCGAACACTCCGGCTGCGTCGTCGAGCTCGAAAAATTGCGCGTGTTTGAAAGACCTTTTAATCCACTCATACTTAAATATAGTATTATTTGTCTCCTTATTAATATTATACCCAACTATTAGTATTATAGTATGATATACAGTGACCGCCAAAAAGTATGTACCATAGGGACAGGGCCGCGCCAACTATGTGGCGAAAGTAGGCAAAAGCCACAGGCAGATGATTCCACAACAGATTATATGAATATTCTATTCATATTTTCGAACAAAAATCAAAACTTCTAGTATATATTGATTATCTTCTTTTATGAATACTTTATACCTAACCTGAGCTAACGGTGCTTGCCTCTGTTCACCTCAGGGTACTTTTTCGAATATGTAGAATGCAAGAATGCAAACTAAGTTGAAAAATGATTTTTCGATCGCACTTAACACACAAACCTGACCTGAGCAAGCTAACCTAGCTTGCAAAGATGATTATTGATAAAGTATGATGGGTTATATGGTAGATCCTCATTTTTCATCAGTTTATCTGTTTTATTATTTTGCCCAACATAGGGTGGTCATTATTCATACCTACTGACCGGAAAAAGTGATTAGTTATGCAGTTTTACTCACATTGCCCACTTGATATGGACATTATATATGCTGACCAGTTATTATTCATATAATAGTTACCCAAGTTGCCGTAACATTCACACTAAATTACAGAAAGGATTTGTACAAAGTTTCACAACCTTAAGAGTAAACTCAAACTGAGTTTAGAATTCACTAATTATTATCAAAGACCATAACTTTCCGTTTCCCTGACAAAAAAAATGTTACCAGTCTAACGGTCAACGGATTATGGATGATATTAATTTATCTATGGTACATTAAATTAAATGGATATTATTTAATTTTAAACATAATTTCAAAATTATTCTTGTCATTGTTAATATAAATCATATTGATTTTAGTTCGAAAATATGAATAGGACATTCATAAAATCTGTTGTGGAATCAATGTCCAGCGTGGCTTGTGCCGGGGAAGTAGTTGTTTTCTGTTAGATATTACAAATAATTCACATTTTTCATTTTTCAATTTTCATGGAGAATGTTCCCTTTTTCAACATAAATCATATTGTTTTGCCTCGCTTGAGATGAAACGCAGAGGTACTGCCCACAATCACAGACGGAATCCCTTCTGCATTTATTTCTTTAACATGGTCTATGATTGTTTTTTTTTTTATAATGATTGGGTTGAAGGAAATAAAGACACTTTTCATTATAATCATTAAACCATGTTTAATTCGAAATAAATTTCATCCACTTTTTCACTGAAATATTCAATAGTCTAAAAGAGTCACATGATAAATTATAATATCAGTGAAATTAATTACTTTATCATTATTTTGAAGAAGCTTCCTGTAAAAAAATTAAATCTTCAACAAACTTTATCTGTTCTGAAGGTGAAAAATGCTCAAAAACTAGTAATTCGTTGGAACCCCTCTTGAGAAGAGGAGCGGGCAGATATGTAGATTGCTGAGGACCTAGTTTGAAATATCTCCCTAAAACAAATCCATTAACGATGATAATGCCCTTATTCCAATCTCTCATATCCACGTAAGTGTCCTTTGGATCTTCCACATTTAGAACAGCTCTGTACAATTTCGGTCCAGAACCAAAACTCGGTGATTTCCAGTTTGTCAATTCGTTATTCCATGATTTTTTGAACTCTAGAGGGACAATCTGATCGATTGCTACAACATCATCATTCAACAATACATTTCCTTGCCAAAGACCTTTGTGTTGGTTGAATTGGTGCAGCTTTCCAAAATTTACCCTTCCCCAGTTCTCGACGACCAAATCTAAGGTTGCGTTCTTGTACTCTTCGTCACCAAGATTCAAAGAAGAATTTTGCAATTTCCAGTAGCCAAAACCTTCTATATCATACTTTGATTTCGGAATTGTAGATTTGAGTTGTCCGTTTATGAGAACAAGAACAGTGTCGCAAACTCTGCCTTCTATTTTTAATACGCTATTAGTCGGAATATTCATATTGGATTTTCTATAAATTATATAGCCGTAACTTTGTCCAGAGTCATTGTTTATCGGCAGCAACTCCATCGGTACCAACTTATCGGTGGTCAAAACTGTTGTTCGTTTCACAAGGTCTTCCAGTGATAATTCTCCAATTATACTGATTGGAGAATATGCCAATCTTTTATTGGATTCAGGAATGTCGGGTTGCCTTATTTTGATTACGCTATTCTTGGCTATGATTTCTTTCGTTTTATAATATTTATCGGTGTAATCGCCAGCTTCTGACAGAGGAGCATCGTAATCGTAACTGGTTATATCTGGTTGATAACCTGAAAAAAAAAATTGTTTGAAACTTGATTTTTCAATCAAACTTGCTGTGGAATGAAAAAGATTACGGTTCAAAACTAATAATTGAAATAGTTGAAATAATGAGTATATTATTTTCTTTTTAGGCGATTTACATGAGATACTATTGAAATAAAATAGAGAATTTCACGCAACTGTCAGAAAACCATTGAAGATGTTTCTAATGATAAAACACATCCAATGAGGTTGAAGCTATGTTGATTATTCTCTCCTGCAGCAAATTAATATATGATTATACCACGAGCTCGATATCCATGGTAACGGAAATTATGACGCGTAACTGACGTTTCAATGTCGTTTCGCTTTCTGAATATTATTCGGTAATTTGAAGAAGAAATGGAATCCAATAGATGGGGAACTGTTACAAATGACAAAATCCATTTGGCAATTGCACAGAATACGACAAAAAATACAAGGAAATCTAAAGAGTATGCATGGAAACAATTTATGGACTTTTACCGTAATAGAAATTATGTTGTCGGAAAGGAAACTACCCCAGTGGAAATTGCGAATATATTGAAAGATTATGCCTTCAATATGAAGAAGCAGTGTACTGGTATAGTAAATAATGTAGAACAATAACAAATTGAATAACAAACAATATTCTAATTGGAACACAGAATACGTGCCAGGACAGCTCTCTTCGATGTATGTCGATGTTATGTTATTTATTATTATCATGTAATTAGATCTAGGACAAATATAGTGTGCTAGGTTAGGTCTGCCCATCATGTACCGAGCACGATCAGATCATGTTGATTAGTCTGAATAGAAAGAGCTTTTTTACGAAGTCATTTCATTTTCCACTTCTCATAAATGAACCTGAAGTGAGTTTATTACATGGCGATCCTGCCAGTCCTACCACGTACGTTATTAAATGGTAGATAATGAGAAATAGAGATGAGAAAAATTGACATCTTCCAAAATGGGTTCCACGGAGAGTAAAGAAGAAGTAATCATAAGCCAAGCCGGAAACAGTGGTGGAGTTTCAGCTAGTAATGGTTTCTCCGTTTCTGAAGTGCTAGGCATAGTGGCATTCGTCTGTTTCGTTTTGGCACTTGGCGCATTTCTAATAAAGAGGTGCCAGAAATCATTGGAAAAGAAGATAAGAAAAGAGATAACAAAGAGTTAGGAGTTGGTATAGTCGTAAGGAGTAAGAAGAAAACGAATTTACATGCGTGTTTCACGCATTCCAAAGTGAAAACCAAGAACACGTAGACTGGGAAATGGATGATATATATTATGGAAAGACATTTTAAGGTCGTATTTAATTAGAATAAGTTTTGTGTACCTATATATCGATTTATTTTTATAGTTGTCATAGCAAATGAGCATGATAGACTTATTTAGATACTCGTTTGAAGAGCTTAAAGTTTTTAATAGAAATTTAAATAAAGACAGCAAAGAGAGGCGAGTTGATCAAAAAGCTATAAATCGCAAGTTTGAAGAATTAAATAGGATAGAATTAGAATTAAATGAAGCGAAAATTAAGTTCAATACAGGCACTAAAGATGCAGATATAATTCAAAAAGTTAAGTTATATGTTGAATCTTCAAACAAATTATTATTTGATATTCGAAATACATTAGAGACTAGATTATCTAATATTAAAGAAATTACTAATAATTTTACAATAATGGGTGAAAAATTTGATCTCAGAATAGCGTCAAGCTTACTGCCTATAACCAACAATTCTGAGGAATCTGTAAAACAGTTAATTGATGCCATTGAATTATACGATAGCCTTCTAGACGATAATGGAAAAATAACACTAACAAAATATGTTCTTAAAGCTAGACTGTCACAAAGTGCAAAAATGAGATTAGAGTCATCATATCCGTCAAATACTGATTCAATTAAAGACATCAAAAAACACCTGTTGACAAAACATTCGGCCGCAAGTTTATCAGTTGAATTACATAACGCAAAACAAAAACATAAATCGGTGAACGAATTTGGTAAATCAATCGAGGAATTACTGGTCGATTTGACAATAGCACAATCTGATGGAAATGTCGAGGCAATGAAAATTCTTAAAGTTCCAAATGAAATTAGAAATGCAGGAATAAAAATAAATGTAATAAAAGCTCAACAGCACATAACTAGGAAGGAAACCCAACAATTGATTATGAACGATTACCACATGTTACCAACGGGAGGGCATGCTGGAATTAATCGCATGTATAATAATATTCGGAAGCTCTACTTTTGGTCTGGGCTCCGAAAGGATATCGAAAATTTTGTAAAACGTTGCGATGACTGTCAGAGATATAAGTACTCTAGACCACATCAGCAACCAATGAAAATAACCACAAAGGCTAACTCAGCGTTTCAGAAAGTTTTTCTTGATTTGGTGGGCCCCTTAGAACAAGACAGGGAAAATAACCGATACATTCTGACGTTGCAATGTGAGTTACCGAAATTCGTCGAGGGATATCCATTACAAAATAAAGAGGCTGTAACCGTCGCAAAAGCTTTCGTAGAAAATTTTATTTTGCGATTTGGTATTCCAGAACAAGTTTTGACAGATAGGGGTACTGAATTTCTAGCGTCGACATTCAAAGAGTCGTGCAAACTGCTCAAAATCGAACAGATGAATTCAACGGCGTATCATCACGAAACCATTGGAGCACTGGAGAACACACATAAAAATCTAGGTGCTTATTTACGCATACATGCATCAGAGCATCCAGGCACCTGGAGCTCATGGATACCATATTGGTGTTTTGCATATAATAATACAGTTCATACGGAAACTCGTTATAGTCCATACGAATTGGTTTTCGGGAAAATGAGTAGATTACCATCGAACATTGCTACACAAATCGAACCTGTATATAATTTCGATGATTACCCAATTCAGTTAAAATTTCGATTGCAAACAGCTTGGAATGACGCGAGAAATAATTTAATGGTATCAAAGACACTGCGAAAACAAAAAGTAGATATGAAAGTTAATCCTGTCAATGTTAGGATAGGTGATAAAATATTAGTAAGGAACACGTCTCCAAATAAATATGATCCTATATTCAAAGGTCCCTATTTTATAGTTAAATTGTTAAAAAAAAAATTGTTTTTTCCGTTAACCAGCTGTCGCCCCCTTACGAACGGCAGCCCTCAAAAGTCGAAACTTGTGCGAGCCAAGGATTAACGAGGTCTTACCTTTTAACGTGCGATTCCTAGCACTTTCTCGGGCCATCAGATAAAAATCTGAAGTCGCTGAGGATTCGAACCTAGCCGACCAGCAGTCAATGGTTTTGAACGCTTCAGTCTCAACCACTGAGCTACTTGACCCTTGAATAGTAGAAGATAAAGATTCAAATGTTGTAATTAGAATAGATAATAAGTTGGTAGAAATACATAAAAATAGGACCAAATTGTTTATTGAATGAAAAAAAAAATATGTATGTCCACATTTTTTTTTCTCGTCACCGGGGGAGGTGTATGGTATAGTAAATAATGTAGAACAATAACAAATTGAATAACAAACAATATTCTAATTGGAACACAGAATACGTGCCAGGACAGCTCTCTTCGATGTATGTCGATCTTATGTTATTTATTATTATAAACAATCATGTAATTAGATCTAGGACAAATATAGTGTGCTAGGTTAGGTCTGCCCATCATGTACCGAGCACGATCAGATCATGTTGATTAGTCTGAATAGAGAGAGCTTTTTTACGAAGTTGTTTCATTTTCCACTTCTCATAAATGAACCTGAAGTGAGTGAAGTGAGTGATTACAAAGAAACTGTTATAAAATTCAATTGGAATGTTGTCGCAAAACTGCTCCAAGACAAGTTCTACAATGATTACAATGTGAAAATAAATCCATTTGCTGACATAGAATTTAGATCAGCCCGTGATGCGAGAGATGCAAAGAGAAAATTACTCCAAGGAGATGTCGAAAAGAGGAAAATGAGTTCAACTGCTTTTACAATTGAGGAAAATATGAGATTGCTGAGATATTGGGAAGAAAACAATCTGGAGGGACTCATCAAGAAATTTTTTTTCATTGCAGCCAAAGAACTTGCTTGGAGGGGCAATGAAGGATGTTACTCGAAGGTAAACTTTTTTATAGTAGAAAAGGATAATTTTGGACGGCTGACTGGACGTATTGAATATAATCCCGTATTCAACAAAACCAATCAAGGTGGGTTAAAATCATGTACTCCAAGCAAGTGGCTAATAAAAAATACTGCAGATCCCGATATTTTCCTGTTCGTATATTCCACAAAGTGATGGAAAAACGCCCAGGACATATCACGTCCAACCGCTTTTTCTTAACTCCAAATTTTAGATGGAAGTATCCTGATAGTATTGGTTGGTACAAAAATTGTCCTATTGGAATAAACTCTGAGTCAAAATGGACTAAAGAAACTTGTCAGGAAATGGGTTTGGATATTCAGAACAAAAAATTCAGCAATCACAGCCATAGATCTACCGCTGTCACTCACCTTGCCCAAGCTGAAGTGCCTGAACAAGAAATGATGCAGATAACAGGACACAGCAGTTCAGGTTCTCTACAATCTTATATGAATATGCACCCAAAAAGACACTCTGAAATCCTAACAAAAATGAGAGCGAGTTCCAGTTCTACATTCAGCGATGCCAGCAAAAACGTTTTCTCTTGTAGCAGCTCTAATGAGACGAAGAATGAGCAAACAAATTCAAAAATAGTATTTCAGAACTGTTCTTTCAATGTTCAGAATTTCGATTGTTATGAATTGTAATTATCTATGTATCTAAATGAATTGAAATAAATTCTAGTTCCAATCACTAAAAAAGAAAAAGAGCACAAATTGTGAAATTCTCATATAAAATACAACTCGTGTCGATAAAATTGTCCTGAATATTCTTCTCCTTCACAATTACTCGTTATCATAAAATTTTATTCAAATTTTATGATAACTCGTCAAGTGAAGTCGAATAATAATCGGCAATTTTATCGGCACTTGTTATATTATACATGAATATCCACCTCCACCTCGAATTCCCGACTAATGCCCATTAATTTTCGACTAATACTAATACCCAACTAATACCACTAATGATACCCAAGGCATGTACACCAAAATTCCCCAGCGGTTTTCTCATCGGATTATTCTAAGACGAGCTGAAAATCCATTTTAATGTTACAACAATCAGCCGTCCCCTGAATCCTGAATTGAATCTATCTAAACGTGTTCAGCTGTTCAGCTATCTACAGATAGTTTTACTTCACAATTATTACTTGCGACCGAGGTAGCGCAGTGGCCAAAGCGCTCGGCTCATGATCCAAGGCAATCCAGAGGCCAAGCACAGCAGGCTAGCCACGCCGCAATGGGTGGTGACGCCAGGTCTACACAGCAGGCTAGCCACATCCCTCAACAGGGTGGTGACGGCCAACGTTTAGATGGTCCAGTTGCCGGTAGCAGAAGAATCCAACCTAACCCAGGGTCTCCTTCTATCCCCTACACACCTCCTAACCAAACCCCAGTCCACAGGCACACCCAACAGGGGGGTGCTGGTTTGAATGATCTTGCGGCGCTGACTGGTAAGATTCACACGGTTGGTTCGATGATAAACCTTGCGGAGCTGAGCAGAGCTCTGGACATTTGATCGCCAGACTCGCTCAAGCTAAAACCCCGCTTGAGAAGGCTATGGCTACCATAGAGGTTCTGGGTGATTCCCAGCGATATAGCTTTTGGAGCAAGCTATGAGGGTATGCAGGTACAACGCCGGTTCAGTCAATAATAAGCTTCCGCTTATTATTGACTTTATCGACAGGCATAGAGTGGACCTTATGCTCATATGTGAGACATGGCTCAGGCCGGACCATAGATTTAGTCTCAAGGGCTTCACTACTATCAGGGTTGATCGTCCTCAGGCAGTGAGGGGGGGGGGGTGGCCATCCTTATCAAGGATGGTATCGCGCATGCGCGGATCCCGCCTCAGCGTAGCTCGATAGAGCACGTAGGTGTCAGACTCGCTGATGGGACCTGCGTATTCGCGGTATATAATCCACCAAATCAGAGATTCTCCTGTGCCGATTTGGAGAATCTGTGTAACACCGGTCATAAGGTGTTGCTGGCGGGGGATTTTAATGCCAGGCGACCCGAGTGGAGTGGTAAGTCCCAGCCGAATGCCAATGGTAAGACGCTGTTGGAATATACTCTTGACAACGATGCGGTAATTGTGCACTCGGAAGAGCCAACACATTACCCCTGGAACGGGACCACTCCGACCATAGTCGACTTGGTAGTGAACAAAAATATTACTAATATGAGTGAACTCAAGGCCATCCACGAGATGACTTCGGATCACGATCCAGTTGTATTTCGATTAAAGTGCAGGATGGACGAGCGCCCTCCTACGACAAAGTACGATTATCGGAATGCAGACTGGAAAGAGTTCCGAAGGCTTTTGAATGCTATGACATTAATCAAGTCAAACATCTCAAAAGATGAAATTGAGGAGGTTACCCTTACTCTCATTAGAAATATTCAAGTAGCTCGTGAGCGTTCTGTCAGGAAGACTGTGGTCAAGAGCAACCGGAATATCCTTCCACCCCACGTTAAGGAGATGATCACTCTGAAGAACTCTCTTCGCAAAAAGTGGCAGGGTACTCGAAACCCTGCCCATAAAACCGACATGTTGAATTTGGGAAGAGAGATCTCTCAGATGATCAACGAAAATAACGACAGGGTATGGAAAGATAAACTGGAGAAGTTAGACCCTCGTGATAACTCTCTGTGGAGGATGACGAAACGAATATCCAAACGTTTCGCTCCTATTCCAGTCATGGAGAGTGGGAACGAGCGGCTAGCGACGGACCCTCAGAAGGCGGAACTGTTCGGGGTACATTTCGCCAGCGTACACAAAAGGGTGCCGAACGTTAGTGAGGGACACAGACGAAATTCTAAGATAACGGAAGACTTTAGAGAGTCAGTCTCCCTCCCTATTGGTCCTCATAGATTTGCCAAAATAATGACAAACTATGAGGAACTGACGGAAGTCATAAAAAGGCTTCCGACGAATAAGGCACCTGGGCCGGATGGCTTGGACGTCATTCTACTTCGGAATGCGCCGCGGAAAGTCCTCGCCCAGCTCATCCACTTGATCAATGCCATTATCAAATGGGGGTGTTACCCAGATTGTCTGAAGAAGGCACTGGTGATACCTATTCTGAAACAAGGTAAGGATGGCCACAAACTTGACAGCTATCGCCCCATCTCACTTCTGAGTGTGATCGCCAAGGTAGTGGAGAAGATCCTTCTGAGACGGTTGTTGAGTCTCGAGGAGAAACTCAAAATGATCCCCGATGTGCAGTTCGGCTTTAGAAAGGGTCATAGTACCACTTCTCAGGTCGTTAGGATTGTACACGGGGTGAAAGAGGCAGCTCAACGTGGACTCAACACAGTCATGGTCCTGCTGGACATGAAAAAGGCCTTTGACTCGGTATGGGTAGAGGGTCTTATCTCTAAAATGCTGTTGGCAGGCATGCCCTCATACATAGTAAGGTTGATCAACTCTTACCTTGTTGGGAGAACTTTTATGGTGCGAGTAAATAACACTCGCTCCGCTGAGTTTCCGATAGAAGCAGGTGTTCCGCAGGGTTCAAGTTTGTCGCCACACTTGTACTCGCTAAATACGTATGACTTTCCTCAGTGCGAGAGACCGGATATGGGCACGGCGGTATATGCCGATAATACCGCCATTTTTGCTCATTCCTTCTCGAGCGTCGCTGCCCAGTATAGGATCCAAGTTCACTTGGATAGGAAGGTCATACCCTATTTGGCCGAGAACAAGATCGTGGTGAATCCGGCGAAGTCGGAGACCATCAACTTCACTAAAAAGTACACATACTCAAAACTTTATAGGAAGTTGATGATCAACGGCGAAGCTGTTGAAAACGTGAACACTGCGCGATATCTGGGAGTACAGCTGGACAAGCGCCTAAACTTTGGAAGGCACATAACCTTGGCTATTCAGAGGGCTGGAGCGGCGCTAAAGCGCACCTACCCTCTGATAGCCAGAGGCTCAAAAATGAGTCAAGACAATAAGCTGCTTGTGTATAAGCAGATCATTAGGCCCGCGATGACTTACGCTTGTCCAGTGTTCTGCAGTCTGAAAACCACCCCACTTATGCGGTTGGATAGGATGCAGAACAAGGTGCTCCGTATTATCACTAATAGTAGGAGGTACCTTCGGTTGGAAACTTTAAGGGAGCTTGCTGGCGTCGACTCAGTTCCGACATACATAAAGAACTTGTCTTACAAGTTCTATAAGTACTTCATCCATAACAGTCCTCTCACCAAGGACATTACCAAGCTCAGGGTATATGATAATGAGCCCCGCAAGCACGGCGGGCTCATATATCAGGCGCTGGATATCTTCCAGGAACGACGTGATGAACCGGTTCCGTAGGGAACCAAGACGAGAGGTGTAACCTGAAACGCGAAGTACCTTGACCCGGTTTTTTGCCTCAGCCTTTTCCGGGGTTTGCCATCGAAACAACCAACCTCACAAACTCATCGCAAGGAATTCTTTACATCGAATAAAATTACACCACACGCATAAGCAATGCAGGAGGCGTGTTTCTTATCAGTCACCGCCACAATTTCATGAAATGTCCGGTCATTCCGTTAACATCAGCGGGGCCGGGCATCAGCGCCCCCCTCTTGGGGGTTTCTGTGCCCGACTTGGCAGGGCGCCCTTCTAGCTCCCCTGAAAAGGAGCGGAAGGGTTGCTACTTCTGCACCTTTTTTCCCATCCTCCCCTGACCCCCCTGGGTTAAGAAGCGTGGGAAATAAAATGTGTCATGTCATGTATTGTGTATTTTTAATTGTGAACTATGTAATAAAAACCCTATTTATTTATTTATTATTTATTTATGATCCAAGGGTCGTGAGTTCGATTCTCCAATGAACCAGACTTTTTTTCGTTAGAAATTAATTCTGGGTTATTGATTGACGGGACTACGAATAATCATGCTGCTTCTAAGGTGGCGTATAGAGTTAGTAACAAGGCCTATCCAGAACACGTGGCTAATGACCATAGTAGTCGATGCCAACACACCAAAGAAAAAAAAAATTATTACTTCAGAGCATATGCTGATCTGATGAAGGATCAAACGAAAATAGCTATTTTTACAAAATGATGAGCCAAAGCCGACCATAATTTTTTTCATAATTTTATGTATTTGGACAATTTAATAAGACCATATTATAAACATTAGTATCCTGAATAACTCTTTGAGCTTTGAAATCCATATACCAAAAATGAAATAATCATCAGGCTCAATCTTGGACAGCAATAATTTGAAATGGGATAAACACATAACCTACAAAATGAAAAAAACACAATTTTTAGAATATAAATTCAAAAACCTCGAGGATGTACTCAGTAAAGGACAATTGATGAAAGTTTACTATGCACTTGTCGAACCTCATTTAACCTATGGTATATTGGCATGGGGTGGAGACGGGAAAACAATACTGATTAAATTTTTTATAATAAAAAAAAATTAATAAAGTTAGAAATTATTCATTAGACGGATTATTCATTAGACGGAAATCGGAGTTTTCAATCCAAGGCAACTATTTTTTCAGAACTGCAATATTTGGCAACACATACAATAGTTATTTAGGCAACAAGTGCAAAAAGTAAGTAAAGTAAGTGTTTATTGCACTCGACGTGAAATTGGACAACACGTTGAGTACAATAAACAATTTTTGCACGAGTTGCATACAACATTTTTTCTACGCAAAAAATTATTTATTAAGGTCCGGTACTAGGTGTAGGAAAATGAAAAGCGCAACTTTAATGATTAATTATTACTATCGGATCAGTTTTGAATATCGAGTCATTCTCGGGAAGGCATTTTGTTTGTTTAAATCTGGCTGCTAACATTAATATAAAATATCTAACTGCTTAAAACTTATTGCCAATCTCACAGAATATCTGCTATATATGTAGTGGATTTGAATGTTTATATTTGTCATGATGACAGCACGTTGAAGTAGAATGACAGATGAGTGCAATAAAAACTTCTTTTTCCACTAAAATATAGTACAATAAAGTTTCGGTTTTTGCATAAATGTAGAAAAATATAGAAACAACACCAATTTGATCCCCAGAGCTATGAAATGAACTATGAAATTAATTGAAAAAAAAAATATATATCTAGAAGCCAAACTTCATAATGCCCTCCTTACCAATTTGAAGATCACTGTATCTACCACTTTTACAAAAACTACTTGAAGTCTTTCATCTTGTCTTATTCTCCACATCTAATACTAATCCAGTACGATTGGGTTTTGAGACAAGAATCGATTGTAGCACACCAAACTTGGTATGCTAGCAGTTGGAACCATGATAAACATGAAAAAAAATTGTTTACCAAAATTCCAGGGGTGGAACATATATATTTTTTTTCGTTTAAAAAGATATAAATAGATTTTTGCTGTAATCTTAGAAAGTATATGATTTATCGGAAAAACAACTCGACAAGGTGAAAGACAATTCAATTCTCCACAAAAATGATTCCTAGTAATTTCTTACGAAATGCACTCGTTTTTTCAGAAAACGTGATTGAACGCCGGCATCAAATTTCAGGTTCACCCTTACCTGCCGCTAAAGGTTCTAGCGGAGCCGAATATTTGATTGGTCATAACTCTGCTAAAAATGATCGGAGAAGGAAAATAAAAAGTTTATTTCGTTCCTGAATACTTCTATTTCCTCGTGCAAATATAACATGTGAGTATTTGAGTACCTAAAATGTATTTTGTCGCACTAGGATCCGAAAATTATGAATAATTTAGTGAATATGGAATTATTATACTGAAGCAGCAACCCATACCCTCTTTGGACTATATGCAACAATTTCAAAGTAGTGTGACAGGTCCCACTTATACATGCAAAAAAAAAGCTTTTTTCGGCAACCGTCCGGGAAGTAGAGATTTTTCTTTGAGAAAGTGTCACTTCCCGGACTAGTCCGGGAAGTACGTACTTTCCGGACTAGTCCGGGTAATTCCCGAATTTCAATATAAAAATTTATATAAATAAGAATTAGAATGTTTCTGTTAGTACCTATCTTCTGTTCGCATTATAAGAATTAAAATGTTCGAAATGTTCTTCTACAAAGAAATATAAAAAATAAATGTGTCTTGATTTGTTATTCTACACGGTTACCAAAAAAATTGTGTACGCAACACGTCCGAAAACAGATTTTTTGGACTCGCAGACTTCCAGGACTCGCTACGCTCGTCCTAGAATCTTGACCACTCGTCCAAAAAAACAGTGTTTTCCGGACTTGTTACGTAAATCACTATTTCGGCAACCGTCCGAGAAGTACCTACTTCCCGGACGATTTTTCTTTGAGAAAGTATCACTTCCCGGACTTGTGCGGGAAATACTCGAATTTTAATATGAATATTAATAAATAAGAATTAGAATGTTTTTGTACCTATTTTCTGTTCGAATTTCAATATTTAATACAAATAAGAATTAAAATAATAAATAAATGTGTCTCGATTTGTTATTCTACATTCTACAACAGTTTTTTTGGACTTGTTACGTAAATTACTATTATGGGTGAGTTGAAAACTGAGGCAGGAGTAAAACCCACTTTTTTCTTTGGCATGTATAAGTGAGACTTGTCTCACTAACTTTAAATCGTTGCATCTGGTCCAAAGAGGGTACTGATTCCTGCTAAAATATAGTTATTTCATATCAACTAAAATATCCATGACTTTCGGATCCTCCGTTAATATCGTAGAAGGGTTAAGTGAAGTGGGAGAAAACACATTTTAGGTACTCAAATACTCACATTTTATATTTGCATGAGGAAGTAGAAGTCTTCAGGAACGATATGCACTTTTTCTTTTCCTTCTACTATTCAGCACGTTAGCGTGAGCATGAAATGTGACGTCGGCGTTAAACCAGGTTTTCTGAGAAAACGAGCGTATTTCATAAGGTATTATACTAAACATCATTCTTGTGAAGAATTGAATTATCTCTCAACCTATCAAAATCGTTTTTTGACAAATCTTATATTTTCTTAAATCACAAAACCACAAAAAATATTATATTTTTTTTTAATAAAAACATGTTTAGGTTTAACCCCTGATTTTTTGGTAAACAATTTTTTTTCTTATAATACATGATGTCGAAATGTCATGTGCCGAGTTTCAGAGTGCTACAATTCATTCTTCACTTTTTGCTCGAGTTTGTCTGTCGTTACTGGATTATACATAATCTGATAAATCAGCCATATTCGTGATATAGCATGTATAGCATCCATCTATGATTATTGTTTATTCACAGCTTACCCATTACTGTATCCATTTTTATATTATTACTTATTGTGAATAAACGTTTTATTTTGACTATCATTTTACTGCATTTATTTCAAATTGTGACTTCATATTGCATTCAGTTCGGAATAACAAATTCAAATAATAAATTAAATGTGGGTATTCCATTTGGAACCAGAAATGGACAATAATCGAAAAATATATCTCATACAACATCCAAAACTCAAATTTATATCTTTGAAACCAAACAGATGGCATGACGTAACCAATCTCGTAGCCACCCGGTAGATAGCAACAATATCATTGAAATTAATTTAATTCCAGGTTTATCTCAAGTAGCTTTCAAAAAATATTATACAATTTACTGACTTTGTAATATTGGATCTCAATCCTCTTAGAAACCAAACTATAATCTCTACCAGATTGGGCATATCGATCAGTTAATTAATAATTTTATCCAACACATGACAGTTATGACTGTCATTATTAATGTCATTTTAGACAGTCATAACTGTCATGTGTTGGATAAAACATTGTATGCCACTCATGTGTTATGTTTCCTAAGTCACTTTAGAATTTATATATCTTTCTCGCGTGACTTATTTTCCACATAACACACTAGTATCATAAATAACTATTATCCAACACATGACAGTTATGACTGTCATTCTTAATGTCATTTTAGACAAGTAAACTATCAAATAACACACTAGTGTGTTATAATCCATAACTCACTATGGAGTTATGGATAACTCACGTTCATATTTAAAGCTTATTATTATCTCATAAAAAACGATTTCTTCCACTTATTGGATAAAACATTGTATGCCACTCGTGTGTTATGTTTCCTAAGTCACTTGAGAATTTATACTACTCGAAATGACGGCCTCGCGGTATAAATCTTTCTCGCGTGTCTTATTTTCAACATAACACACTAGCACCATAAATAACCATTATTCGTTTGACTCAACAGAAAATGGCAGTAATCAAACCAGTGTCTCTCAAACCAAGGTAACTAAAAGCCCCAATATTTTGAAAAATTTTGATAAAACCAAAAATTCTTGCCATTTATTGTTACATTATACAGAGTTAGTCATATGTATGGACCCGCCCATTTTTCTCAGTTAATATGAGTTTAATCAAAAAAAAGTTTGAATAAAAATTTAAGGGTATTTTGCTCGGCACATTTTTGTGAACTCAAATATTTTGTTGGTGTGCCGGTGGTGGAGAAGTGACGTCATCGACATTTTTTTTAATGGAACCATATGTCATGTTTGGTATCGCAAAAAAGCTTGTTTTTTCCTCTATTCAGTGGTACTAATATTTTTTCAATTATCTCTATAGGTACAGTGTGTTTTGTATTTTTGTGTCCACCTATGTTATTCACCCACCTATTGCTTAATTTGTTCAAAATTTTTCTCAATCGGGGAATATAGCCAGTTGATCTTTTGAGCGATATGGCAATTTGATTCAGACAGTGGCGTACGTAGGTATAAGTTTCCCAGATGCTTATTTTTCGAAGAAAAATTCTAGTTATTTTTCTATTGGAAAATTTCAACAGAAAATTTTGTTCCAAAATAAGTCCCTAATCCTCAATGTTTCCGAAATAGACACTTCAGTGACACAACAGATTATTGTAGGGTTTCCCTACACAAATTCAAATGATATTCATTTGAATAATTGATCAAATTTGCCCTTCACCATAATTGGGTGACAAATACCTGGAATCCATTGTCATGGATACACCTAATCGTTTGACAGTTTATTTTCCGAGTTTGACAGAGTTTGACAGAAATTAAGATTTTATAATGCAATTATCTGAGAAAAAGCGAATTGAAATTTTGATGATGGTTGGATATGGTGATAGAAAGAGATCGCATGAATCAGTTGCTGACTTATTCAATAACGTCCATCCCGATGAAAACATTTTTAGAAGTACCGTTTCAAAAATTGTTAGAAAGTTTGAAACTTCTGGAACTGTCAGAAACGTCTCCAAATGTGGACGTCCTAAATCGGCAACGGATGATAACAAAGCACTTGATGTCGTTATATCGACCCTTGATAATCAAAATATTTCTTCAACTCAATTAGCTCTGGACAATCAAGTCAGCCAGACGTCAGTTATACGAATACTGAAAGCAGCTAAACTTAAAGCTCATAAAGTTAAACTTATCCATGAACTAAACGAAGATGACCCAGACAGAAGGCTACAGTTTTGTGAGACTATGATGGAAAAGACACAAAATGACAATCAGTTCATAAATAATATTGTTTTTTTCGGATAAGGCTACGTTTTGCTTGAATGGAACAGTCAATCGTCAGAATTGTAGGTACTGGTCATTTGAAAATACATGTTGGACCCTAACAGCTCACACACAATATCCTCAAAAAGTTAATGTTTGGGCAGGTATTATTGGCGACAAGTTAATAGGACCATTTTTCATCGATGGTACACTGAGTGGAGACCGTTACTTGAGTCTTCTGAGGAATGATGTTATTCCATCATTAGCACGTCTTCATCCCAGAGAAAATGGTAATGTACACAATACAATATGGTTCCAACAAGACGGAGCTCCTCCACATTATGCTAGGCAAGTAAGAAATTATCTAGATGATATATTTCAGAACAGATAGATAGGACGACGTGGTACAATCGAGTGGCCAGCACGAAGTCCAGATCTTACACCACTAGATTTTTTTCTATGGGGTCATGTCAAAAGTATGGTTATGTCGACAGACCTATTAATTTAGAAGATTTGAAGATTCGGATAAGGCGAGTAATGTCGCAAATTCCTCAAGAGCATTTGCTGAATAGTGTTCAGGGGGGAGAATCTATTTTGCAGGTCTGCAGGTCAGCAAAGTGTTCTCAGTGCAGAAAATTCACAAGTCGGCTGAAATTCTTACAGGTTCAACCGATTTTTGCGATGAAACTATAGACCATATCAGTACAGTTTTGACAATAAAATTCTATACACCCACTCTCAAATATGAGATTTTGCCATGTATTGAAGACAAACTTTGCAGGTCGGCTGAAATTCTTGCAGGTTGGACTGACATGAGATGAAACAAGACCATATTAACACATTTTTGATAAAAAACCTCCATACCCCCACTCCGAAATATAAGATTTTGCCATATATTGACGAAAAACTTTGCAGGTCGGCAGAAATTCTTGCAGGTTGGAAGGACATGAGATGAAACAAGGCCATATCAACACATTTTTGACAAAAAACCTCCATTCTCCCACTCCCGAATATGAGATTTTGCCAAATATCGAAAAAAACTCTGCAGGTCGGCTGAAATTCTTGCAGGTTGGACTGACATGAGATGAGACAAGACTATAATAATACATTTTTAACAAAAAACCTCCATACCCCCACTCCCAAATATGAGATTTTGCCAAATATCGAAAAAAAACTCTGCAGGTCGGCAGAAATTCTTGCAGGTTGGACTGACATGAGATGAAACAAGACTATAATAATACATTTTTAACAAAAAACCTCCATACCCCCACTCCCAAATATGAGATTTTGCCAAATATTGAAAAAAAATTTTGCAGGTCGGCAGAAATTCTTGCAGGTGGGACTGACATGAGAAGAAACAAGACCATATTAACACATTTTTGACAAAAAACCTCCCATACTCCCACTCCCAAATATGAGATTTTTCCAAATATTGAAAAAAACTTTGCAGGTCGGCAGAAATCCTTGCAGGCTGGACTGACATGAGATGAAACAAGACTATATCAATACATTTTTAACAAAAAACTTCCATAACCCCACTCCCAAATATGAGATTTTTCCAAATATTGAAAAAAACTTTGCAGGTCGCAGAAATCCTTGCAGGCTGGACTATTCGGGAGAGGTGGTATGAAAGTTTTTCTCATATTTGGGAGTGGGGGTATGGAGGTTTTTTGTCAAAAATGTGTTGGTATGATCTTGTTTCATCTCATGTCAGTCCAACCTGCAAGAATTTCGGCCGACCTGCAAAGTTTTTCCTCAATATATGGGAAAATCTCTTATTTGGGAGTGGGGGTATGGAGGTTTTTTGTCAAAAATGTGTTAATATGGTCTTGTTTCATCTCATGTCAGTCCAACCTGCAAGAATTTCTTCCGACCTGCAAAGTTTTTCTTCAATATATGGCAAAATCTTATATTTCGGAGTGGGGTATGGAGGTTTTTTGTCAAAAATGTGTTAATATGGTCTTGTTTCATCTCATGTCAGTCCAACCTGCAAGAATTTCTGCCGACCTGCAAAGTTTTTTTTCAATATATGGCAAAATCTCATATTTCGGAGTGGGGGTATGAATTTTTTTTGGTCAAAAATGTTCTTATTTATACCAGTTACATCTCAAATCGGTCCAACCTGCAAGGATTTCTTGATCTGTAAGGTTTTTGCACTGGGAACATTTTGCTGACCTGCAGACCTGCAAAATAGTTACACCCTGTTCAGGGCGTTATTCATAGATTATTTTATTGTCAAGAGACAAATTGACTACAGTTCGAGCATTTAATACATTAATTTTGTTTAAAAAGGAAATAATATGTTTTTTGTTTTTATATCAAATATTTATTTAACCATCAATGGATTAATTTCAGTTTTCAATATTTTAAATTATCGAAAACATCGTATGTGATTTTTTTTAATGAAACAACTCTCAATGTTGCACATTAAAAATATTTTTTTATAAAAACTTGCGTACGCCACTGTCTGAATCAAATTGCCATATCGCTTGAAAGATCAACTGGCCACATTCCCCGATTGAGGAAAATTTTGAACAACTTAAGCAATAGCTGAGTGCATTACATAGGTGGAAACAAAAATAGAAAACACACTGTACCTATCAAGATAATTTAAAAAATATTAGTACCACTGAACAGAAAAAAAACAAGCTTTCTAACGACCAAACATGACATATAGTTCCATTAAAAAAATATGTCGATGACGTCACTCCACCACCACCAGCACACCAAAAAAATATTTGAATTCACAAAAATATGCCAAGCAAAATACCCCTCAATTTTTAACCGAACTGTTTTTCGATTAACCTCATATTAACTGAGAAAAATGGGCGGGTCCATACATATGACTAACTCTGAAACACTTCTATCACTCAGATTAGAAGTTTTTATTGCACCTTGAACAAGATGCATACATCTTGACCTATAAGCGTTGTGAAATGATACTGTCAATATTACCTTTATTATCAGATGAATCATCTTCAATATTAGCTCCATTCAAGAATCCCCAGTTGGTCCCTCCATGAAACATATACATATTAACGGATGCCCCAAGACCCAAAATTTCATCCAATACTCTGCCAAACTCTTCGACAGTTGTCGTGTGATGCTTCTCTGTCCAATGGTCAAACCACCCTGACCAATATTCCATAACCATCAGAGGTTTACTCGGTTGAAATTGTTTCAGGAGGGTCAGCTCGTTGGTAGCTCCAGTTTGGAAATTTGCTGTGGCCAACACTCCGTCTAGGGTTCCTGAAAAACCGAGCGAAGGCGTGTCGGCAGTGTAAAGTAGTTCCACGACTCCGTTTTGTAGCAAGATGTCTTTCAGTTTTTCCAAATATGCTGTATCAACTGGTTTGTCGCCATCTTTTGTATTTCCATACTCATTCTCAATCTGCACGGCGATTATAGCGCCACCTTTAGTGAACTGAAGGGGTGAAAGTAGCTGGAAGAGCTTCCTGAAGTACCTCTCGACAAAGTTAATGTATTGCTCATCCGACGTTCTTATTTTCATGTCGTTATAACGTAGTAACCAACTAGGTAAACCGCCGAATTCCCATTCTGCGCAAATGTAGGGACCTGGACGAAGAATAACAAATAGGTCCTCTTCTTTGGCTAATTGGATGAAGTGCACCACGTCAAGGAAATCTTCAAAATCACTTCCGCCGCTTCCGAAGTCGAACACGCCATTCTCATATTCGTGTAGGTTCCAGGGAACGTACGTCTCCACGGCGTTCAGGCCGGCTGAGCGATATTTTCTCAACCTGTCCCTCCAATAATCTTTCGGCACTCGAAAGTAGTGAAGTGCGCCACTGTATAAAGTTACGTTTTTGTTATTCAACGTGAAATAAGTTTGATTATCACTCAATCCCGTTTTCACTCCGCCTTCTGTGTAATATTGGTACGAAGTTGGCAATTCATCGGAGGACGCGCAGTCGGCCATGACCAAGAACAAAACGATAAATATTACACTGACCACTGGATGAGAGTCATATCGCCTACGTGAATTGTGAACGTAGTCGAGGCCCATGATTTCTTTTGAAAGTACCGGTTGATTCTCATTCAAGCGGCGAAGGTACTGCTTATATATACGAATTATCCGGTGATATTGATAAGATTACAAAGGTCAACTATGAGGACGTGGAATTATTTCAGTGAAAACTCATCGGCCTAATAAACCAATCCATCCGATCGTTATAGGAGTATTGTAATAAATCGCTAGGGTGTTTGGGTGTTATGTTCACTATTGGACTTCCAATGGATGTTTACTATTGGACGTCCAATGGATGTACATTTAACATCCATGGACGTTCGGACCTTAGCGGAGGTGTCATTCGATGCGGAATAGCGTGTAGATGATTTTGAAAAAAATTCAAGTTCCGCTTGCAACAAATGAAAAAATGCCAGCAAAAATTGAAAAAAGTGTCAAAAAGAGGAGGAAATTTCCAAAACGTTTCTTCACCACGCCTTCTCCCTGATGGCCGACTTTTCAAAAACTATATTCAAGGGTCTTTTCAGTATGTTAAAAACATTATAGTAGGGGAGCCCAGGATGCTAAATCGGAATTTACTCGAGCGTCGAAGATTAGATGATAAGAAGAAAAAAATGTCATATAATATATACACCTTCATCGGTGGGGGGAGCGGCTATAAATTTTCAAAAATGTAAAAAAAAACAGTTGCATGGACATACTCGAGCGCGTCAGATATTAATAGCATCCATGTCCTACGTTTTTTTGAAAACATACGTATGTTAATCTGATTGTTTCCATGATGGGGGTGGTCGCGCATAAGGGTTGAAAACGGAAAAAAAAATGTAATCGAGCGCGTCAGATTTTCAGAGGGGATGTTAAATGAACCTAAAAGAAGGCTCTTATGTAATAATCTGATGATTTGGATGTGACCTAAACTCCCGGCCATTATTAGAATGTGCAAAAAAAAATCGCCATTTTGAAATACTCGAGCGCGTCAGATTAAGATATATATGGTTCATTTATATACCTTAAACGTGCTGTCTCATAATCTGACGATTATCTGGAGGGATTCGCCTAACCTGACAATGGAAAGATTTTTTTTTTGTATTTTTTCAAATCTTTTAACTTAACAAATTAAAGAGCTGAAAAAATAGCATGCAAATAAAACAGTATATATTCTTTGAAGTACAAAACTTTTATTTATGTGAAAATAAGTATAAAAAATATAAATTTTTTTGAGAATTTTTATTTTATTCATCATCTTCGTCGGTAAAATCATCTTCCTCTTCTGGCTCGATTTCATCCTCAAATTCTGTATCTGTAACAAGAAATCATGAGAGTATTTATCGAAAAATTTTTTCATGAATAACGATTTGTTCAATCATTGCAGAAAAAATATACCTAATTCTGGAGTATCTTCAAAAATATCTCGTGTTATGACTACATCTGCATACGCTTTTGGCAATTGATCACCCGCAAACCAGATCATTTAGTATTTTCCGTCGACAACTCTCCACCCATAGTCAGTTGGTAAAAGATCAATAATGTTTGCTTTATGGGCATTACTCCACAAGCATGCAATGAATCTTGTGCGTAACACTTGTTGGAGTAACTCCGATTGACACGGTGGCAAGTTGCACGCATCATAATTCCGGATACTCAAGGAGAAGGGTTGAGACTTGTCTTTCACCTTTTACGTCTTATTGAAGATAACAATTCTGGCTTGATTTACATCGCTTAACTTCTTTAATCCGTACAGGTGGCAAGTAAAAGACTGTATAATGTGAAACGAATCCTGCACATTGTGCTCCTTTGATCCCAAATCCAGAAATGCATTTTGAAAAGTTTCAGAAGTCATCAAAAACTGTAAAGGTTTCTTTTTTCCCCGTCGATACAATGCTGGGTTGAAATAACAACCAGTGAATGCATGCAAACCTGGAAGTGCCTTCGAAATTTTTGGGCCAAGTTTATTGTAGAGAGCGGATACGTCGATGTATCGGCGTGCATTGCCAATTCCAAGATCCATCCAGATTTCTACTGTTGCTTGCAGGTGTTCCATATTTGCCAACATGATCACCAAAATATCAGTATCCGATGTTCTGATAGTAACAGTGGAATTTTCTTTTTGATGGCAAGCAAGAAATGCTATCTTTGTATCCGCTTCTTCGTGGTCAGGGCAAGACAACTCATAATTAATGATGCGCGTTACTTTATTATCGGTAACAGAATATTCATAACACAAATCATGTATTATGTAAATAACCTTACTACCGATAATCGCTGCCATCTCCTGGTCAGCCCAATGATCGATGAAAAACTTAACAATAGCTTGCTTAAAATTTAGATTTTTTAAATCTTTTGTAAAATCTGCTGTTCTCATTTGTTGAGGGCCGGTGATATGAAATTCCTTGTCGTCTACGTTGCCTCTAATAGAATGCTCGTAATCTTTGATTGAGGGTGTGAAGTAGCGGTCAAATACAATGGCAATTTTACTTGCTGTGTTATTAATTAGGCACTGCAATATTCGGAGTGAGAGAGTCATAGATAGAGAAAGAGTGAGAGAGGAATAGAAATGCGAGAAGGGGAATACCGGCATCACGTAGCTGCATGCATTAAACTTTATCGATTATTTTTCCTTACTTCTTCCTTACTTCGGCTTACGGAAATCGTCAGATTATATATTATTTGTGAACGTTGAATTATTACCTTCAAAATAAAAAAAAATTTAGCCACGCTCGAGAAAGTCGAGATGACGTTTTTTTTTACAAGTTTGTAACCCACCTACTTCTTATCGTCAATCGAAAATTGTCAGATTAGTGGAATATACACTTTTTAGCATTTAACTAACTTACCCTACCTTAATCTGACGCGCTCGAGAATTTCAGATGATCAATTTTTTTTTACTAATCTGATCCTTTATCCTTGACGCGCGGCCACATATATGGGGCTAATACTTGGTGGAGGTATTTAATGGGGTACTAGGTTCCTCCCTGTATGTTAATCTGCCGCGCTTTAGTAAATCCCAAAATCCCCTGTTGGGCTCCCCTACTATTATGAAAGCTCTGTTCTAGTTCATTCCACGAAGATCTCGAATTTTCTAGAACTTTCCAGAAGCTACAATAATATTCTGTAATTTTCTTTCCTTTATAGGAATGTCTTTTTCATATTCTAAAATATTCCAGAAAGTTACATCACCACGCCCTCTCCCTGGTTACCGAACTTTTGAAAACTTACTCAGTTTTATTTTCAGTATGTTCTAGAACATTATTACGCAGGCTATGTGCTAGCTTATCCAACAAAGATCTTGATATTTCTAGTAGTATCTAGAAGCTTCGAAAACATTCTTGACTTTTCTTTCTCATATTCTAGAAATTTTATTTATATATTGTATTATATATTTCCATGAAGTTTCTTCCCCACGCTCTCTCCTGATAGCCGAACTTTCGAAAAATGCACTTTTCAGTATGTTATAAAACATTACGAAGACCCTGTTCTAGTTTATTCCACAGATATATATATATATATATATATATATATATATATATATATATAAGGAAAGATTATTTGGGTAAGCAGCAAGCAAAACGTGTACTCTTTTAACACTATATTTCCAATATTTCAACAGTGGTTACTGTCATCTTCAGGGAAGCTACAATTAATAAGCGAATATATACTAAAATGGAGTGAAACCCAGTAACAGCTATACTTACTGTGTCTTTGAGGTTGATTGCAAAAAGATGTGATGAAAGTAATACAACAATTATCGAAAGGGAAACATGAAGTTGATGATAAAATAACAATAAAAGGTCAATAATTAAAATAATTAGTCAATTAATATACATTTTTTAAAATTTATATGGATAATTTCCACGTGTGGACATACTCAAGCACGTGTATATCCTCTTGGTTAGGAAACAGACAAATGACATATGTTTCATGTACTTAAAAGAAGAAAATTATGAAAATTGAAGTTTGACAGGTAGAGTCCACGATTTGGCCTCTGCTTGTGAATATATTCGCTTATTAATTGTAGCTTCCCTGAAGATGACAGTAACCACTGTTGAAATATTGGAAATATAGTGTTAAAAGAGTACACGTTTTGCTTGCTGCTTACCCAAATAATCTTTCCAAATTGCATCCTAACTAGTCAGCAAAGACTACCGTTCTACTATATATATATATATATATAGGAGAGAGGAAGTCTTTGCTGACCAGTTAAGATAAAGCTAGGAAAACTTGTTGGGTACGCAGCATGCAGGAAGTATACTCTTATAACACTTGTTCCAATATTTCGACAACGTTTATTATCATCCTCAGGGAAAGAGTGTCGGTGAGGTTATGTGCAAAGATATTATAAAATAGACGTTAACAATTGCAATGTACATATTAAAACAATTTGTGAGAGTCCTTAAAGGTCATCATCAACAATTATTGAACTTTTATAGTTAAAAAACATTAATTATAATAAAATTGAAAAATTATTTCCTCATACCGGTATTTTAACGTCGGCATGGGAGAAGAAGAATTTAATTTAAGGACTCTCACAAATTGTTTTAATATGTACATTGCAATTGTTAACGTCTATTTTATAATATCTATGCACATAACCTCACCGACACTCTTTCCCTGAGGATGACAATAAACGTTGTCGAAATATTGGAACAAGTGTTATAAGAGTATACTTCCTGCATGCTGCGTACCCAACAAGTTTTCCTAGCTTTATATATATATATATATATATATATATATAATATTTAATTGTTATAAATGTTTTACATAATTTTTATTCAGTACCCCATGTTGCACATGGTTTTAGTCTTGTTTAATTTTTCAACATCGTTGTTAAGCGACCAATCTCAGTAACATTGTAAGTATTGGACTCTCATCCTCACCAGTTTACCATAGTTTCATCCATTTTTGTAGCTCCCTGATGATGACAGTAACCACTGTCGAAATATTGGAAATATAATGTTATAAGAGTACACTTGCGTTTTGCTGCTGCCCCAAAAAAATTGTCAAGATTTGTTTCTAACAGTCAGCAATAGACTACCTCTCTTCTCTCTCTCTATATATATATATATATATATATTTTTATATTCTGGAATATTCCAGAAAGTTACACATCACCTCGCCCTCTACCCTGTGACCAAACTTTTAAACACTTACTTGATTGTATTTCCAGTATGTTCTAGGACATTACCGGACAATTTTCCGGAACTTCTTAGAATTCTTCTTCGTATATTCTAGAAATTTATTTTTATATTCTAGAGATTTCCAGAACGTTTCCTCATCACGCCCTCTCCATGATGGCCGCCTTTTCAAAAACTACGCTTAATGGTACGATTTTATGGCGAAGGCGCCGGTAACAGTTTTCAACTTATGAATAAAAAATAATATATAATATATCTTTAAAAACACGCCCTTTAGGTTAAAACGGGAAATTTCTTGTTCGAGGGGGGATAAAGGGTTATCACACTATATAAGTCCCTTTATCGTGCCGGGACTCTCCTTTTTAAGTTTTAGCGGCACGCAATTTTTTTTATCAACTTAGTTTTATTATATATAATGACTATGTTCCATATAACAACCCATTGTCTTAATCGCTCCAATTTCGAAAACACCCTGTATATATTAAGAGCAACGTTGCATCAACGAATGATATCACGAATACAGATAAATAGAGTAAGGCTGTTTTGAAGATTTCCTTTCGACTGTGTTAGCTTATTTTCACTGCAGGATATTCGGTAGCAAAAAACGAAATATCGCATACTTAATTAGTTTGTTAAAAATGATCCAAGTTCACTGATGGGCAACAAAAGATTAGATTCGCCCATGTTAATTGAATCAGAAAAAGTTCTTTGTTTCTGGACGGATATTCAAAATATGATAAACGCGTGGACAAAGTTGAAATCACGAAAAATAAAATTTTTGCAGGATAATGATTTGTTCTGTGTATCAAACAATATATTTTATAATAATCATATCCATGATTTCTTTGATTTTTGATAGTAGAGTTTATTTTTAGTAGGAGCGCAACACCAAATAATAATAATAACCGTCCTCTACCCACACAGGCTATGCCTTTGTGTATATTATTATTATTACTATTATTATTCCAGCTAGTGAAGTCAATAAAACTCATATTGTTTTTTTTGTTAATAAAAAAGTTATTAACGTCTTTTATGGCATATTTATTTTTATTGATAGAGATGAGTACCTGTTGATAGTTGGGAAAAGCGCCTAGAATCCCCCCCAATAATATGCCCTCGGTCCGTCCTTGATTATTCACCATTATCTTGAATGGTAGTTATTCGCCAAATTCGAAAATTTAAAACGAACGAATAAAGACGGTTTTCCACCAAACGGACAAAATGAAAACAAAACACAAAGTCGTGTCAAATAAAACAAAACTGAAACTTTTCGCAAACTTTTTGAAGACTGGTGTGTTTTGTGGCATTTCGAGTTTTGTTTTTCGGGTCCCACTCGGAAGCGGAAACATCATATTTCGCGACAACCAGTGGAAAAGGACCGAAAACAAAAACAAAACTCGAACAAAATATAGCCCTCTCTATAGAAACAAGAGTTTTGAGTTTGTTTCAGTTTTGTTGTTGTTTTTTCAGTTTAAGATGCCTAAAAACCCTGGTGTACCGACTTATACCTGCAAATCTGTGGGACAAAACGAGAGACACTCGCCAACTTGATTACGAGAAAACAAATGAATCGGTAATCCGTGTGCTGTTTTTCGAATATCCCGCGACACTTGAGTGCACCGCCACCGTCGGTTTTCTTGTTAGGGTTAATTTTCATGAACAGTTTTGCCCACGATTCACGAACATGAAATTAATAAAGCAATATAATTATTAAAATATACGGAATCACTGTCCCCAATCAGTTCTATTTGTTACATTTTCGACATGATTTATTAATTTTTTTGCTGAAATATAATTAACTCACATTTTACATAGAAGTATTGCAGTTCAGCTGCATCGCATGGAAATTCAAGATTAGCATTGTCAATCTTAAGCGCAGCGCATGCTCTCGCGCTGATATCTGTGCATTTGTGCCCGAGTTTTCACAATAAACTTCTTTAAAGAAATAAAGAATAATTTTGTGGCTTTTGAGTTTAATTGCATTATTTGGAATTTGATATTTGTGATGAGTTAATGTGTTATATTGTTCTTCCACTTTTAAAAAACCGAAAATATGTCTATTGTGCAATTTTGTTTGACAGAAAAGTGTATTTTTTGATCAACTACACTAAAAAGATTTCACCATTTCAAAATGAAAGGAATGCATGGAAAATAACCAAAACCTTAACAAGCTTACTGAAGAGAAAACATTAATAGATTTCAGTGGAAATGGAGAAAAATTTATATTTTTTAATTTATCGCGGACTTTCGCAACTTATGGAAGATTTCAAGAAACGGCAAGATATAAAAACGCATCCAGAGTTGATTGAATTGATTAGAAAATAAATGTCTGTTTCAAAGTATGTTCAGATTCTAAGTGGTGAGTACTCAATTTCTGGGGTGGGATTCTGTGTACCATAGAATTCTATTGTCGACAGTTGTGTCTCTTTCTCTCCCATGAATTCAACCATAATGTCATCTCACTTTTTCTATCGATAATAGAATTCTATAGCACACGCAGAATCCCACCCCTGTACTGAATATAAATTAGTTACGCACAACATTTTTTTTTATTATACCACAACTATTGACTTTCAAATGGTTTTTAGATTTTTTGGGAAAAAAATTACTCAATTTTAGTAGTGTTATTTTTTCAATAAAACTTGATATTCCACTTCGAGTATATGGACTATTACTTTCGTATGGCATTCAAAAGTTCCTTAAAATTCAATTAGTAATCACAATCACCATGTCCTTGGAATGTTGACAGTGTTGACACGAGAAAGAGGACGCCATCTCTGGAGTCGATTACAAAAGTAGACCACTTATTATTAATTTTTTGTTTGGTCTTCAAAAAATTCTAAACAAAATCGAATCAGTCATCGGTACACCAGGGTTTTAAGACATCTTATTTCAGTTTTAGAAAACACAAACTCAACTGTCCGTTTAGTGGAAAACCGCTGTAAAGTATGTGCAACATGAGAATAACTAACAGAAATTCGTAAAGAAAATCAACACTCATACCGGCCTCACTTGAATTTCATTGGATTTATTCATACACTCGGTATTTGCAAATAAGCGAAAATATATAATTAGTCAAATTAAAGATTCCTGGTGAGGACTGGCCATGCAGCCCTCAAATGGCCATTGGCCACACCATTTCAAGTTGACTTATTCTGAAACTATGAACATTAAAGGCCAATTCAGATACATGGGTGTACACGCAGGGTTTCTGAAGCACGTGTAATTATAAGCATAGGAATTTTTGACCCGTGTGCCTGAAAACTGCAAGTCCATTCACATACGTGTTTTTCACTTGCCTTTCTATCACAAGGTCATATTTTCTCTGGTTCTCTATTAGTTTTCTCAATACTGGAAGAATGATATTTGAGTTTTTCAAATTATCCCGTTGTTTATGTCACTGAATCTTTCATTATGTGAACTAGAATATATTCTAGACGCACGCCGACAGGCACAAGTGTGAACGTCGATGGGTGTGCATTTCTCATGCAGGGTTGGCACGCATGTGTCGGAATCGGCCTCAAAGAATATCACTGAACTGAATTTATTCTCCAAAAATCGATTAATAAATGAATGGAGTAATTCAAGAAATCAGTTGCAGAATGCAGAGAACCAGAAAATAGTTGCTTTGTGTACGCACACTTACTTTTTTTCATTGTTCTAACGTCAGAAATTCGCAAAATGCGTTTCCGCTAGATGGCGCTCATAATTTAAGCGCGAAACAGTTTAGTGGTGATTAGCTGCCAAATTCCATAAGAGACTATAGTATTTAATTTTATTCTCATTCAAATTTGAATAAGTTACTAAAGATGTCGAAAGCTGAAATAAGTTTAGCAGACATTTTCATCTATGCATATCTCTTTGTTTTGGATTGGAAAATAATGTAAATAAACTTTGTGCTTGGTACTACTGATTATGAATTCAGCATTGGGGCCATGAGCAAATACGCCTAGTAATAAGTAGTACTAGTACTGAGCTATTTTACTTTTTCCGTCATGTCAAGAAATCTGATATCTATGAACAATGGCACTGAATTACATTATTTATCCAAAGTCGATAATTAAGGTGAAAACAGTCAAAAAAGTTTAAATAAATACACTAGCCCTTATTGCAAGAAAGACCTAATATACTTGTTATCAGTTCAACCAAATAGTTGTAGATGGCGCACCCTTTGCGATTGGGAATGTGTTTTGTGGAAATTAGAAGAAGACCGGAATCGGAAACTCGTAATTCGTAGCTTTTCTTGTCAATTGTCTTTTGTGATGTGATGAGCGTTTGGCTTTTGTGTCAGTGAATCCATTTTGTGTAGTACAGTTGAATATTTTATTGTAACGTGTACTTGAAATCTGTAAATTTGTTAAAATGGGTTCATCTAGGCGTCGAGATCGGTCAAGATCAAGAGATCGTGATAGGGACCGAGATAGACGTGATAGAAGACGCAGTAGGTCTCGAGATAGATACAGAGATCGAGAAAGGCGTAGAGACAGGGACCGCAGTAGAAGCAGAGACCGTGACCGTGATAGAAGACGTGAAAGGGATAACCGATCTGTGTCGCCAGAACCAGATGGAGATAAAATGATTGCCGATACTCTTGCTACTTTGGCTGCAACAAGAAATTTCGCTAATTTGATCTCCAAGGAAGGCGACGGAAACTCTAATCACTCCACGGGTATGGTATTTTTCGTACCAAAATTGGGTTGATTTTGTAGCCTTGATAACTTGATAAATTTTGTCCAACCATTCATTCAAAGCTGACTGTATATGAACCGTGATCGAGGTCTATGTGTGGCAAACTCAGGCACACTACAATATCATTTATTATTTGGATTTTTTTTCTCTTTTTCTAATTCAAGAAGTTTCACCCTGTCAGAGTTGTCACACAGAAAATCTTGTGACTCAAATTGTAATAGTCAATTTATCAGGCGAGTATACAGGGGGGAGGTAATGGGGGTAATCACCTCCCCCAACAATTGAAAAAATTCAATGTTTCAATTAAAATTAATCGTTTTTCATTCAACACGTAACTATATAATCTATTTCTTCCTAAAAACTGAAAAATGCCAAAAATGCAGCATGACAACGTAACGTATTTTATTCTTGATACAGTGCACTACAGAATGAAAATTTCAAATGGTACATAGATAAAAACCAAATCACACTGTTATATTCAAGAATACTACGAACCAAAGATAATTATAACGTTTTTATTGCATCAGTGTCACTTATATGTTGGGTAACAAGAGCATTTAATTCTAATCTCTATTATACTTGGGTACCTGATTGATTTGTTTTTTTCGATTTGTAAACCTGATTTTTCTTTGCTTCAAGTTACCTTTGTAATTAGTGTTTCCTTGTATTCATCTTTCTTAATTCTTAGTTGGTAATTTACTTCTTAGGTTGGTTGAGTTTATAACTCCACCATTACCCATACCAAAATCTGTCAATTGGTAGTTTAAGAAACATCTCTTTGAATAATAAAAAAAGCGTAATAATTATTAATATTGATTATTAATATCATCAACAAAAAAAAATCTTATTATAATGTTCAAGAATATATGGTACCTAGTTTCAATTTAGAATTTGTAACTCTTTACACTAAACTCTATATCTTGTGTTTTAAACAGTGTTGTTTTTAACCCTTTGAGGTCCAATTATAATATAACCAAGGAAATGAAAGACAGCCTAATCAAAACATGCACAGAACAAAAATATGGCCAAACCTAAAACAAAAGAGTAGCAACTTTGACCAAAGCCATTGACTGGAACTTTATACTGTAGGGTCTTATCTGACATCGGCCCGGAACTCTAAAATTTTACTGTTGGGTCTGTCCCTACAATGGACCTCAAAGGGTCAAACTCACTATATTTTTTAAATACCTATGACCATCTATACAGGGTGTTCCTAAACATCATGTACATCCGAAAGGGGGTAATTCCTCAGCTCATTTTAAGACTAAAAGTTCATATAAACATTGGTCCGCAAACGCTTTGTTACCGATCTACGGGGTGTTGAAATTTCAAGATTTTTTTTGTTTTTTCTTTATAGATCCTGCAGTTTTTGAGATATGTGGCTCAAATTTGAAACATAGATTATGTTATAGGGCTTACATCGATGGACATCTCAAATGTTTGTGAGAATCTATAGGGTGATAATTTTTTTTGGGTCATGCCCCCTTTTCTCCCCCTGAACTTTTTTGCGGTGCGCCGTTGATAAATTATAATATACAAAATGAATTTTTTCATTCATTTACAAACTTTTTTGTGTCTTGTAGTTTTTCCGTATCTAAAACCGTTGTCGAGAAAAAATGGAAATAGCAATTTGTGTATTTCGAGCGCAAAGTAATTGATTGTCGCTCGACAAAGAGAGTTACCGTGCAACGCGAAGCGGAGCGCGGTAATCTTTGGAGAGCAACAATGACACTTTGTGCTTGAAATACACACATTATTTTTTCTACAAACGCATCTTTCAGACAAAAAAAGATCGACACTTCATTCAAATAGGCACATAATATTATAATAGTATGAGAAAATGAATACTCAGTAGAAATTCGTAATGTATAAGCTATCCAAGTATCCAATAATTCAAATCTCAAACAGAAGAAAAAAGTGAAATCATTGCTTTAAAAAAATCCGATGCCGGGATCTGTTCCCGGGACCTGGATTTAAACCGACCAACGATAAGCTTAGCTCCAACGCAGATTCTCAGATGGCTATGAGTGTATTGTCTATACTTTCCATCATGAAAGAATAGATTTGTTTTCAAACAAATGCAGTGGAGAGCGAGCGTTTTTTGACAGTTCGTATGTGGAGTCGTTAGGTGTCTTTACATGTGTTTAAATTGTTAATTGTAAGGTGTAAATTTGTTATAAATACTCGTTATAGCCTCGTAACAATGCCAAATTATTCAAATGGCGATATGGCTGATATGCATTTTATTTATGGCCTTGCGAATGGAAATGCAAGAGAAGCCAGACGTCTATACATGGAGCGTTATCCCAATAGAATAATACCTGATCAACGAATATTCTCAGATATTCATAGGCGTCTTGCAGAAACTGGAACATTTAATAAAAACACTAATGATGGAGGTAAACCACGTACCGTTAGAACACCACAGATCGAAGAAGCTGTTCTACATGACATAGAAGAACAGCCAGACACTAGCACCAGAAAAATCGCTAAAAATTTAAATATCAGTCACCAAGTTGTTTGGCGTATATTGCGTGAATCTCTACTATATCCATATCACATTCAAAGGGTGCAAGCGCTCCTTCCTCGAGATTTCCCTTCAAGAGTTAATTTCTGCCAGTGGTACCTTAATAGGATAGCAGTAAACCCCAATTTTGACTGTAAAATCCTTTTTACCGACGAAGCCAATTTTTCCAGGAATCAAATTATAAATTTTCATAACAACCACATATGGGCCGAAGAAAATCCACATGGAATTGTCGAAACTCATTTTCAAGAGCAGTTCTCATTGAATGTATGGGGTGGTATAGTTGGGGATCATTTGATTGGTCCTTTCTTTTTGCCTGGTCGGCTTACTGGAAACTCATACAGGCATTTTTTGCAATACGAATTACCTTTATTACTTGAAGGCTTACCTCTTTTGCTCAGACATCAAATGTGGTATATGCACGATGGCGCACCAGCACATTTTTCTGTTTTGGCTCGGCAATATTTAAATGAAGTGTTTGGGGACAAGTGGATAGGACGGGGTGGACCTCAGTTATGGCCCCCTAGGTCCCCTGATTTAAATAGCCTAGATTTTTTTCTATGGGGGCATCTCAAATCTCTCGTGTATACAACACCAATAAATACCATCGATGACTTACGAAATCGAATATTAAATGCATTTGAAACTGTAAGAAATACTCCGGGGGTGTTTGGCAGAGTACGGGCATCAATGAGAAGAAGAGCGGACGCATGTATAAGGATTGGAGGAGGTCACTTTCAACAATTGTTATAACGTTATTTCCTTGTTATGTCTTTTATTTGGATGTTTTGTATAATAAATCGTTATTGCAAAAAAAAGCCTTTAGCAAACAGCGGCGAACAAAATAATTTTAGCGAATTACAAAAAAATTTCAATTTTTTTTTTCTCGATAACGGTCTTAGATACGAAAAAACTACAGGATACAAAAAAGTTTGTAAACAAACCAAAAAATTCAATTTGTACCTTAGAATTTACCAACAGCGCACCGCAAAAAAGTTCAGGGGGAGAAAAGGGGGCATGACCCATAAAAAAATATCACCCTGTAGATTCTCACAAACATTTGAGTTGTCCATCGATGTAAGCCCCATAACGTAATTTATGTTTCAAATTTGAGCCACATATCTCAAAAACTGCAGAATCTATAAAGAAAAACCAAAAAAAAAATTGAAATTTCAACACCCCGTAGATCGGTAACGAAGCGTTTTCGGACCTGAGTTTATATGAACTTTTAGTCTTAAAATGAGCTGAGGAATTACCTCCTTTCGGATGTACATGATGTTTAGGAACACCCTGTATATTTTTTGTTTCATTTTGCTTCTTTGAGAATAGAGTTTATTTTTGATTTATTAAAATTTTACAGAGATTTTTTTTGCCTATTGGTGTTTTCATTGAGTATTTTTGAAATTCACGTAAATTTGTTGTATCCTTTAGATTTTTCAGTTCATGAAGGTAAACTACAATGTGTTATGAAAAAAAGTTATATAGATTTAGATGTTGATCTGGTTTAGGTTTATTTCTGAACCCACATGGATTAGCTGCTTGTTTTTTTTTATATAATTCTCTTGGGTGTTATGGAAGGATAATATTGCAGTAAACAACACAATTAGTATTTTATCTAATTATTAATATTACGATAATATATGATGTATTCCATACAAATATTATTAATTTACAGGAAGTACAGAAGAAGAAAGAAGGCGTAAGAAGAGGTCTCGTTGGGGTGGTAGCGAACATGAAAAAATATTCATTCCTGGTATGCCAACAATCTTACCTATGAACCTTGATAAAGAACAGGAGCAGGCATATTTACGTGAGTTGATTTTTCTTGAATGAAATATTTGTTTGAACTATTAGGTAGGAAAGTTATTTTTAAAATTGTTGAAAGTGTTTATTTATATTTTGGTGTGTATTTTGAATATGGAATAGGTATTAGAGATGCGAGCTGACTGATGGGAAAAAAATATTGAATCCAAAATTACTCATTCATTTTGTAAGTATTACTAAAATGTAAAACTATATTCATCCATTTTACAGAAAACTTCTGGATTATAGAATCAGATTTCAAAAAGTGAGTTTAGTGACAATGGAATGGTACTATAAATGGTGATTAAAAAACTTTTCAGCTTTTAAAGTGTTCTTGTAGGAGTTCGTGATACAGCTGCTCTTAATTATTGCTTTCATTATAATACCCACCTTCTAGGTTGATTAGTGGACAGAATTTATTTTTCAGTTTAGATGTTGGAGCCCAGACAGGATTTCTTCGAGACATGTAATTCTTTGCATGGTTGGAAAATGATATCAAAAAAGAACTGATTGAAAAATAAAACTATATTCAAGGGTGATAAAATTCTCAATGATCATCAAATGAAATTCAGCCATTGTCAAATCCGTTTCAATAAAAAACTCTTGGAATACAGCTACTTTGAAGAGAAAGTTCTGACAAAAATATGTCGCAAACTGTGTTGTGATAACAAGTTTTGCAACAACTGTTCCAGAATATTCATTTCATTTAAAGTTACTTGAGATTGTATCAATACAAAGGAAATAATGAATTGATGTAAAATTTATAGAGCATAGATTGAAAAGGTCATGATTTTTTAAGCAAAGACATTGATATGAATTGAAGATTCCAATTATAATTATTATTGGTTATCAGATGTAGACTGGTCATTTAAAATCATTTTACTTTGACATGTGGTTGCTTTTGAAATTGTAAATCACAACAAAACTAACTACTTAATGGACACTGTTTCTTTAGTTTCAAATGATCAATATAAATTATCGTCTACAACCCTTTTTTGCATACCAAAATTTGATTTTTTCATCAAAAGTAAATTCGTAGAGTAACATTCTATATAAAATTATTCTTTTTATTAGTTGAGAAAGTGGTAGTTCATCAAATTTTACTGATGTAATGAGTATTTCTATTTTTATGCAGTTTATTTCAGGAGCTTATGTATTTTAGTGTAGTAGTGTCAATCTGAAATCCTGTGAATTTTAATGTTGGAATTCCCTGCTACTTATTCTTTACTGACTCCTGTTTGCTCTCGATAATTCAATTTTGTTCAAGTAAGCCTGACCTTCGAGAAACATCAAAACAATTTACCAATTTGATTAAAACACACAATTAAGATCAGAGACGTCCGGATAATGTTCCTCTTCATAAAAGGGCTCATTTTGGTGGAAATTTGGAAGGAGTAGGTGAAGCTCCGTGGAAAGTAATCCAATGATATTGTCACACACACAGCCAATATAATTGTCAAATGATTCTTGGAAATAAAGGGTTTTTCGTAGGAGAAGCCGGAAGCGGGAGTATACTTTTGCGGTGTATATTGTTTCAGTTTTAAAGTGATACTGCCGTCTGTGCAAAATGCGACACAAAAAAAGGGTTCAAGGTCGCACTTTGAAGTCGGTCGGTTTGATGTTCTATTTAACGATAATAATAATGATATATGATTTTAATAATTGAAGCAAGACCCAACAAACTGTTTCTGAAGCCCAATAAAAATGGTTATAAATCTTAAGCAGTGTCCTGTCGAAATATCTAGAAGCTCAAAGTTTTTTCGACTACTTTGATTTTGACCTTCACCCTAAATTTCGGAAGATATTAATAAACAACCTCCATTTGTATTTCTATTAAATGTACAAGGATTTTTTTAACCTCTTAATCTGCTATTTGCTATTTCACTTTTTCATTCTTTGTTGTAAAGATTGGTATAACTATTTTATTGTTAGGTTGAGTATACACAAAGGACTTATCAGCCAAGGATACTTATAACGTTTATGCCCTTGAAATTTAAATTGTGGTTAAACAAATTTTGAGTAATTGAAAAAATAATTACATTAATGAACCATGGTTAATATTTTTGAATTTTTTCTAATTAGCTATGATACAATTTTTATTTTTGAATGATCCCATAAAGGTTTCACATCGTAGAAAATTATGAGTATTTAAATAAAATACAGTAGTGTACATTATTCTGGTATTTTCCTAAAACTGATATGAGAGATTGAAATAATGATTTACTTTATTCTAGCTATGATTGATATACACTTATAACAAAAATACCTTATTCTAACTCTTGGGCATTTGCCCTTTTTAACCCGTTTTATTACAGTTCAACTCCAGATCGAAGAAGTGAGCCGAAAGCTGCGTTCAGGGGACCTAGGGATTCCTGCCAATCCAGAAGAAAGGTGGGGTGTATGATACTGTCGCATCGTCTCATCGTTCAGCTACTTTGGTTTGGCAACGTTGCAAAACAGTCAATATATCTATTTTTTATTTTATTATTTTCTTACACGTGAAAGATGAATTAATTTTTTTTTATTTATACAAATTATAAACTATTCTTTGTGGATGTAAAAAAACATACATATTTTTGTATTGAATATTCAAATTCACACGTAAATTTCTAGAAATTGGTTTTTTCAAGATAATTTTTTTTTTATTTCACCCTGGGTAATTTCTAAATGGAAATTTGTAAGAGCTCTCAATAATTTCATGGGCATAATTATTTTTTACTCTAATTGTGTCTTAACTCCAATATTCATGGATAAAAAAAACCAGTTCATCTTTCGTTATATTCAGGTATACTTGTCAGTAAGTTTTGGTAACGACTAGGGTCATTAATATATGAATTTTCATTGAATATTTGTCCTGGAATAAGTGATATGACAAAAATGCCTGAATCAATTAGAAATATAGTTTTAACTCACCTAATCACATTTCTGTTTTAGATCAAGTTTTCCAATTCAATCGACTAGCTATTTCCTAACTAAATTATTCAATTTCAGCAAAATATGAGTCAAGAAGGTCCAAAATAATAATGAATCATGTTTAGTTTCAGCAGTTTTTTCAATAATGCTCTTAATACTATAATCTTTCATTGCAGCAAATAATACTTTTTCTTTAGGAAACCTTTCTTGAAATGCATCAATTGCAAACCACTGATTTGAATAATTTTATTATAGTTTTTAGCTGTTAGTCTTGCCCACTGGCTCTATTTTTAAGAATTCGAAGTTGAAATACTGTCTGCTACATCACAGATTTTATGTTCGAATCTAAATTTAAAATAAAATTATTGAACAAAATTTTTCATTGTGATTATGGTCTAAATTCTTCATACACTATTTTAAATTGATACTAGAGAGTTTTGGAAAACACGAAAATGAAAAAACCAACTACCTACTTTTTTCAATAATTTTTATTGGCTAACAATATATATCAAACAATAAACTGCATATTCAATAGTTGAAACATATAATAGCAATATAAATAAGAATAATTAGTTTAATGTCAACATTCAAGTATTCATGAATATTATCTAGTTTTATGTACTTTTTTTCTTTAAATTATTAAGTTAAACAAATTACAAAGTTTTCAATGAAAATATAAGCAACTAGTCTTTTATTAGATCTGTGATGTGCAAACAGATAAATAATTGAAACTAATTTTAATATTTTTTTGTGCAGGTCCCCTTCACCAGAACCTATTTATAGCAGTGATGGCAAAAGGTTGAACACAAGAGAATTCAGGACAAGAAAAAGGCTGGAAGAGGAGAGACATGCTCTTGTTCTCAGGATGCAAAGTATTAATCCCGAATTCAAACCGCCCTTAGATTACAAGTAAGTATGAATCTCTTATGCCAGAGATCAACTAACTAATAGGCTGAGTCGATTTAATGGTTCTTATGCTTATGCTGACACTGCCGTTTTACCACTGATTTCTTTTATTATTTGATGTTCAATTTGGTGAATAAAGCCGTATTGTTTTCAAAAATTGAGTGATTTTTCAATTGAACTGCCATTTTTGAATTGAAACATATTTTAGCGAAACCTTTATAAAAAATTATTAATGCATATTTTTCAAGAGGAATATTTCCAGATGAATTGAAACACGCTTCAGTTAAAGCTATTTTCAAAAATGGCGAAATTATTGAAAAACGCATAGTTAATTTCATCAATGCAAAATATGGTTTTAATGAAAACCAGTTTAGATTTCAAGAAAACAGTGGTACTCAATCAGTAGCATTACAAGGAATTGATAAAATTTAAGAAGGACTAGGCAAAGGAAATTATGTGGTTGGTTGTTCATGGACCTTAAAAAAGCATTTGACACCGTTGATACTGTTGAAACATTTGGAGTCTATGGGAATCAAAGACATTGTAAATGATCTTAATTCATATTTATCTTATAGAACAATCAGCACTTAATCTTGTAACTTTGAAACTTAGAAGCATTTTATTAATAAAGTCCTTAGAGTTCTGTTTTAGGTTCAATTTTATATTTATTATATATTCAAAATATTTCCAGAATGGATTTAGAACCATTTATGAGGATGATACAGTGATTTTATATGAGAACTCTAATCCTTTAATTTTAGAAAACATGATCAACAAGGATATGAAAAAATATGAAAAGTGGCTTTATTCTAATCTTTTGTCATTAAATACAAATAAATCTGAATACATAATTTTTCAACAAAAAAATAAACAAAAAATTAATCTCAACTTGAAAATAAAAATGATGTTTTAAAACAAACTCCACATATAAAGTATCTAGGAATATGGATTGATAAAAAATTGATCTGGAAAAACATATTGAAGTGCTTATGCAAAAAATGTCTTCCTTAATTGGAGCCCTGAGAAGATGTCCCAAACTCAATCCAAAAATTACCTATATCATAAACATTTGGGGAACATGTTTTAAAAATAATTTCAACAAAATTTCTAATTTACATAAAAAAGCCTTGAAAGTCTTGTATCATCTTCCATATTATACACCAACAATTCAACTCTATATAATTACAGATACATTTTCGTTAGAACTCACAATAGAAACTTTTAAAATGTCCTTCAATATGGTGAATAAAAAAGTAAAATCAAACTTCATATTAACTAGAAAATAATTATCATACAACATAACTTGTTCCATATTGATCCTGCTAACTCAATTTTTGGACAAAAGAGATTTACACATTCAGCTCTGTCAAATTTTAAAAGATTTCCAATTGAGATCAAAAATTCCAGAAACATTTTACAATTTAAAAATCTATTAAAAAAGTACATGCTTGCACAAAGAAATAAACCTAATTAATATCCATTTTCAGTATGTGATATAATCAAGGCCTCCTCTATTTTGAAATTACCAACTACTGTTCTTTGTGTATCTGTATTTCTTTATATATTTATTTATTTATTAACTGTTATTTTAATTTTTCTACTTCAAATTATCTCACTAAAATTCACAGAATAGAAATTGTTTGAAATGGTCATGAACAGTCTCCATACCAGTTTTATGTAACTGTTTTGTGATATTCTTCATAGAAATAATATTTTACTTCTGAATATTTTTTTATACTCTTTGTATTTTGATGTATTATGTATTAATAAACCTGTTATTATTATCATTATTAAGAAATATGATTGTCACATATCACTATAACTTTTGTGTACTTTGAAGTGAATTTTTCTCATGATGTTTTACCATCTTTCGGGTCTGATTTCTAATGATTGACAACTCGTAGCACTGACTTTTCTTAATATTCATACCTAGTATTTATTTATTGTTCGAGTTCAAGAACTTAATTTTTCTTGTAGGCCTCCAGTTATTCGTGTTAGTGATAAAGTCATGATTCCACAAGAAGAACATCCAGAGATTAATTTTGTTGGGCTTCTCATAGGTCCTAGGGGAAATACATTGAAGAGTAAGTATATAAAACTCCAAGAAAACGACTTTTCCTAATTTAATTTGTTGTAGCAATGGAAAAAGAGACTGGTGCGAAGATCATAATACGTGGTAAAGGATCAGTCAAAGAAGGAAAAGTCGGGCGGAAGGATGGTCAACCGTTACCTGGTGAAGATGAACCTTTGCATGCCTACATCACCGCTACTAATCCGGAATGTGTAAAAAAAGCTGTGGAAAGGGTATGGAATTTCAGTATGAATTTTTGTTGGAAAATTTTAATTTGCTGCTTCTTCCAGATAAAAGAAGTTATAAGGCAAGGAGTTGAGGTACCTGAAAATCAGAATGATCTTAGAAGAATGCAGTTGAGGGAGTTAGCACAACTAAATGGTACATTGAGGGAGAATGACGGAATGAGGTGTAATAACTGTGGAGCCACTGATCACAAGTCTTGGCTGGTAAGTTCGCAGCATTTGAATGCAAATAAACTCAATTGTACCAATAAATCAAAGTATCCAAATCTTTCTGAATACCTTATGGGGTTTAAAATGCCTAGGATTCAGTGTTCTTACAACAAAATTGCCAATGCTGTTCACAAATATGTTGGAAAAGTGAAGATGAGCATTGGCTGCTTGTGATACCCCTAAAGACACATTCATTGTTTTGATTTGAAACATCTCATTCTAACTTGTGTGCCAACTAATAGACTGTTCTGGAAAGCCAGATGTTCTTGATTTTAGTAATAATTTATGAAAAATCTTTTTAATGCATAATATTAATATGAATGAACGGATTCTTAAGTGCCGTTTCTGAGATATAAGCAGCTAAAGTTCAAAACAACGTCGGATTTGGTAGGGTTGACAAAGGAAAAAATTGTTTTGTCAGTCGAAATAAGACAAATTCAGGATGAAAATGTGTTTATTGGAACTCGTTTAACATGTCCAATTATAACGTTATTAATGACAGTACATTTTAGCATAATCAAAAAAATCGTTTTTCAGAATTTTTGTGCTAACACTAGTTCTGAACCAACAATTTATATTTTGGTAGAATATCATAGTTTCAGTCTATTCTAGGCGATAACAACATGTTTTATTTCTTGATGACTTTCTCTGTTTGAAATATGAATTTTTAATATTTTGGATTATACCCTTATACTGAAAACAATTGACAGATCGTTTTTCAATACAAAAAAAAATATTTATTGCCACTGTTGATCGAACAAAAGATAAGGGAATTCTCTGGTAAATTTAGTTGTTCAATATTACCTTTCATTTAGATACAGGGTGCGTTTAATTTTTTCTTTAGGTCATCTACAATGTTTTTATTCAATATTCTGTTCCGTCAATTTGGACTTAATTTTAGTCTCACTATTATGAAAGTGTTGACTATTAAATATTAAAGTTTGGTCAACTTTATATGTTGTGTTTCTAAGATATGCATTTTTAAAATTTATGGTATTACGATATATGGGGTTGCTACTATCGATTAAACAAAACTTTAGAAGACCATATGATAATTTAAATTCTATTACATAACATATCGAATTGTTTGATACTATAAACAACACAAACTACACTCAACAAGAAGAATTAATTCAAAAATATCCGCAAACTCAAGAAAGAAATCCATCAAGAAACAAAACATGTTTTTATCGCCTAGAATAGACTGAAACTATGATATACGACCAAAATATAAATTGTTGGTTCAGGGCTAGTGTTACTTTTTCATCCTGATTTTGTCTTATTTCGACTAAGAGTTTTTTCCTTTGTCAACCCTATCCAACTACGACGTTTTTTCGAACTTTGGCTGCTTATATCTCAGAAACGTCACATACAAAATCTTTAAAGTCGCACATTTTCCTAATTACCCATCCCAAAAACATACAATTTCAGCCAATTTGACTGAGAGCCAATTTTACATGTGTTTTTGTGAGGGGTCCAAGTATCAACTGTTTTAAAGGAGGTTTTAGAGAATTCATGACTGATACGTAATATACAACTTAACATTTTCAAGGAATTCACTGATACAAGGTTTGATATGTTCTGAACAGCAAATTTTTTCTTTGAACAGAGGTATATTGAAGAAATGCATTAACTAACATATCACAAAATATACATAAAAGTTCATTAGACTACCCAATCCTTGTAATGTAATCTTACCAATTACATTTATAAAAAAAATTGTGGTGATTAGATGAAAACAATTATATGTTTAAGGGTATCTAAAACATGCATCAGTTAGACCTATTTATAAAAGTGGAGACGCTCAAGAACCTGAAAATTACAGACCAATAGCCTTAAGTATTTTCTCAAAAAATTTTGAAAAATAGAATTGTTGATTTTATCAATAAAACATATAAGTTTGATTTGAATCAATTCGGTTTTCAGGAAAAAAGTGGAACACAAGCAGCAGTTTTAGAAGTGATTGATTTAATTCAAGAAAAACTTGATAAAGGAAATTATGTGGTGGCTGTTTTCATGGACCTCAAAAAAGCCTTTGATACTGTTGACCACTCAATACTTCTGAAGAACTTGGAGTCGATTGCTATCAGAGGCATTGCAAATAATCTTTTAAAATCTTATTTCGAGAAAAGAACTATACGGACTTACACTAATAACGTGGAGACTGACAAATTGTATATAAACAAAGGCGTTCCACAGGGGTCGGTTTTAGGTCCAATTTTATAAACTTACTTTATTTTATTGATCCCAAGAAACATTTCTGTTTATAGAGGGATTAATTTTTACATAAATTGATAAATGACAATACATAGTATATATGAAATACAAATCAATGAAGAAATCAAACAATTAATAGAAAAAGACTGATAAAAATAATCATTGAAATATAAGTAAATAGTCCAAGCAAAATGTATCCCAAATCAACTTATCATGTCATTACACGATATACGCGGACGATACAGTACTTTTATATGCAAATGAAAACCCTTTGACTCTAGAAAAAACTGTAAACGAGGACTTACAAAAATTTGAAAAATTGCTTTATTCTAATCTTCTCTCTGTTAATCCTAGAAAAACTGAATATGATTTTTCAACAAAGAAATAAACTCAATATTAAATTAAATATAAAAATAAAAAATGAAAAATTGAAACAAACCTCTCAGATAAAATATCTTTGGATTGACGATAAATTGAAGTGGGAGAAACATATTGAAAATCTAATTAAAAAAATATCTTCGATTATTGGAGCATTGAGAAGATGTCCCAAATTAAATCCTAAAATAGCTAATATATTTTTATATTCCCATATTCTCAGTAGAATCATATATTTAATTAATATATGGGGAACTTGTTCTAAAAATAAATTTTAATAAAATCTCCGCTGTTTACAGAAAAAGCCTAAAAAGTACTGTATTGTCTACCATATGACACTCCAATAAATCAAATTTATTTAATGACGAACACATTTTCTTTGGAAGAGCATTATGCAATGGATACTCTCAAAATATCTTATCTTATTATTAATAAAATGATTAAATCTAATTTTATATCAACCCGAAATTCAGAAATTACAATACAAGACAACATAACTTGTTCCATCTTGATTCTGCTCGGTAATTGACCAGAAAAGATTTACTCATGAAGCACTTTCAAAATTCAATGAATTGCCCGAAGACCTAAAAAAATGTTTTAATATCACTGAATTCAAAATCAAAATAAAAACATATTTCCTACAAAAAAGAAATCGAAATTGAATGGATTCTTTCTTTGTTCTATTGTTTGTTTGTTTTTTTTTTCTCCATTGTAATTCTAAAAGTTTTTTTTTTGTAATAGAATGTATAAATACAAAACGGTTCATAAACAAACTCATACCAGTTTTAAACTGTTTGATTGTTCATGATAGTCCTTGCACACAAATCATTTAAGCATATAAATATACCCTTTTATAATGTTACTTAAAAAAAAACACTGCATCTCTGATAACAATATTATTATTAAGAAATTAAGAAATGGGTATACATTTTTTTACTATTGTAGCAATGAATTATGATTAATAAACGTTATTATTATTATTATATCTGTAGATCATGCTGCTTGAAATTCACTTGTATATTATAGAATGCCACACTCTGTAGATATTTTGATGCAGCTACTTTTGCTTTGCTTACATTTTCAATGATATCAAACAGGTTGATGCGTTTGTTATGAAATTTCATTTGTTTTTATGTATGAAAGGCTGGCTTATTTTAACTTTTTTCAGTGTCCCGACAAACCTAATGTTACCAACAGTATAGTATGTTCAAGTTGTGGAGCTGCTGGGCACATTGCGCGTGATTGTAGGTCCAAACGACCTGGTCTGGGCGGACCACCTTTGCCCGGTGACAAAGCCAAGATTGACGAGGAATATATGTCGCTTATGGCAGAGTTGGGAGAAGGACCTCCCCCTGGTCTTGTTCAACAAAACACTACTCAGCAACGCAAAACAACAGGTATGTGATAAAAATAAGTTTGCCGTTTATATACTTTGCTAGATGTTTGTTTCTACTGAAATTTAAACCCAAATACCTTTGCTCCCAATTTTTCAAAAAACCAGTACCTACAAATTAGAAATTCAATAACTTCAAAGAAATTGGATATGTTTGTACAAAAATAGTTTTAATTTCAATGCAGTCAATTGGGTGTAGGAACAGTTTCTTCATATTACTTATTATGTTTATCGTGAATATGAATGGAAGAATAATATGAGTAGAAATATGTATACGGTGGCTGTATTTTTGGACTTAAGACGAGCATTTGAAACTATAAACCATAATATACTTACTACTAAAAAAACTGAAAATTTATGGCATAAGGGGAAAGGTATTGGACTGGATAAGCAACTATCTTAAAGGTAGAAAACAACAGACAAAAGTCGGCAATTCATTATCAGTTCCATCAGAAGTTCAACATGGAGTTCCACAAGGAAGCATTTTGGGTCCACTATTATTCCTTCTGTACATAAATGATATAAAACAATACAATGAATGTGACTATATACACTTGTTCGCAGATGACACTTTAATATCAGTAAGTGATGAAGATCTGAATAATGCGGTCCAAAAGATGAATAAGTCTTTAAGTAGAATAACAGAATACCTTAAAATGAACAAATTAAAACTGAATGTAGATAAAACAAAAGGGATGATAATTGCTACACCATATAAATACAGACAAATTAATATAAATGAAATTCATATTAAAATAGAAGACAATGAAATTGAATTGGTTTACGAGTTTAAATATCTAGGGTGTATGCTTGACAATCACTTTACGTTAAATAGTCATTTTAATTATATACAAAAAAAATACTAAAAAAACTATTTTTTTTTTTTTCGAGGGTATCTCAGCATTTAAGTATGAATTCGAGAATCACCGTATACAACACTATTATTAAACCCCATTTTGAATATTGATCTACCTTATTGTATGTTTTTGACCTAAATAAAATAAGATCACTACAGAAACTACAAAACCGTGCAATGAGAATTACCTTGAGATGTAATAGACATACACCAATTGCATTAATGTTAGAAACACTACAATGGATGTCAATAGAAAATAGACTCATTTACCTAACAATGAGTTATGTCTTTAAAATGCTACATAATCTTCTTCCATCATATTTTCATAAATTTATAACTTTCAATAATCAAATCCATCAACATGATACCAGAAGTAAAGATAACATACATGTGACTAGCCAATCCAAAGCATACAATACTAGAACCTTAATTTTCAAGGGGTTCATTGCATACAACATTTTACCCAACGAAATAAAAGGCTCAGTAACCCTCCAGGAGTTTAAATCAAAAATGATAAAGCATCTACTTCAAAAGCAAAATTGTTTTATTAGCAGTATTTGCCATGTCTAATAAGTTATAAATGTCATATGTATCTTCTTTAAAACTGTATGCGAATATTGGGATTACTCAAGTAGTAATTATAAATATATATTTGTAGATATATACCGGGTAATTCAAATTTGAGGGCCACCATTGGGATTTCGGAAACTATAAGAGATACAAAGATGGTTAAATTGGGGCAAATTTGCGCATCTATGTGACCAACAATATGCCGTTAAGAAAGTTTCAAAATTCCGAGTATATCCGGAGATATACGAAAAAAACCGATATTTTGAAAAACCATTTTAATTTTTTTCTGGCGTTATTTGATGAAGGACATCAAAATAAACAGTACATTTACATTGCCATTTTGTCCCCTCTATACGACGGTATTTTCAGATTTACCATCCAACGTTTCGTCTGTTGGCCACCATCATCAACTTTATTTTTTCTTATGGGCGTCATATTGAATTGTTACAAATTTAAATAGTGTTTTTCATTCTGATTCAAACGATGTATAATATGTGATACTTTATGTCACAACTTCGCATAACATTAAAAACATTGTTGTTAACCCATTATTTGTCACGTCTGCTGTTATTCTCAAAGTAATAATTACCTAGAATGTTTTTTTTTAATAATAAACGAGATATAATCTGATTAAACTAGTTTTTAATGAACTTTATTGAAAATATCTGTCTAACTACAAATTAACGAACGAAATGACACATCACTGATGAAGAAAAATCTGAAACATCAAAGCAAATGCTCAAAATTTCTGCCTTCTTCCTGAATACATAGGCGTGCTCGCCGTCCTAAGTTTTCTACAGCCCTTGTTATATCCCTTCTTCTTATTGACCGACACTGTTCAATTATGCTTCTCCTAAGATCCTCAACATTATTGAATTCTTGTTGGCCATAAACCCGGTTTTTTAATGTGCCCCACAAAAAAGTGTCAAGTACTGTAAGGTCAGGAGACCTTGCTGGCCATTTCACATGACCATTATTTCCAATCCACCTATCTGGGAATCTTTCTTGTAGGTATTCACATACTGCTCTGATATTATGTGGAGGGGCACCCTCATGTTGAAACCAATATTGATTTAAATTTACGAGAGGTAACATATCTAGATAATCCTCAAAAGCGCCTCGGAGAAACTCCAGATAAGTTTGTCCATTGAGTTTTCTATTTAAAAAATAAGGACCAATGATTTGATCTCCACAAATTCCAGCCCACACGTTCAAACTGAACCGTACCTGTGGCCTAGCTGCTCTAAACTCTCTCGGATTGTTCTGACTCCAGATGTGCTCATTATTTCTATTGAACATACCACAATTAGTGAAAGTGCTCTCATCCGTCCAAATGACCTTTGAGAGAAATTGGGGAAAATCATTTTGATTCATCAGCCAATTACAATAAGCCAATCTCCGTTCAGGATCACCTGGGTATCATTTTTGGCAAATCTGAATTTTGAAGCATTTTAGACCATTTCTTCTGAGCTCCCTCCAAACACTTGTTTGTGGCGCACCTGTATTTAGAGCAACTTCATGTGTTAAAACTGCTGGATTCATATTTTTTTATTTTTTTTTTTATTTTTTATTTATTTATTACACGGGAAGTTACCCATTTACATTAATATAAAATAATAAAACTATGTATACAATATGTATATAAAAACCTAAGTCTAAAAACACTATACACTAGACTGACAACACATACCAAATTAAGATAAAATGGGGTCTTTAGCTACATAGTTGCTCTCTTCATTTGCCAAAGCGAGGAAGAAAAAATGTCCGTAGCCACTGAGTGTACATTAGCCTGTCGCAGTAACCTAACCATCCCTATGTTTGCACCATAATTAGATCGATGTGCAGCCAGGAAAAATGTGCCATATTCACGAAGTGATCTAGGAGGTACATATATTTTTACTTCCTCTAATAATTCGGGAGAATCTATCAGACCATTCAAAATTTTATAGATAAACATGGTGTCAAACCCTTGCCTTCTGTGGATTAGGGGACTCAAATTCATTATTGACAGCATGTTGGTATAAGAGTATAAGTAAGAGTTGGTATAAGAAACCTTCGTTGAACTCTTTCCAATTTTTCGATGTGGACTTGGGCATAAGGACACCAAATAATCGAAGCATATTCAAGATGAGATCTAACCAAAGAAATGAATAAGATTTTCACTGTACTCATATGAACAAAATCTCTGGAATGTCTCTTTATGAAACCCAACTGCTTGAGTGCTCTATTACAGATATACTCGATGTGCGAAGAAAACGAGAGATTAGATTGAAAGATGACTCCGAGATCTTTTATCAACGTAACTTTCTCAATTACGGTGCCTTCAAGACTATAGTTGAAATTTACCTCATGCACAGTGCGATGGAAACTGATAACTTTACATTTCAGAGGATTTATGCTCATTTTATTCGCCGAACAGCCGCGTGAAAAAACATTCAAGCTATTCTGGAGTTTGAGACAATCATCTGGATTTTGTATGACATGAAATATTTTGATATCGTCGGCATACATGAGGAATTTGCAATCAGAAATGTCTTTGACAATGTCATCTATGAATATACTGAACAGTAAAGGCCCCAGATGGGAGCCCTGTGGCACACCCGAAGTAGCAGTGTATTCGTCGGAAATGCATCCGTTCAGCTTGACACATAGGAGGCGATCTGATAAATACGTTATTAACCAATCCAGAAGGGAACCGCGAATGCCAATACACGATAACTTTTGGATAAGAATAGCATGATCGACTTTATCAAAAGCCTTAGTTAGATCTGTGTAAACAGAATCAACCTGCAGACCCCTCTCTAAAGCCGATACAATGAAGTTGGTGTAGATCATGAGGTTCGTGCATGTCGATCGTCCATCTTGAAACCCATGTTGACTAACACTTATTTCATTAGCCAAACTGGAACAGAGGAATCTATTAACCAAGCACTCAAATACCTTGGAAATAGCGGAGAGAATAGTAATAGATCTATAATTTTCCACAAGAGCAGGGTTTCCGGATTTGAGAAGAGGTTTGACAAATGACCTTTTCCAACAGTGAGGAAAATCTAAAAAACAGACAAGTAAAAAAAAATTCATATTTTAATAAGAGGATAGAAGTTTATTACCGCATTTTGAATATTGTTTCTCGTATTTTCATCTAATCGATTTCCATATTTATTCCTCGGTCTTTTGAAACTACCATACTCGGTAAGGTTTCTATCTAATTTTTTGAATAATGTTCTTGCGGGTTGTATTCTTTCTGGGTATAGTTGAAGATACATTTCTGCAGTTCTCTCAGTATTACTGTCTGATTTATAATACAGTTTCATCATATCCCGTTTTTCTTGATTTGAAAACACCATTTTACGTTTATTATCACTTTGAATTTGTGACAGCAGACGTGACCACGTGACAGGTAATAGTGTAACAACGAATCAACTCATTTAACAAGTGTTTTTGACGGAGTCAGAGCCTACTTGAATATTCTAGTTTTTGTGAAATATAAGAGGTTGTGACATAACAAAGTATCACATATTATACATCGTTTGAATCAGAATGAAAAACACTATTTAAATTTGTAACAATTCAATATGACGCCCATAAGAAAAAATAAAGTTGATGATGGTGGCCAACAGACGAAACGTTGGATGGTAAATCTGAAAATACCGTCGTATAGCGGGGACAAAATGGCAATGTAAATGTACTGTTTATTTTGATGTCCTTCATCAAATAACGCCAGAAAAAAATTAAAATGGTTTTTCAAAATATCGGTTTTTTTCGTATATCTCCGGATATACTCGGAATTTTTAAACTTTCTTAACGGCATATTGTTGGTCACATAGATGCGCAAATTTGCCCCAATTTAACCATCTTTGTATCTCTTAAAGTTTCCGAAATCCCAATGGTGGCCCTCAAATTTGAATTACCCGGTATATAATATGGTACAGCTACTTTGATACCTCATAGGTTGTTTTTTCCCTGTAGCTTAACAATACTTATTAGTTAGATGGAATTACTATTAGGAAATTGATCATATTTTAAGTATTTCTTTGTAGATGTACATTAGGACTACCTATTTCAAATAAAGATTATTATTATAATAGTATCTACCCAAAGATGTATCCTTTTCAATGGTCGATTACATTGTATCTTCCATCAACAGGTTTCAACATATTTGATGCACAAATGGCCCCAAGGCCACTAATGGCCCCACCAATGGCGGGACCACCTATGACTTTGATGAACGGCATGCCTCCACCTCCATGGGCGGGTCCTCCGACTATGGCATGGCCACCAGCACCACCTGGTATAATGCCGCCCCCTCCACCTCCGGGAGCATCCAGTCCACCACACATGATGCCACCTTGGACCAGTCAGCCTCCCCCACCTGGAGCTTCAAACACAACAACAGCTTTACCACCACCCCCCGCACCTATGCAAATGTGGGCTCCTCCACCATTCGCTTGGCCTTCAAGTAGTTGCCCTCCTCCCCCACCACCAGGAATTGATGTCAGTAGTTTATTGACTTCTCCCCCACCTCCACCACCTTCTTGAAGATGTCCAGCGGAAATAGGATAATAATTTATGACAAAATATTGAGTGGTTAATTATAAATGATAAATATGTAATTTTCTTGATATTTCCAACTTGTGTTTTATGAAAATGTATATTATATAGAAATATATATAACTTATGGACACACATTTGGAATGTTTTTTTCACTTTTTTGAATGAAGGTTTACTGCTTAGAACTTTATTAAGCTCATTTATTCGTGTAGGTTACACCCTGAACCACAGCCGACTTGATCTCCCGAGCCGTGGTGAGAAAATCGGCAACACCGCATGGAAGCGATTTGACGTCCTACTCATTAATTCTTTAATATGAATTTCTTGGCTTATTCGGAAAACTAGGAAAAAACATGGAGATTGAATTTTTAGAGAAAAGGACGGTTAATGTGGTTATTTATTTTTTTTCATCACAAAATAGAATCGCAATATATTCAATTTCTTAGATATGGGAAATCTGTCAAGTTTGGTTTTTCCATGTCCTGATGAGTGCAGAAACCACATAGATGATCCCTGATTTTTTTCACATTTTTCATTTGAAATCTGACTGATAAAAATAATTATACAGAATGTACCAAACTCAGGTAGTTTGGCACATTGTATATAGGTATCTTCCAATAATATATTATTTTCATCAGTCACGATTTCTACTGAAAAATCTGAAAAAAAAATCAGTGATCATCTTATGTGATTTCTGCACTTATCAAGAGAAACATTTTTAAAAAATCTCCAGAAATGTGAATTTTAGGGCATGTAATAACCAAACTTGACAGATTTCCCGTATCTAAGAAATTGAATAGATTACGATTCCAGTTTGTGATGAAAAAAATTAAATAACCACATTAATCGTCGTTCTTTTATCTAAAAATTCATTCTCCTATGTTGTTTTCCTAGTTTTCCGAATAAGCCAAGAAATTCACATTAAAGAATTAATGAGTAGGACGTCAAATTGCTTTCCATGCGGTGTTGCCGATTTTCTCACCACGGCTAGGGGGATTAAGTCGATTGTGCCTGAACCTAACTTGTTGCATTACTAACAGTTTAGAGCACAATAAAAACTAAAAATAAATATTGGAAAAATTATGAAAAGTCCTTAATAAGTGAGAAAGCTTATTCATTATCAGCAAGAATTTTATTCTAGTTTTTTTTTACCACTGGATTGATCGACACAATCCTGTATTTATTGATTGCCCCTTTTGTCGTTTATTTTTGAATGAATCAATATCAGTCCGAGTCAACCGAGATTATGCAGTTTGATGGTATGTACATGTCTCCTGAATACGAATCAGAAGTCAAAACGCGGCGCTCTTAAATACTTCTGGAAGACAAAAAAAATCCTTTTCCAGTGATTTGTTAGGGGATTCTGGAAATGCTGAACATTTGCTTTTCTGAGACCCAAACTCTACAATCAGCTTGATTCACGTGCTTCTAGCACTTTTGTACACCTTAAACTGCGGTCGAAAATATTCTTCCATGTTTACAATGATTTCAAACCAACGGACATACCTTAATAATAATAAAGTTTATTCAAAATTCTAAAAATATGTACAACAATTTGTAAAAAAGTGAATAAACGATTCAATTATACTCGCGAAGTTAAAAACTTGTTGCGAGAAAATAACATGTAAGAATTATATATACATAATAAAAGGCAAATTGACAGTTGATTGAAGTGAAAGATATGAAATAAATTTCGAGGAGACTCATGAATCCATGTTTTAATTTGATTTTTAATGACTTGTTCATTTCTATATGTTTTGGAATCAAATCAGAGTAGAATGGCAATAAGTATTTGAAATTTTTCTGAGACCTTGTTGTTTTATCTTTATTTTTTACTGTGATATTATTTTTATTCCTTGTATTATATATATATGATTATTGAAGTTTATATTCGATTTATGTTTATGGATATAAACTATTATGTTGTATCCAAATAATTGTCTTATTTTCTTTGTTTCCCTGTACAAATTTTCACTTGGATATAAATAACACTTCCTATATATGATTTTCAAAAACCATTTCTGGAGAACCTCAAGATTTCTTAGGTGGGATTTCACGACTCCTCCCCAAGCCAGAATCCCATAATTCAACTGAGATTGTATTAATAAAAATAAATAAGGAATGAGGGTCTTTATGTCCATAAATGTTTTAAGATACTTAAATTTTGATACTATCAGTTTCTTCCGTTCTAGTATTTTCATTAATTATTAATGGTCCCAAGTATTGTAGCGTATTATAAAATATAAATTGTTTATTTTTTGTTTTTTCGAAGTTAATTGTGAGTAAATTATAATCAAACCAATTTTTAATTTTTTTGAAATCTAATATTGCTCTAGCCTGTACATAATTCAAGCCAATTTTTTTCTCCATATAATATTACTATATCATCTTCAAAACTATGAATTTATCCTATAGTATTAATGTAAAAAAGGTCGTTGAGATAGATAGTAAATAGAAAAAAATTGAAAAATTTTTGGTTCACTTCTAATTTCAACATATTGAGTTGTTTTCTAAATAATTTTTGAGAAGATCATGAACTTTGCCACGAAATCCAATGTTAATTTCATTAATAGTCGTTTATGGTCTACCATATCAAAAGCTTTAGCTAAGTCCAAAAAAATAGCTATAGTTGAATTTTTATCATCAAAATGTGTTTATATATATATATATTATTGACAAATGACAGATAGCATCCTGGGTAGAAATATACTTGCTGAAACCGAATTGTTTTTCAGAAATCAAATGATTTTTTTATAAAAATTGTTCCATTCTATATTTCAAGATTTTCTCAAAAATTTTAGCTAAACTTGATCTTAGTAAAAATTCATTTGATGTATTGTTCTTAAAATCTAAAACAAAGGCTGTTGAAGTCAAGATTTTTCATTATACACTACTTGGCAGTTGTAGATGCATGTGGATGTGAAGGAAGCACTGAAAAGATGAAAATAGCGGGGTGAGAATACTGAGAATAGTTGTAAGTTAAGTACCAAGCTGTTTGCTGATCAAACATGGTGTAAATATACAATAAGTAACTTAGTCCCTTGGTTGGAATCAGTAAAGCTATAGGGAAAAAAAACAGAAAAATTACTAGGAAGAATGAGAATTTACTTCCTTGGGGTTTTTTTCCGGGGGTATTTTTACCGTTTACCGAATTAGTAGGAGTACCAAATTCATGCAAGCTATAAACTTGATCATGATTGATTACGAATACCTCTGTAATTATTATTAATATTATCCCATAAGCCATGGATATGTGTTTTATGAAACTGTTTCCAGCAATGTGTCTTTCTCTTGTACTGTACATTGATTATTAATTGAAGAATGAAGATGATTCCAAGACACCCTGGATCCTAAATCATTATTCGACGGTACTCGGCCAATCACAGATTCAGAATTTTTCAGGATCCACGGTAACTGAGAGGTTTTAGACCAATGACAAAACAGCAAATGTACCAAACAAATTTCTCAAGAAGGCTTTGCTTTGTCGCGGCTTGGCATCCGCGAATCTCAGATTGACTGATGTTTTCTTTCTTAGTTTTAACCATAGTTTCTAATGAAAACCATCTCGCAGCAAAGGTATGTCGAACAATATTTACCTGAACGTTTTACAGTATCTCAGTTTTTGATCAAACAGAGTTTCTTCAATATGTCATTCTCAAATTTTGTAAGTACCTAGTTGGCTCAGTTGGTGCATGTGGTTGGAAGTTGAGACCCGGTTTTTTGCCTCAGCCTCTTTCGGGATTCGACATCGAAACAACCTACCTCATAAACTTCAACTAGGAGTATCTGCAATGAACTAAGGATGCCACCCGCATTAGCATTGCAGGAGGCGTGTTCTACCGATCAGTCGACCATGTTTTGGTAAAAAGTCAAGCCCAGCGTTACCATCAGCGCGGGCGGACTTCAGCGCCCCTTCGCGGGGGAACTATGTTCGCCTTGGCAAGGCGCCCCTCTGCTCTCCTGATCGGGAGCGGGGGGGTAGCTACTTTTGCGCCCGTCTTCGTCCCTTCCATGACCCCCCTGGATTATGAAGAGGAGCGAAGAATGTCAGTGGCTTGTTATCATGCATGAAATGTAGATGTCAAATTGTAAAAATAAAATATTTTTGATCTGATTTGATTTGTTGGAAGTTGAAGGTGAGGTTATAAGCGTGAGTTCAAATCCCACCACTGGGAGTTTTTTTTTCCCTCAAACATTCAGTTATTTATGTATAATTGTTATTCTACTTTATATTGCTTTGTAATTTATACTACTTTTGGTAATAAATGCAATAATTTTGATCGTATTGAAATGTTCGTTCAATACTTCACTGAGCTCGTTTGCAATAATAATAGTATATTGTGCAACACACGAGTGAGAAAGTAACTTTCCCCACATGTTACACACACTATACTTTTTCTGCAACTGCACAAATTTGAAGAATACAAATATTGTAACTCGATATTTATTTTTATTTTTTGAAAAACTAAAATAGCAATAAAGTATGTAACTCTTAACAGTTGGATAATTTATTTAAAATTGACTTAATAAAAATATCAAGATATAAATTAAAATGAAAAAAAAAAAAAAAAAAATAGGCTGACCCGGGTGTAAAACCCGGACCGCCTGCGTGATACGCTGATTGACATTCTATTACGCCATGAAGCCTTTAGTACTCCTTGTTTGCTTAGTAGTACATATACGTATCTTACAGAATTTGAAATAGAATCTTTAAACCAACTACAAAAAGCTATGTTATTTCGAGGAAAAAAGCGAAAGATATTCTGAAAATAGTTTACTTCTTTATCAAAACACGAATAAAAATTACCATTAGAATTGAAAAAACTTCTATAGGTAATCTGACAGTTCTTGACAGCTGTGACAACTATTCAAAGCTGAACCGCAGCCAACTAGGTTTTGTCGATATTTGTTGATTCTCCATATAAATGTATGTGGTGTGGGCAAAGTGCCGTGAGAAATAATATTTCTCACAGTATGGGCAAAACATGGATTTGAAGGCAAGTGAGCCATGAGAAATACGCTACTTTTCATAGCAGTTGTAGAAAATAGTATATTGTGCAACAAGTGGGGAAAGTTCAACATTTCTCACGAGTGTAGAGGTTTGTGGCACGAGCCTGAAGGGCGAGTGCCGCAAACACACGAGTGAGAAAGTAACTTTCCCCACATGTTGGACACTATACTTTTTCTACAACTGCACAAATTTAAAGAATCCAAAATTGTACCTCAAAATTGAATTTTATTGTTAGAAAAACTAAAATAGCAATTAAGTATCCTACCTCTTAACAGTTGAATTATTTATTTAAAATTGACTTAATGAAAATATCAAGATAATAATTAAAATGTAAAAATATAGCCCGTATTGGGTGTAGAACCCGGACCGCGTGACAAGCTGATTGACAATCCATTACGCCATGGAGCCCTTGGTACTTCTCATTTGTTCAATACGTATATAACAAAATTTGAAATAGAATCTTTAAACCAACTACAAGAAGCTATGTTATTTCGAGGAAAAAAGCGAAAGAAATTCTGAAAATAGTTTACTTCTTAATCAAAACACGAATAAAAACTACCATAATAATTTAAAAAACTTCTATAGGTAATCTGACAGTTCTTGACAACTGTGACAACTATTTGAAGCTGAACAGCCGCTAACTAGTTTTTGTTGATATTTGTTGATTCTCCATATAAATGTATGTGGTGTGGGCAAAGTGCCGTGAGAAATAATATTTCTCACAGTATGGGCAAAACATGGATTTGAAGGCAAGTGAGCCATGAGAAATACGCTACTTTTCATAGCAGTTGTAGAAAAAATATTTTATTAAATCTAACTGATCAGATCACGTTCATATTTACTTGTTTGCATAGACAATGAACTCAATCCCTTCAGAAGAATAATCCTTTGATTTCAATAAATAAATGCATAAAGAATAAATTTGAACACTAGATTGTGGTTTGCGGATTTACGGATTTACGAAATAAAAATCATTCAATCTACAAAAATGTATTAATTATATATATACAAATTAGTGCTTAATAGCACTGTTTCACAATAAATTGATTATGCAATAATTATTTAACAACTCCATAGTCGTGGATGAATGCGATATCATATTCCATGGTAAAAAAAATGTTAGAACTGAATTTTGAAATAATCTAATGTATCTAAAGATCTTCATTTGATGATGGATAACATGAGTAAAAAAATATGACTTATTTTTGTCATGTGTATGAAAATATGCTTTCTAAAATCTACATATATTAAAAATTATAAAATGCATTCTAGCAAGCTCAAAGCATCAAGGAAGTAATATTCGAAAATTAGGTTTTATGAAATATAAAATAATACTTTGCAACAAAAACAGTCTGTAATGAAAAGGTACTCAGCTTTATTATGTTCAGAAAAAATATTAAGCTGTAATTACCAAAAAAGAAAAGGGGTACAAAAATTATTTGAAATATAACGGAATCATATGTATAGTGACCCAGAATTAAGTCTCCAAACTGTAAGTTAGGTTGATTGTGAGTGGGTCAATTGTCAATTCTGACTAACCACTGCAACTGGTATGGTCTACTGTGACTTGCTCTTACAATTAGATTTCTTCCAAGGACCCAAGATTATTTAGGAAGCTGAAAATGGTGACAGAGGGGTATGTAATACATTTTTCCTCCTACCCCTATAGAAAGTACACACTTTGCTCCCTCAAACCAGGGAGGAAACTCATACTTTTCCTCCCTAGGTAGGAAATTACTTTTCCTCCTCCTCATTTTAAGTAAGTTGTATACGATGAAACTTGTGAATCTATTGATAATAATAATAATAATCACTTGACCAGACAAGCCCAAAATTTATGTCAACAAAATCAAGACGAATATTGGAAAGAAATCAATTTATTTTGATGGTGTGAAATTTTACAATGAACTTACAAATTATTTAAAAACTTATGATAAATTGCGATTCAAGAATAACCTAAAAAAATACTCCTTTAAATCCATTGCAATTCTGATTTCATTATATTTAAATTAATTTTTAATATTGTTACTTGCATTATGTGAAATTATTTAAATTTTTTTTCCCTCTTATAAACTGTATGTTTCTTGGGAATAAATTGAATTGAATTGAATTACAAATTGTTTCCGAAATTTCTCGAACATCTTATATTATATCCTGTATTCTGGTAAAAATCAAACATGAATGTTACTTCTACTTTAGTTCTTTAATAGCTATTTGTGTATTTAGAAGGCAAAGTGATTGTCGCTCGACAAAAAGATTAATCTTTGGAGAACGACAATGGCGCTTTGTGCTCGAAATACACACATTATTTTTCTACAAGTGCAGCTCTTAGAAAAAAAATTATCGACACTTCAGTCAAATAGGCACATAACATTACTAATGAGAAAATCATTCAATAGCAATCCGAAATGTATAAGCTATCTAAATGTCCAATAATTCAAATCACTAACAAGAAAAAAGTAAAATAACGTTCTTAAAAAAAAAAAGTTGCAATTGCCAGGAGCTGAACCTGGGACCTTCGGTTTACAAGCCCAAGACGCTAGCTATTGCACCACCGCAGATTCTCAGATGGATATGACTGATTGTCTATACTTTCCATCATGCAAATATAGGTCCGTTTTAGACAAAAGCAGTTGAGATGCGTTTTAAATTTACAAAAAAAAAAGGTTCATTAAGTGGGTAGGAGGAAAAATCATATGTATTACATGGGAGTAAAGTGCCTTTTCCTCCCTTGGAGGTATACTGCCCTCCGCTTCGCGTAGGGCTGTAAACTACATCCTGCGGGAAGAAAAGTGGCACATTCCTCCCTAGTAATACAAATAGCTTTTCTCTGTTGACCAAATACAGAATAATCTTGCCAGCTGCAAGGAATGCCCATATTACATAATCTGCTGTTTCATTTTCTTTCACAAACAGCCTAATATTCAGCATCTTGGTTCATATTAATTTTGTGCATGTGGAATCTCAACCAACAATGTACAGTGCGAATCCACTAGGACCCTGAGTTTAACAACATTCCCAATAGGTTGTTGGTCAACTTAATTGTCAAATGATTTCTGTGAATGTCAATATCTGGCAGATATAACTCATCTATCAAAACTTATCAAAAATGCTCTCAGAGGAGTTATCATTCCTTTAAACTAATATTTTATAGGTATCAAAGTATTAATATAAAAAAATAAAAAAAGTGTTTCAAGATTCAATATTTACATCAAAAAATTCTTTTGATATTCATTACACAAAAGAGATGAGATATAAATATTTTTCATTTTATAAGACAATTTTTCCCTTGAAAGCTCATATCGAAGTCAATCTGATAACACATAATTTTACATACGCGAATTCCGGGATACCCTGTATAACAAAAATTGTTCGAATGGCATAATTTTAGTTCTACTTGAATGATGGGGTTCAATTATAGGGATAACATGAGACATGAATGAAAAGCATAGCACAGCCATAATGAATAAAAAAAACTGATAGTAACATATAAATTCATATGATGAACAGTTCTTCAAATTATGGATCAATATATGATCAAAATTTAAGCAATGAACATTACTCGGTATTTTTGGTTTGCAAAAGAATTAAAATAATTGCACAAAATATAACTAAAATACATTTTTCTACAAACTTAAAAAAATTACAAAGTTCGCGCATTAACAACAATATGAGAAGTGACACTTTTTTTTCATTTTCCTTCGTTACTATGACACCGCGCGCAAAGTAATGAGCGAAATACCTATTTCGTACAATACATGTAAACTATATGGGATTTTCATATTCTAACCTATATAGTCCTCAATTCAGCAAAAATCCAAGAAATCATTCATTTGTAACTTTATTGTCCTCAATTAAGCGAAAATCCAGAAATGATTTATTTCTGAATGTTCCACAATAATTAAATAAGGCTTTTTAACACTTTTCAAATTGTGACAAAATTTTATACTACCTTTTTTTTTTGAAGTTTGTAGAAAAAATTTTGTTTGCATCTCGTGCGCCAAATACTTTTTTGATCGAGAACTGATTTTTTTTAACGAGGCGCAGCCGAGAAAAAAAAATAGTCGAGTAGCATTCCGCTCACTAGATACAAAAATAACTATTCACGCGAAATTATAAAAGAACCCTGTAGCCGTTACCTAAATACCGCGTGAATTATCATTAAAAATATACAATCAAGAAGCAAATCTGAATACTGTCACCAGTTTCAGTGAGCAGAATTTGAACAGATTCAAGACTGAGGGTTCAAAAGTCTTTCATTTTGATTAACAGCTCTTCAATTAATTTTCAAACTCTTTTTGAGTCTGGATAAATTCTAGAATCAGATAAAAGTGCCCATCAGCAGCATTGTTCTCGCTTTAATAATTGTCATCAAATTGCTAATTATTCATAAGTATGGTCGGTATTAAAAATTCATAAGGGTCATTGATTTTTCACACCATTTTGGGTGGGGAGCTCTAATTAACATGACATACTGTTTTTAGATTTATACCGAGGGGGAAACTCATGGGGAATTTTGATGTACATGTCTTGGGTATTAGTGGCATTACTCAGACACTAGAGGAATTAGGAATTATTGGGCATTACACTGGAAAGGGAGGTATTACTTGAGTATTACATGGGTGTTACAGGAATTATTCGTGTAATATAAACAAATATGAGGAATATACTTCAATAAGTTGTTCAAAAGACTATGTGACAGTTAGTGACAATAGTCAGATAATCATGATGATCAGGTAATGCCTATAGGGTGATTTATCTAATGTTACATAAGGGCCAAGTAGCTCAGTGGTTGAGATTGTAGTATTAAAAACCATTGACTGCTGGTCGGCTAGGTTCGAGTCCTAGCAACTACAGATTTTTATCTGATAGCCCTTGAAAGTGCTAGGAATCGCACGTTAAAAGGTAAGACCTCGTTAATCCTTGGCTCGCACAAGTTTCGACTTTTGAATGCTGCCGTTCGTATGGGGACGACAGCTGGTTAACGGAAAAAACAATTTTAACAATTTTTTTTACAATTCGGAAGTAAGAGATCAATTACTACACAAATAAAATCGTTGAGGTGCAAAATAATGCTTCAAAATATGGGATTTGGAAATTACATGAATTATCCGAATAATTAGAGAGCACTGGCGGAAATCAGAATCAAGCAATGAAAAAAAAAATATATATTTTCATTACTTTTCCGACTTGGACATTACTGTGGGGTATTACTCGGGAATTACTTGGACATTAGTCGGGAATTACTTGGGTATTACTCGGGAATGACTTGGGTTTTAGAGGCATTACTTACGATTTTTGGAAATTTGTTTACAGAATTTCCTCAGCGGTTTCTCCCTCGGTTTATACCATTATTCCACACACCAAAACTGGTTTTTACATTCAACTATTTTGTTTCTATGTGATAGTGAAAAATATGAAATTAAATAACACATATACAGAGTGATCCATTTGAAAGCAGGGATCTCTCTGAAACAGTAATTTATCATTCGATTCAGAAGTTCTTTTTTCCAATAGATAAGAGCATCAATAGTTTTGATTGAGTGCCATAAACTTGAAACAAAAATAAACATTTTAAGGCCTGCTAGAACTTTTCTCCAAAAAACGTAGATAGCAACATTCAGTCAAGAACTGTTGGAATGTATTAAAAAAAAGTTTCAAGTGGTGCTCCGAGAAATACAGTGAATAATAAACAGAAGTGTGAAATATTTCTGATGTAGCTGTGTATCAATCTTCCTAAAATACATTCGAGATCATATTTTTATAAATAAATACATTTCAAGTGGCACTCAAATGTTATTGTCATGCGAAACAAAATCTCAAATCTAGGAAAGTAGAAAAAATCCCTAGCGATTTTTTCACTCTCTCATGACAATAAAATTTTCATGCAATTAAATATGGACTTATCGATAAAAATATGATCTCTTATATATTTATCCCTGAAAAAAAAAATCCCATGAAATTTTGGTCACACCCATTTGAGAGCATCTCAAATCCAGTGGGCTCGAAAATAATTTGAAGTAGACCCTGAAACTTTTTTTATTTCGTGTTTATGGCACTCAACTAGAATTATTGACGTTCTTTCCATTTAAAAAAATAACTCCTGAATCTGATAGTTATTAAAAGTTTTAGAAAGGCGCCCCATTTTCAAATGGGTCACTCTTCTGAATGCGAAAATATTTGATGGTCTCCATAATGATGTTTCTCAATACTCTTCTGCTTTACTAATATATATGATCAGGTTATTAAACAGTCCAAAGTTTCAAAAAGCCACTTAGTACATAAAAAAAATGTTTCGACAGTTGAAAAGTGAATGCACCACCAAAAATCAGTGAGTTGCCCCAGAGAGCTGCAGCAAATAATAATGACAGGCAACCCTACTCCCACAGGCTATGATTTTGTCTACTCTTATGTGAGTGTTTATAAGGGAGATTATTATTATTATTATAATTACTCAGATGTGCATCTTCCGAGGAATTCCTATCAAGAGGTTGTTTACAATCTAATTAGGATATTCCCCTTACAAAAATCAGTTTTAAATAAATACTTACAATATTACAAGTATACTAAATAAAGAAATCACTTCAACACTTCAAAGAATAACGAACATTTTATAAATAAACTGAATAACCAAAATATAACTGAAGAAATCATCCAATGTGTTACCACAAAGTACAGGAAGCCTTAGAGATATGGGCAAATCAAAAGCACAGTAGAAGGCATGTTATACTTCTATTTCTGCAGTGGGAGGTTTTCATCGAGCCTCCTTTGCTGTTAATTTGTCAATCAGTTCCTGTAAGGGCGCCAACTCTCTTCTTTCTATGAGACTGAATTCCTAAAAACGCAATTAGTGTCACTGTGTAGATTAAAACAGAGTTATTTGTCAGAAACAAAACAAGTCAGTTATAACTGATGAATTTTTAAAATACTTGTTGCATATAGTAAAAATAACTTTCAGATGAGTACAATTAATACAGAACTTTCATTTTCCAAATTACAAAGAACAAAACCTAATTGACATCGTCTTTATGACGCAATAAGTTCTCGTAAAATTGCACAATCTTTGTGGAATGCAACATATTTTGTTAAAAAAACTTAAAAAGAATTGATGAAATGATTGAAGAAATATGCGATTCCAAATAGCTAATAATATAACAAAATGAACGTGTTTTTTGCACCAGATGTGAATGTTGGAACCGTCACTGGGGACTGGGGCTAGAAAGAATAGATCCCAGGAAGGGTCTGCCTGTCGTAAAACCTCTATAACACATTCGAAGGGAGCCAAGGCAACCGTCCCGAGGATGCTGACTAGAGAAATCCCAAGAGTACCTCTGAGATGGCAAACCTAGGTGCGGAGGTGGGCACACCGGAAAAAGGAACCAGTGGAACCGAAGGTACCCCCAAACACAAGTTTACCAGGAAACCTTCAAAGGAGCCCTTGTAACACGTCTCAAGAGCACTCCTTTAAGGGGAACGGAGGCAGGGACCTATGGAACCAATTGGAAGGGAGCCAAGCCATCCGTTCGGAGGATGTCTATCAGAGAAATCGGAAAGGGTGCCTCTGAAATGGAAAACCTAGGTGCAGAGGTGGGCACACCGGAAAAGGGAACCAAAGAAACCGAAGGTACCCTCAAACCACAACTCAATAGGGGACTCACCCAAGGGACTATGGGTGGAGGAACCTACACAGGTGCCTCCCATAACATGTGGGTGCACAACGGCTCCAAATGTAGAGGGCTATTTGCAAGGGTTCCAAAACCCGCCCATCTGTGCCAGAAGAAGAACATCTTCAATCATAAAAAATATGGATTACACTGAATACAGGCATCATTCAAAAGCTGAATTTATAATGAATTGACTGATGGTTGCGATTTTATTACCAGTTAGTTGGTAGTGGAGACACTGCCAGGATCTAACCTTAAGTTGACAAGTAGTTTAGTTACATACGAAAATGTATTGATATCTAGTTGCTTTACCATAGTATTAGAAATGTCAGTGTAAAGTTTCACGTCAGAAAGTCAAATAAGTTTTGGGAAATAAAAATTGAAAAAAAGGATTTCAAAAAGTTTGCAAAATATAAAATTTGGAGAATTGAGCTTATCATCAAGTACATGTATTTGAAGGGGTTAAGAGGTAAGCAGATTTACTAATACAGGGTGCAATCTTACCTCCTGTGTATAACGAATAGCAAGTGTGAAAAATTCGAAAAAAAATTATGGGAAGTTTAAATTTGTCGAAATTTTGGGAACCGCAGAGCAGCAATAATACTGGAACTGCCGGACGGAAGAAACTGTGTAATTTCGAACAGCGGTTTCCAAGATTATCCGAATTTTCCAACATAATTTAAAATTTCCACAATTTTTTTTTCGAATTTTTGACACCTGCCATTCGTTATAAAATGGCTTATACACCCGTCCTTCACGGGAGTGCAAGAGGTTAGATTACACCCTGTATACAGTATTAGAAAGTTTTCTTCTTGGGTATGGTGGTTTGATGAGAGCGTAAAGAAAACCTTGCTATATGTTGAGAGAGCATTACAATTTCTCCTCTACTAGCTCGAGGAAAGGATATCGACGTGAGCTGTGTGCGGTATGTCGCATTGCCACGTGGACCGTTAATGCGTCGGGTGGGGTAACAGGAGAGGCGCACAGTAGTGCGTCTTTCTTATTTATGTGGTATTATCATATCATTTCGTTCACTTGTTGCTCGCGTAGATTTCTGTCTATATCCCAGATAAAGACTTTCCGCTTTGTTCCATTGATGATCAATGTACTTCGTATGCGACACTGAAAAATTTTATCAGACCGTTGGCTAAAAGGAATATTTGAGGCAGTGAATATTTCAAATGAACTCATTCATCAAATAGTTCACGTCGAATTGGACAAAAATTTCTGCAATATAGATCCCCGAATATATGAATGTTGATCAGAAGCGTGCAATAGTAGAAGAATCGTCTTTGATTTGTGCTCGATTTGAAAACTCTCCGGCAAACTTCTCAGACTTTGATGCCTAATTTCTTGAATGGACTAAGGTCTAAAAACACTGCCTTCTTGATGAACACATATTTGGGTCCTTCTGTCAACATTACACATTGCTTTTAATACAGTTCGACAATGAATACCTACTATTCATTAAACAGTTCTGATAGAATTTATTATTAATTATATTTATTTTGGATTTCGTAATGATTGTTGAGAACTAAGCGTCAATAATAACGGAGTTGGCAATGGTGCCGACTCAATGTGGAATAGGCTGTATACTTGCAAACGAAGCAAACATCAAAAGCAGTATGTTATAAAAGATTTTCCTTGTTTCTCTAGTAGGTACATTTTGAAAAACATTATAATTGAAGTCATATGTCCATTATGGGAAAAATCGTTATCAGGTTATTTGGGCTTTGACTGTACTTATTATAAAAAATACAAAATACCAAAGGTTAATGGTTTGAAGAAGGTATAAAGTACTGAAAGTGACTCTGCAAACTCTTCAATTAGGCAGAAAAGTTCTAAGAGAAAACACTAAACTGCATGGTCCTGAAAAATGCAATTCTATGACATATGACCTATATCCACTTAGGTCTTCAATTATCTGAGTACTATTCAGTGGTTAAAAGTACTACTGACCTGTACAAAAAATATGAAATGTTTGAAAGAAGTATTCAAATGTGCTTCTTCTCCTAATTGCACAACCTCGCTGAAATGTTGGTGATAAATGTGTGCATACACTCTGAAAAGCCTTTTCAAAATAGTTTTTGCAATGGATTGAAAGTTCTTCGGGAAAGGTACACCTGCAAAAATTTTAAAATATTAGTCGGAACAGACGGGACTATCAATATCACTCTGACCCAGAAACAAACAATAATTGTTTCAGCAATCGTTGGGCAAATAACACTTATTAAGAAAAAAGCGAGGTTGATCACCTCAGTAAAAATACACTACCTATTTTAGAAGGAAATAATGTTTCATCATCTAGCTGATCTTGGACCCAAGTCATTAAATAATCGATATATTTGGGTGCCGAACATTTGATTGGTTTCTTTACGGTGTGTCCATCTGCCCAGTGATATTCGTATTTCGGACCAGCTGACATTATAGAACAACTGTCTTCGGTGCAAAATTCTGTTATTGTCCCATACAGCATGTTTATCTGGTTGAAGAAATCAACAGCTACAACAGAATAAGATTGAATACATTACATTATAATATAATATCTTCATCATCATTGTCATATTGTCATTGTCATATTGTCATTGTCATATTGTCATTGTCATATTGTCATTGTCATATTGTCATTGTCATATTGTCATTGTCATATTGTCATTGTCATATTGTCATTGTCATATTGTAATTTTGTCATTGTCATATTGTTATTGTTATTGTCATATTGTCATTGTCATAATGTCAAGGACATGGACGTCAAAAAAAAAAAGGATCACATAACATAATAAGTAAAACATTACAAAAATACACACCTCACGGGCTCAACATGTTGTAAATATAAACTTTGCTCAATAGACCGGAAATAATAATAATAATTCACACAAATCAAACTTCTTCGTTAAAGTAATCAATGACTGAACTTCTGAATTTCTGAATATTGGTAATATCTTTCAACTGAGTTGGCAGCCTGTTATAAGCCTTTCTTGCCCTGTATTCAATACTTAAAACCACGCTGGACATTGAACTACATCTGATAGATACTGTGAAAAGACTCTAACTGAAAAGAAAAAAACCGAAAGTGAAAATTCGCATTTTCATTCAGATAGTTGATTTTTTTAATTTTCTCTAGTTTTAATTGAAAATTTATTAAATAAATTAGATAGGGTAGGGAGAATGTAATTAAAAAATATCACTCGCAGAAATGATTCATTTCATTGAAGCAAGGTTCGCTTCTCTCGCATTTAATCCACAATACATTTTTGTTGACGAAAATCTATTTCGCTTTGCCGAGCTCATCAGGGAGATTGAAAGTATGTGAAAGCAGACTCTTCAGAAGCAATTATACACATTATTTCCATCTTGTATGTGAATAATTGCTTCTGAAGAGCCTGCTTTCCAATACTTTCAATCTCCCTGATGAGCTTGGCAAAGCGAAATAGATTTTTGTCAACAAAAATGTATTGGGGATTAAATGCGAGAGAAGCGAACCTTGCTTCAATGAAATGAACGATTTCTGTGAGTGATATTTTTTAATTACATTCTACCTATATAATTTATTTAATGAATTTTCAATGAAAACTAGAGATAATTAAAAAAATCAACTATCTGAATGAAAATGCGAATTTTCACTTTCCGATTTTTTCTTTTCAGTAAGAGTCTTTTCACAATATCTATCAGATGTAGTTCAATGTCCAGCGTGGCTTTAGCCAGGGAAGCAGTTGTTTTCTGTTAGATATTACCAAAAAATCACATTTTTCATTTTTTCAATTTTCATGGAGAATGTTCCCCTTTTCAATTATGAATCCAGTTTTATCATAATTCAAATTCAGAGAGTTATCTGTTTGTACACCACTCGTCCATTTTTTTTACCGCACTTGATGCTGAGTCAGTAAGATCCTCGATATTAGTGCTAATTATAATAGCAGAGGTATCATTAGCAAATTGAAAAGTTTGGAAGTATGAACTGGAGGAAACAGATGGTAGAGAGTTAATGTATAGGAGAAAAAGAAGAGGACCCAGGATTGATCCCTGTGGTACCCTCAACTTGATTTAATGTTTTTCAAAACTTACTGTTCACGGCCACCCATTCATTGAGATCTTCTCCTTCTGGGAGCATAACTGCTAATCGTAAGTTTCCAGAACCCAAAGTTGCAGCAGCATGTTTCATTAATTCATATTGATGTGTTCCTTCGGGTATATTCTTTTTCGGTTTGAATGTTTTAGAAGAACGGCTTCCACTATACAAGTTATTTATAAAATGTATTTCCAGAACAGTTGTTTATAAATAGAAATGATAATGAAAATAAGGAACCTAAAATACTTACAAAAGGAAGCTCATTTTAGCTTATTGTGACTAGGACACGACAACCCTTCTAAGCTGAGTTATGCTTATTTTCTTTGAGTACACAATCAATTTTTGTAACAATAAAGCAATGACCTTAGAAAAAAATTTTAGTCACCAATCATGATCCATATGTAAAAGTATTAACCAATACTACCAAAACTACAAAAGTAAACATCCCCATTTCACTATTACTACGAGGTCTTTTCAGTTTTTAAGTAATGCAAAATCGTATCACAATCTCACAAAAACGGATCTTCAGAAAATATAGACTAAACTGATAGTCAAGATTTAGGGCCTGGTTTATTCTACATTGAGTATCGTACGCTTGAGTATCGTAATCTGAACAGTGTATTGGAGTTTATTTTTATTTTTGAACCTTCCTGGTACAATCGAATCGTCCTAGTTATTTTGTTTCTGTTGGCGGCAGTGTGATTTGACATTTAAAAGATTGTTAACGAAATTTTGACGTTTGGTTTTGATTTCTTGTATCTATTTGGCAATTTCTAAATATTTTAGTGAATATGTCAGCTAAAACTGTAGCTACAGCAACAGTCAGAGCTGTACAACGAAAACTGTTACCCACAAGAGCAGCTTTGGTTTTGGTGAGTGTAAAAAAGTCGATATTTATTTTTATAATTTTAAATATTTTTATAATTACATAACCTCAATAACTTTACAGAAAATAATCTTTCCAGACACCTGCTGCCACAAATAGAATAAGAGATATCTTGAAAGACAAAAATCAATACGTAGGTACAATAGTCTTATGGTGGGTTTATAGATTCAACTAAACTAACAACTAAGAACCAAAAAATAATGTTGAATACAAAAGAAGGTATAGGTATGTCATTTAAATTGAGAAATAATAACTACGAAGTTGGTTAACTTTCAACTTAACAACTAAGACAACTAAGAATTGAGAATTTTTGTGCATGAAAAGAACAGATCATGACAGCTCAGATTTGGCGAAACAGGTTAAAGTTTTCCTGTTATTTTGATTATTTTAATAAATATTTGATATGGATTGTGGAAATCAAGACTTTCTAGAAATAATCGGTTCTTTTTTTATTTTTTTGGCATCAACGGCCTTCACAATTGGCATATAGAAATGCATAGTTCATAATTCTTAATTGATGTATTTAAACACCTTAATTATCTAATGATAATTCCTAATTATTAATTCAAAATTGTTAGTTTAGTTGAATGTATAAACCCAACATTATGAATAGCAAGGAATCAATGAAAATATTTTATTTTAGGTAGGATTGAAAATTGGAGTTCGACAAAGAGGATGTAATGGTTTATCTTACACCCTAGACTATGCAGAAAAGAAAGGTAATGATATAATATTTTCTGAAATGAATTCTCCATTGAGATTTTTCTATATTATATTAATATTTATCTCACATTACTATTTGAAAATGTTAGGGGCTCCCATAAAAGAAATGGTACACTTTTTCCTGACTTTTCCAGGTTTTCCCTAACCATCCATTTACTTCTTTCATGGCAGAAATTGTGTAATGAAATTATCAATATGAATTCTATAAAATTCATCCAGAATTGCTTTTTTTGAAAATTATTGGAATAACGTCGAGATGCTTCAATTGCCCCAAAATGCTCTGAAAAAATAGTATGAGTTTTTTAAATGTTTTATTCAACGATGGTAATATCAGACTCAGAAAATCTCAGAATTTGCTCTATTTGATATTTGTTATTAAAGGATTACGCTCTCCATTCTGTTTGTGGTAACTTCAACCATTTTATCTAACTTTCAATTTATGTGAGGATTTGAGTCAATATAATTTCATAAAACTTTGGAAAATGAAAATTTTATCTGAGGTTGTGAGGTTCCAAACGAAGAATAATATTAAACTATTCAATTTTTCAGAAAAAATGGATGAGGAAGTTGTTCAAGATGGAGTAAGGGTTTTCATAGATAAAAAAGCACAGTTGACACTGTTAGGAACAGAAATGGATTATGTGGAAAACAAACTTAGTGCAGAATTTGTATTCAATAACCCGAACATTAAAGGAACTTGTGGGTGTGGAGAATCATTTAGTGTGTAGAGAAATTAAACAAACTAGTCAAATGAATTATGCCATGTTGATTACAAAAGTTGTATCTACAGTTACCATAATAGAATTTCAACTTTATTATTAAGAATAACTTTTGAACTTCAACATTTTTAGAACTTTCTTAGTAAAAATTGCTTATTTATTTAAATTTTTAAAAAAATTGTACAAAGTATATCTAGGAAAATATATAATTATGTCAATAAATAATTTGTTTTTCTAACAAGTATATATACAGTGACCGCCAAAAAGTATGTACCATGTGGGAAAAAAGTTTATTATTAGAGTATAGGAGAAAAGATTCTTGGGAAAAGTTTGTGCATGTCCGATAACCTAAAAATCGATTTTTACACATGTCACGTGATCGATGGTATGGGGGCAAATTGAAAAAAATTACTATTAATAGGCAAAAAGTAGGGCAAAATGGCAAGATATCGAAAAAAGTTATTTGAAAAAGTTGCTTAGAATTCAATTTTATAGACATATCCGAAGTTTCAGAAAATATTGTGAGAATATTGAAAATGGAATTTGTTTTAAATATTTTCCTAGCTGTACAAAAATATCAAATTATTTTCTTATGAATAGCATGACCATACTGAAATATTTGTATTCCGATGATAATAACAAAACTTTCTCATTTTCTCCACACCAGAGAGCACTAATTTAAAAAAATTGAATTTTGTCAGAACCTTTGCTGTTACAATGGTTCGTATCTAACAGTTATATCACAATTCCACTATTATTGCGACGATAGGGAAATCCAAAAATATCGTGTTTTTTCGATTTTAAACAATTTTTGATGATAATCGTGCACGAACGTTTCACTTCGCACATAATCTTAAAAATGTGCGTCAAATTAAAGAGGCTTGAGTTTTCAACATTGCATGCGAAGTGAAACGCTCTGGCACGATTATCATCGAAACTTGATTATAATCTGGAAAACACCATGTTTCTGGAGTGTCATGTCATCACAATGGTCGTGGAATTCTGATATAACTTTTAGATACGAACCAATGTAACAGCCAGGGTTTTAACAAAATCCAATTTTTTAAATTTAGTGCTCACTGGTGTAGAGAAAATGAGAAAGTTTTGTCATTATCATTGAAATACAAATGTTTCGGTATGGTCAAGCTATTCATAGGATAATAATAATATGACAGCTAGGAAAATATTTAAAAAAAATTGCTATTTTAAATTTTCTCTCATTATCTATTCAAACTTTGTATATGTGAATAAAATTCAATTCTAAGCAACTTTTTCAAATAACTTTTTTTGATATCTTGTCATTTTACCCCACTTTTTGCCTTTTCATAGTAATTTTTTTCAATTTGCCGCCATACCAGCGATCACGTGACATGTGTCAAAATCGATTTTTAGGTTATCGTACATGCACAAACTTTTCCCAAGAATCTTTTTTCTAATACTCTAATAATACATTTTTTTCCCATATGGTACATACTTTTTGGCGGTCACTGTATATATAGATTCGGGTACTTCAAAATTAGTCTTTATAGTGGGAAAAGGAGCATGTAGTAGACAAAGGTAGGTTGAGCAATATTTGAATGTGTGCTCCCCTCGCCGGAACTCTTTCATAGCGCGTTAGTTGGTAAGTGGAGGAGACGCTGAATTTACTTTCTCCGTTCCTCTCATCATCTTCAGTTTTACAACCACTTGTGATGAGTTCCCTATGTCATTTAAAGTGTTCGAATCTATACATCTTTACAGTCCACTCAACCTATCTTATAAAAAAGACTATCTAAAGAAGTTTTGGTTGCATTTTAAGAGCAGTCATGTCAAGAATTTTTGCATTATCCATCTGTGGGCGAGGCAAATTCTGCCATGGTGTATGTCCTTTCAAGGGATGTTTCCCTTTATGCCCTGAAAAAAAAAATTTAACAGTTGAGTCATGTAAAATGGAATAATAGATGACTGTGCTGTCAACCAATCAGAACAAATAATATGGTTCCCCTTCACCACATATTTACATAATTATACATATACCTAGGTGGCCCCTTTGGTAACTATTTTATTCCCGTATTATGTTCTTTCTTCGTTTTGATTTTCATTTTTGTGAAATCGCTTAGTTGTATTCAGAATGGAATAATGAAAAACATTCGGGGTATTCCATTTGAAATTCAAAATCTGATGTCAATTCTGGTAAAACCAAATAGAATATGGACAATAATTGAAAAAACCTCTCGTACAACAAATTCTGAAATTAAATTTCTATCTCTATTCTATAATCGAGAGTTGGTAAAACGATTACTTCTATAACTAAGCTAATTTTTTGAGCAGTTTTTTCAGAAACTTTTATCTTGTGTCATGTATTTTTGAAAACGCACCTTCCGATGAAATGAGATTATATTTTTTCATATATTCAACACTAGCCAGTGAAAATTCAGGCCTGGCAGTCATAATACCATCTTCCTTATCGTTTATTGGTGTGGGTTGTTCTTGCTTATTTGATATTTTAGCAAGTTGATCATCTGGTAGATACTTCATAAGTAACTGTTTGACGGCAAAACTTATTTCTGTGGGATTGAAGTTTCCTGCATTATGCTCTAAACTAAAACATTTTTCTCCATTTGTAAATTTTATGAAACCAGCAAATATTTATAATCACCTCGAAGAGCTGTCAGTGTCATCCATAGGCCCTAAAGTGACCCCTATATTTTTCAAATGTTTCAGTGTAGCTTCTTTTACTTTATTTAATGTTATATTATTTTTTCCTGCATTGGCATTCTTTCTTTTCTCTTGTTTGAAAACTAAATCATCTCTAGTTTGAATCTGAGCCTTTTTCAGGATATTATTCACTTGACCCTATAAAACAAACATTTAAGAATTAAAACTACTTTTGCGAACATATCAAATTACCATTAAATTGTTGTAAAAACTAGCACTGATCTCAGAAGCAGACACTTCTTCGCTGAAAAAATTAAGAAATTTATAAGGCAGTCATGTTGAATAAAAAAACATACTCAATTAGTAGAAAGTATATACGTCCACAATACAATGAGAACATTTCCTTCACTCATACTTTTTAAATCTTTGTGAAGGGTATGGGAATTCATAAAACATATTTTTTTTCTCCAGAAAATAATACTGAAACATATGTTTAAGCACCTCCACCATTCTGATTATGTAAGCGGTAGAAGCAAATAGTAAGGGTATGGTAAACATAAGCATTTTCTTGAGGTTATGTCTAGTGCAGTGTTGCCCTCTAAGCACCTATAATTCTATATATATATAGCTCTTGTATTAAGTATTAAATTGCAATTAAATGGATAATTAATCGAATATTTATATTTGAAGGAACTTATTATTTCCAATAATAGAATCCAAACTACTGCTTAGATCAAACAGTCATTTGGTGTCGATAAGAAAGTCAAGCAACAGTGGAATCGGTTATAGTTTGGATGGGTGTGTGGCATACTTAAGAAATTCTCAACTGTGCTTGGGATTGCATGTTAAGAGTTGAGGCCCTCATCATCCCTAGTTCCCACAAGTCTCGCAAATACATCTGAGGGTTGCTCGTAACGGTGTAAAATTATGTTCTCATGATAGGGTTGATTAGCCATCAATGGTTATTATACAAGGGAATAAAGTATTAGATCTTAGCTCGAGGTTGTGTTGTCTCCCGACGTTACCTGTCAACAGGGGTAAAATGTCAAACTTTTTTCCCTCAGAAAAAAATGATTTTATGAAAATTATTTAAAAGGCCTCTTATGTTGATAAAAGTGTAATAATAGTTGGAGAGGGGTAATTTTTATGAGAAATTAACTGAAGAAAATGATCCCATTGTATCTTTTAATCATCATTCCTATATATGATTTTTCTATGGAAACCAATACTATAATTTACAGCTGAGAAAATTAATGGTTAGAAAAGTAAATCAAATGGTTTAGGTTAGGTTTAAATGTGAGTGAGCCCATATCAGGCTCTCCACTGCGGCCAATGGCCTATTGTGGCTCAAAAAAAATCAAATGGTTTGGTGTGAATTAATTTAAGTCTGTAGTCATATACTTACTCGGAACTATCGTAATCATTCATATTTATGTTTATGCTTGGTTCAGGACTAGGGCAAGCCTCTTGTACAGCAACAGGTTCCCTCAGATGCAGAGACTGATACGTATTTTTTTCATTTTTATCCGTTTGTGAATCCTTGGCACTCGAAACATTATCAGTTTCGGTGATCTCCTGTATTTTGGGTTCACAATTAACAAAATTTGGCTTATGTTGTGGTCGTATGGCCACCTCAAAACTAGTCATTAAATCAATAGAAAACTTGGACATTCCTCGTTTTCTAGGTGTGCAATGGTTGTCTTGTCTGAAATTTTCATTTTGTATACTGGTTACATACTTCTCGCCAATATAATCGACTTTATGAGGAACACCTTCAATTGGTTTCTTTTGATTTTGTTCCCTATTCAGCAGCATTGCTACTTGGCTCTGTAACAGTAGAAGCTGCTCATTTTGTTGGGTTATAATTTTCAACAAATCTCTAGTGCTAGGTTCAGAGTCATCTTTGACTTTAGATATGGAAGTTTCTTCTGGTTGTGGAGGGTCACAAAAATTACTAGTCTGTGTTTCACTATCACACATTTGATTTGAAATATTTGTACCCTGAACTGAGCAGTGTTTGGCATTTTGGATACCAAAAACATTGTATTTTTGTTTCTGAAATTCATCATGTCTCTCATTATTAGTCAAGTCATTGCTATTCCCTTTGGTTAGCATCAAGTTACGAGATTCATCCAAAGTAGTCCTAGATTGCTTTTGATAATTCACATTATCAACACAGTGCAACTTTTTTTCACCTATTGTAAATTTTTTGGTATTAAGATTAGTACCCTTTAGAACTTCAGTCTCCTTAGATTGTTTTGAGCATACATTTTTCTTATAGTTGAAAATATCTGTTACAGAATCATTCGGGCAATATCTGTCTTTGGAAGTATTTTTCTGCATTTCCAAAAAATCTCTGTAAGTTTTGGGCATTTCATTCTCTTTATTTTCATTGGAGTCAACAATTCTTGGAACATCATCAACCCAGTCATGACAAGAAACTTCTAGTTCCTGAACCTCAGATTGTGGATCTGTTTCACTTATTTGTTTAATTTCCTTGGGAAAAGAAGGCAGATCAATGATACTCAAATCAAGTTGCCTACTGGGCACATTGGCCATATAAATTTGCTCAAAAGTATTAATGGTGCCAACAGGCAGTTTTTTTTCAGACTCTTCAAGGCATTTCTCGGAATTGGAAATGTTCTGGTTCTGAACTTCTTTTTTTCTGAATGGTTCATAAGTAAGGGGTGGTTTTTGCTGTAATGGTGGACTCTCAAATCTAACTTGCTTTTTCAAAAACTGGCATGAATTTTGATAACCTCTGAAAAGTTGCTGATTCATAGGGAATGGTGTTCTGTCAGAGTATTTCAAATTCTCTCTATTTGAAGTTAACACATTGGTTTCCTGCTGATGACTTTTCCATATATTGTAATTGTTATTTGTAGAGAAAGCTTTTGAAGAGCAGATCATTGAAACTTCAGGAACAACTGGTGAGATGACACACTGTAAAATACAAGGTTATTATTCTTTGAGAAATTCTCAAACAATTATGTTTTACAAGGTTGTTGACAGTTGTGGAATTTGTTCATCATCATCAATACCTGATGTAGTCCTCCTTACTTAACTTAACTTTTCAATTATATATTTTCTCCTATATTTCTTTTTTTTAAATTATAGAATTTACCTTTTCAATGTTTGTAGGAGTAGGGGCCCTTCTTGGCATATCATAAAACGAATCCATTTGCATTAATAACAAAAAAAAGTAAAAAGTATACGAGTTTCGTAAATAAAAATATATCCTTAACTTTAATGTCTTTAAATTGCAAATGGAAAAGTTTAAATTCCAAATTTTCAAATATGTCAGCTAATAATAGTGACAAATGACAACTGACAAAGGTAAAGTTAAAGGCTAGTTCATACTCTCCCGAACCCCGTCCTGAAATATTTGTTTTTTTGCGACAGTGCGTAAACGCCGTAAACTGAGTAAACCAGAGTCTCTGCATTCCATCGATTGCTGCTTTGTTTCTGGGTTTAGAAATGTGCCTAAATTTCATTTTTCATCGACGCTTACAAAACGGCTTAAGGAGTTCAGCATATCTTTTTCAAACCGCGCACAGATCGAACGCGATGAATAAAATTATAACCTTGCACGCTTCTGTTCAACATTCAGACATTTGGGGATCTATTTTGCATAAATTGTGTTTATGTCCAAATCGACGTGAACTATAAATGGATGCGTTCATATGAATTAGTCAGTGCCTCAAATATTCGTTCTAGCACCTGATGATATCACTATCATCATGAACTGCATTGATTTTGTCGGGGATGGGCACATAAACTAGCTTTCCTAGTCGCTATTCATCTTCAATGGAAAATTCACCTCTTTGAAGCATGCATTCCCATTTTTCACGGTCGCATACGAAGTAACGGATTCTGAGTTTTCAAGCAACCGGCCACACATATACGGACCCCTTAATTGTCACTTGTCTTCAGTCAACAATTTGAGTAATTTGAAATAAACCTGTTAAAAATATTTTTATTTCATAAAAATACAATTAAATGTGATGCTTTCAGACCCAAATAACTTTTTTGAGATGAATATTAGCTTTTTGATCCAAAGTTTCACAAGTGTCTTAATAAAATGAGTTTAATCGACAAATGGCAAGCGGTTCCCGAGGTTACCGAGGAAAAAGTACAGTTGGTCTGGTGAGTTTCAGGAAATAGCACAGAACTTAAGGAAATAGTCACCGAATCTTCAGGAAATTAGTATATACGGACCGCCAAATTACTAACCAGAGTAACCAAGTATATATACGGACCATACCCAAGCTAGGGTATGTTTACGAACGATTATAGGCGTTTTCCATTTAGGAGTGTTAAGCTCAGGCTTCTTATTCTAGACCTACTAGGATTATTCCTTTGCATCGAGGTGTAGCACTTTCCTACACCTAGTGTAATTTACACTCGATTTTAGCATTCGTTTGCAAATTAATTTGAAACATTCCTTTGTTTGATGCAAACAAATAAACCTACTATTGGTAGATTTTGACAGATGTCATTTTTCAACCAATGATCTAACTAGAATAAGATGCCCTGGTGCATCAAACCCTTAAATGGAGAGCAGCTATAGAGTAAGCTGTCCTTACTCCGAGTAAGTTTATGAACACAGCTCAGTGTTACAAACCATACAAACACGTTCTTCCTAACAATCCTAACTTCACTTCACTCTCCCAAATTTAAACGTCATTTTCATTTTAACCTGTATATTTGTGACCTTTTTACTTTAATATATATTTGCCAAAAAATAAAAATGATGCATTCACTTAATTCGGCAAAAATGTTGCGGTTAATTGGACGAATCTCCAGATATCATATACGAGAAAGTAGTCGGATCAGAAATAGTTCCACAATCTACTCAAAAAGTGTTCAACTATCGACTTTCAAACCTCCTTGCGGGTTATTTCAAAAAGAAATCTCAGAGTGCAGACCCGCTACATGTATTAGGTATTTTACAAGTAAAAGCCCCGAAGGTTCGGATGATGAGCCCCATCCACCACCTGAAGATGAGTCTTTCAACCCACAACTACCTGCCACTGTAGCTGTTCCCGAGGTATGGCCCCATGTTCCTGTGATAGCTATAAACAAAAATATCGTTTTTCCAAGATTTATTAAACTTATTGAATTAACAAATCCCCATCTAATTGAACTCATCAGGAGAAAGGTCAAATTAAATCAGCCCTATTGTGGAATATTTTTGAAAAAACAAGAAGACAATGAGTCTGAAGTTGTGAATAACATCAGCGATGTGTATAACGTTGGTGTCTTCGCACAAATTCATGAAATGCAGGATATGGGAGATAGATTAAGATTAGTTGTGATGGCACATAGACGTATTAAAATTACTGGACAAATTTTGGAGAATATTCAGGATGGACCAAAAGGTGAGAATTACTGGAAATCCTATTTTTTTTTTAGTCAGATATGTTAATTTGGTATTGCTATAATTTTACTGTAGCGATGAAACTAACGTTTCCCTTATTCAAAACAACAATGCACATATTTCCAGAGGAATCAGAATCTGAAAAACGTAAACGTAAAACTAGAAACAATCGAATGAAAAAGTCAATAGAAACTCGGCCATTAGAAGAATCCAAAGAACAGAAGCCAGCAACTGATGAAAACAAAGCAAAATCTCCATTGAAAGAAAGTTTCCTTATGGCAGAGGTTGAAAATGTTGTGCATAACAAATTTCGACAGACTGAGGAAGTGAAGGCTTTAACTCAAGAAGTTATTAAAACTATTCGGGATATTATCAGCTTGAATCCTTTGTATAGAGACAGTTTGCAACAGATGATGCACCAAGGGCAAAGAGTAGTGGATAATCCCGTATATTTAAGTGACCTTGGTGCTGCACTAACTGCAGCAGAGAGCAAAGAACTTCAGGAGGTCTTAGAAGAGATGGACGTGAGTTGAATCTTGAAGTATTTGCAATTTTAAAATATCAATTTTTATTTCTAGATTCCAAAAAGACTGATGTTATCCTTATCTCTCCTAAAAAAGGAATATGAACTATCAAAACTCCAACAAAAAATTGGTAGGGAAGTTGAAGAAAAGGTTAAACAACACCACAGAAAATACATATTACAGGAACAACTAAAGGTATTTTTTTTTATTATGGTCCTTTGACTACCTGTGATCTCAAAAAGTATCTTCCACATTTCATGCTGGAATATTCTTCTCTAATTTATAGGTTATAAAAAAAGAATTAGGCCTTGAGAAAGAAGATAAAGATGCAATTGGTGATAAATTCAAAGAGAGAATAAAAGACAAAGTTTTACCACAAGCTGTATCAGCTGTTATAGATGAGGAATTGAATAAATTGAGTTTCTTGGAAAGTCATAGCTCAGAATTCAAGTAAGTGAAATAGTGGAAGTGATTGTTATGAAGGTATGAATAAAATACTAAAAAAAAACTTTTCACATATTAACGTCAAACACTGAAAACATAGGGTTCTTCAAAGTTCCTATTGAAAGAATAAAGTAAGTAAAAAACTTCGGAATAGGATATTTTTAAGTACTTTTCTGATGACATGACATGGTAAAAATACTGTGTTTGTAATAAAACAGTATTGCTTTTTAAACTAAAAAATGTCTCAATTCTAATAAGTAAGGTAAACAACGTCAAAACGGGATATCTTTGAGAACGTTTGTGACGACCCTGGTAAATTAAATACTATTTTGTATTATAAAAATGGTGCGTTTCCAAAGGCATGACATATTTTAGCCAAATCACGAGAATAAACCAGAAATATTCTTAATTTCTGATAAATTAAATTTATTTTTTGTTTGTGTAACTACTTTTAAAATCACCCTGTTTCGCAGAAACTAATCATACGATTTCATTATGGTTCTAGAGTTTCATTGAATTCAGCAATAAATCAAAATCCTATGTATTCCGTGCGGGGTCCTTTGCCTTCCGTTTCCTAATTTAGCTGGATGGGGACTATTTTAAAAATGAAAAAATATATCTATGTATTCATTGAATATGTGGGTAGAGATGACTGAAATTGTGTTTTCAGTGTAACAAGAAATTATTTAGATTGGTTGACTTCACTTCCATGGGGTGTGCAAAGTGAAGAAAATCTAAATTTGAAAAGGGCGTCTGAAATTTTGGATCAGGACCATTATGGAATGGAGGATATTAAGCGTAGAATATTAGAATTCATCGCAGTGAGCCAACTGAAAGGAAGCACACAGGGAAAAATACTGTGTTTTCATGGCCCCCCTGGTGTAGGAAAAACAAGTATTGGTATGCTCCATTTTATTGTATTGTTAGTAAAATGGTAAGGTAGATAGGTTATTTTGCTAGTGTGCTCACAATCTAATATGTTTAACAACTTCTATCACAAGACATTTCAATCTATATGAAGTTAGCAAGACAACTATAATTTACCGCTTGCTTGCTAAATAGTTGCAGAGAATAAAAATATGTCCCTCTCGTCCTTTAAAGAATATACGATATTTCCTCAATTTTTCTACCTTTTGTCAGTTTTGATGTATCCATTATGTGCCGCCTTTTTGCTGCTAATTAGTTGCGGAAAAAAATATTTTGTTGCTCTTTTCTTTTAAAAAATATACGTTGTTTCGCTAACTACATAACTAATTCCGCAATTTCTACCTTTCATCAGTTTTGAAGTATACATATATTGATGATACCACCCTCATATAGGTACCTGGGTAATTTATTGATGATGCTCTACCTAAAGCTGCCGAACATGATAAGAACGTGGCAAAAAGCTGGTTTACCAGAAAAAAATCAAAATTAAATGAAAACAGAACTCAGGATTTTAGCGTCTCCTCAAATCCTCTTCATCAAAAAGGATAAAATATTTCAGCCATGTAGAATATATGATTAGCAAGTTATCAAGTGTATCAGAAATTTGTTTCGCTAATTTCATATGGAGTTAGGGAAACAAGTATATTTTTTTATGTTGAAGTTGTCTCGCTAACTTATTATTAACTGTATTAACTACTTATGACTGCCAACTGCCAACCTGAATGATTGCCTGCCTAACATAAATCCACTGACCTTCCGTCATATTAAGCTCTTCAATATATCATTGTTGATTCGTAGCCAAAAAAGATACGAGTTGAACATTGAAAATCAACTGAATCCGTTCAGTAGTTTCATTGAGTTTTCTGTGTATACTTTTTGCTGCTTGATATTGATTGGTTTATACAGAGTGTTCATAATTGAATTCTGATCCTGAAGGGCAATAATCTTTGAATGATTTTAAGAAAAATTCGTCATATGAAATGAACATATGTCTGCAACTGCTTTTTTTATTATTTTTTATTAAAAAAACAACCAACTACAATATTTGTATAGGAATGTTATGCCTTGAATGAAATCTATAGAATCACATAAATACATAAATATAACATGACTAGATACAGAACAATTACTACTTAAATGGTGAAAGCTAAAAAACCAATGCAAGAGTGGTCTAATTGTGGTCATGTCTCTATTCAGCTCAGTTGCTGGTTTTGGGACTAGTTCTAGACGTCCAAATAAAGTTCTTTGATAAAATATTTCCTAGTGATGCCAAATTCTAAAATAAGTGTAGTGCATTAATAATGTGGCTTAAACACTGTCCAAATAATGAGATTGTTTCATTTACTTTGGCAATATGATTTAGTTCCTAGAAAAAGCTTTAATTTTTGAGATACAGGACTTTGAAATTCAACAAAAAGAAAACAGTTCTTTGCCAATATTTCTAAAACTGCTTCGACTTCTCTTTTAAATTTTGGTACTTGCAAAGTACTCTAAAACTATAAAAATACATTTCTTCCATTATAAAAATTTTCTAAATTATCATTGGCTTCCCTGTTAACATGCTCTGCCAAATTCTTGATCAAAATTTTGATATGTCACTGTTTTTTTTTTTTCAAATAAATATTATTTTTGTAATTGTCCTTTATCACCTCATAAAAATGGTCTCCTGCCTTTTCTTCGTCCGGCAAACGGTTTTCGATTTGAAGGATAAAATGTCTTCATTTGATTTTTGTTCATGAATACCTCCTAAAAGGTTATCTTGAACGATGGAAAATAGCGACTAAAGTTTATCTTTCAGCCGCAAATGATTCCACAACAGATTTTATGAATATACTATTCATATTTTCGAACAAAAATCAAAATGCAATGCCCATGACAGGTCTATGTCAAAAAATAACTTTCAAAGTGTTACCGCAGAAGAAATATTTCCAACAATTCCATCCTAGATGTGTATAATTGCTTCTGAAGAGTCTGCTTCCCAATTATTTTATCAATCTTCCTGATGAGCCTGGCAAAGCTGAATGAAAATGCGAATTTTCACTTTCAGATTTTTTCTTTTCTTTTCAGTTAGAGTCTTTTCACAATATCTATCAGATGTAGTTCAATGTCCAGCTTGGCTTTTGCCGGGGAAGTAGTTGTTTTCTGTTAAATATTACAAGTAAATCACATTTTTCAATTTTCATGTAGAATGTTCCCCTTTTGAACATCAATGCCTTCATTTGCTTGTACCTATGCGATTTTTTGTTAGTTTCAGTGAAATGTATTTTATTTTTTAAATCGAAAACTGTCCGCCGGACGAAAAAAGTCAATAAGACATTTTTATGAGAAGATAGAGGACAATTATAAACAAAAAAAACACAGTGGCTTATCATTATTATTTTTTTTTTATTTCAACACTTTCTCAAAAATAAAGCGGTTGCGGACCTGTGTTTATATGAAATTTTTTTCTTGAAATCATTCAAGGATTATCGCCCTTCAGGTTCATCATTCAATTATGAAACACCCTGTATGGTTCTAAGGAAAATCAACCATCGTGTTCTATTTTACAGCACGATCGATCGCAAGGGCTCTGAATAGGGAATACTTTAGATTTTCAGTGGGAGGTATGACAGATGTAGCCGAGATAAAAGGACACCGAAGAACTTATGTAGGCGCAATGCCTGGAAAAGTCATACAGTGTCTTAAAAAGACCAGAACAGAAAACCCTCTGGTTCTCATAGATGAGGTTGACAAAATAGGAAAGTAAGTTTACATCTGCGATGTTGCTTCTAATATTACATTTTATATTTTCTTCAGGGGTTACTCGGGCGATCCCAGTTCGGCCCTCTTGGAACTTCTGGATCCAGAACAAAATTCCAACTTCCTCGATCATTATCTCGATGTTCCAGTGGACTTATCCAAAGTCCTCTTTATCTGTACTGCGAACGTAGTCGATACCATTCCAGAACCCCTTAGAGATCGTATGGAAATGATCGATATGTCTGGTTATGTCGCTGAAGAAAAATTAGCCATAGCCAAGCAATATCTGCTTCCGCAGGCCATGAAAGATAGCGGCTTGAAGGATGACACAATAAAAGTAGAAGATGAGGCCTTGACTATTTTGATCAAGAGTTATTGCAGAGAGAGCGGTGTCAGAAATTTGCAAAAACACATAGAGAAAGTGAGGTTTTGCAGTAACATTTTGTACACCAACGCTATTTTTTGTATGTTTAGGTGGTGAGAAAGGTGGCATACAAGGTAGTAAAAGAAGAAACATCCTTTGTTCAAGTTGACGGCAGCAATTTACAACTGTTTGTGGGAAAACCCGTATTTACTCATGATAGGATGTACCCAGTCACTCCACCTGGTGTGGTGATGGGCTTAGCTTGGACTGCAATGGGTAAGATAATCTAGATCTAGTACCAGTTAGGATGTAATATATCAGCTGGTGCTTTTTTTTATTTTTCTGATAGGAAGAATAAGAAGTTTAAATTCTAGATGAAATAATTGTTGCTGTCTTACAAACGAGGTAAAATAATTAATTTGGAATATCAATTTACCCTCTACAATTACTCATTGTAATACCCAACAAACCAATTCATTTGGTTCTATACAAAACGATTTCAAATAAATTTTATTATTTATTTAATTTTTTCCTTGTTATAAACACCAGCTTTCTCTTGGGAGTAATCAGAGCTGAAAAGTACTCAGTACAAATACCCGAATACTGTACTCTTGAGTACATTTCTGGTACTCTGAACCCGGTACCCAGTACATTTTATATAAAGTACTCGGTACTCGTACCCGTACATATCGGGTAAAAGTATCCGATACCCGCGCTTCTGATGAGAGTACATTTTTACGAGTACTTTTTTATGCAACACGTCTACTTACGCCTGGCCTCTGTCCAGTCCAGTATGCCTCACCCAGTAACCTTAAAACTCCAAAGGCTTTATAAATCATCAAAATTAGTTATTATGAAGCAAATCCTGGCAAACAGAATCAACCAATTATGCCATTACTTAATAATTATTTTTTCTGCAAATGTCAAAAAATGACAATGATCGCGCATTGACAACAATATGTGAAGTGACAATTTTTTTTCATTTTCCTTCATTACCATGACAATGTTACCTATATGGGATTTTCGTATTCTAACCTATACTCCTCAATCAAGCAAAAATTCAAGAAATCATTTATTTTTAACTTTATGGTCCTCAATCAAACGAAAATCCAAGAAATCATTTATTTCTGAATGTTCAACAATAATTAAATAAGGCTTTTTTAACACTTTTAAAATTGTGACAAAATTTTATATCACCTATTTTATTTTGACGTTTGTAGAAAAAAATTTGTTTGCATCTCGTGCGCGAAATACTTTAGTGATCGAGAACTGATTTTTTTTTAACAAGGCGAGAAATTCGAGCATTTCGCGCACTAGATACAAAAATAACTATTGTTTTTATTATTATTATCGTTAATTTTATCCTTTATGTACTGAAAACTACAAAATAGTTTAGTCATTATTGATTTGATAGTTCATGGTTATTTATAGGGTGCAAAAAGTGGTGAAGGTATAATGCAAGACTCGGAGAAAACCCAATGGATATATTGGGATATATTGTTCAATTATTTTTGGACTTGCTACATGCAACTTGATGAGAAAGTACTTGCAAAAAGTACTCTTAGAATTCGAGTACTTTTACTCGGAATACTGTACTCGAGAGCATCTGTAATGAGTAAAGTACTTGGTAATCTGTACTCGTTCATCAATTATTGGAAGTACCCGGTACCCAGTACTCGAGTACAATTTATTAGTACCCGGCCCAGCTCTGGGAGTAATGAAAGTAATTATACTACGATCTTTAGAAAAGTAGTATTGCTGAGGTCTTCCAGACAGAAATACACAAGAGACCCAAATTTTTTATTTGACGAGATAGGCCCATAGTGATGAGGAACAAAAGTGTGGAGAATCAAAAAATGAACTTTGAGATGAAAAAAAGTACCTCTGTCCGTCTGTCTGTTTGTCCTTGATAAATTTAAATCCTTATATTTTCCGAACCCTTGGAGATATCGCTTTGAAATTTGAACAGCATCTATAGCTCGATGATGGTATTCCCCCGCTTTTTCGCGATCGGAAAACCTGGAAAATGTTTACGGGGATTTTTCCCGTTTTTCATATTTTCCTTGATATCGGTTAGGAAATTGATATTTTTCCATTCATATTTTATGGACGTATAACTCCTACATATTCTACGGGTGTGTAGTGATTTTGAGATGGGTCGGAATAAAAAAGTCGTATACATTTCAAACCTCAATATTTCCCGAACCTTTATAGATATCGTTTTAAACATAAAACCACGTCAATAACTCCAGGACAATATTTCTCAATTTTTTTGTTGCGATCGGAAAATCCGGAAAAATTTTACGGGGTTTTCCTGTTTTTATCGCGGTCCGGGATAGCGGCTCAGGAAATGATTTTTTTTCCCTCAAAATTTTTTTGGTAGTATGCGCCTATATGTCCTTCTCCAATGTATAGTTTTTGAGACGGATCGGAAAATGTAAACGATTTTTGCGGGCGGAAAAAATACGCCGTACGGATGATCCAAACTGAATTTTGAAAAATGCTATGGGTAGAGCTCAAACAGACGACAAACCATATTGATTTTGAAAAATACGAAATATCTCAAAAACGGTCAATATTTTCCAAATTTACCACTTTATCTTTTTTGAATGTCTTTAGATGATCTACAAAAAACGTAGGAACATTTTTTCCCTTATAACAATAGTCCGGGAGATATATCAAAAAATCCGAAAAATCGAGATATTGAGCCTACAAGTAATGAAAAAAATTAGGGGTACTATGTGTACGAAACTACAGAGGGGCTTCAGAGGGTTGTTTTAAGAAAAAAAGTTCCTATTAACAAATGTTCGGAATTGTTTATTTTCGTTTCGGTCTAAAAGTTATGTAGGTCAGTCACTCATATATTAGAACAGAGCTGGTCAGTCAATCCGAATACACAGGGTGTTTCATAATTGATTGCTGATCTTAAAGAGTGATAATGCTTGAATGATTTTAAGAAAATTTTTTTATATGAACATAAGTCTGCAACCGCTTTATTAATAAGATACAGGATGTTGAGATTCAACAAAAAAAAACAGTTCTTCCCCATTTTCTCCAAAACCGCTTCGGGTGTTTCTTCAATTTTGGTACATGCAAAATACGCTTGAAAAAACATTTTTTCCATGATAAAGGTTTTCTTAGTTTCTCTGTTAACATGCCCTGCCATATTTTTCATCAAAATCATGATACGCCACTGAATATTTTTTTATACAGAAAATATTTTAAAAAATTGCTCTTTTCAATCTTCCTTCGAATCGTTTATGAGTATAAAATTGAATTCTAAGCAACTTTTTCGAATAACTTATATCAATATCTTGCCATCTTACCCCACTTTTTGCCTTTTCATATACATTTTTTTCAATTTTCCGCCATACCAGTTATCATGAGACATGTGTCAAAATCGATTTTTAGGTTATCTGACATGCACAAACTTTTCCCAAGATTTTTTTTTCAATACTCTAATAATAAACTTTTTTTCCATATGGTACATAATTTTTGACCTACATAACGTTTATTGATATGCTATAAAGAAGTTGTATAACAATTTTCAGCTGTAATGAATCCATTTTTTCACCCCGGTACAAATAGCTATAACTAGAAACATTTCCTGCTGAAAGCAAAAGCATACTTCAGTTTTTATTCATTAGATATCAAGCAATTACTTCCGTTTTATAAGACAAAGCAATTGCTACATTTTTTTTCATTGGGCTCAATGATTCTCTATTATTCGAGTTTTAACTGGAAGGAAGCGGGGCTTGACAATATAAATGGTTGGTTAGATCTACAAAAAGTATTTGTTGCATTTGCATACTGGGAACATATCCTGGGACTTTTGTATATTTCCTACAAATATACAAGATTTTTTTTTGTTTTCAGGGGGATCCACCTTGTATATTGAAACTACTACTCGCCGATTACCTACAGAAAAAGAGTCTGATGGCAGCTTAGAGCTTACTGGTCACCTTGGAGATGTTATGAAAGAATCTGCAAAAATAGCCCTGACCGTAGCTAGAAATTTTCTCTACGAAAAGGATCCTGCCAACAAATTTTTATTCAATAAGTGAGTTACATATAAATTTGGTTCTTAAAACTCACTGACATTTTGGGAACTGTCAAATGTCAAGGTAGTGTCCGGTCATCGACCCTTTTAATAAAATTAATTGGAATGTTTTTTTTTTGTAATACTCGTGTGTGTTCCTGAATTTATCCACTAGTGCTGAATTTCTCTACCAGGTTGAATATCATGAGGTTTGTTTATTTGTTTTGATTGCTGTGATATTGTATACTCACCCCAGATGAATGAAAAATCCTAGATAGGCCATAAGCCTAATATACAAGCAATATTTTGAACCAAAGATCTCTCGAGGAAACTTTTATCCTTATTTTTGTGGAGAAATAAGGACAGTATCTTGGTTAAGCCTAATCTTGGAAGAAATGTGAAAATTTCACCTATACGAAAGCAGTATATGAGCTGCAACCAGTGCTGGTTAGATGGTTTTTCCTTGAAATTCGATACGACTGACATTTTCGAGGAAGCAGCAGATCTTCTCTCGTGTTTATGTGGTATTATCATATCATTGCGTTCCTTGTTGCTCGCATAGATTTCTGTCTATACCCCAGATAAAAAGTTTCCGATAGTGTATGTGATGTAGTCCTCCTCGACTATCAAATTAAGACGATTTTCGTCATGGTGTTTTCAGCTCCTGGCGAAACGAACATCGTCCAAAAAGAGGAGGAGAAACAGACTAAAAATCGAGACTTACTCTTTGAACTCCGCAGGCTCTACCCAAATCATTCTGTTAAAATGGTGGTTCTGATTATAGGGGTCCTTGGTGGTATGATGGACACAATGCTCTCGAACTTAAAAATCATACCGGCTTGCCATAATATGGCAGAAATCTTAGCCGGACGCATGCAGAAGGCCGTCATCCTTGGTATACTCCGTTTGCTCAGGGCACATGATTCTCGGACCCCGTAGTCGCTCACTTCAGTTCCGGAGACAGGGCCCGACTGGTATAATCCAACCGAATAAAATATATATATATATATATATATATATTTTTTTTTTTTTCGGGGAATGTTTTACATCAATTACAGGAAGTAAGACAGAAAAGACGAAACGAAACAACGTCAACACAGTTTGTACAAGATAAATGATTCATACATACAAATACTCATGAATAGAATAAGGTAATTTATTAAAAAACTTTAATGCAGCATATGATGGGTGTTTCTCAGTAAATGTCAATCTTTCTATTGGGAAACTCACGTTTGTGCTACGAGTAGGATATGCGTGGTTATCACTCGATACTAAAAATTTGTTTTTATTTTTGAAAAAATATACCACACGTTCATAAATATATGCATATATTGTCATGATGTTTTTTGATTTGAACAAACCTCGGCAGGATTTGCCATACTTGAGTTCGAAAATTATTCTCATTACTCTTTTTTGAATGCAAAAAATTTCTGATATATTACCATTACTTCCCCAAAATATTATTCCAAATTTTGCTGTAGATTCAAAATTTGAAATTCTGTTATGTCGGTAGTTACTAATAATTCTGATGGTCTAGCAAATTTGGTTCAATTTTTTTCCTATATTTTCAATATGTGTATGCCAACTCAGATATTCGTTTATATGAATACCCAAAAATTTGGTTGAGTTTTGCACGTCCATTTTTTTATTCAAGAATTCAATTGTTTTTGGAGTTTCAATTTTTTGTTGTGATATTCTGAAAAATATTATTTTCTTAGATTAGGTTCGGCGAATAGCGGCTCCCAAAAAGTCAGCGATCTTTGAAAACCAAATTTTTTTTCAAAATATTTTTTTGTAAATTATGCTGGCATTCAGAAAAACTGTCAATTGTTGATTGCTAGATTACGCCCCAATGTAGTACTTGATTTTTTCAGCCATCTACATTTACACGTTCCTGAAGGAGCTACCCCCAAAGATGGACCCAGTGCAGGATGTACAATTGTAACTGCCTTATTGTCCCTAGCTAAAGGCCAACCAATTAGGCAAGATGTTGCTATGACTGGAGAGGTATCTTTGATGGGAAAAGTTCTGCCAGTTGGGGGCATTAAAGAAAAAACAATTGCGGTAAGCATTTCTTTACACAAAATTTTACATTCATTAATATTATATTAATAAAAATCTTTTTCATAAACATTCTCCGTCAACTATGTGCAAATCTCCCAGATTCTGCATTTTTTCAGACTTCGCTTTTCCCGAATTTCTGAATATTGCTATTATGATACCCATTCACATAGAAAGTGAAATAACAGATGCCTCAAATTTTCACTGATATCATCTAAGATAATTGTTAGACGACGAAAGCAGAAATGGACGCTTTTGTAATAATAATAATCTTTATTAGCATCATCAGCTCTCAAAGTATACAGTACAGAGTATAAAATAGTATAATAATAAATGGTACAGATTTGTGTAATTGATGACTTGTTTATTTTGTGGAAATTCATGATCACTTTGATGAAACGAAAGAACACTCTTTTGTCTTATTTCCACTAGATTTTTATTGTTACGACCGGTTTCAGGTTTTATCCCATTATCAAGTAAACTAACTAGTTAGTTAGTTTTTATACTTGATAATGGGATAAAACCCGAAACCGGTCGTAACAATAAAAATCTAGTGGAAATAAGATAAAAGAGTGTTCTTTCGTTTCATCAAAGTGAAATGGTACAGAGTATAAATAAGATTCAGAACACACGTGAACAAATTACCTTGGAACAATCTTTTATATTCTCATGAGAGTAGTGAGTCAACTCAAAAAAGTTTCGTGACGAGAATGCATGCTCTGTGATGGTGGGAAAGACACCAAATGGTCTCGACCAATGACATATTACGGCTAGACTGAGTTATTTACACTTTTACCTGTGGTCAACAAAAAATTATTAGTGAATATAAATATTTATTTGTTTTGTTTTTTGTTCATGTCCTATATTTTTGTACAACTCAGTCCGAGCCTGACTGACTTGATGTTGGCTTAGATGAAAAATTCAAACTCTTTTCTTTTCAAGATCTATTAGAAGAAAAGCTCGGTTACACGCTGCCAAATAAATTAAAGGCCATTTATTAATATTATTTATTATTTCTAATTGGATGGTGTTATGCAATTAGGTCATCACAATCATTGGAATCGCAAAGTGTTATTCTACAATAAGCAAAAATGATTCAACCCGCAATTATTATAAGTGGGCTCCATCTACTGACGATAGTACTAAGCCACATTCCATCATTCTATGATCTGCTAAACTATTTTGATATTCACTAAATCATGTACCGTATTTATTGCCCTTTAAAGTTATTCTACTTTTACTGCTTTCTCATATTATAAATGTTTTTTCAGTTCATCAGTTGTGTTCCCTATCATAAACATATTGTTGTTTCTTAGGAATATTAAACGTTATTTTTATCTTTATTATTATTATTTCACGAAACTAGCTGACTATGGCTTGACCTATTATTGCATAACACCATCCAATTTTTACACGTTTGATACAATTTCCTTTGGTTTATGGATAAAATTCTTTTCTATTTTGAAATATCTGAAAGAACATATTCAACCATCATTATAATTTGTTTTTGCTCAAATATTCATATTGCAATGATTTTCAGGCAAAACGATCGGGTGTCAAGTGCATTATTCTTCCTGATGAAAATAAGAAAGACTTTAATGACTTGCCAAAGTTCATCACTGAAGGTTTGGAAGTTCATTTTGTATCAAACTTCAATGAAATCTATAATATTGTTTTTGCTGAAAAAGTGTAACACCACTTGCAAAACCGATTTATTTTGTTATTGTTCTTGTTATATTTTTATTAAACAGTAAATAAAAATGTTTTTTTTATCCTAATTTGTATTAAAAACTATAAATTTTCATTGTAGTCTTTATCTCACAAAATATCGAGGCACCCCCAGTACCTTCTGAATTCGTGAATGGAATTTGTAGGTATATAAGCAACCAATTCGGATTTGATCACATTACAATTCAATATGGCAGATTTCTGGAAAAGAATACTTTTCAGATCAATGATACATGGGGCACTTATGATTCCTTCTTCGGGGAAGGCTTTTCTCAGTCTGGTCACTTGAGAAAATCATCTCCAATAAACACCAAAAAATGATCATGAATGATCTATATCTAAATCATGGAGAAACCAGAGATGATAAGAAATATGCTAGTATAACCTACTCGGGAAGACTCCGAAAACATCAACTTCATTGTTATATAGAAATAATGTAACAATAAATGGCAAGAATTGTAGCAATCAAAAAATTTTAGTTACCTTTGGGAGACACTGGTTTGATTCTCCAGGCCAGAGCGTGTCTGAGCTGGGTTTGCGTAGGCTGTAGACCTCTGACCACTGATTACCAGAAGTGTCTTTCGACAAAAATGTATTCTTTCATTTCATTTTGTCTTCTACTTCCCGCTTCATTTATCGCTCCAATTTCGGAAACACCCTGTATAGACTGGAATGTGGGGATTATTCAGCAGCTTACGCATGCCAGACAGGTAGAAATTTTAACATACGGTAATAATAATAATAATATTTATTATCCATTTGACATAAATAATATGTATTGGTACCGTAAGCACGTTTTATCGGGTGGGGTAACGGGAGAGGCGCACAGTAGTGTCTCTTTCGTTGCAATATAGAAATTGCCGCTAATAATTTGCATTCGCATAAATAATAAGTTATTCTCAACCGCTCCTCGTCTAATCTCGACTGGCAATCCACATAAAAAGGGAGGGCCTATTGACGATCGAACGCTTTTGATTGGCTTGATTGGCCGCTGTCAATTTCCAATAGGAGAGTTCACAGACCGAACCGTTTTCAACTTTTGCTGGTGTGGAATTCCAATTAGTTTTTATTTCATCAAAGATATGCCGACCGTAAATGGAATATCAGTTTTTCTGCTGTATCAAGCGAGTTCGTATAGACTATTCACAGTGTGGGCAATAATGTTTTGCATTATAGGGAAACATTTTTAGTATCAGAGTTGCAAAAAACGTTCGTTTGGGATCGTTTCTGCATTTTGGAAAATGGGGTTTGAATACATTGCGAATGGGCAAGAAGTGGGGTAAATAGTTATTTGAATATGATATGCAGAAAACAATCCCTCATAAAGTATAAGAAGGTAATAGTCCATACTCGAAGTGGAAGACCAAGTTTTTTTGGATAAAGAACACAAAGTCGTGTCTTGTTTGAGATTGGATTTATATCCTTTGCTCTATTAAATTTTGTGGAGACGACTTTGTGTTCTTTATCCAAAAAAAAAAGCCCTCATAAAGTGTTTTTTTTGTAACTATGGTAAAAAAAAATCCCATATGCTCCCAACATTACGGCCCACACTGTATATTTTTTTTATTTCAGAACCTCTATTTTTGGTATTAATAGGTTTATTTGAGAAAATGCTTTCACAGCTGCTTCAGTTTTGGTTTCATAATTTATTAAGTCAACAAATATGCCTAAGTACAATAATTCTTTGTTTTAAAACAAAAGTTCATCATGGAAAATATATAAAACAACTTTCAATAAATTTTACTATATTTTTTAAATAGTTTTAAGTTACTTACAAAATTAAGATATACTGATATACATTCCATGACAAAACCCTTCATTATTAAAATGGAATGTTACAGTTGCCTTCAATAAGATTTTTCTTGGTTAATGTATATTAATTACAGTTTCATATGGAAAATATACAATTAAAAATATACAATCCAAAATGTACATATTTACTTAAAATTTCAAAGAAAAAGCATAGCTATCACCTCGTTCATAATACTTATCATTCATAATTCCTTTTTAAAATTATGGAACACTGCAGAATTTCGACTATTAACAATTCAATCATATAAAATCAGGATGTCCCCATTTGGATCTGGAGAACAATATGGGTCATAGAGATGGTTAAATTGAGGCCACAGGGCGATACTGATTTAAAACATTGTTTTCCAAAACTTGCAAGTGAAATCGTTCTATTTTCATTACTGTTTTCAATTTGACCCACACTATATTTTCATAATAATAATTCTCAGTTCAATTCAGAGTGTGCATAATTCTAAAAAGAAATGTTTTGTAGAGTTTTGTGCTTTACCAAATTTAGGTGCTAAATTTGAGCTAGTTTTGAAATTGGTTGACATTCACAACTGATTTAAAGCATTCTAAATTCGACAATTTTCAACGATTTATGAAACTACTTGTGAAACATTCTACGTCAGCAGTTCTACTTCAGGGAATTTCGCAAATCATATTCAGCACCCAATTAATAAGGTAAAGTGAAACTCCAATCGCTTAAAATATACAAATTACTGAGCAATGCTTTTAAAGTTTTTGCACAATATTTTATTATGAATTACAATATATTTATTATATAAGATATAAAAAAGTAGGCTTAAATGGTAAAAAAGCTTCTATAAAATAGCAATAGCTATGATAAAATGTACAAAATTTCACAGTGGAATATAAATAAATGCTTATTTTGCATGGCTATTTTTTACAACATTGCTTGCCATATAATACCCCTGATCCAATGTAGGTTGAGTTTAAATAGATTATTCAAATAAGTTCTTTAAAACAATCAGTAAACTACTTAAAGCTGTCCTTCAAAATTCACTACCTCATTTTGCCATTTCTTGGGATTCTCAGTTATGATGAATCGTAATTTAAACATTACTATGTTTCTAACATATAAGAATTACAATTAGATAATAGTTGGATTTTCATTATTTCAAGAGAAAAAACTCAAATGAGTAAAATGGACCGAAAGCAGAAACAAATCCCTTAATACTAAACTAAATATGTTCTAATGGGCTTTTTTGAATGGACGGAAATGAAATTTAAATATATTCGGCAAACTTTAACGTTTCCATCAATAGAAATTAGATTCAAACAATTTTTGAAAGAAGCCTTCAAATGGTTTGTTTGGAAGTTGTAAACAATGGTTCAGCTCGAGTATCAGTAGCACTCAGGACTTCTTTTGTCTAAGTTTGTATGTTTTTAATGTTTTGATTGACAAAAATGTTCAACAATCATCAGGTAACAGCTGATAAACTAGGAATTTTTTTTCTAGACTTTGTCAACATGCAGTCTGTCATTTTTAGTTCATTAACGTGTACTTTGTGCTCAAAATTGTGTTCTTATACATGGAAAGTTCATTCGACACCAACATCATTTACTTCCAGGATTGGCGCGATTATTTCATTTTGATTCAAATCATGATTTAAATCACGTGAATCAAATGTATTTAATTTTATTTTCTTTCACAGATATCAACATAAAATCAGACAATTTCACATCAGAGAAATCAATATTATTATAATAAATAAAATGATGTTCTTCTAAAAAGAGCAACCCTTTGGAAAAATGGCGCGCGATTTGAATGTCTCATTTGATAAAAATGTGTTATTTTTCAGGATTTTGTTTCATTTATTTTTGTTGGCTATATATATTAAATAGCCCTAGTTAATGGCAGGCATGGACGATTTCGCTCCCGGCAGAGGAGTTATTGTAATTGAGAAGCAAGTAAATACTAGCGTATGGATACATTCAAATTATTAATTTTAGTCCTCAAGTATGTACTGGGAAAAATAGAACTTTGCGGTTTTCGGTTAAAATGCACCTGCTGTGTAAAATTTAATTTTTAATTTATTCCTACTATTTTATTTTCAAATGACAACATTTAATATTTTTAGATTTGTTGACGAAAATTTCTTTGAGACCTAATATTGTGCGGAATCAAATTAATTGTAATGAAATGCTCTTTTGCTCTGACCCGACGAGCCACTATGTTGCCGTTTGAAAAAAACTAGTGATAATAATTTAAAAATTGAATTTCACCCAGCAGATGCATTTTAACCGAAAACCGTAAAGTTGTATTTTTCTCAATACGGACTAAAATTAATAATTTGAACGTATTCCATAGCCCTCTAGATTCAAAAATTAATTTCAGGATTTTAAAAATTAACAAAAGATACATGGTTGTATTCAGAATGTCATATGGAGACAAAAAAAGTGAAAATATACCGGGTGTCTCATTTAAAAATCGAAAGTTTATATCACCTCCGGTGAGACCAGAAGTTGCATGAAGCTAGGTCACTTGTCAAAAAATGCAGTTTTATGTATTATATAGATCCTCCAAATTTAATTTCAATACCTTCAAAAACAAAAAATTATAGGGGCGAGTCATCTTCAGTGGAGACCCGATATAGTTTTTTCAGTGGAAGAAAAGAGTTGTTTCATATATACTTCTGTGTTTTTTGCAGGGTCACATTTCAATGCGGTTATGTAATTGGCATTTTATACTATTTGTAAAATTTGTAAAATTTATTATTACGAATCTCCCAGGTTTTTGGAGAAAACCCCTCAAAAGTAGAGCTTGTGCGAGCAAGGGAGATCCAGGACTTGCAGCTTAAAAAGTGGATTCCGAACCGATTTAGCTTCGTGATGTGGTTCGAACCTGAGTCGCCTGGGTGAGAGCAAACGTTCTTAACAACTCGACCACTTCGCTATCACTCCAATGTTTATGATTTTCAAAACTCGTATGTAGAAAAACAATAGCACTAAGTCAGCAATACTTTGAAAACAAAGAAATAACAACCTTTATTATACTATATAATTAAATATGGCAAATAATATGATATGGGTTAAAATATATTAAATAAACAAATAAATAAATAAAATGTATAAGTATATATATTTGAGGCACACTAAGGTGGTACAAAAACCGAACCACCAAAAAAATGGATTTGTATGAAATAAAAAAAATATATATTGCCTTCACAACCCAAATATAATCAGTAAGTAACCGTTACTGAGGAAAATATAGATATGAACTGATAAAAATCTACTTGAACATCAAATCAGGGTATATTTATGGCAAACAATAAACGAACAAAAAAGGAAATCCAACTCAAACCTGCACATTTTGCAAAACTCTTTCTTGCAGCAACATCCTCATGTCAGTTTCTACTTGCAATTTATTTTTCAGCTCTTCTATGGCTCGATTCTGTTTCTCCACGGTTATTTCCAACTTCTGTAACCTTTCTAGTAAGCCGACGTACTGTGCATTTGTAACGCTTTCCTGAACATCTGTATTAGGCTTGACGATTTCTGTCTTTTCTGACGATACAGGACTTTTGCTAATTGTAGGTGTAACAGGTGATACTTTAGGCGGCGCGGGAGCTGGAGGTTTGACAACTACTGTTTCTTTTACTATCATGCTGGGCATACTTATAGTATGTCTGTTGACTGCCGGTGGCGTTTCCTTAATATTATTCATGAGACTGTGTCGGTTTGCTGTAGTAGTAGGAACGGCAGGTTTGGATTTCATTAAAGGTACTTTTTCCAATTCGCTTGGCGACGTTTTCAATTTGGCATTGAGAGATTTGGACAAATCCAGTGCCGGCATGGATTTAGTCATGTCAACCTGCGGCACCTGCAAATAAAAACGCATGTCAACCGCGATATAAGCGAGTAAGCATGAAACAGAAAGGTATTAGGAAGCAAATTAAGGTATTTTTCCAGATTTGTTATCAGGATACAGAATGTGATGGAAAAATAGTTTTTCTACGAAATAATTCCTTCCTAATGTTTGCTGACGACTTGAAGACGTTTAGAACGGTTGAATCTTGTTCTAATGCTGAGAGGTTGCAGTTTGATTTAAATAATTTTTTCAGGTGGTGTAATATTAACCTATTAAAATTAAACTTGGAAAAATGTAAAAAAATTACTTTTTCACGTAGTCATACTGCTATTGATTACATATACAGAGTTAATAACACAAACTTATCAGTGACCGACAAAATCAAAGATTTAGGAATAATATTCGACTCGAAAATGGCCTTCAAGCATCATATATCAGAAACATCATCTCGTGCTCGTAAAATGTTAGGCTTTTCCCTTCGATCTGCTAAGGAACTATCTATTAACGCTATTAAGATAATATATTGTGCACAGGTGAGGTCTATACTGGAATATAATTCTATAATTTGGTCACCATATTATAAAGTTGATTCTGATCTTTTAGAAGGCTGTCAAAATAAATTTTTAAGAAGTTGTGCATATCGTATGGGATTCAATAGGGATGAATATAGCTACTCACAAATATTAGATATTTTAAATATGAATGCGTTCACACATAGAAGAGTGGAAAATGATCTAGTATTCCTTAATAAAATCATCTCTTACTCTTTCTGCAAACTCTAAAAGAAACAGAAGTAGTGATATTTTTAAGATACCATTTTCTAGAACAAATTATGGCCAAAATGAGCCCCTCAATAGGATTATGAAAACTGCAAATACTCACAACTACGACATTGAACTGTTCAATTCATCATTATGTTCTTTTAGAACAGCGATTAAAAACATGTAAATCACACATTTAAAAATTTTTATTTTATGTTTGGATCTTTTGTAGACATATGTACATACTCTGTATTTTTATTATTAATTGTGTAACATTGTAGAATTGGCTTGTCCGTAATAAATAAAATCTCAACTTGGATAAAGTATCATTTGTTCCACCTTACATAGATAATTTATTTTTGTTTATGAAAACCAATTTGTAAACATAAAACTTAACTGTGAACTCTATGAATTTACTCTGGGTGTCCAAAAAGGATCTGTATTAGAACGATTTATATTTCTCCAGTTCAGCATTGGAACCATACAAAAGATCTTGAAGCCTTTCTGGGTGAACATATGACTTATTGATAATTCCTTGAATACAATCTCAAGAGAAATCTTCTCACTCGCTGTCTTATCCAAAAAATTTTAAAAAACAAATCTCCTCCCTATCTCTATGAAAAAGTTTGTTTCAGATCTGGAGTCCACAGGTTGAATACTCTTGCTAGTTCTAATAATCTAATATCCTGCCCAGGTCACCTCACAGAATCATTCAAAAATTCATTCACATTTCAAATGATGAAAATACATAATGGCCTCCCAAAAAAAATCAAATCTCTACCAACACAAAAATTTTAAAAAGAATATAAAAAAATATTACTGCAAGCCCAAAACAATCCTCTCTAGAGGTATTAACCTCGTCTTTAAGTTAAAGAAAAAAAAATTTCTTTTGTATTGTGTTCGTCTGATAGCAATTTTATCCAGGAATCATCATGGAATTTTTTAGTTTTTTTTTTTCTGTTTGTTTTTCGCACAGCTCAAGATGAAAAGCAGCAATTGTGCGTATCTACCTGTAGATACAACCAATACCGCTGATCTTCGGCTTTTTCATCATCGATATGTCTGAATACTATTTGTCTTAATTTTTTTTTATTGTAACATATTTGATGATGAAATAAAGGCATTATTATTATTATTATTATAAGTAGGAATTCTCTAAAGTACAAATACAAAGGTACAAATTGTTGAATAGACTTTTTCTATTTAGAATTTGTACTAGATCTTTGTTTCGTACGATGAAATTTCACTTTTGCCAAGTGTGCCTATACCAGAAACATCTGAATATTTGACTGGCTGAAGACAGGTATGAAGAATTTGTGGGGTTACAGTTTAGGCAATCTCTAAGAAAACTCTATGGTACTGTCAAGCTTTCGGCAATGTTTATTACCTTCCTCAGGGCAACTGAAAATACGCAAATGTACAATAAATGTAGTCTATTCTGTTTTCGTTTTTTGTCAATTTTATTATAAATTCTCACGTTAGTTAGTACTCCATCTTTTCTCAACTACATTTATTGTACATTTGCGTATTTTCAGTTGTCCTGAGGAAGGTAATAAACATTGCCGAAAGCTTGACAGTACCATAGAGTTTTCTTAGAGATTGCCCAAATTATATGACTGCAACCCCACAAATTCTTCATACTTATTGTCAAGCTGTGTGCACGTATCAATATAATTGAAGTTGGCAGGCAGTCAACAATTTTGTTGTTCTGACCAATCCAAAGTTCAAATAAGTTTCTCGTGTGTGAAAAGGAACACAAACAGAATCTGAAGTGGACGGAGTGTTTTCGATTTAATTCCTAGACTTCCACCATCTGCCGACGACGTCGTTTCGTTGTTTACAACTCATCAGGACAGCTTTATGGAGCTCCCAAAATCAAAACGAAATCACTGCTTCCCCGGCTAAAGCCACGCTGAACATTGTTTTCTGTTAGATATTACAAAAAAATCACATTTATCAATTTTCAATGGAGAATGTTTTCCTTCTCAACATGAATACCTCCCAAGGCGCTATCTTGAACGATGAAAAATAGCGACTAAAGTTTGCATTTTAACCGCAGAGGATTCCATAACTGAATAAATATCCTGTTTATATTTTCAAATATGGATCAAAGCATACCTCTTTCTCAAGTGGTGATAATTTATTCGGCTTCGATTCCTCAACATCAACACTCTTATCAGTCATTGGTGTTGATTTGTTGGGTTTACTTTCGGGTCCTGTAGGTACTGAAGTTCTCTTGGCTTGGTTTTTTTTCATTTCTTCTAGCCATGGAGCCTTGTGTTTTTCCCATTCTCTCAAACGTGGTTTTTCCCCGTCAGTTTCCGAAGCCTGAGAACTGAGAGATGCTTCGGAGGTATCTAAGAGATGATCAACATTTCCGTTAGGTATCGAATGATCTTCATCTTTGTGGACGTTGGTTGGAAGCCTTCGACCTGAAACAAAATCAAAGAGATTATACTAGAAGCTTCTGATGATAAGTAAATTTTAATAATATATATATATATATATATATATTTTAAATTCACAGTTGGTTACAAAAAGGATGTGAATTTATTATCTTCATGGCTCTACTTGAAGTTTACAAAAATTCGATTACTGATAAAGATGGCACTGAATAGTTAGTTCAGGTTATTCTGAAAAGGAATATAATATTTTTATTTTCAACATTGCAAAATTTTTTAATTTTAATTTCCATAATTTCCATTAGTCCTTTTTGGCTTTTATTTATTTTTTGTATTTTACAAAGTAGGGAGGTAGATATTTTTGAGGACTACACAAGTTGAAATAGCTTCTTGACATGATTTTTTGGGTTTGTAACCTTCCACAATCTGTAAATGAAAAAAAAAATTTAATCCAAAGAAAAAGTGTAGAAAGGCAAATTCATTAATTTGTCCGATAAGTTACTGCGTTCACAAGACTGCTGTCTTGAAAGAAATTAATTTTTGTCAGTAACGTACCCTACACTGACTTTGCCTATCTGAAAAAATGAGATCAAAGTAACCAAAAAATACTGCTCTTTTTCGAAAAATGTTGACGTTTCGGAGACTGCATCTGCCTCAGGTATCAAAACTAGCCGAAAAGAATCTGAAAACTGTATTTGAATAATAATGATTAAATTTATTATTCAGATAAGGTATTGCTACTTAAATTCATCTATACCGGGTGTCCACGGAAGGTGGCTCGCCCCTATGAAATTTGGAGCATCTATGTAACACATAAAACTGCATTTTTTGACAAGTGACTCAGTTCATGCAACTTCCGGTCTTACCGGAAGTGATATAAACTTTCGACTTTTAAATGAGACACCCGGTATATTTTCACTTTTTTCTCTCCATATGGCATTCTCAATACAACCATGTATCATTCTTTCAACTTTTTGTAAAAAAAAAAAATTTAATTTCGAAATTTATTTTTGAATATAGTGGGCTATGGATACTTTCAAATTATTAATTTTATTCCTAAAGTATTGGGAAAAATACAACTATACAAATTTAATTTTTAAATTATTATTACTATTTTTTTTAATAATGCAATATAGTGGCTCGTCGGCTCAGAAAAAAAGAGCATTTTATTTCGATTAATTTGATACCGCACACTATTAGGTGTCGAAGAAACTTTCGTCAACAAACTTGAAAATGTTACGGTAGATCTTTCTTTTTGAGATTAAAATAATATTAAAATTTATCGATTAACCTGTGACCAACGCAAATGATATAACAAAACCATCAATCCAAAAACTAATATCTCCTTGCATAAATGATATTATTAACATGTTTTTCAATCAATAGCGTACTCAATAGTTACATAATTTAGATTTGGAGAAGTGAGGTAAGATAACATATCGACAAATAATGTTTTTTTTTCAATACACCTAATTACCTTGTTCTATCAGTTATGTAGGTCACAGGTTACCCAATCTCATTTTAATGTGAAATGTTTCATTTTAAGAAAGATCTTAAGTAATCTTTTCAAGTTTTTTTAACGAAAATTTGTTTGAAACCTATAACAGTAAAGCGGTATCAACATAATCGTAATGAAATTCACAAAATTTCCATTTAAAAAAATTAGTAATACAAATTCTAAAATCGAATTGTATGTACATAGTAGAAATATTCCGACTGAAAACAATATTACACAAGAATGTTAGATCTTGCTGAAGCTGAGTTTCTTGTCAAAAAATGCAGTTTTAAGTCGTATACAAATCCTCCACAAATTTTTTGTGGAGGAGAATGTTATTGAAAAAATAACATTATCTAATTTATCTAATTTATTTAATGATTTTATCAATGAAAACTAGAAAGAATTAAAAAAAATCAGTTATCTGAATGAAAATGCGAATTTTCACTTTCAGATTTTTTCTTTCCTTTTCAGTTAGAGTCTTTTCACAATATCTATCAGATGTAGTTCAATGTCCAGCGTGGCTTGTGCCGGGGAAGTAGTTGTTTTCTGTTAGATATTACAAATAAATCACATTTTTCAATTTTCATGGAGAATGTTTCCCTTTTCAACATGAATACCTCCCAAGAGGTTATCTTGAACGATGGAAAATGGCGACTAAAGTTTCTTTCAGCCGCAGATGATTCCACAACAGATTTTATGAATGTCCTATTCATATTTTCGAACTAAAACCAATTATTTTAATTTAGTGGTACATAATATAATAAGTGGTGTGATTATTATCGATAATTTTTTGGAATATTAATGAAATGCAATGCCAAAGCTGCATTGGGATTGCCAATGAATTGATAGTCCAAAAAATTATAGGTTTTTAATCATACCACGAATTTTATTTAGGACGACGATATATCGATTTGAAATAAAGAAAAATCGTGTCACCTGGTAATTGATGCTTTACTTCTAGCCGTATTCAACGGAATACCTACTCTTTTCCACGGCTTCATCTATGATACCAATGGACATTTGTCCCCAACAATCGCTCATATTGATAAATAAAGATAACTAGTCAAAACACATATTTGACGTTTATAATTTAAATCAATATTTTCACTTGACAGATAGTAAAACAAAAACTAAGCAGGTTTATCACCGTGAAAATACGGCGACAAGCTATATTTTCACTGTAGTTCCGATTCTATTGGCTGAATTTCAAAATTTGAAATCCACTGATTGGTTGGTGTAGCAAGGAAATATATTGTCTTAAAAATAGTGCGTCAAATTAAAGAGGCTAGAGTTTTCAATATTGTATGCGAAGTGAAACGCTCTGGCACGATTATGATCGAAATTTGATCATAATCTGGAAAACACCATGTTTCTGGAGTGTCATGTCATCACAATGGTCGTGGAATTCTGATATAACTGTTAGATACTAACCAATGTAACAGCCAGGGTTTTGACAAAATCCATTTTTTTTATTTAGTGCTCACTGGTGTGGAGAAAATAAGAAAATTTTGTCATTCTCATTGAAATACAAATGTTTAAGTATAGTCAAGCTACACATAAGATAATAATTTGATATTTTCATACAGCTAGGAAAATATTTAAATAAAATATCTATTTTCAATTTTCTCGCATTATCTTTTCAAACTTTGTATATGTGCATAAAATTCAATTCTAAGCAACTTTTTGAAATAACTTTTTTTGATATCTTGCCATTTTATCCCACTTTTTGCCTTTTCATAGTAGTTTTTTTCAATTTGCTGCCATACCAGCGATCACGTGACATGTATCAAAATCGATTTTTAGGTTATCGGACATGCACAAACTTTTCCCAATAATCTTTTTTCGAATACTCTAATAATAAACTTTTTTTCGGCAATCTTCGGTTTTCGGTACTTCCCGGACGATTTTTCTTTGAGAAAGTATCACTTCCCGGACTAGTCCGGGAAGTACGTACTTTCCGGACTAGTCCGGGAAATGCCCGAATTTCAATATAAATATTTATATAAATAAGAATTAGAATGTTTCTGTTAGTACCTATCTTCTGTTCGGTTTTCGATATTTAATACAAATAAGAATGAAAATGTTCGAAATTTTCTTCTACAAAGAAATATAAAAAATAAATGTGTCTCAATTTGTTATTCTACACGGTTGCCGAAAAAATTCTGTACGCAACACGTCCGAAAAGAGTTTTTTCCGGACTTGTTACGTAAATTACTATTCCCATATGGTACATACTTTTTGGCGGTCACTGTATAAAATATCGAATGATCTTGACTGATACCCAATAGCATCACAAAATCAACTGCTGTTCACTTACTCAATATATCCATTGCAAAAACCAAGATAAGTACCTATTCCATAATACTTATATTTACAATATAAAACAAGAACATATTTGTTACCGGCCTAATATTGGCTTTGCCAATTAAAGTACTGCAAAGCAAATATAAGACAAGGTTTCTGATAAGGACGATTACAGCAAATAATACACAGAGAACTGTATTGATAAAAATCGAACGGTTCATTAATATGTAAATATTTTGAACTGTGCATTTTCAGATATGAAAGATTAAGTTGAACCACTTCATTACAATGAAAAAACGTGTAAAACGCTTCAATTTTGAGATTTTCACAAGATGAAATCATATTTATGACATGAAACTATTTTTGATGACACTGATCGCCATGGAACAGTTTGATAGTATATTTATAAACTTGAAGGTAGGAACAAAACATCTTTGGTAGCCATTGCATTGAAGATGGTCAATATCGATTTGATTGCCTATTTGAAAATATGCCTTCATAGGTATTTCATGATTTATTACTTATATTAGTTTTCCCCACCTATTGAGGGTTTTATATTCAACTCTTAATCCAGTACGATTGAGTTTTGAGACAAGAATCGATTGTAGCACCACCAAACTTGGTATGCTAGTAGTTGGAACCATGATAAACATGAAAAAAGATTGTTTACCAAAATTCCAGGGGTGGAACATTTTTTTTTTCTTTAAAAAATATACAAATACATTTTTGCTGTAATTTGGGAAAGTATATGATTTATCGAAAAAACAACTCAACAGGGTGAAAAACAATTCAATTTTCCACAAAAAATATTCCTAGTAATTTTTTATGAAATGCGCTCGTTTTCCCAGAAAACGTGATTGAACGCCGACATCAAACTTCAGGTTCACGCTTACCCGCCGCTGAAAGTTCTGGCGGAGCCGTATATATATTTAATAACACTATTGTGAAGTGCAAACCTCAAGCTTGAAATCACATGCTTCATTTTTTATGTAGGATTTGTACGAGCGATTATTTTCAACATTTACTGAAGAAATTGCCGGGATTATGGGTGAGTTGAAAACTGAGGCAGGAATAAAACCCAGTTGTTTCTTTGGCATGTAGGTATAAGTGAGACTTGTCTCAGTAGCCTTAAATTATTGCATATGGTCCAAAGAGAGTACTGATTCCTGCTCCAGTATAATTATTTAATATCAACTAAAATATCCATGAAGAATATCGTAGAAGGGTTATGTGAAGTGGGACAAGACACATTTAATGTACTCAAGATACTCACATGTTATATTTGCATGAGGAAGTAGAAGTCTTCAGGAACGATATGCACTTTTTCTTTTTCTTCTACTATGATTTTTAGCAAATTTATGAGAAATCTAATTTTCGGCCCTGACTGAATTCGCAGTGGCGGGTTTGCGCGAGCCTGAAATGTGACGTCGGCGTTAAACCACGTTTTCCGAGAAAACGAGCGTATTTCATGAGGTATTACCTAAATTCATTCTTGTGGAGAATTGAATTATCTCTCAACCTATCGGAATCGTTTTTTAATAAATCTTATATTTTCTGAAATATCAACAAAAAAAATTATATTTCTTTCAAATGAAAATCTTTTTAGGTTCCACCCCTGATTTTTTGTTAAACAATTTTTTTTTCCAATAATACATGATGTCGAGATGTCATGTGCCGAGTTTCAGAGTGCTACACTTTTTGCTCGAGTTTGTCGTTACTGGATTATCTATACAGGGTGTCCCATATAAAACTCCGCGGGCAAATATCTGGAAAATTGAAGAGGATATCTATATTTTGTGAAAGCAGATGTTTTTGATGTCAAAGGGTCCTCTTCTTCACGTAAAGATTCATCAATGAGCGTCATACGTTAGGGCGTCGCGACACCGACGCCAACTTTTTTGAATGGCACCCCGGTTTTTTTAATGCATCTTGCGATTCGGCATCAAATTCTGAATTCAGCCATATAGCACACTCATAGTTTCCCTTGAATACTGATGCGCCACAGCAACATTATGGCATAATATAAAGAGGGCCATGAAAGCGTCAAAATAAATGCAATAATACGAGTATTAATCGATCTGTCAGATTTTACGGAAGTGTATTCAGTTTTGTGACGGCTTTTTATGAAATTGAAAAATGGTCCAATTTTGAATGCAGAAAAGTTGGATATAATAATATATGTATTTATGCATGCGAAGCATTCGAAAATAATACCATTTCTCAATTTTACGAAAAACTAACACAAAACTTAATATACTTCCGTAAAATTTGACAGGTTTTCTAACAGATCGATGAATACTAGTATTATTGCATTTATTTTGACGCTTTCATGACCCTCTTTATAATATACTATAAAGATGCTGTGGTGCATCTGTACTCAAGGGAAACTATGAATTTCTTTAAAAAAAATGCACCGTCATATATCGTAATGAAAAGAAATTCCCAGGATGTAACCGAAAAACCCCCATTACAAACAAACAAATCTTTGAATCAGAGAAATTTATGATTTACCGTAAAACTGCGAGATTTAAGGTGATTCTAAAAATGAAGTTACCTACTTTCAACTGTTTACTGGGATAGGTGGTTGTTTCTCAACAAATAATTGCTAACTTTATGGGCGACTCATAAATGGGACTGATATGATAAGAGTTTCCTACACATTATCTTTGAGAAAATACGAGAATCTCAGGAAATAAATGCGTCTGTTAATCCAGGTTCATTATGAGAATTGGCCTTGTTATATTTTTCAATATATGTTTTTTTTTTAAGTAAAAAATGTTCATGGGCACACAATCGATCAAGCAATAAAAAACCGAGGGTTTCACCAATACTACTTTTTGAAATAAAAAATAGGGTGATTGCTCAATAGGGGGCGCAGGGGGGGAGAGCATAAACTCAAAATTTTTTAATGGCATGGGAGGTCGAGTGGCACATCGTTGAAAAGAGAATTCAATTCTCTTTACAACCATCTAGATATTTTTGATTTTTGTTTATATTTTTTTTCCTAATTTCGATTTTTATGCCTTTCGAAATTTTTAAGTTAATGTGCCCCCAGCGACCGTTCAAATTTATCGAGGTATGAGTAGTATTCTACTATTCTACGGGAGTAGTGCTCCCCCGTCCCTCCTAAGGAGCAATCACCATTTTTTTTTTATTTCAAAAAGTATTATTCTCTCGGCTATTCGAATTCGTTTGTTTTACGCACAAAATTATAAGGAGGATTAGAGTTTCTTAGGTACTAGTACCTATTGATTCAACAGTTTTTGTATTTTTAAATTAGAAAAACTGTTGATAATGTAAATAATCAACATGAACTGTTTCATAACTTTTTCGTGTTAATTCCATGTTCTTAATATTAAATGATTCTCAAACACAGGGGCGTAGCAAGTGGGTGGTAGGGATGGACCCCACCAGGGGCACCACAGCAGGGGGCGCCACCGCGATAGTTTCGCTTAATCGTCAAGCTATAGGATTTTGATAGTAAGAAGATTGAAAGAATTATTCAGAAACATACACAGAGAAAAAATAACAATTAAGATATATGGCTACAATGGCTATGGTCTTAAACTAGGCAACAAGTTGAAAGTTAAAAGATTTCTAGCATTTCTACAAGTCTGGAAAACAAATGAACTGGACGTCATTATCGTGTAATTCCGTGAAGTTCGATAAGTCGTGCCCAGTAGTCCAAATGGCTGTAATTTGTGCAAAAGAGGAGACGTATGATGTTATTGTGTGTACGGGGCGGATGGAGTGGGGACAGTGGGGTGTCTGTGTTGTCTTCCTTTTTATCAAAGAGGGGGCGCCACCTTCAAATCTGGCCAGGGGCGCCACTTTCAAGTCTGGCCAGGGGCGCCACTTTCGACTCTGGTCACCATAGCTACGCCACTGCTCAAACATTATTTAAAAAATCATTGATTTGAACAATTATCTCTTCAAACATGATTGAAATGAATTCCTTTATTTGGATGACAATATATTTCCTTGCTTAACAACCAATCAGTGGATTTCAAATTTTGAAATTCAGCCAATAGAATCGGAACTACAGTGAAAATATAGTTTGTCGCTGTATTTTCACGGTGATAAACCTGCTTAGTTTTTGTTTTACTATCTGTCAAGTGAAAATAATGATTTAAATTATAAACGTCAAATGTATGTGTTTTGACTAGTTATCTTTATTTATCAATATGAGCGATCGTTGGGGACAAATGTCCATTGGTATCATAGATGAGGCCGTGGAAAACAGTATTTCGTTGAATACGGCTAGAAGTAAAGCATCAATTACCAGGTGACACGATTTTTCTTTATTTCAAATCGATATATTGTCGTCCTAAATATAATTCGTGGTATGATTAAAAACCTATAATTTTTTGTAATATCAATTCATTGGCAATCCCAATGCAAGAAAATACAACGAGTCCACAGGACGAGTTGTATCGTTGTATCGTCCTGTGGACTCGTTGTATTTTCTTGCATTGGGATTGCAATTCATTAATATTCCAAAAAATTATCGGTAATAATCATACCACTTATTATATTACCCCTGAAAATAGTTTTTCTCCACCTCGTATGAATATATAAAGGGTACGAGATTAGTAGTTGGAAGGGTTATTATATTCAAAAATTGGAAAAACCTTCAACTTTCATACTCCCCAGCACTTCAAGTTTCATGTGGAAACATTACCAACTTTCAATTTCAATTTCAATTCCAAATGTAACACCTTGTATATTGTACGGTCACCTAGTTTTTAGCAAAAAATTTCCGAACTTTTTTAGATGCATTTTGTTCTTGAGTACCTACGGCAGTTTGACCAATCCAAAACCACTGGTTATTGAGAAACTTGAGTATTTCTAACGGCAACATCTTTTAGACACGCGTTTCTTAGATACTCATTTTTAAGATGAATTCATTGATGTTTACGAATCGAAAATCAAAGGAATAACAATCCTAATGAATAATTTTTTTGTTGAAATGAAAAGAGTTGGGTGGAACTTGTATTCATAACTTGATTTTAAAATCAAAAATCAAATCAAAAAGTACTAGTTATACGTTATTTTTCAAATATATCAATTTTTAAATAAATCAAACAATTCAAAACACGTTCACATGGAGACTATCTGTGTATTTGTAAAATTGTCGATTGCGAATCTTCAAGTAAGTCTGCTCTGTTTTAGGACTCTGTATATTATATTAAAAATCAGTATCTGAACGATTCTATAAAATACTACACTTGCGTTTGTTTGAAATAAATCATGATATATGTGTTTGCCCCAGGATAAGTTTCACAAATGAGTTAATAATATTTACGAATGACTGAAAGAGAAAGTATGATGTAACCCATGAGTCATGAAACATAAAATTACTCATCTGGGACTTAATTTGAATTTAGGAATTTATTTGAATGGATTATTTCAGCAAACACGAATTGTTTGGAACTTGAGTGAAGACAAAATAATACAATGTTTAACTTGTACATAAACCAGAAGTTTGACGGTAACATATATTCTTTGTACTAAAATGTTGCTAACCTTTCAAAAACCAATTTTAAGGTCTCATTGCCTTACTCCAGTGAGCATTTTTTGTTTCAATTGGTGGGCTCATTATGCTCATAGTTAATTTTTTTTTTAATATAGTAACATTTTAATACAAATATCACTCTAGGAGATACTTTACTTTTAAAACTCTGGGGTGATATTTGTCATTTTCGCCTACTTCGACCTACTTGAAAAACGTACCATATTGCACCGTCAGCAAGCACAAAAATTATTTTATATTATCTCACATATTTTTATATTTTCACTCATTCTGTTTTACATTTATATTATTATCCTGTTTACATTTTGTTGAAAACTTTGTCCATGAGATGTTATCAATAAAGTATATTTTGATTTGAATTGATTTGATAACTGCAATCCTTCTGACTGCGCCATTTACGATAACGCCCTCACAGTTCTTTGGTTTGAAGGCATTATTCGATTTGTAAGAACAGAAATAACTCATGTTGAAAAGGGGAACATTCTCCATGCAAATTGAAAAATGAAAAATGTGATTTATTTGTAATATCTAACAGAAAACAACTACTTCCCCGGCTAAAGCCACGCTGGACATTGAACTACATCTGATAGATATTGTGAAAAGACTAACTGAAAAGAAAAAATGTGAAAGTGAAAATTCGCATTTTCATTCAGATAGTTAATTTTTCATTGAAAATTCATTCAATAAGATAGGGAGAATGTTATTAAAAAATATCACTCACAGAAATCGTTCATTTCATTGAAGCAAGGCTCGCTTCTCTCGCATTTAATCCCCAATACATTTTGGTCGACGAAAATCTATTTCACTTTGCCAAGCTCTTCAAGGAGATTGACAGAATGGGAAAGCAGGCTCTTCAGAAGCAATTTACACATCAAGGATGGAAATGTTGGAAATATTTCTTCTGAGGTAAGTAACACTTTGAAAGTTATTTTTTGACAACAGATTATATGAATATCCTATTCATATTTTCGAACAAAAATCAAAAAGAAATAACTCAATTCGTCTCATACTCTATCATTACATGTATAAAGCATACATTTTGTTTTATACTCACACCGCTTCTCATCTCTCCAGAACAGCTCTGCATACAAAACTACTACTCGCGGGAGTGAGGCAACACATGTGTCTCGTCTATACCGTACGAGTGTCAGAGATGATAGTAAAACGCATTTGTTGGACATACTAATAGCAAAGACAAATTAGATCCACATGGCCTCTGATTTCTAACATGATTTTCGTTAGAATCAAGCACAAATGTTACTAATTATATTTGAATGTCCTCACAAATTGTGAAACTTCCTGTTACCTGATGTAGCACTGAAGATGACGAAAGTCGAAAGCGCTTTGCAATTTTAAAAATTATACACTTTTATACAAAATTCCTCTTCATTTAGTTAATCTAAGACCAGTGTTAAAAATTCATGTTAATGATAATTATCAACTCACCAGGCGCCTTCACTCTAGTAGCTCGCACATCAGTCAAAAGGGGCCTCCTCTCAACTTGGTCAAAGGCATTTTCTAAGCTGTTGTCTGTAGGTTCGGATGGTTCAGTCTTTGGGGATGGATTTTTACTACTTGTTGTACCGTCAACAACATCAACCAACTTCTTTTTTATTTCAGAAAACAGTCCAGTTCCCGATCCGGACGGCGACTTCTTGAGAGATATAGCAGGTTTTTTACCAGGAATCGGTGGACTTTTGTTAGATGTAGGAATGGGATCACTGCTGACCTTTTCATTTTTTGCCTCTAATGATTTTTTTTCACTTTTAAATTCTAATGATTTTCGTTGAGATGCTATGGAACTTGGTTTGATGGCACCTAAAAAAATTGTAAAAATTATCAACACCAGTATACAGTAACTGAATGAATATTCCAGATCATTCAAATTCAACCATCACATTTTTCTAATTTTCAAACAAATTAAGAAAAATTTTCTATTTTCATTCGTCAGAAATATTTTTTGTGTACTCAGATGATTATTATTGGAAAATTTATTCATGGAACTATGCAAATGTCTGAACCTAACGTAATTCGATTCTATCCAAAGTAGAAACAAAAACATTCATCATTGAAAAAGCCTTCTCTCTGATTAGTACAGTAACCACAGACAAGTGTAAGTCCAAGTGAATAATGAATTGTAGCACTTTGAAACCAGGCACATGACTTATTGACATTATATATTGTTAGAAACAAATTTATTAACCAAAAAATCAGGGGTGGAACGCAAAAAAAAATTTACTTTAAATAATTATAATTTTTTTGCTGTTGTTTAGGAAAGTATAAGATTTATAAAGAAACAATTTCAACAAGGTGAAAGATAATTCCATTCTCCACAAGAAATATACTTAGTAATTTCTCACAAAATGCGCTTGTTTTCTCAGAAAACCTGATTGAATTCCGATATCAAATTTTAGGCTCCGGTAAACCGCCACTGCAATTTCCGGTAGGACCGAAATAGTAATTTACGTAACAAGTCGGAAAAACACTGTTTTTTTGGACGAGTGGACAAGATTCTAGGACGAACGTGGCGAGTCCTGGAAGTTTACGAGTTCAAAAAAAAATGTTTTCGGTAACCGTGTAGAATAACAAATCGAGACACATTTATTTTTTATATTTCTTTGTAGAAGAAAATTTTGAACATTTTAATTCTTATTTGTATTAAATATCGAAATGCGAACAGAAGATAGGTACTTCGGACGGTTGCCGAAAAATTATATTTGTCATAACTTTGCCTAAAATTATAGTAGAAGGAAAAGAAAAAGTGTATATAGTTCCAGAAGACTTCTACTTCCTCATGCAAATATAACATGTGAGTATCTGAGTACCTAAAATGTGTTTTGTCCCACTTCACATAACCCTTCTACGATATTAACGAGGATTCAAAAGTCATGGATATTTTAGTTGATATGAAATAATTATTACTACCTAATGCAGGTTTTATGGGTAAGTTGAATCTGAGGCAGGAGTAAAAAAAGTTTCTTTTTTGGCATGTATAAGTGGGACCTGTCACACTACTCTAAAATTTTTGCATATAGTCCAAAGAGGGTATGGGTTGCTGCTTCAGTATAATAATTCCATATTTATTTAATTATTAATGAGTTTCGGATCATGCGCAAACATCTCCGTGAAGTGTGACAAAACACATTTTAGGTTCTCGTATATTATATTTGCATGAGAAGGTAGGAGTCTTCAGAAACGATATGAACTTTTCCTTTTCCTTCTCCGATCATTTTTAGCAGAGTTATGACCGATCAAATATTCGGCTCCGCCAGAACTTTCAGCGGCGGATAAGCGTGAACCTGAAATTTGATGTCGGCGTTCAATCACTTTTTCTGAGAAAACGAGCGCATTTCATAAGAAATTACTAGGGATCATTTTTGTGGAAAATTTAATTGTTTTTCACCTGTTTGAGTTGTTTTTCCAATAAATCATATACTTTCTAAGATTACAGCAAAAATCTATTTATTTTTAAACAAAAAAAAAAATGTTTCACCCCTGGATTTTTTTCATTTTTATCATGGTTTCAACTACTAGCATACCAAGTTTGGTGGTGCTAATCGATCCTCGTCTCAAAACCCAATCGTACTGGATTAATTTCAATTAATGTGATTTTCTGATGGGAGAGAGAAAGAAAGGAACATCCATAGAGTGATTTATTATCATCATATCTAACAATATACCATCCGTCTGGCAAAGTATTCCTAATGTCATACAGGGCAATGAGGAGAAAGTGGGAAAAAAGTTGAAAAATTAAATAGATCTTAGGTGGCTATGGTCTGAATTTCTGGATCTATATTCATATTTTCCCTTGACTTTTAATTCAACCGTCAAAAATAAAATGATAGGATCATATTTTTTTGAAAACAAAGCATGTTTTTCAATCTTCCTTGCATAAGGTCGTAAAAAATTTAATTCGGGTGTTTTCCATATGCTGCGAACTTTATGACGGACACTGTATAATAAACTGTCTTCAATTTGCTACGCTATAATCGAAAACCATAGCTGTCTGAATAAAGCACAGGCACCCAACTTTTTCTGACTCACCAATATGTATTTCTCTCGATTGTGTTGGTCGAACAGATCAGTACTAATATTTTCACAGGACTCCAGTACAGTGACTGTAAGAATTTATTAGGGGAAAAAACAAAAAATTTCTTAGGTACAAAAAAGAATTCAGGAAATTGAGTAACTACAATAATGAGAGTAGGATTGAAAATTATATTAAGGTTAGAAGAAAATGGCAAATAATTTAAATGAGGTACAAGTCACAGTATTCATCAATTAATATGGACTAACCTACATCAAGTTTAATATGAGGGTCAAATTTGATAAAACCGGAACATTCAATAAGTAGGTACACACGATTTAGCAAAATAGAGACTGATTCTTACCTGTTTCTGTTACTATTCTAGATAATTTATTGTTTTCTGTGTTACTACTTCTATCATCGGCATTGGAAATAGGAATTACAAAGTTATCGGGAAATACTCCAATTTTACCATTAAGTTCTCCTTGCCACCATCCTGGGTCTTGGCTGTCCTTGTTTATTAACAATATTATGTCGCCTTCCTTGAAGGAAAGCTCATCCTCGTTTTGAGCTTTATATGGAAACTTCGCTTCACATAAATGTTTTACTGAAATTAATCGATCTGAGGTATAAATCATTTCATCTAACGTCGTTAGCGTTCGAAAAAAAATTATTAAGCAGTCAGCAATACTGAGTAGTATCGGTAAAACAATCAGTATATATAAAAATAGCAATAATTCGGCATACTGGTGATAATGTGAATCACTGCTAACAGCTAACATTTTCCTTCTTCTCCAATGAAATGAAATTAAAGCTAGCAGATTCCTTTTGTTTCATTCAAGACACTATTTATTTGCATATAATTTTCCACATTCTACGGTAAAGAGTGTTTGCGAGATTACCAAATATTTGCTTGGAATAATGTACTGGGGTGAAGCGGGGTAAGTGTTATCAGAAAAATGATAGTGACACTTTAAATTATAATATCAAAAGACCCAACAGATACACTTTTTTGATTTGTTACAATAGTTCTACTTATCTAATCCTTGATTTCGTTATATTGTTCTACTAGGCAGAGTGTATCGTTATTAACAAAAATAATAAGTTATGTTCACTGATTACATTTACCCCAACATTCGGTGCAAATGTAATCATGGTTTGTAATACCCATATGCATCGTGTGCTAGAGTATTTGTGGCAAATGTAGTAAAGTATGAAAAATACAGTTTCAACAAAAAATAAATGAATAGCCTACTTAATATCTCAATTTATAAGGAATGTATAATTATTTGTGAAATGAATACAATTTGCATGTTTGTCTTAGAAACTTTATTGAAATACGTTTTTTTTTCATATGTCAAATACAACAAATATCATATGAAAATATACCGGGTGTCCACGGAAAGTGGCTCGCCCCTATACCTTCTTTGGTTTTGCAGATATTGAAATTTAATTTGGAGGATCTGTATGACACATAAAACTGCATTTTTTGACCAGTGACTCAGATTCGTGAAACTTTAGGTCTCACTGAAAGTGATATAAACTTTTGATTTTTAAATGAGACACCCGGTATATTTTCATCTTTTTTGTCTCTATATGACATTCTTAATACAACCATGTATCACTTGTTACTTTTTGTGACCACATTTTTTTTTCAACATTTAATTTTTAATCTAGTTCAAATTATTAATTTTAGTCCTAGAGTAGGTATTGGGAAAAATACAACTTTACGGTTTTCGGTTAAACTGCATCTGCTATGTAAAATTTAATTTTTAATTTATTCCTACCCTTTTATTTTCAAATGACAAAAGACAACATAGTAGCTGGTCGAGTCAGAAAAAAAAATGGAGGATTTGTATACGACTTAAAACGGCATTTTTTGGCAAGTAATTCAGCTTCAGCAGGTTCTAACATTTTTGTGGAATATTGTTTTCATTCAAAATTACATACAATTCAATTTTAGAATTTTGTATTGTTAATTTTTTACAATTGAAATTTTGTGAATTTCATTACGATTATGTTGATACCGCTTCACCGTTATAGGTTTCAAACAAACTTTCGTTAAAAAAACTTGAAAAGATTACTTCTTTCTTAAAATGAAACACCATTTGAGATTAATATGAGATTCAAATATATTGGGTAACCTCTGACCTACATAACTGATAGAACAAGATAATTAAGGTGCATTTAAAAAAAAAATATTACTTGTTGATATGTTATTTTACTCCACTTCTCCAAATCTAAATTAGGAAACTATTGTGTACGCTATTGATTGAAAAACATGTTAATAATATCATTCATGCAAGGAGATATTAGTTTTTGGATTGATGGTTTTGTGTTGGTTACAGATTACTCGATGAATTTTAATATTATTTTAATCTCAAAAAGAAAGATCTACCGTAATATTTTTCAGTTTTTTGACGAAAGTTTCTTTGAGACCTAATATTGTGCGGTATCAAATTGATCGTAATGAACTGCTCTTTCTTTCTGACCCGACGAGCCACTATGTTGACATTTGAAAAAAATAGTGATAATAATTTTAAAATAAAATTTTACCCAGCATATGCATTTTAACCGGAAACCGTAAAGTTGTATTTTTTATGATACTTTAGGACTAAAATCAATAATTTGCACGTATTCATAGCCCTCTGTATTCATAGTCCTCTATATTTAAAAATAAATTTCAAAATTTTAAAAATGTTTGGTTACAAAAAGTAACGAATGATAAATGCTTGTATTCAGTATGTCATATGGAGACAAAAAAGTGAAAGTATACCGGGTGTCTCGTTTAAAAATCAACAGTTTACATCACTTCCAGCGAGACCGCAAGTTGCATGAAGATGAGTCACTTGTCAAAAAATGCAGTTTTATGTATTATATGGATCTGAATTTAATTCCAATATCTTAAAAAACAAAAAAGTTATACCGGCGAGCCACTTTCCGTGGACACCCGGTACATAAAAATAGAAAATAAGAACACAGACACAACATCCAACAACCACACAGAGTTAGTCAAATGTATGAATATGTTAAAAAATTTACTCAGTTGGGAACTGTAGCCAGACGGATATTCTAAACTTTGAATAAAAAAAGATTTATTATATACTACCTTAACAGTTGTTTCACGAAGAAATTTCACTTTTGATGTTTGGAATAATTTTATGTATAAAAAACTGAAACCAATCCATTGATAGTTGAAGACTTCATGCTGTCCACTCGATTGTACAACATCCTCCTATTTATCTGTTCTCAAATGTCTCATCTAGATAATTCCTTAATTGAATAGCATAATGAGAAGAGCTCTGTCTTGTTGGAATCATATGTTTCTGTGGACCTTACCCTTTTTGCCGGGATAAAGAGGTAAGTACTAATAATGGAATAACATTATCCCGCAGAAGATTCAGATAATGGTCTCCTCTCAGTGTACTATCGATGAAAAATGGTTCTAACAACTTGTCGCCAATAATACCTGCCCAAACGTTTACTTTTTGGAGATATTGTGTGCGACCAGTTTGGGTCCAAAATGGATTTTCGAATGACCAACCTACAATTCTGACGATTGCCTGTTCTATTCAAGCAGAACTTCAACAAAAGAATATTATTTAGGTACTGGTTGTCAATTCTGTGTCTTTTACATCATAGTCTCACAAAACTGTAGCATTCTGTCTGGTCTATCTTTATTCAGTTCACGGATAAGTTTTACTTTATAAGCTTTAAGTTTAGTCGCTAAATGAACTGATGAGCTATTTGGATTGCCAAAGATCAATATAACGATATTAAATGCCTTGTTATCATCCGTTACCGTTTTACAACATTTTCAGAAGACATTTCTGACTGCTTCAGTATTTTCAAACTTTTTTATCAATTTCTGAAACGGTACTTTACAAATATTTTCCGCGGGATGAATGATATTAAAATGCGCGGTTCAATATAGGCATTTTTGACTGACCCTGTATATAATATGCAAAATGTAAGCACAGATTATTTTTATACATAAAATTGAAAATTACAATGAATACTCCCATGAGTGAAAATACAGGTAAAAGTAAAAAGAAAAAAAGGGGTTCCACTTTCAAATTTTAGATAGAAACAAACTAAAAACGTTAATACAAAAATTAGAACTCCAAGATTACATTTACCCCACTTCATCCTACATAATTTTGTGACAGAAAATAGTTCAAAAACAACATTCTTTGTCAAATCAAATTTACATATTTTCTATGCTTTTTTTATGCTGAAAAAACGCCACGAGTTTTTTACAAAAAAAAAATACGAAATTCTTCTTCATTTGAATTCTGCCTGAAACTCAACCAGGTTTTGAAATTGGACAGTTTGAGGTACAGATTGTTTTTTCGAGTTTGAAACAAGTATTTGATCAAAATCAACTTATCATGTCATACGATGCTTTTATTAAAATGATTATGAACTGATCCAACTTTTGGAGTTATAAAACCTCCAAGCGGAAAAATCTTAAATTCACATGGTACAGAGAAAATAACAGCTGCTAGGCAGGTAACACGGTCCTCAAAATTTGATAGTTTTTTTCTATGCTGAACAAAAAGGTATTAATGCTTCTTCATACAGCTAAATATTCAGATTTAAGAGATATTTCCGAAAAACTGGGAATAGCCTATACAGCTACGTCAGCTACAATAAAAAAACAGGTAATAATAGTATATTAAAGTATAAGTGGATAAAAAGGTCTTTCAAACACGCGCGAATTTTCGAGCACGACGGCGCCAAGCAAATGTTTGAAAGATCAGTTATCCACGAATACTTTATGTTATTTTTTTCAATTGGTGCACTTTGAAATTATGAATAGTGGTTACATTATTACAAATGATGGAAATAAGAACTTATAATGTAAAATGGTTGAATTCGTGATGTGACATCAGTATACCTTTTGTTAATGTTTGAATAAAAGTTTTGCATTTGTTTGTAATATTTCATTTGACGTTACAAGGTAATCTTGTCAGATCAATAATCATAACAATGTCATCCAGACTAAACTGTTCTCGAGTTGTTGATGTATCCATTGATTTGCACACGCTGTGGCGTGCTCTAAATAGGTGAAAAGGGGCAGCAATTGAAAAAAATATCTGATATCTGCTGTATCATAACGACCTGGCTCCTTACTCCACTTTAGGACCAAAAATTCTAACCAAATACACTCACATGCAAAAAAACGCAACAAGTTAATATTTGGTAAAATTTGAGGTCCCATAGTTTCCTTGGTGTGATGGCATCGACTGCTATGGTCATTAGCCACGCGTTCTGGATAGGCCTTGTTACTAACTCCATACGCCACCTTAGGAGCAGCACTGTTAATTATTAAGGCAACAGTGAATCGTGGAGGATTATCCCCAGCCAGCAACAAGATTCATTCACTCAGATTTACATCTGTAACTGAAAAAATCTTGGCCTGCCTGGACATCGAGCCAGCGACCTTTCGATCACGAAGCCCCGGCGCTACCACTGCGCTAAAATGCAGGCTTATTAGTCATTATACAGGGTTAATTAGAAATTTGTTGTTAAAACCTAATTTTAAAACGTCCTGTGTAATAATTTCGTGGTCAAATTCTTTCAAAATACCAATTTTTGTTTGATGTGTTTGATGCATCGTTAAGCAATCAGAATAGACATTTACTTTAATCAACTTTTGTTATAACTACTAAATAAACTCTTGAAATTGTTTGTATAAAAAGTCCTAAAACTTAATTGGACACGTAAAATAGTAAGATGTGGCCTAACAAAATGAGCATGTTGAAAAGGGGAACATTCTCCATTGTAATTTCAAATAATAAAAAAAAAATCTAGAATAAGAATTTCTCATTAGAATTTCTTCTTTTTTATTTAAGGATTTTTTTTTCCATCTTCAATTTCAATGGACACTGAATACCTTCCAAAAAAAAGGTTATCTTGAACGACGGAATATACGACTACAGTTTGTCGGAAGTCAGAACAGGGTGAGACACAATAGGAGTTTTTCATTTGGGAGTGTTGAGCCCCGCTTCTTATTCTAGACATACTATTGGTAGATTTTGACAGATGTCATTTTTCAGCCAATGATTAAACTAGAATAAGAAGCCATGGTGCATCAAACCCTTAAGGCTGATTCAGATACATGGGTGCCCTCCAAGGGTTTTCGACCCCGCATGATAAATTTTTCCAGTAATAACAAAATTATTACTTCTGAAAAGGAACATGTGAACTGTGTTGCAGTTTATATGCACAAGTGTCAAAAATATATACTTGTAAATTGATCATACTTCTAAAACCCTGCAGGGGCATTAGTGCAGAAAAGTGACCCTTTCAACACTAGGTTAGGTTAGGTTTAAATGTGAGTGAGCCCATATCAGGCTCTCCACTGCGGCCAATGGTCTATTGTGGCTCTTTCAACAATAAAATGAGTGCGAAAAATGGACTTTTTCGCACGCTAGTAGAAAAAGTAATTTTTGCAGTTTTGAGGCCAATTTCAATATCTCATTTAGGAAGCATTTTAGGGCACATACATGTATATGACAGCTTTTTGTCCCTACATATAGCAAGAAATCAGTATACTGAGTATGATACAGCATAATATGAGATAAGTATTTTATTTATTATTTTTGTTTATTGTAGCTATGTAAGTATGTTATTTTCAGTTTTTCGCTATTATCTTCCAAATTTCAATATTTAGCTGTAGAAAATCATTGAAACCTTATGAATTTTTGATTCAGCAGTAATGAGACTATCAATGTCAAGAAGTGTGTTCCTGCAGCAGCTTTCATAAAAAAAAACAGAAACATATTTTTGCATAGCTGGCACTATACCATTTGGAATAAAAAAATTTGGAAAAAAGTCACGTTTTTTTCTGAATCATTCAAGATGTTGCTAGAAGGGCATAATTTTGCAGTAATGCCAGTACTGCGAACAAAAATATACAGTGCTAGTCTAAAGTCCGTTCCCCCCCTACTAATTTTTGAACCACCTGGTATATCGCAACTAAATGTGGAAGGCTCAAATAGGAGATAAAAACCTACTTGGTGTTATTGGATTCCTTATGATCGTCCCTAACCGATCATGCAATGATATACCAGGTGTTCTATTTAAAAAAATAATTGAAGGTGGCGCTCAGCTGCCATTTTGAAACTTTTCACTAGAATTTTCTCATGAAAAAGTAGGGTTTTATCTCCTATTTGAGCCTTCCAAAATTCGTTACGATATACTAGGTGGTTCAAAATTAGCAGGGGGGGAACGGACTTTGGACTAGCACTGTATATTTCACTATGTAAAACAATATACCTACATACTTAATACACAATCAACAGTAATTTCACAGGTGGTTGTAATTTTTTGATAATTTTAACTAGATGCACGAATCTTTGTTGCTATAGAAATCTCACGAGTGGACGAAGTCCACGAGTGTCCAGAATTGTTGAGTAAATAACACAAAATCTCATACCCAAAGTTGTGAGTAAATATGGATTTGAAGGAATCATTACTAACCTGGTTTCACAGGAAGTGCTGGTAGCGTTGAAGTTTTTAAGTCTATCTCGCCTGCAAGAATAGTTTCTCTACTAGAAGCATGGGGCTGCCACAGAATCTCTTCAACAAAATTTGAGGGAAAAACACCCTGTTTTCCATTAAGACTTCCTTTCCACCAGCCCTCTTCTTCCTCGCCAACTATATCTATTATATCGCCTACGTTTAAGTTCAATTCATCTTCGTGATCTTGACTATATGAAAAAACTACCCTACACTGTCTAATTCGCGAAACATCTTTTTTATTTCGCAGGGATACAGATGAATCTTTGTCTAGAGTTCTAACGAAATTATCGGGAAACATCCCTTTTTTGTGGTTTAAAACACCTTCCCACCATCCTCCTTTTTTCTTCACCACATCTTTGATTATATCACCTTTCTTTATATTGAGTTCATCTGGTTCTTTCGCAGTATAGTCGTATTCTACGATAACTTCTACTAAAAATAGAGAATGATAAAACAAAACTGATTAGGAGTTATTAAATTTTAGTGTATGTAAAATAAATGTGTACCCATTATGTTTTTCGTGATGTTTTCATAATTCACTACAAAACTTTATCAACAACTATAGTAAGCCCAGCCCATATGATATCACAATAATAAACCCAAACAGTCAAACACTACATACTACATACACCAATTACACCATAAAACTTGACAAAGTGGACAAAACACGTATGAACGAACTTCGTAACTGTCACGTATGTCAAATCGATGAGTCATATGTCAGATTGGTGTCATTAACATGTAACCTCAGAACCTCAGACTACCTCGCCTCCTCAGAGTAATAAAAGACATAGAGATGCCCTGCCTATACCTATACAAATACCTGTTTTGAAGTGAACATGAACTATCCCTTTCTAAACAATTTGTGGGTGAGGGGGGTGACGGGTGGTGAAATGTTATCGAGAGTTTGTTTACATTTATAGTATGAAGGGCCATAATACAAACGAAGAATGACAACTCGACCCGAATAAAAAAGCGGGCATACACGAAACTACCCGACTGAATACGGACTTAACATGTATGAGGCCCTCGCTTGTAAGCAAACAAAGTTATGTTGACTTCAAGACAAGGATGGAGAAGGCATCTCTATGGTCTTTTATTTATTACTCTGATCTCGCCTCTAAAGAGCAAGATCTCCCTTCTACATCACTTCCCAATAGGCTATCCGCATGGACCAATCAAAACTATTTTAGTTGCGCCTGCGTGATGTGCAATGTAATTTTAGGTTGGAAATGTCGCAAATGAATTTTCCTTCCTCACATACACTATTTGTTTTCACAACAAACATAATATTGGAAACACACATTTCATTTAAATAGGGCCGGATTATCCTAATATTATTATTAGATCATTGGAAAAATCAATGTGAGGAATGAAAATTCATTTGCGACATTCCCACCCTAAAATTACATCGCACATCACGCAGGCGCAACTAAAATAATAGTTTTGATTGGTCCATGCGGATTGCCTATTGGGATGATGTGGAAAGGAATTCTTGCCTCTGAAGAAGTGTCACTAAAGCCCAAGGATTATAGATAGTCGTTGACTAAAGCCGGCACTTTGATATTTGAGGTCAATTTTTCGTAACCTCGTTAATGTCATTCATGGGCATCGACATATAAGGTTATGTCGATGTCCATGGGTGGTTAATTCAAACTGTCGGTTAAAAAAACATTGCAAATGATCTGCCTTTGGAAATATTCGATGAGCGCAATTTTATAGTTCTCGTTTGAGAGAAGTTACTTACTCACTCTGTTTTCGCATTGGGGTCCTCTGGATACAAATTCGAATTGGAAATACGCTATCCGGATTTGAATTTACAGCGCAGTACAAGCCAAACTTTGCGTCAGTAAAAAACATTTTTTTTAGTACATCCGTTCTCACTACCACTCCCCCGCATTGGTTTGTGGAAACCTTAAGATGGCGGTGCCATCATATAATGTTTATTCGTTTGCATCAAGGTGTAGGTGTAGTGTAATTTACACCACATTTTGAATCGAGTGTAGCTGATGTGTGCATGCAGTTCAAACAAAGGAATGTGTCAAATTAATTTGCAAACGAATGCTAAAATCGAGTGTAAATTACACTAGGTGTAGGAAAGTGTTCCACCTCGATGCTAACAAATTAACCTATAATTCATATGGGGACATGTGCTGGAACCATAGAAATTATAATATATATACTTACTCTAGAATGCCAATTCAATGGGACGAAAGTGTTGTAAAAAGTTCGATGCATTATTTAGTGCGCATGATCAGGACCAGTTTCATTCATACCAGGGTGGGTTTCAGTGAGATTTTTAAATGATTCATGATATTGAGTAAAATCGATTTAATAATACGTTGGTAGGTAGTCTATATGAGACACGAAAAGTTTTGGTGGGCATACCTATGTTGTGAAACTGATTATATCCGAAAAATTCATTGATTGAAATAACAATGAAAAAATGTATCTTGAGTAGGTAACTATTGGTGATGTTTCTGAAATATACCTATTTTATGATTTTTTAACAGGAACCACTTGGATAATTATGAAAACATACTTGTTCAGCAAACAATAATATTATCCATTATTTTCTCTACCTCCACAGGCTATGCCACCAAAAGCAAATTTAATACATATTATAAATATCTTACCTGACTGCTATTTCAATAGTAGGTGTACAAGAAACATGAAGACTAACACCAGGAACATTTTCTTTTTCAACAAAAAGTACTTCCAAGTTATCATTCATTTCAATACGTTGGGGATCTATATTTTGCATCGTATGGTCATGCAATTCTTGAAGAGTTCTTAAAAAAAAATTGTTAAGTAGTATTGGTTTGCATAATTTCAGATGTGGTTTTATAATATCAATCAGAATTCCTTAAAAAATGCAATCCTTTATAAAACTTACATCATGAATGAATTGAACAGATTTCAAAGATTTGAAAATTCCTACAGTTGTTATATATATACTTACCTTTCTTGGGTGGGAACTTCATAATTTTTTCGTAAAAAAAAAATTGGAACTGCATTTCGTTTCAATAACATTCGACTACTCTACATATATACATCGTTTGAAGAAAAAGGTTTGCTGCAAATGACATTTTTTTCAGTCAGATGCTCATCCACTGTAGGAACTCATCCCAAAATGGTCTCATCCAAATGTCATGGCTTGCTCTCGTCAAGCTTAAAATGATGTATATAAGCCAAACGTAAAGAAAGGATTAATATTCTCAGTTTTATCGAAGACGGGAGTTATTTCTGCTCTATTTATATTATTTATTAGATTTGCCATCTTCAATTCATATTCAAGTAGGTACTTACTAAAAATAATGGATTCCAGAATTTCCACACCATAGAACCAAGCACGTCAACATTGTCAAAATTAAAGTTTCACTACAGAAAAATCCGAAAACCAATAACATACACACTACCAATGAATAATTGAAGTAAACAATAGTAATAAGAAAAGCACATCTAAATAAACACAATAACGTTAATGGTTAATTTCACAATGAACACAAATCGCCTAAACCACCAAACTAACCCAAACCGGCTCTGGCAAACTACCTTCTTTCCTCTGCGGCAATTGAAAACTATTAACACTGTTGCACGATCCCAACAATTCAACGGGAATTTGGGTAGGCTTAACAGTAATATTAGATTATTTTCGACAGAATCTCGACTACAAAGATAAAATTTTCTGAAATTTGTCAACGCTGCAGAGCTAGGGGACTGGTTATGGGCATGCGCATTGATAAAAACATTTGGAATTTTACAACACTTTTCAGTGTCCCACGAAGAGGGGATTGGCATTCTAGAGTAAGTATATATATTATAATTTCTAACGAGATGCTAAATGCCACTGGCGGCTTCAATTCAAGGTCATCAAAGTCGTGTTTTGCGCATGTGCGTGAACAGCTTGGCTGATGTAAATTTATGAAATTATATGAAGGTTAGAATTAGAATGAAAATTCGATGCGAGTGGGAACTGGGAAGTTCCCGAGCGCGAGAAACTACGAGCATAACGAATTTTCATTTTAATCGAGTAACAGACCACACTTTCTAAACTATCAAAAATTTTAAATATCAAATGAAAACGTTAACAAACTATTATTTTTGACACAATTCATATCCTGTCCTGACTCCTGCATGTGACACTGATGACAGTCAAAACATTATTATTGCTACATCAGCGAGAATGAGAATATTTTTCTATCTCTAGTAGAGGATCTAGAGATACCTATAATGAAATACAAATTGCATATGAACAGAGGTGTTGAAGAATACCTATTTCTTCAATCTCAAGAGAGGTAATGTTAGTATTTTGTTACCAAATTTGAATTCTGCGATGATCATGGAGAAAAATGCTTCTGGAACGAGATGTAATATTGCTGAATAGTTTCCAACAAACAATAATTCGTCAATAGGCATCCTATGTAACTGAATTATTGAAAATGTAAAATATGTAAAGGAAAGTGGTGTGAATAAATAATACATCAGTCTAATGGTATATTATTTTATTGAAATGTCTACTCATTATTTATGGACATAACACTGTACAAGTTACATTATACCTACCTAACTCTAAAATTAATTTAAGATGCAAAATATGCATGGTCATTGTTGGAATTTTCTGAAATATATCTTTCTGGTTTCCCACACAATATATTACTGATAGCTTCTTTCTCTTTTTTAGTTGTTTTTTTTTTATTACTTTGACATTTCCTTTTTTTCTGGGTAGAAGAAAATCGTAACTGGGGCTCAATATTTTTATTAGGGGCCTCATTCTTTTCTTTTTCAAAAGTGCTATCAGTATTTGATGATTTTGGCAAATCAACCAAATTGTTTAAAACATTCAAGTGCATGTGAATTTCCAAAATAGTGGAATCGCTCAATTCGCTTACATTAGAATTCTGTAATTTTACAAAAATTTCATTTATTTTATTCATTAAATTACAATTTATTTTTTTATTTTCTGTTTGGATAGCTAATGCTGAGACTATGTTATCACCGCCTTCAACTGAGATATCAGACAGTTGATTTGGAAAATTTTCACTCTGGCAAATCTTTTGCGGTTGAATTTTCGTCATTACAATATAATGAATATGTTTACAAATTTTATATTTGGAAGTAAAATCAAAACAAGTACATGAATACATATGTATGCAAATTTGGCATTCAGAACAAGTTAAACAACAACATCTTGAATCAAAGAGTTTTTTAACTAAATATTTGTCTGACTCATTGCTTACTTCCCAGCTAGTTTCATCTTTCATTTCCACTAATAAATTACAATTCCTTGCCGATTGGTGCCTTTTAAAGATTTGTTGATGATAAATGGTATTCTTTCCTTTCACCAATTTTATCACCCTTTCTACACTTTTGTCTCTTACAAATTTTAATACCGTATGCAACCCTTTGTCTAATCTTTTAATTTTTTTACGATTTAGGTAAAAATATTTTATAGTCTTATGCATTGATTCCAGTCTCATATTGGTATTGATACCTGTGGATTTTCTAAAACAATATGCCCACTGCTCACAAATGTTCATATAGTTTTTTTCAAAATAATGGCCAAATTTATTGGTATCATTATCTTCTAACATTAAATTAACTGCAGACACAATTTTGGTTTTAAATTCCACCTCACATAATTCTTCCTGTAGCACTTTCAATAACTTGTAAACTTCTGCACGTTTCTCTTTATTATTAATTTTTGAGAGGTTTGTCTGCCAGGCTCTATCGACATGCCATGAACAAAATAGTCGATAAGTAACAGGTCCCATGATTCGAACCCAGGCATTATAAAAAGTTTCAGTAATATCTGACATAAAAGTTCTCGCATTAACTTTTCCCACTTTTTGCCGAATGCTTTCAAAAAACACTTCATAAATATGTGTGTCTTTCCTGTTGGAAAACATAAATGCAATGGGAAATCCTTGCCCAAATTCATCGATTACCATGACTGTGGTTAATTCAAAGTTATAGTTGTTCAAACCATGTGTTCCATCTATAGAAATAACATTGTTACCGAACTTATTAAGCATCATTTCTTGAAATTTATTCATTACTGCTAAGCAAAAGTCTGTTTCACACAAAACATCAGACACCTCATTCTGCCTTTTGTAGAATAATATGGGATTTTCATCTGGTAGCATCTCTTCACACTCCTGTACCCAAAGATCTAAAGATATTGCATCATTATTATGCCTTTTTCCATCTCTTGCATCAATCTTGTAACTGCGTTTGATATTGTCAACATCCTTGTGTGTTAACAAATCTATACGTTTTAAAGACTCGCCAATTTTATCTCTGGTTGAGTCAAGAATCCTGAATTGAAGGTTACTATCAATAAAACATTATTGGAAATTATTATACCTTACCTGGTTTTAGTTACTCCGCTTATTAATTTTGAGGCTATCATGCATTTATCGTCCCTAGAAATTCTTAAATGCTGTATATCAAGTTTGTGACCATAGTGTGTTTTTTGTAAGCAGACGATAAATTGTCCTCCATCATTGGTTAATTTTATGTAACTTGTACAAGCATAATTCAATTTACAACTTCCTTGGCTTTTCAAAAGGCGCTGTCTCTGTTGACAATTTTGCTTTCCTGTTTAAAATTATTTTACGTTATTAAGTTATAGATCTAATTCAATATATTATACCAACCTGTTTTTGTTCTGTTACAGTTATAGTAAGTTACGTCTCCTTTAGTGCTACTCCATTTCCTTGCTACAATATAATTACACTTATTCTCGAGTTCAACAGAAGTCTTCCATTTTTCAAATTCTGAAAATATCAAATACATAAATTAAAATATTTGGAAAATATTCAATAATTGTATATGCATTTATATAATTGAATAAAAGATATTTGTTTTATGATAAAAATTAAAAAAAAATCCACTCACAAAGTAAAACATACCTATATGTGTCCTCTTGAGATTTTGCAGTTATTTGAATAAGTTATTTTTAACTTAAATGACTGCAAAATCCCAACCCAAGACTATAGGTATTATACATATCAAGTTATCGATGGTCAACAGAATTAAACCATGCTATAATAGAAGACTTTATTCAGAGGACTTAACAAACTTTACCATATTTCTTCCAGAACACCATTTCTTCAAAATTAAAACTCATGTTGTGACTTTCCTTCAAGTGATTAATAAGACTTGCGTTCTGTGGATAAGAGAAATTGCAATTTGACTCTAAACATTTGTAATTCCAGACTGATTTGTCATAAGATACTGGATTTGCTTTTAAGTAATGCACATTTCGCATATGTATATTTAAATTAGATTGCTTGGAAAATATTTTTTCGCAAATTAAACACATGACAACCATTTTGTAAGTTGCATTAAAATCTTAAATACTGAATTCTCAAATCACTTATTACTTCAATTCAATATTCAAAATCGAATGACGAATGACAGATACAACTTGTCTTCTTTGTCTTATCCCTCTCTCCTGTGTGACCTTGAATTGAAGCCACCAGTGGCATTTAGCATCTCGTTAATTTCTATGGCTGGAACTCTGTAACTTATATCGCATAGCGATAGCGAAGCGAAACAATCGCTATCTCTTTCCGGTACACCAGAAAGTGATAGCCTGTGATTCGTTAGAGTTCGTTTCGCTTCGCTATGCAAAACAAGTTACAGAGTTCCACCACCAGGGGTGCTATTCTCGAGTTTTTATGTATGCGAATTCGATTTACTATTTCATACCAATATAGACATGAAATATGTATGTTTCTCTCTTTTTTTCGTATACGATTTGAAACCGAATGGTTCAAGAATAGACCCCCAGTCTGGTTTGTTATCAACCAGCTTTAACTATTTTATTATTTTAACATAGATGGCCACACAATAAATCGATCGTTGATAATCTTTCTTTTCATTTATGTTTGTCTGACGTTTACTTTACAACATCGTAAAGGACGATTCAGATACATGGGTGCCAAGCATTTTTGACCCTGCATGAGAAATGCATACCCATCGGCTTGCTTATTGAAAAACACGGAGTGAGAACACATTAAATTAGAACAAGTTCTAGTATAATGAAAGAGTCAGTAAAATATACGACAGGATAATTTGAAAAACTGAAATGTCGTTCCTTCAGTATTGAGAAGTTTATTAATACAGAATCAGGGAAAATATGACCTTGTGATAGGAACGCTAGAAAAAGGCACGTATGCAAATGGTCTCGTAGTTTTCAGGCACATGGGTCAAAAATGCACATGTTTGTAAATTACACGTGCTTCATATACACCCTGCGTGGGCACCCATGTATCTGAATCGGCCTTTGGCCTTCGACGTTTATTATGAACACTATTCTTAAAGCGGCTCCACACATTCGTGTATTTGTCACAAATATCCAAATATTTGGCATATAGACGAATATGTGTATAGAATGTTTGAAGGCAAATAATCGCTAAAAAGTGTATATTCGGCAATACCGGGTGACCACGAGGTGAGGTACGCCCCCCAATTTTTCTATAGTTTTGAAAGATACAGATTTCAAATTTGGTGTGTCGCTATATAGTACTTGAATACGCATATTTTGAAGCTTCTACTGATTATTCACAACTTTTTTTCAAATGACACCCTGTATATATTTTTTAATTTTCCGAAGGAGCACGCAATTTGTGATTACACTGTTCTTCAAAATTGAAAATCGGTTGAAAAATGGCGGAGATACAGTTGATTGTTCAATCGAACAAAGTTGGCCATGAAACTCAAACTGAAATCATCACAATTGACAAACGACATCAGAAGTTACCAGACGAAGCTTCGAAGTGCGATACAGTTGAAAACTGAGGTTCTCATGTGATTTCAGCTCCCATATATATTCCAACAATTACCAAAAATGACCTAAAAACCGAATGGTGTCCATAAAGAAATGCTCACAACTGCCATTTCTTAAATGGCAACATGTGCTTTTCAATTTGTCATGATGAAAAATTATAAATTATCAGTTTGCTCGTGTGAAAAGTTTTGGAGAATTCAAGATACAATCAGGTTTCATGATGAGTGTTCCTAAAATTGAATGTCTCAACGTAGGCGGCTGAGAACATAATTTAAAAAAGCAATACACAAAATGTCATATTATTTCAATGAAGTCACAGTTTGTTCTACGTATTTAATCAATGCTGCTTTTTTGTTTCGCGTTTTTATGTTCATGGCCGCCTTCGTTGAAGAATATAAAATTTTGAGAACACTCATGATAAAACATCTTGTATTAGCGATTTCTTTCGGAATTCTAAAATATTTTTCACTCGAGTAATCTCTGATAATTAATCATTTTACATCATGACGAAGTGAAAAGAACATGTTATAATTTGAGAAATAGCAGTTGTGAGCATTTCTTTATTGGTACTAGGTATTCCGTTTTTAGGAGATCTTTGATAATTGTTGAATTATGTGGGACCTGCAACTACACGAGAAACTCAGTTTCCAATTGTATCGCACTTCGAAGCTTCCTATGATAACTTCTGATCTGATGTCGTTGGTCAGTTGTGATGATTTAATTTATGCAGTTTATGCACGGCCTACAAATATGTGGATCAGACAGATCTTTACTTGTTTTGCAATATTTGCGCCTTTGATTTGTGTTCATTCACCGACATCGAGCGGAAAATCTTTTTTCGGCAACCGTCCGGGAAGTACCTACTTCCCGGACGATTTTTCATTGAGAAAGTATCACTTCCCGGACTAGTCCGGGAAGTACGTACTTTCCGGACTAGTCCGGGAAATGCCCGAATTTCAATATAAATATTTATATAAATAAGAATTAGAATGTTTCTGTTAGTACCTATCTTCTGTTCGCATTTCGATATTTAATACAAATAAGAAATAAAATGTTCGAAATTTTCTTCTACAAAGAAATATAAAAAATAAATGTGTCTCGATTTGCTATTCTACACGGTTACCGAAAAAATTGTGTACGCAACACGTCCGAAAACAGTTTTTTTGGACTCGCAAACTTCCAGGACTCGCTACGCTCGCCCTAGAATCTTGTCCACTCGTCCAAAAAAACAGTGTTTTCCGGACTTGTTACGTAAATTACTATATACCGGGTGACCACGAGGTGAGGTTCGCCCCCCAATTTTTCTATAGTTTTGAAGATACAGATTTCTTGAATACGCATATTTTGACCCCTCTACTGAAAATTTACCACTTCCGGTTTAACCGGAAGTGAACCCAAACGTTTTTTTTCAAATGACACCCTGTACATATTTTTTGATAACACTGTTCTTCAAAATTAAAAATCGGTTGAAAAATGACGGAGATACAGTTGATTGTTCAGTCAAACAAAGTTGGCCATGAAATTCAAACGTTGCTCATTTAGTGGATAGCAGTGCGATGCTCTATGTATACTAAATAGTAAATACGTTCAGTTCGTCAAAAATGGAGTGGTCAAACCGGTCAAACGAAATGATATTGGAGTTTTGGGATTTATAGGTATGAAAATGAATCTGTAATTTGGAATATATGCGTCATCATCCAATTCACGAAAGCCTCAAAGCAATATAGTTTTTTATTGATCTGAGACAAAAGCAGAAAAAGAGTTCATTACTGAAAGAATCTCACTTTTAGAACTATTATGATTTTAATAGAAAGTGTGTGTTTATCGATGGAACATGCGGTGAGGAGATGCCTTTTGGTAAAAAATAAGAAGCGCCTTTTTTGTTTAAAAATTTCACAGCTTTATTTTTGATTCTTTTTTTTTCAATTTCCACGTTCTTTCAAGTTACAGCCGGGAAAGCGTCGGAAAATTCTTTGAACCGGATTTTTTTTCGATTTTCAAAGTAGGGCCAAATTTCATCCAATTTTTCGAGCAGAAGAAATCTCTGGGTACTCTGTACTATATTTTTTATTTGCCAACTAACCCTTATCCTTATATTTTTGTCCATGTTATTGTCGGTCTCATTTCGAGAACTTCACTCACTGTATTTCTATTTCTTTCTATAACTTTCTGGAGACTCTGTTATGATTCATTTCATGGATTCCTCGAACTCTCTAAAACCTTCCTGACGTTTGGAGAACATTCTAGAGTTCTCTCTCGTATATTCCAAAAATTTCTAGAAAATTCCAAACCTCATGCCCACTTCCTGTTGACCGAATATTCGAGAACTTCATCGAGTGTCTTTTTCAATACGCTCTGGAACTTTCAGAGCCCCTTTTCTTGTTCATTCCACAATTCTCTAAAAGTTCTCTAACTTTCGAGAATTTCAGTTGAGTGTATTTTTATTCGTTCTAGAACTTTCCGAAGTCTTTGTTATGGTTCATTTCAACTTCAGTCTCTCAGTTTCAGGTAATTACCTACTCCATTCCACTGAACTAACAATGTTGTTTTTTTCATTGATTCACGTCCTGATATTGCACCTTTGTAACAACTTTTGCCCGTATTTTGTACAAACATAAATGAAATTCACTACAAGTATTTTTATTTCATTCAACGATCACAATTAGAAAAAATTGTAACAGAAAAATATGAAAAAACCGAGAATTAATATTAAAGATCATTATTAGAAATGAATCTGTTTCCTTCCGAATGTTTTCCACTGTAACGGTACCTGCATTTTCCATATGCGCCTGAAACAAAAAAAAAAGTTTTATTAGATATAATCCAATGTTAATCCATACGAACTCAATTATTGAGACAGCACAGAACCAAGCGATTATAAGAGGTTATATCAATATACGAATTGCCGATGATAATTTTCATAGGCGTAAATAACACGTTATTCTCTACCGCTCCTGTCTCACATCGACTGGCAGTCCACGTGGACTGTGTCATATAAAAAGGTAGAGGCTAATGACAATCGAACGCTTTTGGTTGGCCGCTGTCGATTGGTCGGAGAGTTCAGACCGAACCGTCTTTGACTTTTGCCGCTGTGGAATTCCAATTAGTTTTTATTTCATCAAAGATAAGCCGACTGTATGTCTAAACTGAGTTCAAATGGTCATACTTTCGATGGTAATATAATAATTTTAAAACAAACATTCCATATATGAATATATGATAGGGATTTTACCCCTCTTTTTCACAAAGGCGAATAATCTCGACGTTCTGGATGATCCAAAAATAACTGATCAGTGATCACTCTGTAATATCTATGAAATGTTTCTATTCTGAAAATATTAATATCAGCAACAAATGTATAAAAACTGTAAGAAGATTAACTGAACAAAATCTGAATGATATTAATTAAACTTAATCAGCTGTAATATTTTTGCTTCACAGTACCAATGTGAACGAAATTTATAGTGATAGAAAATAACACTTCATGAGGTGGCTCCCAACAAAACATGAATGTAAAAAAGAAATAGTGTGGGTGCTAGAATGCATCCCTTGCATTCAAGGTAGAATGTCGGATGAAACTCTATCAACTATTAGGTGGAAAGATCGGTCTGAGAGAAGGAAAGGTGGAAGCAAGGACAGAAAGGAAAGCAAGTGGGGGACAAGCCATTAGATGTAAGTTTGGCAAGGACTGGTGTCAAACGCGATCGAACGCCTTGGAGTTGTCTAATGCAATAGTATATTTTTCAATAGCTTCCATATACTGTGCAGAGGTAACCACTGTTAAAAACTCTCCTCCGCGGCAAGTATCAGCACAAACTCCGACAGATCTGGTCGTCAGAACTGTTACGGAAGAACAAAGTTGCTGCAACTAATATGCTTGCCGTTCCGATCTTACTCTACTCCTTTGGAGTGGTGAAATGGACTAACGAGGAGCTGCGACAACTCGATGTGAAAACTTGTAAGATGATGCATCTTAATAGCAGCTTGCATCCTAAATCGTCCGTTCCACGGTTGTACTTTCCCAGACAGCAGGGAGGCCGTGGACTTTTGAATTTGGATTGTCTACATAACAGAATGGTACTGGATGGAGCCTGTAAAGTTATCAGGAGTTCAGATCCCCTTCTCTGCTTGGTCTGTGACCATAAAAAAAGCAAGGATCGGAGCATTTCTTTTCAAGGCAGCAGCCCGTGCAGCCGATGAACTTGGTCTCGTTTTCGACTTGGAACGGGTTAATCCAAACTCTGTCACCGAGTTGGGGCCCGTTCAGCAAAAGGCTCACATTAAAGCAGCGGAGACAGGAGTGCTTCTGCAGCTGCATAAGGGAAAAGCTAATGCAAGGGGTCTTCTTCAAGAACATGGACCTATGTCATCCAAAAATCTGACCTTCGCTTTTCTCAGATCAAGTGAGCTGAAGTCGGAGACCGAGGGATTCATAATGGCTTGCCAGGATGGTGTCTTCAACACCTTGGTCTACCGTAGCCGCGTGATGGGTATAGAGATCCCCGACACTAGATGCAGAGCGTGTCGTGGGGCGCCTGAGACCCTTATGCATTTGCTGTCAGCATGTCCAGCATATGCGGTCTCAGCCTATATCCACAGGCATAACGCGGCTCTACGAGTGTTGTACTACCATATACGACACTCGTACGGTATAGACGAGACACCGGTGCCGAATATATTGGAACTACTCATTCCCAACCCTCAGGCAAATACAAGCCAATAAGCCTGATGTAGTCCTCCTCGACCATCAAAGTAAGACGATTTTCGTCATGGAGTTTTCGGCTCCTGGCGAAACGATCATCGTCCGAAAAGAGGAGGAGAAACTGACTCCGCAGGCTCTACCCAAACCATTCTGTTAAAATGGTGGTTCTGATTATAGGGGTCCTTGGTGGTATGATGGACACACTGCTTTCGAACTTAAAAATCACACCGGCTTGCCATAATATGGCAGAAATCTTAGCCGGACGCATGCAGAAGGCCGTCAACCTTGGTTCACTCCGTCTGCTCAGGGCACATGATTCTCGGACCCAGTAGTTGCTCACCCCACGGACGTGGGGAGTGGCTATCTGGGTAAATGTCACCATCGCGCCCTCCGGATGTGTCGGAGCTTCGGAGACAGGGCCTGACTGGAACATCCATCTGAGAAAAAAAATAAAATAAATGGACTATATTTTACTTGCCGGAGTTTAGCTTATAGCTATTCTTCCACTCAACCGAATCTGTGAGATTCGTTGTGAGAATTTTTAAATTAGGCAATATCAGTAATGGAGTCATTGAATTAACTTTAGAATTCCACCGCATACTCAAGGCATACATTACTTAATATTGAATTTCAATGTCACAAATGTGGAAATATAAAACTAAAATGACAAGCAGAATAAAATATTTTCATAATTCCTGATTGAATAAATCATTCAAGATTAGACGCAATAGAGCACTGTCAGCTGACGTCACAACATTGCGGTCATGAGGGGTTAAACAAAGCATATTTGACATTTAATATAATTATAATGAAAATTTCACACCTCACTTTTTCAGCCAATCAAAAAATTGGTTTTTGTTTAGTTGCCATGGCAACCCAAAAAATTTCCGGAAATTTTTACTCTCCTGGGTACCCTGGGCGAAATTAATAAGTGGAAATTTTTCTGTCACATATTTGACATGTGATAGTTAACATTTTGTTTTTATGTACAAATGGAATGTTCTTTTTCATATGAAAGGAGATAATATTTCATAATTATATATTCACTAAATATTTCGAATGTGTCTGAAAATATTTTGAAAACTTGCATTTCAACGATGAATAGGTCCATGGGTAAAAAATGTATATCAATCAAATCTACCTATGCTTGACTTGATGAACTTAATATTTGAAACAATTTTATTCAACTTATCTTTTCGTGAATACTCGGCTGAAATTTGCAACAATTCCTTTCCACATCACTTCCCAATAGACAATCCGCATGGACCAGTCAAAACTATTTTAGTTCTGCGTGATGTGCAATGTAATTTTAGGTTGAAAATGTCGCAAAATGAATTTTCCTTTCTCACATACAAACACCGCCACTAATACCAACGCGTAACTATCATTATATCAACAAAAACCATTCATGGCCCACTGATGTTACAACTTGTTTTCTCTCAGAATAATCTACAAGTCAGTTGAATTAACCATTAATTTAATATATTTTGGTGTGAAATTTTCTTACCGAATCCCCCGCGTGCTTGAATTAATTGCTGGAAATTTATCTCGTACATGAATTTTTTGAAGAAAATTTTCAAAAAATTCATGTACTCGAAAAATTTCCAACAATAATTCAAGCACTAGGGAGATTATAAGTGAAAATTCGTTTTTTGTGGGTGTTAGTGGATAATTGCGATTTTTATAAATCACATTTTGCAGACCAGAGAGATTCACGTAGACTTTTGGAAAATGGGTTCAATGGCTTTGTTTTTGTTCAGTTTGGTTTGTTTGCCCCCCTCTATGACATTGATCCGCAACTGTCATAATACGTCACTGACAGTGCTCTATTCCAGTTTGTGAAATGGATCGCGAGTTCTATGAGGCACAAACAAACCCCATTCAACGTTATTCCAGATTTGAGATCCTCTTAACACATTCACGGACAGACCTGGTATAGCCGTCATGAGCGCTCGACACGCCTGCTATAGCAGACATTTCATATTGTACCGAACCGTCCCCAGCAGACCTAAAATACATGTTATTCATATGACAGCCTTTAACGTGTGTCCCAGTAGACAGGGGAAAACGATATTTTGATTAGCCAACCAATATAACAAAAATAAAGCCTATTTTGCAAATTAATTCTAATAGTAAGCGACTTGCGCCATTTCGGGGATACTTTATAAATAACTAAAATCCAAATTGCAACTCAAAATTTTTTTGTACAATTGTTTAAACAATGATTATTAAAAAAAAAGGGTCCTTTTTTTGTTTTTTTGTAAATATCTCAAAAGGTACTGGACGAATGGCTTTACTCATAAAAGACCGTTTGTAGAGAATGAAAAAACCTACAAAATAGTTTTTGGAAAATCCCGATACGACCATTTTTCGCCGGAAAAACTCTTGAAAAAAGGCCTTTTTTCAAAAATTCGTATCTCCCTCAATTTTCAATATTAAGAAATAATTTTTCGGGAAATGGTAGCTAATATCATGTACGTTGAGCTCCCGAAAGGTGGAAATTGTCGCTTCAATAGTTTTCCTACAATCGGGTTTTAAAAAAATTACAGCCATATTTTGCATGATGCGCCGAGAAGCGGAGGAGAAGTGAGAGACCGGTTGCGCGCACAAGGCGCTTTTTTCTATACAGCGAAGACGTCGCTTCTCGGCGCCCCCTCCACTACTACCTTAGCACGACTCGGCGACGAATTTTCACTCGAAGCGCTGTGTTCAGAAGCATTTTTAACAATGTTCTCCAAACTTATGGGAAAATGTGAGATAGACAAATTGTAGTTTTTAACCTCAACTTCAAAATGCCGCTTTAAAAATTCAAATCGGACCATTTCCCGTAATATGACGCATCATGCAAAATATGGCTGTAATTTTTTTAAAATCCGATAGATTTCTGAGTGACAGTGGAAATGTGGGATCTGTAGCTAAGTGTGGAGTCTAGGATCACACCTAGATCTTTGGTTTCGATAGCTGAATGGAGGGTAGAATTATTAATGCTGTAATCAAAGGTGATTGGGTGGTGAGTTCGGTGGAAACGAAGAATATGGCATTTGGAAGCATTCAGACACATTCCGTTTAGGGTGCACCAGTTAGATAGGCAATCAATATCATTTTGAAGGCTTATTGAATCAGCCTCGTTTCTGATTATTTTAAAACATTTCAGGTCGTCAGCAAACAGCAAGGCTTCACCTTCTTGAAAACAGCTAATGAGGTCGTTAATAAAAAGGTTAAACAGCAATGGTCCCAAATGCGATCCTTGTGGGACACCCGAGGTAACTGCGATGGGATGCGAGTAGTAGTGATTAACCTTGACAATTTGTGTTCTTTCCATAAGGTAGCTCCTGAGCCATAGTAATACTGTGCCGTTAATGCCGTATAATCGAAGCTTATGAATCAGGAGCTCATGATTGACTTTGTCGAAAGCTTTGGAAAAATCAGTTGACATATTTACGTTTTTCTTCAATTAGCATTACTATATCTTTTGCTATATTTTGTGGGATTGTTCTTTCAATTACAAGTCTCCTTCTGTTTTTCGTTTTTTTTGTGACGGTTATAGCAGGTCCGTCACAATTTATTTTATGTAGTGGGACAGAACTGCTATAGCCGTCATCTGTTTTTTGTCAAAAAGTACGAACAAAAATTTGTATTTCATACGATTCGTCACATTCGGACTAAAATAAACTCAATTCGATAAAAAAAAATAGTGATGATTTTTTGACGTCTTTCGAACTCCTTCTGTCCACGAATGTGGCAATGAGAATGCCAGAATGGAACGCTAATACCTCATTCAACATTTATCATCATATTACCTTTGTGGTCGTCAGGACTTCTCATCGCTTTTGGTAAAGGTGTAAATGTGTTAGAACAAGAATTGTTCAATGGAATGTCCCTCGTGTTCGAATCTTTTGGCCTTATTATATTCATGAATTTTCCTCGTCGTTTAGCTTCGCTTTTTTCGGTCTCACGAACTTTGTTGGAATCCAGAAATTTGAGATTGGGCAAGTGGTAGAGAACGTAGTATCTGAAAATATGAAAATATGTCAGTGATAGGGAAGCTGGAAAAGAAATTAAAAAAAATGTTAAATATTTTGCAAACGGAAGTATACAGTTACCGCCAAAAAGTACGTACCATATGGGAAAAAAGTTTATTATTAGAGTATTGAAAAAAAGATTCTTGGGAAAAGTTTGTGCATGTCCGATAACCTAAAAATCGATTTTGACACATGTCACGTAATCGCTGGTATGGCGGAAAATTGAAAAAAATTACCATGAATAGTCAAAAAGTCGGATAAAATGGCAAGATATCGAAAAAAGTTATTTGAAAAAGTTACTTAGAATTCAATTTTATACACATATACAAAGTTTGAGAAAATTATGTGGGAATATTGAAAACAGCAATTTTTTTTAAATAGTTTTCTAGCTGTAGAAAAATATCAAATTATTTTCTTGTGAATTGCTTGACCATACTGAAATATTTGTATTCCGATGATAATAACAAAACTTTCTGATTTTCTCCACACCAGAGAGCACTAAATTGAAAAAATTGAATTTTGTCAGAACCCTTGCTGTTACATTGGTTCGTATCTAATAGATATATCACAATTCCACTATCATTGCGATGATAGGGGGATCCAAAAATATCGTGTGTTTTTCAGATTATAATCAATTTTTGATGATAATCGTGCACGAACGTTTCACTTCGCACATAATCTTAAAAATAGTGCGTCAAATTAAAGAGGCTTAAGTTTTCAACATTGCATGCGAAGTGAAACGCTCTGGCACGATTATCATCGAAACTTGATTATAATCTGGAAAACATCATGTTTCTGGAGTGTCATGTCATCACAATGGTCGTGGAATTCTGATATAACTGTTAGATACGAATTTAATTTAGTGCTTACTGGTGTAGAGAAAATGAGAAAGTTTTGTCATTATCATTGAAATACAAATGTTTCAGTATTGTCAAGCTATTCATATGATAATAATTTGATATTTTTATACAGCTAGGAAAATATTTTTAAAAAAAATTCTATTTTCAATTTTCTCTCATTATCGTTTCAAACTTCGTATGTGTGTATAAAATTTAATTCTAAGCAACTTTTTCAAATAACTTTTTTCGATATCTTGCCATTTTACTCCACTTTTTGCGTTCTCATAGTAATTTTTTCAATTTGCCGCCATACCAGCGATCACGTGACATGGGTCAAAATCGATTTTTAGGTTATCGGACATGCACAAACTTTTCCCAAGAATCTTCTTTCTAATACCCTAATAATAAACTTTTTTCCCATATGGTACATACTTTTTGGCGGTTACTGTATATACAGTGTCTTTCTAAATGCATGCAAAAGTTCAGGAGATTCATCGTTTTCATTATGTAAAAGTTCTATCTCCCCGAGATATTCACGCTGAAAGTATGACCGGAGTTAATAAAGAAACTTTAAATTTTGGAGATTACATTCGCTCGTGAACAGTTAAATATAGGTATTTTTTTCATTATCAGATACCATTATGCGGGTGAAATTAACAACTCTCAATATGATTTATATCAGCACTTTTTCAAGTGGTTGAATTCTCTAAACTAGCTGTTGTACAAAAATATTTGTATGATACATTTGTTAAAAGTGATTTTATTTTGCTCCACTCGCTAGCGCTCGTTTCGCAATATTCCCCACTCACAAAATAAAATGACACTTTTAACACTTGTATCATAAATAACTATTCCAGATATTGAGTTTGTTGTGGTAGTTAGAAGACGTGTTGAACAACCCTCAACCTCTGCTAAATATAAGTACTGGAGTATCATACAGTAGAAAATCATTAATTTTAATCACCACACACTACTTGTAGAGCCAATTATTTTACCTGTATCTTTGATAATCTTCCTCATCATTTTCTTCTCCGGATAACTCATTGGGACAAGCTTTGTTCCCCAATAAACTCAAATAGTTGAGGTTCGGAGCATTTCGGCTTATTTTCATCAAGAGAGATTCAATGTCATATATCTGAAAATGAAATAAATATCACTTGTGAATAACTGGTTATTATATTGCACTGAGGAAAATCGTCCTAATGAAATTTTTGCTAAGATATTTCTTGCTGCCATAATAAGAAATACTATTATAATAATATAATATTATATATACTATTGTCTTGAAACTCACTTCGAAGTTATTTCGTTGTATTCTGAGGGAACACTTTCTTCTTGGCCTTGAATATGACTTAGATACCATTGATATTGGCGATATTAGTGAAGGAGGGGTTGAAAAAGGCCAGCAAGATACTGAAACCAAAAATATGACATTCTAACTTATTTTTTCAGGGTTAGCTGTGACTTGATAAAGCAACCAGTAACGCATTGATGTTCAATCTTTTTCTGAGAGAAAAGTTTTTTACAAGCTCTCTTAAATTGGTAGAGCTAACCCAATACATAAAAACGGCAATAAGAGCAATGTTGAGAAACTTCAGACCCATAAGATTCTCAACAGCTCTGTCGGAGATATTTGAACATGCAATTAGTATTCGAGGGCTCTGGGACGAAGAGGCGATAGACATAGAAGCAACGAATAAAATAGCGCAGGACAAAATAGCGACGGGACAAAATAGCGACAGACAAAACAGCGATAAAATAAAATAGTGACAACAGAAATAGCGACAGACAAAACAGCGACAATATTGACAAATGAATTAGAGACAAGATATAATTCAGTGGCGTCTAGAGACAACCCGGATATTTTGGCTGGCGAGCATCTTGGCTGTGTTTGTTTTTGTCAACACTATTATTATTGAAATATTCTCGCTTCGCTCGTGAAGCCTAGTATAAAAGAAGCCCTACTAAAGAGAAATAAAATAAGGAATGAGCAATTATCATATATTGAAACTATAATATATAACCAATTTTCGTTCGACACCGAGCAGCAAATTTTCCTTAATCGTTGAACTTGGATAAGATCAAGACTAAAACAAAGTTTAGAATAGAACCAGCCACATTGAAATCCTATGGCAGCGAAAACGATTTTGCTGAAAGTGATGTATCTGCCACAGAAAAGTATTCTGCTATGGCTATTAGGCAGTCAGTCTGGGACAGTAAGTTTTTTTATTAGAAAATTATAATCTTATAAATGAATAATCACGAGCGAGTTACATGCCTGTGGCTGTCAGGTTTCTGCTTAGTACTCATCAGTCTGAGGCTTTAGTATAATAAGTAGACAATCGCATATACCCACTTACTTTTATACAGTGGTCAACCTGCTACTAAAATGTTACTGGATGGACCGTTTACAATAATTATTCTATGCCTTGCTATGGTTATTCGATGTTTTGCTGAAATTACCCCTTCCAAGAACAGAACAAATATTTTTTTCTACGTTTATGCAAAAAACAAAACTTTATTGAACTATATTTGGTGGAAAAACTGTCTCTTTATTGCACTGAGTGCAATAAAGACTTTATTGCACTCATCTGTCATTCTACTATAGCGTTCTGTCATCATGACAGGCATAAACTTTCAAATCGACGCCAAATTTAGCCCATTTTCTGTGAAATTGTATTATCTTTTAAATAGTTGCATGTTTCATCATATTCATTATATAATGGACTATGAAATTACTAGAAAATGCAATTTGTTAAAAATAAAATTATTTCCTTCGAATATCATCTGAATTACACAAAATGTTTTTGAATTAATTTTAGCAGATAGATTTAAACAAATAATGTCTTTCTTACAGTTTAGTGCCACCTAAATGAAACATTTTCTGGTTTTTGCATGAACGTAGAAAATATATTGTATGAAACTCGTGCAAAAAGAGTAGTTGGACAACACGTCGAGTGCAATAAACACCTACTTTTTGCACTTGTTGCATAAATAACTATTAAGTCGTGTATAGTGCGAAAGAAAACGAAACAAAAACATTCTCTTGCTGTCGGCATTGTTGGACTGTTGGTCAAGTCAAAGAGGTTATTGTTCTTGTTCGTGAACGAGGATGCTTTTGCTACCGGCTAATTTATAGTCTAGCCAGTTTAGGAGTACTCATGCATTGGGAATAACGCCACTCTGTGGTGATAATTTAGTTTAGTTTTGTGTGTAGGAGCAGAGCTGTGCCGAGCACTGACAGAAAGTGCTTCGAGCACTATGCTCTGAGCACTCTTGAAAAGTACTCCGGAATCTCGAGCACTAAGCGCTTTTATTTACGAAATGCTCGCGATTACTAAGCACTTTCAAAAAGTAATTCCAGTCAGGGAGCACTAAGCATTTTTCAGACTGTTAGATACTTAAGTTACCAAAACTTAATCAAACACGTACTATTTTTACAAATAATATTACTTTTTCCAGCAAGTTATTATATTAACCGCTTGAAAAACTACAGTGTAGCGAAACATGTCTCGATGTGATACCAATTGTTGAAATCTTATCGTGTTAAATCAAATTTCAGTTACTCACGTTTCTAACAGTCTAAAAAGTGCTATGGAATTCCATCAAGTAACAACCGATTCAATTAAAAACCACTCAAATAGCTAAAACGGCATTCAGCGTACCACGATAAATGATCAATGAATCACATATTCCACAATCTGTATTTAATGTTTTTTTTTATTACCATAGCAGCTTAATTTTTTAAGTACATTGCTAGGGTTACTGTTTGATTTCAGTGATTAAAAACCATGAGAGAGTAGACAGTTCTTGACCTATCAATTGGAACTGTTATAATAAAAAAAGATATCAACTCAGTAACATACAATTTTGAGTTTATAATATGAATTCGTAAATAAATATGGTATATGTAAAGCACAACACAACATGAGACGACACGACACGAGATGACACGACACGAGACGACACGACACCGACACGAGACGACACTGACACGAAACTACAAAAGATGACATGACACGACACCGACACGAGACGACACCGACGCGACACGAGACGACACCGACACGACACCGACACGACACCAACACGACACCAACACGACACCAACACGACACCAACACGACATTGACACGACACCAACACGACACCGACACGACACCAATACGACACCAAAACGACACCGACACGACACTGAGACGACACCGACCACTACACATGTCTTGATGTAATATCATTTGTTGAAATCTTATCGCGTTAATCAAGTTTTAGTTACTCACCTTTTTTAACAGTGTAAGAAGTGCTATAAATTTCCATCAAGTAACAACCGATTCAATTAAAAACCACTCAAATATCTAAAATGGCATTCAGCATACCACGATAAATGATCAATTAATCACATATTCCAATCTGTATTAAATGAATTTTTTTAAAAATATTACAATAGCAACTCCATTTTTTAAGTACATCGCTAGGGTTACTGTTTGATTTCAGTGTTTAAAAACCATGTGAGAGTAGACAGTTCTTGACCTGTCAATTGGAACTGTTATAATAAAAAAAGATATCAACTTGTAACATACAATTTTGTGTTTATAATATGAATTCGTAAAATAAGTACGGTATATGTAAAGCACGACACGAGACGACACGAGACGACACGAGACGACACGACACGACACCGACACGACACCGACACGACACCGACACGACACCGACACGACACCGACACGACACCGACACGACACCGACACGACAGCGACACGACACCAACACGACACCGACACGACACCGAGACGAAACCGACACCGACACTACACTACACATGTCTTGATCTAATATCATTTGTTGGAATCTTATGGCGTTAATCAAGTGTCAGTTACTCACCTTTCTAACAGTCTAAGAAGTGCTATAGATTTCCATCAAGTAACAACCGATTCAATTAAAAACCACTCAAATATCTAATATGGCATTCACCATACCACGATAAATGATCAATTAATCACATATTCCACAATCTGTAGTTAATGATTTTTTTTTTTAATATTACCATAGCAACTCCATTTTTTAAGTACATCGCCAGGGTTACTGTTTGATTTCAGTGTTTAAAAACCATGAGAGAATAGATAGTTCTTGACCTGAAAATTGGAACTGTTGTGATAAAAAAATATATCAACTTAATAACATACAATTTTGTGGTTATAATATAAATTCGTAAAAAAGTACGGTATATGTAAAGCATTGATGAACTCCTCGAGACGCTGCACACGTGAATAAAATAGTCGTTACTGAAAGGACGTGTATAATAACTCTGCTAACATAATATACTATTTTGAAATAGAATTGCTGAAATCAACAATTTGATTCCAATAAAATAGTAATATTGATTGAATGTTTGGTTTTGTGTTTTTCTCGCACATTCTGAAAATAAACCAAAACGTGTAAATCAAAATCAAATCGAAAAGGGCCGCATATGGTTACACAGAAAAAAATTTGAAATAACAGAATTGGTAATTGACATACCGCACATCCCCTATCAAGATAGCAAATGTCATACGATATTTTTTGAAGACTTTTTTGACTTAAATAACAATTTGACTCGATAATAAAAAAAAAATTGTTTCAAAGGTTTTGATATAGGAGACAGATTTGGTCTCCGATACGTCAACGTAGTTTGAAAAGAAGAAGTAATATTCAATTATTTTGAACTTATTTTTTTAGATAGGAAAAGTTGACGAAATTGTACTATTTTTTCAAAACAGTATCGACAAGATTCATTTAACGAAAAGGCTTAGTGCTTAGTAATCCCGAAAAGTGCTCCGGAGCACTGGAGTGCTTGTGAGCACTTTTCGGGATTATACTAAGCACTAAGCCTTTTCGTTAAATGCTTCGCAGCACTAAGCACTAAGCACTGAATTAGGAAAGTGCTTAGGAGCACAAAAGTGCTTCGAGCACTTTAACGAGCACTGTGCTTTGAGACAGCTCTGTGTAGGAGTAGGTATACCTTCCTACCTAATGGTGTATCAGATTATTAAGAGCTAGCGGAATAAGGATGTTTGCGCTTTATGAATTCTACACAAGTGGTTGAAATTGATGAACTCATTTTTTGGGACATCCTGTCGATGGAAATTTGAATGCAGCAAAAAATATTGCAACCATTGGTATGCTCCACACATAAATAAGTAAAATATTCCGTCTGCAACTTTGGTACTGCCTAATATTCACAGATAGAAGCAGTCGCTAGCGGTAGCAAAGTTGTTAATCTAAAACTGAAAACTGAGTATAATAGTCATAGGTAGATGCAGTCGCTAGCAGTAGCAAAGTAAGTGCCGGCTTTTCAATGTTCAGTCAAAGTCTATGCTACGTGACTAATGGTTAGAATGTGAGTTTATTCCGTTGCGTTGTGTGAACGGATGTAACGTTCATTCTAACCACTAGTCAAATTTAGCCGTCAGTCAAACTACGCTAACAGAATATTGAAAAACCGGACCTAACATACCTACTACTGGAACAATACCTCAATAGTTCTAGGTAGATACTAGGGGCAGCAAAGTCAGATACCTACGACTGCTACAATACCTTGTAGTCATAAGTAGGTGCACTCGCTAGAGGTATCAAAGTCAAGTACCTACGACTGCAACAATACATCATAGTCATATGTAGGTGCCCTCGCTTGCGGTAGCAAAGTTCGAGAATATAAATTAGTCGACAATTTCTAATAATTCCAAGTGAGTTGTTATCAGCAAAGTCGACTCTATTGGGAATTCAACATAAGGGATACTCCCTCTGGATTCAAGTTTTGACACTATAGATAAGTACATTGAAATTATTGTTTTCGTCAAAATTCCCAAAGTTTTGGCTATTATTTATGTACATTTTGTTGAACCTGTAATTATTATTGATAAGTGATGAATTTCTGGTACATATAAATGGTGAATATTCAGTTCTTCTGTTGACATAATGTACTCGAGAGTAGTTCCATTTTTGCCACTTTGGCGCTGGCATCTAATGTTGAATCCCCAATAACCACAAGTGAGAACTCGCTTGTCCCCTATGGTATTAGAGTTTCTTGCTAATCTTGCTGGGGTAATTCGATTTTCGATTTCTAACTAGGGTTGGTAAAATTTTTCCTCAGTGTGAGCAGTAGATTGAGGATACCATCTCAATTTTGTCATAATACTGTTTGGAGGGGAGGAAACATACAGTGACATTACTTAGAGTATCGGAAAAAATATTCTGGGGAAAAATTCGTGAATGCCTGATAACCTAAAAATCGATTTTGACACATGTCACGTGATCGCTGGTATGGCGGCTAATTGAAAAAATGTGCTATGGAAAGGCCGGACCGGAACGTGATATTGTCGGAGCTTACTCTACATCGGACCAGAACGTTAAAATTTTACTGTCGGGGCTGTCCCGACAAAGGATCGCAAAGGGTTAGGCAATGCTTGTAATAATGAAGTTACCTATTTTATATTGACTTGAAAATCATTATAAAGTTGTGTCAGACTTTCCACCTGCACTTTTATTGATTGATTGTTCAGTAAATTATGTTTTTCTACAAACGTCAAAAAATGACAAGGTTCGCACATTGACAACAGTATGCGAAGTGGCACTTTTTTTCATTTTCCTTCGTTACCATGACACCGTGCGCGAAGTAATGTGCGAAATATATTTCGCACACTGCATGTAAACTATATGGGATTTTCAAATTCTAACCTATATATATGGTCCTCAATCAAGCAAAAAACAAGAAATCGTTTATTTATTAATGTAGAACAATAATTAAGGTTTTCAAATTGTGAGAAAATTTTACACTACCTAATTTTATTTGTTATTTACAATGTTAACATTAATGGTGCAGCCAGTGCACGAACCAATATTTATTCCTAAACCAGATAACTCAGATTCAGCTCGTGATATCGTAGTTTCGGGGGTTGGAAGACTATCCATTTTTGACTTGCAAGCAACTGCCGTAGAGGTGACAGCACTTGATCTTGAAATTTCACAGTCTAAAATTTTATTTGATATTTGAATTTTGTTATTGATAGAATCCTCCACGTATCATTCGGCCACAGTCGAAGATTTCCATCCTCCATGTCGCTTCAAAACACATATATCGGCCCCCGTATTAGCAAGGAGTGTGGCTGATGTTCTCCGAAAACAATGACCAGTGTAGGCATCAGGATTTGGTAATTTTAGGTGTTTTGCTATTAAGCTAGGCATCTTTCCAATACTATTTATTCCAACAACTTGGTTAAAACATCTCTTATTTTGATACTTCAAAAACAATCGGCGACTGGTAGCATAACTTGGACGAAGAGCCGCATATTTTCGGTAAAAGTCAGTATAATATAAATTTGAAACTGTAAAAATTCGTTGTATATTCGTTTTTGTATCGGGTACTTTAACAATCAAAATGGAATTTTTATCTTCTATGTCATCGACCGTCATTTTAGTGAGTTCGTCACGGCGGCAAGCACCCGAAATACCCAGTATTAAAACGACCTAAAAGGAAATCAGTAATTCAAAAAACATATAAAACAATCATCAAAAATCTACCTTAACCAACAAATAGGTTTCATCATCTGCCTCTCTTATGAATTGATCAACTTCCTCTCTAGTCAATACCTTAGATTTCTTAGGATGGTTTGCAACTGACAATTTTTTCAAATATGGAACCAACTTGGTAAATTTCTTAAAATCCACGTTTTCTTTAACATTGAGTGTTGCCTTCAACATAGAATACATTGCCCATAACGTGGAAGACTTCAGCTTCTTAGACTTCTGTGCAAAATATGCCAACAGCACATTTTCGGATATTTTTCTGGCTTTATTTGCTTCACACCACTCTTTAAATTGCTGATATGCATTTTCATACTGGCGCCTCGATTTCTCCGGTAAAAGGTTGGAAATAACGGAATTGGCCGCATCGATCAAGTTAGGTGGGGTACTGCTTAGTTCATCGTCGCTCGAAATTTCCATTCTTTTACAATAATAAATATCACGCACGAAATTGACGCGAATAAAAAGTCAAAAAATAATTATCGAGAACTGTCACTTTGAAATAATTGTCAACAAATGCCATTTTATTTCCATAGTTACAGTCAAGATGCATAGAAACCCTACAGTAATTACTTGATTTGGAAAAATTATTTAAGCCAGTTCAATACTATTTTTCATAGTTATTATTTATTTTAGAACAATATTTTTGACGTTTGTAGAAAAAATTTTGTTTGCATCTCATGCGCGAAATACTTTGGTAATCTCGACTATTTTTTTTAACTCGGCTGCGCCTCGTTAAAAAAAATCAGTTCTCGATCACCAAAGTAGCATTTCGCGCACTAGATACAAAAATAACTATTTATATGTTCTTGTTCATAATTTTAATTAAACTCTGTCAACTAGATGAAAAAAAATCTTACTATAAAGTGTATTTTGATTTAAGGTTTGGTGCCATATATTCTCTAAGAACTCGGTTTTCACGTGATTATTTCCCTCAACTATCAAAATGTATTCGCTGATAACCCGCTTCGTTCCTTTTGCGAATAAACTGCATGGTCCTTCTTGACAGTTGCCTGAATGTATGCAACACATTTCACAAGTGTGACATATTGCCGTAAATAATTATGTTCATTAATTTTCATAAAAATAATTATGTACGTTGTGGAATAAATGTTATTGGTTAATTGACATATTTGGGAAATAATCTGATCAAATATAACTCGACCGTCGCGTCGGTCGTATATCAAATCCAATAAATTTTGGAATTTCCACTCAAACATTTTTGTTTTAGAAAATTCATCGCGTTAAATTCGAAGATTTATGTTCAAAGAATAAAACCCGAGAGCTTTTGGATTCGAGGGTTTTATTCTTTGAACATAAATCTTCGAATTCAACTCGATAAATTTTTAAACAAAATCATTTTCGTTGAAATTGAAAAATTTATTCGCTGATAAACGAGGTCTTGTTATATTACCCCCGATAAAAACAGAGAGAAGCATTAACCATTTTAATAAAAAAATTCCCGAAATGGTTATGGGGCCGGCATATTCATATTATCGCGGTTGTCTCTGCATTACGAAGTTCTGAAATAGTTCTTTAGGGAATTAGTTTAACTCCACTACCTCATATAACCTTTAAAGTAGGAAAGTTTGCAGGAATTCTTGATTTTCTCACCTTATTTTTATTCAGAGACAACGTATGAAGCCCTGGTAAATAGGGCAAAACCAGTGTATCCGTTAGTTGATTATTATCCAACACTAACTCCTTGAGCTCGGTGAAACCTTCCAGTCCTCTCAAACTGGTCAAATCGTTGTAACTGAAATCCAGGCTTTGAACTTTAGATCCATAGAGCTTGATTAGGGTCTCTGGAATCCTCTGGCATCTCTGTCCACTGTAGCAAAGCTGTAAAGAAGTAGAATATTGATTGAGGCTGAAGAAAAATGTCATTATGAATTGTTTTTCGATTTTTTTGCAGGATACCCACACAACACACGATATCCTATGGACGTCCAATACATGTCAGACAGAATTTTGGATATCCATAGGATATCCATAGGATATCCAAAATACATCCAAATAGGGATTGTTTGCTTGGATATGCGATGGGTATCCAAAGGATATCCCTTTCGGATATCTACTACAAATATCTTATGGATATATCCATAAAGGATATCTTATGGACATCCATCACGTACATGATTTGTAGAAATAGAGCATAGATTTAGTTCTTATTTTGCGTCTTGTGGTGTCGAATATCGAAAAGTGCGTGTTCAACCATTTTAACGATTTGTAGTATTTGAGTTATTTTGTTTGGATTTTTTATTTGAATTGAGGTAAGATTGTTTTCAGCTATATTATCCCAAGGACATTGATAACTAACGAAATAATTTTATCACAGTTTTCGAAAGCACGTTAAGCCGGAGGTATGTTATCTAAAATAACGTGCTTGAGGAAGTTGTGATAAAATTATGAGTTATTTATCAATGTTCGAGGGATATTCGGTGAGAAAATTGTTTGCAATTCGAACAAAATTATTTATTGAACACGCAGTTATTAAAAGAACAATTCGTATAATGATATTCCGTTGATCTTGCTGTATTCGCCTCGGTTACTGCATAGGTGTTTCCACGCATACTATTGATTATTTGGTTGTGATGCTCCTGATCAATATTCAAATAAGGTTTTATGGAATTTCCATTATTGTGCCCAGCAATTTTCAACAATTGCTGTTCTTGAACTCCACTCTTGGCTAGTTGACTGACTGCAATTGCTCTATTAGAGTGATTGGTTATTTTCCTCTGTTTCGTATCCAAGCCAATTGCTTCAGCAGAAGATTTCGTCCATTCGTTGACTATATTCCTACCCAGAGGCATATTGTCGTACCAGTTATCGCTTTCTGTCTTCCAGTGACGATTTGGCCTTAAAAATAGTCTATTTGTCTTGATATTTGTGCCTCGTTTTGATAATAATTTAATGAATAATCTGACAGGACAAGCATTGTTATCACTATTTTGAACTAACCATTTGCTAGAGGCGCAGTTCTTTGAACCCCCTTGGCAGGTTTTACTGAAAATTGGATTATATTCTATCCTATTAGTTTTCGATATGAAAATAATCAACTAAGCAAGCAGCACCTTCGCCACCTCTCCAAGCCAATTCCACCGCTGCTATGTGATAAAATTTGCGTAGGAGTCCTATAGTGGTATTTTCATCCCAAAAGTTTTTTACTCATTTCCGTTGAAGTTAATGGTACTGAGCTTGTTTTGCGTTTAGTGGGATCTGTTTGTTAATTTCTTCGTGCTGCGTCGCGTGCATTCCGCGCTTGTTTGAATGCAACACTTTTAAAGGGGTCTAGCATGATATTATACTCCTTGTAATACTTTTCTTGTAATAATTTGCTTCTTATATTCCATACAGTTTTAACAGTAGCCTCCTTAAATTCTGTGCTATCCTTTTTTCTCATATTAATCGCCCAATCCTTGAGTATTAATGCAAGTTCTTCGAGAGTACGATTTCCATCCAATTCATATTTTCTGGCATCACAAAACTCCATAAATATTTTCCAAGTGTATTTTTTACTATTGACAGTATTTTTTGGTGTATTTTCTTCAATGATTTTTGTCAATTGCCGCATCATTTTGAACACCAAAGCGAGGAAGTGACATTTTCGAAATAAATTGAATTACTGAAATGTCAAACAACTTTATTGTGTTGGTTGCTTAGCAATGTCATGACATAAGTGATAACATAAGTGAAAACTATCCATGGGTAGTTATCAGTGCAATGATGGTTTCATTAGTTATTCCGACACACATGACTAGAAATAGACAAATTTGATAGGATAATTTTTTGAGCAAAAAATTTTCAGAAAAACTAATCACTCCATATTCGCTGTGATTTAATTTGTTCACACTCAGCAGAATAAGAACCCCCTCAATTACACCTTCCACTAGCCGATCCTGAGATCGCCGAATAAAAATCGTGGACCAAAGGGTGGGGGGCGCGAGGGTGAAGTTGTATTAAAAAACCGGGGGTCTCGAATCATTTCTTTCTATTCGGCGTATTTCGCAAGTTACTGTTATTGAAAAAAAAGTATGGGCGGACGGCATCGCCGAACGTGTATGGTGGATACGACGCGCAGTGGCGTTGTCTATTGTTGTAAAAAAAATTTCAATAACAGATAACCATTTGTTTATGTTCGGCAGTTTGTTGATTCAACTATTCACTCATTAAGAGTCTAGAAAATATGATTGCCGAACATTTTTGCTGGATCAGGGGCCAACAACCCCCGCGTACATTTGTCGTCAGGGTGTAGAGTATGCGTGTATCATACATTCATCTTTGAAATTTTTATAGCAGCTCATTGCAATGCAAAATATTACGAAATAACCATTGCCGAACAATTTGAATTGATCTACAGGGTGTAAAAACAGATGTAAGTTGTCGGCAACATGCTTATACACAGAAAAAAATTGGTACCTGAATACAATGAAAAAGTTCAGTGACTCAATGTATATTTTTATCAATATTGGGTAGGTACCATTTATTTTATATCTGCACTTATACTGGATAGGTATTCAGAGTGTATATGGTAAAAAAAATAACGAAATACGAAAAAAATATAGATGGTTGGAAAGAGAAATGAATTTTTTTTCAACGATATGTCACATGACCCCATATGGTATTTGAAGTTTTTAAATTGATGTGTCCTACCGCTGTCTCTATCAAGCAATCACAAAGTCTTCCATTTCAAAAACTAGTATCAGTGATACCATTCAAAACGGTTTTCATCCCATGTTTGTTCGTCGAACCGATCAGAAGTTAACAGGAGGAAAATTCTATAAAAAGCCGCCCTTTATACATGGAGATGCCATAGCTGTGCCCCAGTCCTTCGCTCATGGATACACAAGTATTGTTATCAGCGATCAAAAACTTCGTACGTTTTTATGTAGTGCCAATAAGTAATGTAGAACTGATGTTACTACAAGGTGAACGGCGACACGAAGAAAAATTTAAATAATCAAATGATAACTGCCTTCAAAATTTTGCTGAAGAAAGAATTGTTTGGAAGCTAAAATTTTAGGAAAATTTTTCTTTTTTATAGACCTAAAAGTGTGCACAATCATATGACCAGGAGCAGATGGCCCAGAAAAGCATACCCTCCTATCAACGAATTATATATTATTTATATAAAAAATGCGGATGGATCTTGAGAATAATGCAGTCAAAATACTGGGCTGTTTTAAAGAACGCTCTTTGTTATTTCGTCGAGCTTTCGGAAATGTTCATTTATCAAGACATTAAACGTGAGGTTTGACACACACATGATGAGACACATACAAAGTCATGATTCATGATGGTGGAAAACATCCACTTTAATTAAAAAAAAAAATTAAAAAGGCTTTGTCGATTCAAAGAGCTAGAAGAGCAACATGTCCTTCGCGTCATATTCAACGGAAAGAATTGTTATAATTTTTTTTTTTTAATGGAAGTGGATGTTTTTGAGATATGATTTTTCAAAGATGTATGTACGCACGGCAATGAATATTATGCCTGTCGCGACAGGATTGTACCAGTGTGACTACAGGGTGCAGTTGTAGTTTTAGTACTTAGTTGGACAGTTTGCAACAATTCGTTCAACATGCAGTGTGTCATTTGTGAAAAAAGCGTTTTCTTTAATGAAAAAAATATGACGAAAAATCCACGGATACAAGGCTTGCTTTCGTTATTATCAGTAGCAGAAAAAAGGAAGGATATTTGTGGATCACGCATTCTTATGCAAAGAGAGCAAATGTTGTATGGAAAAGAAAAAATTGTGTATCATAATGAATGTAGGAAGAGTTTCACCAGCATTCATAATATTCAAAGATTGTTGAATTTTAATGATTGCGAGAAAAATACCTAAGCAGGACCATCAAAAACTGCACAAATAATAAATGTAAATGCATTGAAGAAGGTTTGAAATGTTCCAGTGAATGTAAATGTGGATACTGCCAGAATACATTCAGAGGTCCTGTTGATGAAGCGGAATAAGAAAATGAACAATATTAATATTTACATTATTTTTCGTTTACTAGATTGGTTCAAATTCTTTTCATTTTGTAAATTATTATGAAATGCAATATTATTTTCATCTGTACTTGTATCATTGATTTTGAAACAACTATCATAAGCACAATTTCTCAACACAACAGTGCGCTAATGGGTCGGATATGGAGAGTAGCCCTGATGGTATTCGCCGAGCGCGAGCAGTCGCCCGGAGACGCGGAATAACAGACATTTTCAAAAAATCATACCGTCAAAACTATCGCATTTTTTTATTCTAAAAACTTTTGAGACTCTATCTCAATTTTCTTCGCTGCATGTACATAAATATTTCGAATAATAAAAAAGTTTTTCGATCAGTGAAAATTTGATTTCACGGTTTCTACTATTTCACATTCTTTATTTATTCAGATAAAAACGCGATTTTATTTCATCTTGCTCATGATATGTCGAGAAGCGCTAAATGATCCCCTTTCGATTAACAAAAAAAGCAATTGATATTTTGAGTAGTTCTCGAGATATTGAGTGATATGTTTAAGAAAACACATTTTTCGAATATTCTATTTTTTTCGTACTTTTTTTAATAAAAAAGTTCAGCCTCATCCCATAGAAAAATGTCGTCCAGCTGGATTATGATGAACAATCACATGAAGAAAATTATCAGATAGGTGATTTGGTTATACCCCGGAAAAAAAACGATGGATTTTGGCCCCGGTTTTACTCCACTACTACATATAAAAAATCTGAAGAATTTTTTTAATTTTTGGTGCATTTGAATAAAATCTGGTCTTCAAATTTTATATACGTATTTAATTTCACTCGTAGGTATTGCCTAGCAACAAAGTGCACTTTTCTGGCGCTTTTCCCCAAAATAATGAAATAGTATTTTGATATTGGGATAATTATATATACTCTATGAACATGAAATACACAAAAAAGTTCTCTTTTTTGACAGTTGGGAAAACAAAAAAATCTATTCTGGATCCTGAAAATGGATGAGCAAATCGCACTGTGATTCTGAATTCCGAATAATTTATTTCCTGTTCTATAACGAATAGGGACACAATAGGAATCAGCACTATATTCAGCAACACAAAATTATAATTAAGTCCTGGAAAGTCAACGAAATTTACAAAGAATGAAATAACAACCTTGAATCTTTCTTTGATTACTTCTGAAATGTTATGTATGTCTCACCTTTTCGCACTTATACCCATTCATCTTCTGCATTGTGTAGCTGAGACAGGATCGAACACTACCAATACTTCTGTTGCTTTTGGTCTTCGAAGATTTCGTTTCCAAGATGATACTGTACTGGTAGATAACCATTGTTGGTCGATTTATGTTTTGTTTTTTCTTTGATGGCATGTGAGTGTTATTGCCCCAAGCAGTTATTGTCACAACAACGATAACTTTTGCACTTTTATTTCAATTGAGTATTTTTAGTAATTCTGAGAAAAGGGTGCTAATGAACAATAAAATAATGTTTTTTAAACGATATCAATGTTGCGAAGCTAGGTATAACGATATTTCCTTTTCATATCTACATTTTATTCAGAACACACGCTGATTGCTTCTGGAAATACATTTTTAATCTTATTTGTCTTCGGATCGAATAACCATGTTATATTGGATTTGCTCAATCGATTTTGCAAATCTAATAGTTCCGTTCCGGTATCCTAGCACATACTACCACCTATAACATCCAAAAACAAAATGATAGGCGGGGAAAAGATACCATCATCTTGTAGAAAATTTTCTAAGCTTTCTTTCTATACCGACATGTGTTTAACGAATGTGTCTCCTTATAGTCGAAAAATACGAAAAATATAAAATGTGCGCCACCTTCCGGTATCCTAGCACACACAACCACCCATAACATCTAAAAAAGAACTGATAGGCAAGGAAACGATAACATCACCTTGTAGGAAATTTTCTAAGCTTTCTTTCCATACCGACATGTGTTTAACGAATGTGTCTCCTCATGGTCGAAAAATACAAAAAATATTAAAGGTGCACCACGTTCCGGTATCCTAGCACACACAACCACCTTTAACGTCTAAAAAAACTGATAGGCGAGGAAACGATAACATCATCTTGTAGCAAATTTTCTGAGCTTTCTTTCTATACCAACATGTGTTTAACGAATGTGTCTCCTTATGTTCGAAAAATACGAAAAATGTAAAAGGTTCGAAACGTTCCGGTATCCTAGCACACACAACCACCTATAACATCTGAAATTGAACTGATAGGAAAAAAAACGATAATACCATCTTGTAGGAAATTTTCTTAGCTTTCTTTTTATATGTACATGTGTTTAACGAATGTGTCTCCTCATGATCGAAAAATACGAAAAACATTAAAGGTGCGCCACGTTCCGGTATCCTAGCACACACAACCACCTATAACATCTGAAAACGAAATGATAGGCAAGGAAACGAAAACATCACCTTGTAGGAAATTTTCTAAGCTTTCTTTCTATACCGACATGTGTTTAACGAATGTGTCTCCTTATGGTCGAAAAATACGAAAAATGTAAAAGGTTCGAAACGTTCCGGTATCCTAGCACACACAACCACCTATAACATCTAAAATTGAACTGATAGGAAAAAAAACGATAATACCATCTTGTAGGAAATTTTCTTAGCTTTCTTTTTATATGTACATGTGTTTAACGAATGTGTCTCCTCATGATCGAAAAATACGAAAAATATTAAAGGTGCGCCACGTTTCGGTATCCTAGCACAGACAACCACCTATAACATCTGAAAACGAAATGATAGGCAGGGAAATGATGGCATCATCTAGTAGGAAATTTTCTAAGCTTTCTTTCTATACCGACATGTGTTTAACGAATTTGCCTCCTTATGGTCGAAAAATACGAAAAATGTAAAAGGTTCGAAACGTTCCGGTATCCTAGCACACACAACCACCTATAACATCTAAAATTGAACTGATAGGCAAGAAAACGATGACGACATCTTGTAGGAAATTTTCTGAGCTTTCTTTCTATACCGACATGTGTTTAAGGAATGTGTCTCCTTATGGTCGAAAAATACGAAAAATGTAAAAGGTTCGAAACGTTCCGGTATCCTAGCACACACAACCACCTATAACATCTAAAATTGAACTGATAGGAAAAAAAACGATAATACCATCTTGTAGGAAATTTTCTTAGCTTTCTTTTTATATGTACATGTGTTTAACGAATGTGTCTCCTTATGGTCGAAAAATACGAAAAATGTAAAAGGTTCGAAACGTTCCGGTATCCTAGCACACACAACCACCTATAACATCTAAAATTGAACTGATAGGAAAAAAAACGATAATACCATCTTGTAGGAAATTTTCTTAGCTTTCTTTTTATATGTACATGTGTTTAACGAATGTGTCTCCTCATGATCGAAAAATACGAAAAATATTAAAGGTGCGCCACGTTTCGGTATCCTAGCACAGACAACCACCTATAACATCTGAAAACGAAATGATAGGCAGGGAAATGATGGCATCATCTAGTAGGAAATTTTCTAAGCTTTCTTTCTATACCGACATGTGTTTAACGAATTTGCCTCCTTATGGTCGAAAAATACGAAAAATGTAAAAGGTTCGAAACGTTCCGGTATCCTAGCACACACAACCACCCATAACATCTAAAAAAGAACTGATAGGCAAAGAAACGATAACATCACCTTGTAGGAAATTTTCTAAGCTTTCTTTCCATACCGACATGTGTTTAACGAATTTGCCTCCTTATGGTCGAAAAATACGAAAAATGTAAAAGGTTCGAAACGTTCCGGTATCCTAGCACACACAACCACCTATAACATCTAAAATTGAACTGATAGGCAAGAAAACGATGACGACATCTTGTAGGAAATTTTCTGAGCTTTCTTTCTATACCGACATGTGTTTAAGGAATGTGTCTCCTAATGGTCGAAAAATACGAAAAATGTAAAAATTGCGCCACGTTCCGGTATCCTAACACACACAACCACCTATAACATCCAAAAACGAACTGATAGGTAAAGAAACGATAACTTCATCTTGTAGGAAATTTTCTAAGCTTTTTTTCTATATCTGTTTTCGACATTTTCGTTCAAAGATTCGGAATCAGCACGTCAAACGTTGAAGGACAAATATTTGAAATTAAAAAAATGAAAAATAATAAAGTGCAAAAAATTGTGTATGGTAAATAAATAATATACTCGACTTTTATGTCCGTCGAATTTTTCCCTTCAAATTCTCAGTATATACTAATTCGGCCATTCTGAATCGATTGGCGTTCGCAGAATTGGTCTATCTCTAACCGTTCTCGAGTTAGTCAGTTCTGAATCAGTTTTCAAATGGTTTTTTTGACGCCAAAAATATTTCTGATGAGTTTTCGACATTTTTATTCAAAGATTCGGAATCAGCACGTGAAAATACGTTGGAGGACAAATATTTGAAATTGAAAAAATGAAAAATAAAATAGTGCAAAAAATTATGGATGTTAAATAAATAATATACTCGACTTTTATGTCCGTCGATTTTTTCCGTTCAAAGTCTCAGTATATACTAATTCGGCCATTCTGAATCGATTGGCGTTCGCAGAATTGGTCTATCTCTAACCGTTCTCGAGTTGGTCAGCTCTGAATCACTTTTCAAATGTTTTTTTTGGCGCCAAAAATATTTCTGATGAGTTTCCGACAATTTTGTTCAAAGATTCGGAATCAGCACGTCAAAATACGTTGGAGGACAAATATTTGAAATTGAAAAAATGAAAAATAAAAAAGTGCAAAAAATTATGTATGGTTAATAAATAAGGAAATAAATAATATACTCGACTTTTATGTCTGTCGATTTTTTCCGTTCAAATTCTCAGTATATACTAAATCGGCCATTCTGAATCGATTGGAGTTCGCAGAATTGGTCTATCTCTAACCGTTCTCGAGTTGGTCAGCTCTGAATCAGTTTTCAAATGGTTTTTTTTGCGCCAAAAATATATCTGATGAGTTTTCGACATTTTCGTTCAAAGATTCGGAATCAGCACGTCAAAATACGTTGGAGGAAAAATATTTGAAATTAAAAAAATGAAAAATAAAAAAGTGCAAAAAATTATGTATGGTAAATAAATAAGGAAATGAATAATATACTCGACTTTTGAGTCCGTCGATTTTTTTCGTTCAAATCCTCAGTATATACTAATTCGGCCATTCTGAATCGATTGGCGTTCGCAGAATTGGTCTGTCTCTAACCGTTCTCGAGTTGGTCAGCTCTGAATCAGTTTTCAAATGGTTTTTTTGGCGCCAAAAATATTTCTGATGAGTTTTCGACATTTTCGTTCAAAGATTCGGAATCAGCACGTCAAAATACGTTGGAGGTCAATTATTTGAAATTGAAAAAATGAAAAATAAAAAAGTGCAAAAAATTATGTATGGTAAATGAATACTATACTCGATTTTTATGTCCGTCGATTTTTTCCGTTCAAATTCTCAGTATATACTAAATCGGCCATTCTGAATCGATTGGCGTTCGCAGAATTGGTCTGTCTCTAACCGTTCTCGAGTTGGTCAGCTCTGAATCAGTTTTCAAATGGTTTTTTTGGCGCCAAAAATATTTCTGATGAGTTTTCGACATTTTCGTTCAAAGATTCGGAATCAGCACGTCAAAATACGTTGGAGGAAAAATATTTGAAATTAAAAAAATGAAAAATAAAAAAGTGCAAAAAATTATGTATGGTAAATAAATACGGAAATGAATAATATACTCGACTTTTGAGTCCGTCGATTTTTTCCGTTCAAATTCTCAGTGTATACTAATTCGGCTATTCTGAATCGATTGGCGTTGGTAGAACTTGTCTTTGGCGTTCGCAAAATTGGTCTGTCTCTAACCGTTCTCGAGTTGGTCAGCTCTGAATCAGTTTTCAAATGGTTTTTTTGGCGCCAAAAATATTTCTGATGAGTTTTCGACATTTTCGTTCAAAGATTCGGAATCAGCACGTCATAATACGTTGGAGTACAAATATTTGAAATTGAAAAAATGAAAAATAAAAAAGTGCAAAAAATTATAATAATAACATCATTTATTTCCCAAGAAACTTAATAATATAATGTAATATAATATACTCGACTGTCCGTCGATTTTTTCCGTTCAAATTCTCAGTATATACTAATTCGGCCATTCTGAATCGATTGGCGTTCGCAAAATTGGTCTGTCTCTGACCGTTCTCGAGTTGGTCAGCTCTGAATCAGTTTTCAAATGGTTTTTTTGGCGCCAAAAATATTTCTGATGAGTTTTCGACATTTTCGTTCAAAGATTCGGAATCAGCACGTCAAAATACGTTGGAGGAAAAATATTTGAAATTAAAAAAATGAAAAATAAAAAAGTGCAAAAAATTATGTTATGTAAATAAATAAGGAAATGAATAATATACTCGACATTTGAGTCCGTCGATTTTTTCCGTTCAAATCCTCAGTATATACTAATTCGGCCATTCTGAATCGATTGGCGTTCGCAGAATTGGTCTATCTCTAACCGTTCTCGAGTTGTTCAGCTCTGAATCAGTTTTCAAATGGTTTTTTTGGCGCCAAAAATATTTCTGATGAGTTTTCGACATTTTCGTTCAAAGATTCGGAATCAGCACGTCAAAATACGTTGGAGGAAAAATATTTGAAATTAAAAAAATGAAAAATAAAAAAGTGCAAAAAATTATGTATGGTAAATAAATACGGAAATGAATAATATACTCGACTTTTGAGTCCGTCGATTTTTTCCGTTCAAATTCTCAGTGTATACTAATTCGGCCATTCTGAATCGATTGGCGTTGGTAGAACTTGTCTTTGGCGTTCGCAAAATTGGTCTGTCTCTAACCGTTCTCGAGTTGGTCAGCTCTGAATCAGTTTTCAAATGGTTTTTTTGGCGCCAAAAATATTTCTGATGAGTTTTCGACATTTTCGTTCAAAGATTCGGAATCAGCACGTCAAAATACGTTGGAGTACAAATATTTGAAATTGAAAAAATGAAAAATAAAAAAGTGCAAAAAATTATAATAATAATATCATTTATTTCCCAAGAAACTTAATAATATAATGTAATATAATATACTCGACTGTCCGTCGATTTTTTCCGTTCAAATTCTCAGTATATACTAATTCGGCCATTCTGAATCGATTGGCGTTCACAAAATTGGTCTGTCTCTGACCGTTCTCGAGTTGGTCAGCTCTGAATCAGTTTTCAAATGGTTTTTTTGACGCCAAAAATATTTCTGATGAGTTTTCGACATTTTCGTTCAAAGATTCGGAATCAGCACGTCATACGTTGGAGGACAAATATTTGAAATTAAAAAAATGAAAAATAAAAAAGTGCAAAAAATTATAATAATAATATCATTTATTTCCCAAGAAACTTAATAATATAATGTAATATAATATACTCGACTGTCCGTCGATTTTTTCCGTTCAAATTCTCAGTATATACTAATTCGGCCATTCTGAATCGATTGGCGTTCGCAGAATTGGTCTATCTCTGACCGTTCTTGAGTTGGTCAGCTCTGAATCAGTCTTCGAATGGTTTTTTTGGCGCCAAAAATATTTTTGATGAGTTTTCGACATTTTCGTTCAAAGATTCGGAATCAGCACGTCAAAATACGTTGGAGTACAAATATTTGAAATTGAAAAAATGAAAAAGAAAATTCGTTGGAGGACAAAAATTTGAAATTCGAAAAATGAAAAATAAAAAATCTCATAAATTTGGATCTTCTACCTTAAACACTCTTTTCCGCAAAATCTTATATCAGACTTATATGAGCCTATAGAAATCATACATTTTCGGAATGAGCATGAAATTTCACGTATATAGTGCAAATTCCAAATCGATTTGACGACTTAGATTTCGTGATTTTTAGGGGTAACCCTCTTTCAACTTTTTTGGAGTAATTTTTAATTTTTCCATTGACTCGAAATTCACAATATATACTGATTCGGCCATTCTGAATCGATTGGCGTTTGCAGAATTTGTCTGTCCCTAACCGTTCTCGAATAGGTCAGCTCTGAATCAGTTTTCAAATGTTTTTTTTGGCGCCAAAAATATTTCTGATGAATTTTCGACATTTTCGTTCAAAGATTCGTAATCAGCACGTCAAAATACGTTGGAGGACAAATATTTGGAATTAAAAAAATGAAAAATAAAATGCAAAAAATTATGTATGGTAAATTAATAATATACTCGACTTTTATGTCCGTCGATTTTTTCCGTTCAAATTCTCAGTATATACTAATTCGGCCATTCTGAATCGATTGGCGTTCGCAGAATTGGTCTATCTCTGACCGTTCTCGAGTTGGTCAGCACTGCATGAGTTTTCAAATGGTTTTTTTGGCGCCAAAAATATTTCTGATGAGTTTTCGACATTTTCGTTCAAAGATTCGGAATAAGCACGTCAAAATTCGTTGGAGGAAAAAAATTTGAAATTCGAAAAATGAAAAATAAAAAATCTCATAAATTTGGATATTCTACCTTAAACACTCTTTTCCGGCTAAATCTTATATCTGACTTATCTGAGCCTATAGAAATCATACATTTTCGGAATGAGCATGAAATTTCACGTATATAGTGCAAATTCCAAATCGATGTGACGACTTTAGTTATTTACCTAACAAGTGCGGAAAGTAGTACTTTTCCGCACGCGACGGCAGTTGCACGAACGACGCGGAGCGGAGTTCGGGCAAGCCGTTAAGGGCGGAAAAGACATTTTCCGTAAAAGTTAGGTACAATATTTTTCCTACGAGTGTTTTTGTCCATCTTATTAATGAAAAAACGAAGTTTTTAATAAACAAGTTTTTATAATAATGCTACACAATGACTAATAAGACAGAATAGTTACATAGATCATTTAGTTAGTCCTAAATATCTTCATTTTCAAAAATACAAAAATCGTGCGGAAAAGTAAAAATCGTACGGAAAAGTAAAAATCGTGCGGAAAAGTAACTTTTCCGAACGATTTTAAATCGTACTGAAAAGTAAAACTTTCAAAACGAAAAATCATGCGGAAAAGTTACTTTTCCGCACGCTCGTAGGAAAAGTATATTTCGTGATTTTTAAGGGTAACCAACCCCCTTTCAACTTTTTTCGAGTAATTTTTAATTTTTCCGTTGACTCGAAATTCACAATATATACTAATTCGGCCATTCTGAATCGATTGACCGTTCTTGAGTTGGTCAGCTCTGAATCAGTCTTCGAATTGTTTTTTTGGCGCCAAAAATATTTTTGATGAATTTTCGACATTTTCGTTCAAAGATTCGGAATCAGCACGTCAAAATACGTTGGAGTACAAATATTTGAAATTGAAAAAATGAAAAATAAAAAAGTGCAAAAAATTATGTATGGTAAATAAATAATATACTCGACTTTTATGTCCGTCGATTTTTCCGTTCAAATTCTCAGTACATACAAATTTGGCCATTCTGAATCGATTGGCGTTCGCAGAATTGGTCTATCTCTAACCGTTCTCGAGTTGGTCAGCTCTGCATGAGTTTTCAAATGGTTTTTTTGGCGCCAAAAATATTTCTGATGAGTTTTCGACATTTTCGTTCAAAGATTCGGAATCAGCACGTCAAAATTCGTTGGAGGACAAAAATTTGAAATTCGAAAAATGAAAAATAAAAAATCTCATAAATTTGGATCTTCTACCTTAAACACTCTTTTCCGGCTAAATCTTATATCTGACTTATCTGAGCCTATAGAAATCATACATTTTCGGAATGACCATGAAATTTCACGTATATAGTGCAAATTCCAAATCGATGTGACGACTTAGTATATTTCGTGATTTTTAAGGGTAACCCCCTTTCAACTTTTTTTGAGTAATTTTTAATTTTTCCATTGACTCGAAATTCACAATATATACTGATTCGGCCATTCTGAATCGATTGGCGTTTGCAGAATTTGTCTGTCCCTAACCGTTCTCGAATTGGTCAGCTCTGAATCAGTTTTCAAATGTTTTTTTTGGCGCCAAAAATATTTCTGATGAGTTTTCGACATTTTCGTTCAAAGATTCGGAATCAGCACGTCAAAATTCGTTGGAGGACAAAAATTTGAAATTCGAAAAATGAAAAATAAAAAATCTCATAAATTTGGATCTTCTACCTTAAACACTCTTTTCCGGCTAAATCTTATATCTGACTTATCTGAGCCTATAGAAATCATACATTTTCGGAATGACCATGAAATTTCACGTATATAGTGCAAATTCCAAATCGATGTGACGACTTAGTATATTTCGTGATTTTTAAGGGTAACCCCCTTTCAACTTTTTTTGAGTAATTTTTAATTTTTCCATTGACTCGAAATTCACAATATATACTGATTCGGCCATTCTGAATCGATTGGCGTTTGCAGAATTTGTCTGTCCCTAACCGTTCTCGAATTGGTCAGCTCTGAATCAGTTTTCAAATGTTTTTTTTGGCGCCAAAAATATTTCTGATGAATTTTCGACATTTTCGTTCAAAGATTCGGAATCAGCACGTCAAAATACGTTGGAGGACAAATATTTGGAATTAAAAAAATGAAAAATAAAAAAGTGCAAAAAATTATGTATGGTTAATAAATAAGGAAATAAAGAATATACTCGACTTTTATGTCCGTCGATTTTTTTCGTTCAAATTCTCAGTGTATACTAATTCGGCAATTCTGAATCGATTGGCGTTGGCAGAATTGGTCTATCTCTAACCGTTCTCGAGTTGGTCAGCTCTGAATCAGTTTTCAAATGGTTTTTTTGGCGCCAAAAAAATTTCTGACGAGTTTTCGACATTTTCGTTCAAAGATTCGGAATCAGCACGTCAAAATACGTTGGAGTACAAATATTTGAAATTGAAAAAATGAAAAAAAAAAAAGTGCAAAAAATTATGTATGGTAAATAAATAATATACTCGACTTTTATGTCCGTTGATTTTTTCCGTTCAAATTCTCAGTATATCCTAATTCGGCCATTCTGAATCGATTGTCGTTCGCAGAATTGGTCTATCTCTAACCGTTCTCGAGTTGGTCAGCTCTGATTCTGTTTTCAAATGGTTTTTTTTGGCGCCTAAAATATTTCTGATGAGTTTTCGACATTTTCGTTCAAAGATTCGGAATCAGCACGTCAAAATACGTTGGAGGAGAAATATTTGGAATTAAAAAAATGAAAAATAAAAAAGTGCAAAAAATTATGTATGGTTAATAAATAAGGAAATAAAGAATATACTCGACTTTTATGTCCGTCGATTTTTTTCGTTCAAATTCTCAGTGTATACTAATTCGGCAATTCTGAATCGATTGGCGTTGGCAGAATTGGTCTATCTCTAACCGTTCTCGAGTTGGTCAGCTCTGAATCAGTTTTCAAATGGTTTTTTTGGCGCCAAAAAAATTTCTGACGAGTTTTCGACATTTTCGTTCAAAGATTCGGAATCAGCACGTCAAAATACGTTGGAGTACAAATATTTGAAATTGAAAAAATGAAAAAAAAAAAGTGCAAAAAATTATGTATGGTAAATAAATAATATACTCGACTTTTATGTCCGTTGATTTTTTCCGTTCAAATTCTCAGTATATCCTAATTCGGCCATTCTGAATCGATTGTCGTTCGCAGAATTGGTCTATCTCTAACCGTTCTCGAGTTGGTCAGCTCTGATTCTGTTTTCAAATGGTTTTTTTGGCGCCTAAAATATTTCTGATGAGTTTTCGACATTTTCGTTCAAAGATTCGGAAACAGCACGTCAACATACGTTGGAGGACAAATATTTGAAATTAAAATAATGAAAAATAAAAAAGTGCAAAAAATTATGTATGGTAAATAGATAATATACTCGACTTTTATGTCCGTTGATTTTTTCCGTTCAAATTCTCAGTATATCCTAATTCGGCCATTCTGAATCGATTGTCGTTCGCAGAATTGGTCTATCTCTAACCGTTCTCGAGTTGGTCAGCTCTGATTCTGTTTTCAAATGGTTTTTTTGGCGCCTAAAATATTTCTGATGAGTTTTCGACATTTTCGTTCAAAGATTCGGAATCAGCACGTCAAAATTCGTTGGAGGACAAAAATTTGAAATTCGACAAATGAAATATAAAAAATCTCATAAAATTGGATCTTCTACCTTAAACACTCTTTTTCGGCTAAATCTTATATCTGACTCATCTGAGCCTATAGAATTCATTTTCGGAATGAGCATGAAATTTCACGTATATAGTGCAAATTCCAAATCGATGTGACGACTTAGTATTTTTCATGATTTTTAGGTGTACAAAGCCATTTGTGCCTTCTATGATTTTTTTTCGGAAGTTCACCCCCATTCTATCCCCTTGGACGGCCTGGAAAATTCCTACGTGGTATGAGGGATGAAGAAAAGAGCATTTTCCATAACACATCCCGAGCAGAATCGGCTACAAAGCCATTTGTGCCTTCTATGATTTTTTTTCGGAAGTTCACCCCCATTCTACCCCTTTGGACGGCCTGGGAAAACTCCTACGTGGTATGAGGGATAAAGAAAAGAGCATTTTCCATAACATATCCCGAGCAGAATCGACTACAAAGCCATTTGTGCCTTCTATGATTTTTTTTCGGAAGTTCACCCCCATTCTACCCCCTTGGACGGCCTGGAAAACTCCTACGTGGTATAAGGGATGAAGGAAAGAGCATTTTCCATAACATATCCCGAGCAGAATCGGCTACAAAGCCATTTGTGCCTTCTAAGATTTTTTATCGGAAGTTCACCCCCATTCTACCCCTTTGGACGGCATGGGAAAACTCCTACGTGGTATGAGGGATTAAGAAAAGAGCATTTTCCATAACATATTCCGAGCAGAATCGGCTACAACGTCATTTGTGCCTCCTATGATTTTTTTTCGGAAATTCACCCCCATTCCACCCCCTTGGACGGCCTGGAAAACTCCTACATGGTATGAGGGATAAAGGAAAGAGCATTTCCCATAACATATCCCGAGCAAAATCGGCTACAAAGCCATTTGTGCCTTCTATGATTTTTTTTCGGAAGTTCACCCCCATTCTACCCCTTTGGACTGCCTGAAAAACTCCTACGTGGTATGAGCGATAAAGGAAAAAGCATTTCTCATAACATATTCCGGGTAGAAACGTGTACAAAGCCATTTGTGTCTTCTATGATTTTTTTAAAAATTTTCTCAGTGTACATTTGTGGATGTGGACAACTTCACACCCGTATTGTTTGTTTAGCTCTTGCTGCTACCAGCTGTCATGATGACAGCACGTTAAAGTTGAATGACAGATGAGTGCAATAAAGTACTTCTTTTTCCACTAAATATAGTTCAATAAAGTTTTGCTTTTTGCATGAATGTAGAAAAAGGAAATTTTATGTTCGAAATATCCAAATTTCACTCAGTTTTTTACATCTTCTGGTAGGGACAGCACACTGTATGACTTTTCTTCAATGGTCTTAGTTCACCGTGTATATATACCTACTAAGAACTTATTGTAATTATATTATCAGGGGTAATATAATAAGTGGTATGATTATTACCGATAATTTTTTGGAATATTAATGAATTCCAATCCCAAACCTGAAAATACAACGAGTCCGCAGGAATTGCCAATGAATTGATATTCCAAAAAATTGTAGGTTTTCAATCATACCACGAACTATATTTAGGACGAAAATATATCGATTTGAAATAAAGAAAAATCGTGCCACCTGGTAATTGATGCTTTACTTCTAGCCGTTTTCCACCGAAATACAATTTTCTACGGCCTCATCTATGATACCAATGGACATTTGTCCCCAACGATCGCTCATATTGATAAATAAAGATAACTAGTCAAAACACATACATTTGACGTTTATAATTTAAATCATTATTTTCACTTGACAAATAGTAAAACAAAAACTAAGCAGGTTTATCACCTTGAAAATACAGCGACAAGCTATATTTTACTGTAGTTCCGATTCTATTGGCTGAATTTCAAAATCTGAAATCCACTGATTGGTTGTTAAGCAAGGAAATATATTGTCACTTATAATCTCCCTAGTGCTTGAATTATTGCCGGAAATTTTTCGAGTACATGAATTTTTTGAAAATTGTCTTAAAAAATTCATGTAGGAGATAAATTTCCAGCAATTAATTCAAGCACGCGGGGGATTCGGTAAGAAAATTTCACACCAAAATATATTAAATTAATGGTTAATTCAACTGACTTGTAGATTATTCTGAGAGAAAACAAGTAGTAACATCAGTGGGCCATGAATGGTTTTTGTTGATATAATGACAGTTACGCGTTGGTATTAGTGGCGGTGTTTGTATGTGAGAAAGGAATTTTGCGACATTTTCAACCTGAAATTACATTGCACATCACGCAGAACTAAAATAGTTTTGACTGGTCCATGCGGATTGACTATTGGGAAGTGATGTGGAAAGGAATTCTTGCAAATTTCAGCCGAGTATTCACGAAAAGATAAGTTGAATAAAATTGTTTCAAATATTAAGTTCATCAAGTCAAGCATAGATAGATTTGATTGATATACATTTTTTACCGATGGACCTATTCATCGTTGAAATGCAAGTTCTCAAAATATTTTCAGACACATTCGAAATATTTAGTGAATATATAAGTTATTATGAAATATTATTTCCTTTCATATGAAAAATAACATTCCATTTGTACATAAAAGCAAAATGTAACTATCACATGTCAAATATTTGACAGAAAAATTTCCACTTATTAATTTCGCCCAGGGTACCCAGGAGGATAAAAATTTCCGGAAATTTTTTGGGTTGCCATGGCAACTAAATAAAAACCAATTTTTTGATTGCTTGAAAAAGTGAGGTGTGAAATTTTCATAAAATTTTTCAAGAGTGAAACATTTTAGGCGCCGCTTCTGAGTAGTAGTGAATATCAAACCGTCGTGATAAATCGACAACATTGTAACGTTTCATTTCATTCGACGGATTGAATGGTAAACATTTGATAACAAGACGAAAGCAAACAACTTTGTGTATCACTTACCCGATTGTCGAAAAAGGTAACAGCACTCGGCATCATATCTAAGTCTTCTGTTGCGTCGTCCATGGTTTTAGTTACACCGTTTTTTTCACTAGCTCAGTGAGTTGTAAATACATGAGTAAATAATAATAGGTTCGTATTACACCCGATTACTTCTGTTACAAGACTTGTACCGCGGTCGATTTTTGTTGTTACACGACGGTTGTTGAACGGAAATTGTTTCCTTGGGAGCTCACTAGAATTTCGATATCAGTGTGACGTTGTAACGTCGTCCTATTGCTGTCGGAAAATAAGTGCAATGAGGTTGCAGTCAAAGATATCAGATCCAGAAGGCAGGGGTGGGGAATAAAAGCTTGTAGAAAAGGAAACATCTCAATAGGGTCCAAAGTTTGATTAACGACATTATAAATGGATCAACTGAATTTAACCAAATTAATGCGATCAGTTTTAAATAATCTCATATCCCAAGGATATACTCACGTCAGTCATAATCCTATACAATAGGAATAATTGGGTAGAAAATCTATCAGAAAACAACTACTTTCCTGGCTAATACCACGACGAACGTTGAATTACATCTAATGAATTTCCGTGCAGAGTCCTACAAGGATGTCTCCGCAATTGCTAGTTGCATGGAAATGTTCATTGAAACATTTGGACCACCTATAGATCGATTTCTGGGTTCTTGCCCTCATCAGTATAGGGTAGGTCTCTGCAGACAATAACTAATGTCTGCAACAAACGATTCAACAAAATCTCCATGTAAAGGCAGAAGCTGAGACACCGCCCGCAGCCTAGCGTTCACTAAACTACGGGCGCCATCTGATCTCCAGCCCCTCAAACAAAGCAATACCCAGAACTTACGTGATTAATTCAACCACAAATACAAATTAAAGAAATCTGCATGCATTGTTCACAATAAGCTTGTCAAGAGAAAAACAAGATGTCCTGCACTACCAGGACGACGCTTATTGCCATAATCCTATACAATAGGAATAATTGGGTCGGAAATCCATCAGAAAACAACTACTTTCCTGGTTAATACCACGACGAACGTTGAATTACATCTAATGAATTTCCGTGCAGAGTCCTACAAGGATGTTTCCGCAATTGCTAGTTGCATGGAAATGTTCATTGAAACATTTGGACCACCTATAGATCGATTTCTGGGTTCTTGCCCTCATCAGTTTAGGGCTCTGCAGACAATAACTAATGTCTGCAACAAATGATTCAGCAAACTCTCCATGTAAAGGCAGAAGCTGAGACACCGCCCGCAGCCTAGCGTTCACTAAACCACAGGCGCCATCTGAACTCCAGCCCCTCAAACTAAAGCAATACCCAGAACTTGCGTGATTAATTCAACCACAAATACAAATTAAAGAAATCTGCATGCATTGTTCACAATAAGCTTGTCAAGAGAAAAACAAGATGTCCTGCACTACCAGGACGACGCTTATTGCCATAATCCTATACAATAGGAATAATTGGGTCGGAAATCCATCAGAAAACAACTACTTTCCTGGTTAATACCACGACAAACGTTGAATTACATCTAATGAATTTCCGTGCAGAGTCCTACAAGAATGTCTCCGCAATTGCTAATTGCATGGAAATGTTCATTGAAACATTTGGACCACCTATAGATCGATTTCTGGGTTCTTGCCCTCATCAAAGTTTGCTGAATCATTTGTTGCAGACATTAGTTATTGTCTGCAGAGACCTACCCTATACTGAAATGGATATGTCAAATTTAATTTGAATTTACTAAGTTGGCGGTGATTGAGCGTACCGTTACCAACCTAACTTGAGTAAAGTACACTAGATTTTTGGTTGTTATTTATCAGAATCACAATAAAAATGCAGTTTTTAACAGTCTAAAGGTAGAATTTGTTGATAAAACTACAGTTTTTAATAAAAAAAAGTATGAAACAGTTGAATTAGGGTTTGTACATGGTGTTGACAAAAAGAAGGAAGCATTGTGAGTGTTTGTTCACAGCAGAAACGTGCGCTAGAAAATGCCTGTTTCCGTCCAAAAAAAGGGCCGTATTTCCGAAACTACTCGAGACCGCCAAAAATTTCATTTGGATTTTTTGTTCAGGACACCGAGCTGGGTAAGTTCCAAAATTTTTTTTTGAAAATCGGTGGATTCTTCTTAACGGAATTTTAATTCAAAGAAATCTGTTCAATAGTAGAAGGGCAAATTAAATTAATTTTATCCACAATCACCTTATAATTGAAGTTTTATCCACACTTATGAACCGTATAAAGTACGACTTTATCCACTATAGTGGAATAATGAAAAATACAATCTTGAATATCAATCACATTTTACTTATTTATTATTAATATTAACATTAACATTTATATTAATAGACATTTCGTTCTTCGTTTTATCATAATTCAACACCTCCCGATATTTTTGTATGTTATTTCAATGATTTTTGAGGAGGTGACAGCCGCTGTTAGAGCAAAACGTCAAATCATTTTGTGATGAAAAATTTCCGCGATTCTGATTCTAAATGAATGTGATTGTGAATAAAACGTTGTATTGCATGCGTGTTTTAGATACATTTTATTTGCTTAAGAAATTTAAACACTTATACAATAAATAACTATTTGTCAGTAACGTATCCTACACTGAATTTGCCTATCTGTACAAATGAGATCAAATTAACAAAAAATACTTCTTTTTCGAAAAATGTTGACGTTTCGGAGACTGTATCTGCCTCCGTTATCAAAACTTGCTGAAAAGACGCTGGAAACTGTATTTGATTTGCGGTTTGTGAGTAGCATGATCTTTCTTTCACAGAGTCAAATGAAATCTGCCATACATTATTTTGATTGACATTTGCAATCTTGACGCATAGGGTGTTCGGTATCAATTAATCACCTTTCTGTTAGTTCTCATTTCATCTCTGAGGAGAGGTAACCAAATCCGGTCCATTTCGATTTCGGTGTGTTGTGTTGTTCGATTTTAAAGTGTATTACTATTTTCCAAGTCAATTCGTGGAAAAAAACATTAATGAAATTGAAAATAGTAATACAGTTTACAATCGAACAACACAACACCCTGAAGTACGACAACCCCATACACATATCCAAAAACCAACATTATACCTTATGTCCCTGGACTGTTTGAAAAGATAAAACGGATTGGCCATAGGTATGATGTAAGAACAACATTTAAAACAACCAAAAAAAAACCTGCAACACCACATCATCTGAAGAGTTGGAATCAATTAAATAAAAACTGGTTTGTCGAATTGTTGGATATCTGCTCTACCTTAAAATAGGATGTATGGTGTCTCCAGAGGCATCAAAATGTCCAACTCGAAAGACGTTCTATTTACTTAACTGTCGTCAAATTTGTACCAGTCCTTTCTGTCTTTGGCCAAGGTATAGTAGTGGCAGAATCAACTCAAAGCTCCATAGCAGTGGTCAGCTGAATGTGTGTGTTCTTCTACGTTGAAGTAGTTTAATAGATCTATCATGAAAGACAAATCAAAATATACCTAAATCATTAAGATATATTTTGGTCAAAACTTTTGTAAATGTGATCAAGGACTTCTCCATAGTGAAGATTCATCGGATCGAGTGGAAAATGCACTTTTCTTAAAGTTAGATGAAAAAATGTCCACATTTTCTACTGAGTAGGAAAATGTGTAAACTCGTAAGGCAATTGATATAGGTATATCCCAGGTATATCCGATTCAATCAAATTTTCATTTAATTTTTGAAAATTTCAAAATTCCCAAATATCAAAAATGTAAATAATCCGTTGACAGATGACATAATTACGAATTGAATCAGTGTTTCCAACATTCAAAAAAAAAATTTATTACCAACCTGGCTGCAAAATAACGATCACCGATGGAATATTGTCAACTGCGTTTTTAGCTCTCTTCAGGAAAGAATTCTAACCCCTTTCGAGCTTTTACTACCATTTAAAAAATAGAAATATTCGCTACTTAACATGACCAAAAGATTGCTGCGCACGCAAAATGTTCATCCCACTGAATTTTTACTCATCATTCACATTCAAAAAGCGTCTCTTCCGTGTAGGTTAGCGAATGCTTTTCTTCAGCGTGAGTGAGCAAATACTTTTCTTGAGCGCGTGTTAACAAAGGACTCTCTTCAGAGTGAGTAAACAACGGTCTTTCTCCAGCGCGAATAAACAATGGCTTTTCTTTAGCGTGTGTTAACAAAGGACTCTCTTCAGGGTCAGTAAACAACGGTCTTTCTCCAGCGCGAATAAACAATGGATTTTCTTTAGCGTGAGTTAGCAAGGGTTTTTTTTTAAGCGCGTGTAAACAAAGGACTTTCTTCAGGGTGAGTAGAGAACGGTCTTTCTCTAGCGCGAATAAACAATGGCTTTTCTTTAGCGTGAGTGAGCAAAGACTTTTCTTCAGCGCGTGTTAACAAAGGACTCTCTTCAGGGTCAGTAAACAACGGTCTTTCTCCAGCGCGAATAAACAATGGCTTTTCTTTAGCGTGAGTGAGCAAGGGCTTTTTTTTCAGTGCGTGTAAACAAATTACTTTCTTCAGGGTGAGTAAAGAACGGTCTTTCTTCAACGCTAGTGAACAAATGCCTTTCTTCAGCGCAACTAAACGAAGGCTTTTCTACGGTGTGAGTAAAGGAAGACTTTTCTTCAGCGCGTATTAACAAAGGACTCTCTTCAGGGTGAGTAAACAACGGTCTTTCTCCAGCGCGAATAAACAATGGCTTTTCTTTAGCGTGAGTGAGCAAAGACTTTTCTTCAGCGCGTGTTAACAAAGGACTCTCTTCAGGGTCAGTAAACAACGGTCTTTCTCCAGCGCGAATAAACAATGGCTTTTCTTTGGCGTGAGTTAGCAAGGGTTTTTTTTCAGCGCGTGTAAACAAAGGACTTTCTTCAGGGTGAGTAGAGAACGGTCTTTCTCCAGCGCGAATAAACAATGGCTTTTCTTTAGCATGAGTGAGCAAAGGCTTTTCTTCAGCGCGTGTTAACAAAGGACTCTCTTCAGGGTCAGTAAACAACGGTCTTTCTCCAGCGCGAATAAACAATGGATTTTCTTTAGCGTGAGTTAGCAAGGGTTTTTTTTCAGTGCGTGTAAACAAAGGACTTTCTTCAGGGTGAGTAGAGAACGGTCTTTCTTCAGCGCGAGTGAACAAAGGCTTTTCTTCAGCGCGAGTAAACGAAGGCTTTTCTACGGTGTGAGTAAAGGAAGACTTTTCTTCAGTGTGAGTAAACAAAAGCGATTTCAAATTACCTATAATGTCAGAACGTTATTCACTGGTGCAAAATAACGATCACCGATGGAATATTGTCAACTGCGTTTTTAGCTCTCTTCAGGAAAGAATTCTAACCCCTTTCGAGCTTTTACTACCATTTAAAAAATAGAAATATTCGCTACTTAACATGACCAAAAGATTGCTGCGCACGCAAAATGTTCATCCCACTGAATTTTTACTCATCATTCACATTCAAAAAGCGTCTCTTCCGTGTAGGTTAGCGAATGCTTTTCTTCAGCGTGAGTGAGCAAATACTTTTCTTGAGCGCGTGTTAACAAAGGACTCTCTTCAGAGTGAGTAAACAACGGTCTTTCTCCAGCGCGAATAAACAATGGCTTTTCTTTAGCGTGTGTTAACAAAGGACTCTCTTCAGGGTCAGTAAACAACGGTCTTTCTCCAGCGCGAATAAACAATGGATTTTCTTTAGCGTGAGTTAGCAAGGGTTTTTTTTTAAGCGCGTGTAAACAAAGGACTTTCTTCAGGGTGAGTAGAGAACGGTCTTTCTCTAGCGCGAATAAACAATGGCTTTTCTTTAGCGTGAGTGAGCAAAGACTTTTCTTCAGCGCGTGTTAACAAAGGACTCTCTTCAGGGTCAGTAAACAACGGTTTTTCTCCAGCGCGAATAAACAATGGCTTTTCTTTAGCGTGAGTGAGCAAGGGCTTTTTTTTCAGTGCGTGTAAACAAATTACTTTCTTCAGGGTGAGTAAAGAACGGTCTTTCTTCAACGCGAGTGAACAAAGGCCTTTCTTCAGCGCAACTAAACGAAGGCTTTTCTACGGTGTGAGTAAAGGAAGACTTTTCTTCAGCGCGTATTAACAAAGGACTCTCTTCAGGGTGAGTAAACAACGGTCTTTCTCCAGCGCGAATAAACAATGGCTTTTCTTTAGCGTGAGTGAGCAAAGACTTTTCTTCAGCGCGTGTTAACAAAGGACTCTCTTCAGGGTCAGTAAACAACGGTCTTTCTCCAGCGCGAATAAACAATGGCTTTTCTTTGGCGTGAGTTAGCAAGGGTTTTTTTTCAGCGCGTGTAAACAAAGGACTTTCTTCAGGGTGAGTAGAGAACGGTCTTTCTCCAGCGCGAATAAACAATGGCTTTTCTTTAGCATGAGTGAGCAAAGACTTTTCTTCAGCGCGTGTTAACAAAGGACTCTCTTCAGGGTCAGTAAACAACGGTCTTTCTCCAGCGCGAATAAACAATGGATTTTCTTTAGCGTGAGTTAGCAAGGGTTTTTTTTCAGTGCGTGTAAACAAAGGACTTTCTTCAGGGTGAGTAGAGAACGGTCTTTCTTCAGCGCGAGTGAACAAAGGCTTTTCTTCAGCGCGAGTAAACGAAGGCTTTTCTACGGTGTGAGTAAAGGAAGACTTTTCTTCAGTGTGAGTAAACAAAAGCGATTTCAAATTACCTTTAATGTCAGAACGTTATTCACTGGTGTATTCCGCAGTAATGAATGACTTCAGAATCCTCTAGACCAAATTTGGTAACCGTCTCTTCAAGAAAGCAATCTAACCCCTTTGGAATTTTTTTGTCCATTTGTAGTGTGAGTAAACAAAAGAGATTTCAAATTACCTTTAATGTCAGAACGTTATTCACTGGTGTATTCCGCAGTAATGAATGACTTCAGAATCCTCTAGACCAAATTTGGTAACCGTCTCTTCAAGAAAGCAGTCTAACTAACCCCTTTGGAATTTTTTTGTCCATTTGTATTTTTAGATCTCTTCAAGAAAGAAGTACCCTTTGGAAATTATGGGATGGATGACTAAGGACATTTGCACCTTACGCACACAAAATCTGCATGAGGAACGAACTACTGGATGATGTGGACATGGAAATATAATTATTTTTCTACGTTCATGCAAAAAACAAAACTTTATTGAACTATATTTGGTGGAAAAACTGTCTCTTTATTGCACTGAGTGTGAGACATAAACTTTCAAATTGACGCCAAATTTAGCCCATTTTTTGTGAGATTGTATTACGTTTTAAATAGTTGCATGTTTCATCATATTCATTATATAATGGACTATGAAATTACTAGAAAATGCAATTTGTTAAAAATAAAAATATTTCCTTCGAATATCATCTGAATTACACACAATGTTTTTGAATTACTTTTAGCAGATAGATTTAAACAAACAATGTCTTCCTTACAGTTTAGTGCCACCTAAATGAAACATTTTCTGGTGTTTGCATGAAAGAAGAAAAAATATTGTATGAAACTCGTGCAAAAAGAGTTTATTGCACTCGACGTGAAATTGTCCAACGAGGCCAGTTACACCTACTTTTTGCACTTGTTGCATAAATAACTATTATTTTTGTTTCACTTAAAGATAGTTTTCTTCTTTTCTTTTATACACATATTTCTAGAGGCTATTATCTATATTTCCTCTCACTTTAGAGCAACAACTAACACCCTTGTTGTTATTTTTATTGGTTTTTTTACTTCGAAGATTGCTCTTCTCAGCAATACTTATTCAAATACCAAAAGATATATGAAAACACCATGAAGATTATAATATTTATTTGCAACATATACTGTGAAAATTTAACAGTGATAATGTGTTTCGTGTCATGTTATGTTATGTAATAATTTTACTTACAAAGCTAACATATCAAAATAGTATAATTCTACTATCACATTCATAAAAAAAATTAATATATACCTGAAAGTTACAGAACCCTACCAAATGATTTTGAAAGAAGCATATCTGTAGAAAAAAACATTCCAATATCAGAAGGTTCAGTTATTATATCAGATCTTACTCCAAGAAGTGAAGTCCAATTTCAACGATAATTGCGAAAAACTGCACAGCAGTAACTACTCTTAACATTAAAAATATTCAGATCATTGCGAAAGACGTATTATCTCATGTAACCTCCAAGTGCATATTATTTAAATCGTTGAAATTTTGGCAATAGGTTTATCAACTTTGAACATTTTTATATATATATATTACTATTTATATTCCTCATAGGTATCCAAAACGAAAGCTAAATAGGATAACATAATTAACTGGGAAGCAAAACAGAGCTTACAAACATTCTATTTCAGCATTCATTATTTTTTTCTACGTTCATGCAAAAAACAAAACTTTATTTAACTATATTTGGTGGAAAAACTGTCTCTTTATTGCACTCATCTGTCATTCTACTATAGCGTTCTGTCATCATGACAGACATAAACTTTCAAATCGACGCCAAATTTAGCCCATTTTCTGTGAGATTGTATTATCTTTTAAATAGTTGCATGTTTCATCATATTCATTATATAATGGACTATGAAATTACTAGAAAATTTGTTAAAAATAAAATTATTTCCTTCGAATATCATCTGAATTACACAAAATGTTTCTGAATTACTTTTAGCAGATAGATTTAAACAAACAATGTCTTCCTTACAGTTTAGTGCCACCTAAATGAAACATTTTCTGGTTTTTGCATGAACGTAGAAAAAATATTGTATGAAACTCGTGCAAAAAGAGTTTATTGCACTCGACGTGTTGTCCAACTCGGCTTGATGGCCTCGTTAGACAATTTCACGTCGAGTGCAATAAACACCTAATTTTTGCACTTGTTGCATAAATAACTATTCTACAACTTTCTAAAAGACCAACTGAATAACAAATTATACAAATGTTATCTATCATAATCCAGTATTCTGCAAGAAGAGTTTTCAATGACAATGTCTTGTAGCTATTGTTACTATTGGTTACCAAAGCAAGATGTTTAAAACGATTTTTTTTCTGTCGTCTACGTAGTTCAAGTAATGTTTCTATTCTACATGATATATGAGCTTTTGACATCGACACCTACCATTGGTGGTAAATATTATGGAAATATCTGACAGAAAACAACTACTTCTCTGACTAATATCACGACGGACATTGAGGTATATTTGAAAGATTTCTGAAATGTTCTCTAAGGATCACATTATTGCTATTGCTTTTTGTAATCAAATGGAAGAGCTCATCTCATTAGTGTTAGGATAGATCAGGCAACATTAGAGTTGTACCAGCAGGTAACACATAAATTCACAAGTAAAACTAATGAGCACACATATTTTTCAATGAAATGAGTTAACAGAAACCTCAATCATAGATTGAAAGGAATTTTTCTGTTCAATTTAGAAAATCTGGTGACAATTTTCGAGACCCTAGAGGGTTATCTCGGGATGTATATTCAGAAAGTTGAGGCTTGGCAGCCTCTCTTCTGACATACTAGCCAAGGCGTGAATTGATATTTTCGATGTTTGAAATGATGATATCCAAGGAATGGTGTATCGCAAGAAAAAAAATATTGAAACAAATTTTGTAGACGACTACATCAACTTTTTTTTGGCTTATTTTTATAATAACACAACGTTTACGAGAAAAAGGCATAAAACCAATACCTTTACCTTTAACGTTGAATCATTTTTTTGCAGATGTGAGTTCCGAGGTAATTTTTGATATTCTGTTTTGTGAAACTGAGAACTGTATCAATTTTCAGCTCTATGACAATTATTGTACACTTACCACTATTTTCCAGTCTATTTTTACTGGACTAATAGTGCCAAATAATCGCCAGCGAGGTTGCGTAGGGTTGTAGGTAGACAACAAAATAGACGCGTGAGCGAGTATGATGTAGTTCAATGTCTATTATAGTATTATCCAGGAAAGTAGTTGTTTGTCAGATATTTTTCTCATATTTACCACTGTGTGGGAATGGCCGGAGAAACGAGTATTTCGAAACTACCGAAATTATCTGTTTACCGTTATATAATCAGAGCACGTAAAAAAATCATAGAAACAAAAATATTTATCTGGTGGCATGTCATAATGACATCATATCAATGTATTTGAGTAACATAATGAAGCTCAAGTTGGTAATTTCAAACAATTGATTCATTTCCAAAACGTGAAATTTCAACGACGTTTAAAATTCAATATTTATGCCTGTCATACACGGACGTAGCGGGAAATTTTCGATACCAACCGGTCAATTTTCGCTGATTATTTCCCTCATCTGTCAAAGTTTATTCAACAGTAAAAACACAAGAGCTTTTTTTTATCGGATAAATTTCTTCCTTCAACGAAATAATTTTTCCATCAGTAATTTCACGAGAAAAACTGAATGTTGATTTATTGCTGATAAACCCGCTTCATTCCTTTTGCGAATAAACTGCATGGTCCTTGACAGTTGCCTGAATGTATGCAACACATTTCACAAGTCGTGTGTCATATTGCCGTGAATAATTATGTTCATTAATTCAATAAAAATAATGGCGTATGTTGTGGAATAAATGTTATTGGTTAATTGACATATTTGGGAAATAATCTGTTTAAATATAACTCGACCGTCGTTTATCAAATCGAATAAATTCTGGAATTTCCACTCAATCATTTTTGTTTTAGAAAATCGTTTTCGTTGAAATTGAAAAATGTATTCGCTGATAAACGACGTCTTGTAATATTACTCCCGAAAAAGTCCCGCTTCATAGTATTATCAGTAGGACATTTATAATTACAGCAGATTCCGAAAGCTTGTTGGTTAGGGGGCGTCCATAAATTACGTGAGGTGTTTTTTTAAATTTTCTGTACCTCCCTCCCCCCCTGGTGAAATGTCGTGAGATTTTTCAAAATGTGGGTTTCTTACGTAAACGCGTTGGATTGTTTTATTGTAAAAAGAAAAAAAATTTGCTTCGTGCTTATAAATATTTACTAGTTTTTAAGACTAGTAATCAATATTGCTGAGAGTTTATAAGTGTAATATAAATTTAACAATAAAATACTTAAATCGTAACTACTGTGATTAAAAAAAGAATATTTACTCTAATTCAGTTCATGGAGAATGATGCGTGGTCTCAAGACAGACTATTGGAACCAACATGTCCATATGATTTTCAGCTATAATATCCCAAGGACATTGATAACATCCCTCCGCCTTAACGTGCTTTCGAAAACTGTGATAAAATTCGTTAGTTATCAATGTTCGAGGGATATTCGGTGAGAAAATTTTTTGCAATTCGAACAAAATTATTTATTGAACACGTAGTTATTAAAAAAACAATTCGTATAATGATATTCAGTTGATCTTGCTGTATTCACCTCGGTTACTGCATAGGTGTTTCCACGCATACCTACTATTGATTATTTGTTTGTGATGCTCCTGATCAATATTCAAATAAGGTTTTATGGAATTTCCATTATTGTGCCCAGCAATTTTCAACAATTGCTGTTCTTGAACTCCACTCTTGGCTAGTTGACTGACTGCAATTGCTCTATTAGAGTGATTGGTTATTTTCCTCTGTTTCGTATCCAAGCCAATTGCTTTAGCAGAAGATTTCGTCCATCCGTTGATTATATTCCTACCCAGAGGCATATTGTCGTACCAGTTATCGCTTTCTGTCTTCCAGTGACGATTTGGCCTTAAAAATAGTCTATTTGTCTTGATATTTGTGCCTCGTTTTGATAATAATTTAATGAATAATCTGACAGGACAAGCATTGTTATCACTATTTTGAACTAACCATTTGCTAGACGCGCAGTTCTTTGAACCCCCTTGGCAGGTTTTACTGAAAATTGGATTATATTCTATCCTATTAGTTGGAGCATTGTTGTCCTTTTCGATATGAAAATAATCAACTAAGCAAGCAGCACCTTCACCACCTCTCCAAGCCAATTCCACCGCTGCTATGTGATAAAATTTGCGTAGGAGTCCTATAGGGGTATTTTCATCCCAAAAGTTTTTTACTCATTTCCGTTGAAGTTAATGGTACTGAGCTTGTTTTGCGTTTAGTGGGATCTGTTTGTAAATTTCTTCGTGCTGCGTCGCGTGCATTCCGCGCTTGTTTGAATGCAACACTTTTAAAGGGGTCTAGCATGATATTATACTCCTTGTAATACTTTTCTTGTAATAATTTGCTTCTTATATTCCATACAGTTTTAACAGTAGCCTCCTTAAACTCTGTGCTATTCTTTTTTCTCATATTAATCGCCCAATCCTTGAGTATTAATGCAAGTTCTTCGAGAGTACGATTTCCATCCAATTCATATTTTCTGGCATCACAAAACTCCATAAATATTTTCCAAGTGTATTTTTTACTATATTGACAGTATATTTTGGTGTATTTTCTTCGATGATTTTGTCAATTGCCGCATCATTTTGAACACCAAAGCGAGGAAGTGACATTTTCGAAATAAATTGAATTACTGAAATGTCAAACAACTTTATTGTGTTGGTTGCTTAGCAATGTCATGACATAAGTGATAACTACCCGTGAAAACTATCCATGGGTAGTTATCAGTATAATGATGGTTTCATTGGTTATTTTGATAGGATAATTTTTTGAGCAAAAAATGTTCAGTAAAATCATCTGCTCCTTCAACTTCGTTCTGATCTAGCCACTCTAAGCCGTTGGCGTTTGCGCCCAGTAACTCATCAGCTCGTCTTGTGACAATCCGTGAGGGTCGCACTTTGCGGAACATACGTGCTTGCTTAGCTGGTGCAATGTGGGCTGCTCGCCTGTGATCTGAGCTCTTGTGCTAGATGCAGGGTAAATACCGTATGTACTGCAGCATCTTTTCTCTAAATCATCACGTACACTTGGGCAATAGAGATCATAAGGCGTGCTGATGAAGACATTCAGGGGTTGAATCGGTAGGCAGTGGCGTATTAGAAATGGAGCAAATGACTTTCCGTCATGCTCTTTAAAGTCCGGAATTGTCAAATGTCCATCAACCTGAGTGATAGGGTATGGAGGTGGCAGAAAACGGTCGTGAAGAATCATATGCAGATCACTCTGGCGTGGGCTGCAGCACTTCTGGTCATCGTAATCGTATTACGATTACGCTTAAGATTAAATCTTAAGCATGTACAATCTGGATTAAATGGACCAAAATAGTATAATTTTTTTTTTGTTTCAATCAGAAAAAAAATTGCGTGATATTTGCCGAGACCCTCCCTCTCTCCAACGTAAGATTAGATGAGATTTGACTCGACCCCCTCCCCCCTTAAACATCTCACGTATTTTATGGACGCCCCCTTAGAAACAGACCGACGCCGAAGTTGTTATATTTATCAATGTTCGAGGGTTATTCGGATAGACATTTTTTTGCTTACCGATACTTTTTAACATTGCAATAGTCTACAAATGCTTTCCATACAAATTTGCTATTGTGAACAGTTAAATCAAAATGTGTATATCCATAGCAACGTGCCTGAGAGTGTAAACAGAACGTATGGTCTGTTATCAGTATAATATTGTTCTGATTGGTTGTATTCAATCACATGACCTCAGTTTAACAAATTTCATGGGATTTCCGCTTGAGCAAAAATTTTCGCTGTAATTGACCGAAAATGTCCCGCTTCATATCGGATTTTTAATATACGATGGAAATATTCGGGGATAATACCATAAGTGCATTGAAAATTATCGATAATTCTGAAAAAACGTATAAAAAAAACTGCATGAGATTATTTTTTTTCGTTGTTTCAAAGCATAAATTGCCCGACTTCGAATGAGGAGGGCATTTTTTTAAACAAATATAAAAATAACCGAATGCGAAAGGTTTATAAAAAATACGTTTTTTTTTTCAGAATTATTTAGTTAATTTTCACTGCACGAATGGTATTCGTTAGAAAATTTCAAGAATGCACAATGAATTTGCATTATTTGTTGTCACTTTTGACATTAAAGCGCGACTTCACTTGAATTACCATCTATCGCGTCACGGCAGTGCAATTATCGGGGATAATGCCAAAAGTGCATTGAAAATTACCTATAATTCTGAAAAAACGTTTAAAAAAAAAACTGCATGAGTTTATTTTTTTCGTTGTTTCAAACCATAAAATTGCCCGACTCCGAAGGACAAAAACATGTTTTCATACGAGCGTACGGAAAAGTAACTTTTCCGTACGATTTTTCGTTTTGAAAGTTGTACTTTTCCGCACTATTTTTACTTTTCCGTACGATTTTTACTTTTCCGCACGATTTTTGTATTGTTGAAAATGAGGATATTTAGGACTAACTAAATGATCCGTAACTATTCTGTCTTATTAGTCATTTTGTAGTATTATTATAAAGACTTGTTTATTAAAAACCTTATTTTTTCATAAATAAGATGGACAAAAACACTCGTAGGAAAAATATTGCACCTAACTCTTACGGAAAATGTCTTTTCCGCCCTTAACCTTAACGGCTTGCCCGAACTCTGCTCCGCGTCGTTCGTGCAACTGCCGTCGCGTGCGGAAAAGTACTACTTTTCGCACTTGTTAGGTTAAATTTTTTTTTTTTGTTAAAATTGTTAAAATTGTTAAAATTGTTTGTCGTCCCCTTACGAACGGCAGCCCTCAAAAGTCGAAACTTGTGCGAGCGAAGGTTTAACGAAGTCTTACCTTTTAACGTGCGATTCCTAGCACTTAGTGAATAACTATTTTTCAGAATTATTTGGGTAATTTTCAATGCACGAATATTAGAAAATTTCAAGAATGTACAATGAATTTGCATTATTGAATGTTACTTCTGACAATAAAATCGCGCGACTTCACTTGAAGATTTCATTGCATATCTAATTTTACTTGACAGTAATGTGTGTTTGACAGTGAATAAATAATTTACTGTTTATCAATGAAACGGTAAGGCACAGCTTGCAAACTATTTTTCATAATGAATAACTCAGTTGTTTCAAAAACACTAAATGTGGAATTTGAAAAATATTTCCCCACAACCGTTACAGAATTTGCCAATTCCGAAATCATATTTGATAGCAGAATGGTAACATTCACGCTCTTGAGATTGAAAAATATTCTACAACACCTGCTGTCTTATGCGTTTTGCGTGTATTTCATTCAATCACTTGTATAAGAATAATATTCTGACATTGTTGAAGCAATAATAACGTTAGCTTTGTCTGGCAGGTCTGGCATCATAGTGACAAGATGTGAAATGAAATGTCAAAATCATTTTTCGTTTGCTTTCCATTTTATTATACAGAGTTAGTCAAATGTATGGACAGGCCCATTTTTCTCAGTTCATATTAGAACTATCAAAAAAAAGTTCGGTTGAAAGGGTATTTTACTCTGCACTTCCTAATGAATTCATTTATTTTTTGATGTGCCATTGGTGGTGGAGTGACTTCATCGACAATTTTTTTTAAATAGAACTATATGTCATGTTTAGTATCATTAGAAAGCTTGTTTTTTTGTCGTTGAAGTAGTACTAATATTATGTCAACTCTCTCAATATAAACAGGGTGTTTCGTAATTTTTTGTCCACCTCTGTGATTCACTTACCTATTGCTTGATTTGTAAAAAAATTTACTCAATTGGGGAATATAGCCAGACGGATATTCTAGCGATATGGCACTTTGAATCAGACCATGGCGTACGTAAGTTTTCATAAAAAAGTTTTTAATTGCTACATTAACGGTTTTTTCATTAAGAAATTCTACTTATGAGGTTTGGAATGAATTTGAGAACCAAACACTGGAATAATTCTTTCAATAGTTGAAGAAATATTTTATATTAAAAGGAAATAATATTTGATTTCGTTTTCAAACAAAATTCGTGTATTAAATCCATTTGTTCATTAGGTTTGTCGACATAGACCATACTTTTAACAGGACCCTAGAGAAAAAAAATCAGGTAGTGTAAGATCTGGACTTCTTGCTGGCCACTTGATTGCAGGACGTCCTCTCTTTATCAAATATTTCTTAAACTATCAATGGACTAATTCCTGTTGTTTATACTCAAAATCATCCCAAACATCGTAAGTGGAATTTCTTGATGAAACAAATGTAAATGTAGCATATTTTTTATGAAAACTCACGTACGCCAATGTCTGATTCAAATTGCCGATTCGCTAGAATATCCGGCTGGTAAATTTTTGAACAAATCAAGCAATAAGTAAGTGAATTACAGATGTGAACAAAAAACTACGAAACACACTCTATCTATCAAGACACTTGAAATAATATCAGTATTACTGAAATGAGAAAAGAAAAAGCTTCCTAAACAAGACATATAGTTCCATTTAAAAAAATTGCTGGTGACGTCACTCCTCCACGAATGGCAAATCAAAAAAAATATTTGAATTCACAAAAAGGTACAGAGTGCAATACCCTTCAACTTCCATCCGAACTTTTTTTCGATAGTTCTAATATTAACTGAGAAAAATGGGTGGGTCCATACATTTGACTAACTCTGTATGTGAAATTTGTGGTTGTGGAAAAAGCACAGTCTGTTACTCGGTTAGAATGAAAATTCGTTATGCTTGTGGTTCCTCGCCCTCTCTTCCAGCTCGAATTTTCCATTCTAACCTTGTTACAGAATATACTATGATATATACCTATTTAATGATGCCAGCAGATAACGTTTTCTATGTAATTCAGATCATAAACGATCATTATGGTGCACACCGTGTAATATTCACGGCTACTACTATAATGATCGTCATTATGAAGTTGTACTTGAAGAATATTGACTCGTGCATCATTGTAGCTTCATACTGAATTATATACAATGCGACGATAAATTTTGGAATAAATTCATTATTTCGGAATATAAAGATATTTTGAAAAATACTCGGCTAGGTCGATTTTCTTTTCCGGCGAGTCAATTTTTGAACCCCACCCAAAATATATAGGGTTATCCGCATTTGAGTAAAAATAACTTTGGTGATATTTTTAAATGGGACACCCAGTATATTTTTCCATATTCAGTTAGGAATCGTCATTACGAATCCAGTGATACCTACCATAGAAATTATAATATATATACTTACTCTAGAATGCCAATCCCCTCTTCGTGGGACACTGAAAAGTGTTGTAAAAATCCAAATGTTTTCATCAATGCGCATGCCCATAACCAGTCTCCTAGCTCTGCAGCGTTGACAAATTTCAGAAAATTTTATCTTTGTCAGTAGTCGAGATTCTGTCGAAAATAATCTAACATTACTGTGAAGCCTACCCAAATTCCCGTTGAATTGTTGGGATCGTGCAACAGTGTTAACAGTTTTCAATTGCCGCAGAGGAAGGAAGGTAGTTTGCCAGAGCCGGTTTGGGTTAGTTTGGTGGTTTAGGCGATTTATGTTCATTGTGAAATTAACCATTAACGTTATTGTGTTTATTTAGATGTGCTTTTCTTATTACTGTTGTTTACTTCAATTATTCATCGGTAGTGTGTATGTTATTGGTTTTCGGGTTTTTCTGTAGTAAAATTTTAATTTTCACAATGTTGACGTGCTTAGTTCTATGGTGTGGAAATAAAGGAAATATTCCTTTAATCCATTATTCGAACTTAGTATGTTCAGTAATCAATATTATGCACTTATTACCCAACCATTTATATATTTTTGTAGATTATTTTTGTAGTTCTATTGGCTATCATTGGCCAGGAAAAACTACACATTTGAAAAATAAACACAGAGTACTTCCTTTATTATCAAAAAGTATTCATAAAATATTTATAAACATTAAAAATGGCAAAGTTCAAAATTTTGATTGGCAGTTTCCCATTTCTTATATTGAGTCACTCAGCTCTATAAACAGTCCATTTATTATTACTCTTCATTTTGTTTTATTTCTCATTTTATTTCACTTGCTGTATTAACTCACCAAAAACGAATGTGTAGCCAAGTGCAAAGATGTGCATATTGCTGAACTAAACCTTTAGTTTAATTAATATAATTATATTGAATGTTGTATCCTATTTTCAGTTCAGATTCCAATTTAATATTTTGAAAATAGGACTGGGATATTTCTGGATCCCCCAGTTGTGTTCCGCAGGATCAGTTCTAGCACCAACACTTCCTTCTTGCGGTTGCGGAGATATGAGCAAAAAAATTCTCCATATGCCAATGAGTGCGACAGAGACTTTTAACCTTCTGAATCGTGTGGAGACTCCCAGTCGTACTCATTAGACATAACAAGGAAGTTTTTTGCCCATATCTTCGCAGCTATTTGACATAATTCCATTAAACCTGGTATCACTGGATTCGTAATAATGATCCCTAACCAAATATCGAAAAATATACTGGGTGTCCCATCTAAAAATATCACCAGTCATTTTTACTCAAATGCGGATAACTCTATATATTTTGGGCGAGGTTAAAAAATTGGCCCATCGGAAAAAAAAATCGACCTGCCCGAGGATTTTTTCAAAATATCTTTATATTCCGAAATAATCAATGTATTCCATAATTTAGCGTCGCACTGTATATTGAATTATTTTTTAAACATTTTGAGAAAGTTGTTGAAAGAATCTCTCATGAGGTCAAAATATATCTACTGCTCTTTAGTACAGGCGACGCAGACAAACCAAAGCTCTTTACATGGGTACTATTGGAGAAATTTCAGTAAAACATAAAAGAGGTGATTAACGATTGATAATAGTAATGTGTGTCTAAAGATTTTACTTTCTGTTGTTTAAGACAAAGTAGTCTCTAACACTGGCAATCTTTCATTTAAATTGCTTTTTCAGTGAAAATACTGTTTGGTTAGTGCTAATGTTCATGTATTGCAACTATTCAAGTGTCACCCACGCAACTACAAAATTCGTATGACAATATACATAATATAAAATAATATATTGCTTAATCCAGATATATATTTACACTGCAACAGAAATAAAAATGTTCTACAATAATTTGCGACTAACAATACCATTTCATCAAAGTTTGGTATATTCAAGCATATTCATAAAAAGTTGGTAGCTCAGTAGTGATCTGAAATTCGGTAGAACAATCAAAGTCAAGACTTTATTACTCTTAGATAAATATAATTCGGAGGCACTTGTTTTTGAAATAGAACCTAAAGTTTTTTATTGGCACATTACTCCTTATCAAATGCTCTATTCAGGAGTATATCCTATTTCTGTATATGAGCATTTAACATGTGAAACAAATTACAATTCTGAAGATACACTGTTTTTTATTATGCACCACATATAAAAAATTGACACTTGTGCCGTGGAAAAAAGAGAAATATCCTAATATTATCTACAGGTTTCTGAAAAGGTTGCCTCCAAATTTTGAATGGTGCACTTTAAGCAATAATTTCACAACAGCATGTTTGTGAGTCATGTTTAGCCTACCAAGTTCTTAATAATATTAGTTAAATCAAATTCTATTTATATAGGGTGTCAAATGCCCTAGATCCTGCAGTGATTCTAGTGTACAGAGAGCATTTCACCTATACTCTGATCGGTTTAACATTAGACGATAAAAAAGAAAAAAGGTCTTACTTTCATTTAAAAAAGTTTTTTTTTTGTTGGGAGGTTTTATTGAAAGAAATGATTAAATGAAAGGGCTTTAAAATCAGTGGATAATTTCTCAACTTTCCAATGCTTTTCTTTAGTTAGACTTGTTTATTACGTCATATCTCGAAAATCATAAAATGGCATAATGACTAATGATATATATTTGTTGTTAAACATCATCATCTGTCTAGTTTTCTAGTGCAAAAATTCATCGTTCAAAATAAGCTCTCGAAAGTCACCTATAGTAGGTTTGATGTACAACCTGTGCTCTTCATTTCCAACTCATACGAAGTTTGTGAACTACAATTATAATTAGCTCCAAGCATCGACAGTCTAAAGTTACATTTCCACATTACCATATGACACTGATTCCTGCTCATGCACTACAAACTACTGGTTGTTCAAATATAAAACCTTAACAATTCGTACCTTGTGAATGGCACTGCAACTAAAGTAAAAAAATATAATTTAATTTTTTTTAAGATAACTTACATTGATTCATTGGCTCTAGTAAACAAAAGCTAATTGACTTAAAAATATTTAACAGCATAGAAAATCGTTTTTGTTTGATAAGATTATACATTTTGCTCTTTCGTTTAGAGAATTTGCTACAGCTCAACATCTGAAAATAGAGATGAAGAAAAATGTGTCGTAACAAGTAGATTAATCTACCAGTCTTGCAGACCCTAAACTCCAGAAGCAAAAATTAGTGATATGAACTTCATGCCTGTAATCATTACAATAAAATACTAAAACTTGGAATGAGCAATTTTTGAATACTTTTGTGAAGTGACAAATACTATTTTAATCGATACATCAAATTCGTTGGCATACAAAATACATTTGTATATGTAAAAACGTTTGGACTATGGACACCTTCATTATTTTGATAACAGTACTACTTCTACGTCCCTAAATATATAAAATATACAAGTAAATAAGGTAAATTCTATAAAATCAGCACCTACTATATTTACACAGAAATATCATGAGTACGTCTCATTATTGCGCTTCAATCATATCGTGACTAGTTATACAATTAAAATCATTAAGATTCAAACCTCATCTCTCCTTCTACTCTAAGTGAACCAATAGGGACATATCCAGTCTGGAAAAACGAAATATCATTTTAAATTACATAATGGGATATATAGACCGGGAGATGGTGACAGATTTTGGATACGATTTTAATCAGTATGTCTTTTGGAGGACAGTATTGTCCGTATATCCTCAAGATAATAAAGCATGAATCAAAGAATCGTCGTAGGTTCTTCATAATAAATACTAATAATAATATTTTTTAAAAATGATATGTTTTTGTACGATTGTACGTTTTGTAATGAAATTATAGAACTAGTATACTTGAAAAACCATTGGCATACCGTTAGGGTGGGCGGATGCGGAGAATTCCCTTTTTCAAATACAAGTTCACGGACTATACCAGCCATTCGGACCTATCCTAACCCAATGGCATTTCAAGTATTTTAGTTTTATTATTCAATTATGAAACACATAGCAGCCTGTTTAAAATCGTACCCGAATAATAATAATAAAAATAATAATGAATGTCATCATAAATAAGCCTCAACGAAAGATAAAATGATTTATCTGTACTAACCTCATTATTCGCTCTTCTTATTTTCCACCAACCTTCTTTATAACCTTCTTTACCTATAATGATAACATTTTCATCCTCTTTAATGCTAATCTGACATCCTTCCCAAGCATCAAATTTTCTGATTACCACAGCCTTCAATTGACGAAATGGCCACAATAATCTTGTATTTTCGTCCAACCTAAAAAAAAATACCATAATGAATTCAAATGCAACCAAGTCTTATAATTGTTATTGGAAACTTTTTTCAGTGAATAAATGTTCAACTGAAATTTTCTTAAATCAACAAATTGCCGTACAATAGGCAGCTACAGCATAGACCACCTACACTGGTTGAGTTAACAAAGAAATGTGCATCACATGAGCCAATAGACAAGCTGTTATAATTTTTCATATATTAAAAACAAAAAAAAGTAGTAACAAAATTGGAATTACATGAAAATCATGAATGGGATCTGCCTCTAAGCTATCGTTAGTTGATATACAAACCTTTCAAAGTTCTCTTTCAAACTGTCAATCTGATAATTGAGCACGAGTTCTTCAATACTGTTGAAAAACTTAGAATGGGACAAAAAGTATTTTTTTGTATTCCCAGGAACTTCATATTTGCAACATATCTTCATATGTGTTACTGTGTCTTCAGTCCTGAAATGAATTAGTTGAAAATAATAAACACCATTCCAAAATGACCTCACTTACAGGTCGGCCATCTTTGCTGAAGGGCAAACACAGTTTGCTTATGTTTCAATTGCATTGTTGTTAATATCAATTTTTGAGTTTCTGTCCTGTAGTTTTTGAGAATAGGTAATAGGTTTGACTTTCGTGATTGACATTATTTAGTGATAACAGAAACAGAGTGTAATATATGTTTGGATTGTATTTGTGTTTGCAAAACAAACTCACTGGAAAGTTTTTTAGTCCGACCCAATAATCTGCAATATCATTGAAAATGCCTGTGTTTTGTTTGGTTCTATGCCAGCTGAAAGGGACAGGGTATCATTTTTTAGAATTCCTGCCATTTTAACAAATCGAAGAAAAGCTGCTCAGAAATGGTCCTATATGTTCCCCGAGTTATAATTTTCATGGGCCTTCAAGCTTATTATAGCATTCCACTGCTCAGTTGTTTAGTAGATATGAGTCTCCACTAAATAACTAACTAACTCCAGCATAGTCACAGTGGGTAAATCAGCCTGGGACGTCAAACATTCACTAATTGTAAGGGTATACGGGTCAGTGTTATTTATCACTTCAATTTTCTTTAAATAACAAGAAAGAAAATCTCCCGATAGTTTTGCAAAATATGCACATATAATTGCAATAACTCAACAAGAAGTCTCTTTCTGTTACTACTAAATTCTGTAAACTTCAAATGTACAAACTTTTCTCAAAAACTATAGCATAGAGGGTACAAAAATTGGCGTTAACCAAACGAAAATAAAAATGCAACTGAACGTTGTTTGCCCCTCAGAAAAGATGGCTGACCTGTCAGAGTCACGTGTTCTGGAATGGTTCATTGAATACAAATTGAAAACAAACATACTTTAGTGTGAGAGCATATTTATCCGTATCGTCGCCTTGACGCCTAATTCTAACCATATATGTGCCTTTTTCTCTAAATGTTAACTTCATGCTGGCATGGTTCCTCTCCATTTCCCCAACAAACCACAACTTATCCTTCAATGGACAATCGCTGCTACCGTTCGTGATGGGACTTGTTACCTGAGCAGTATGGCCACACCTTCCAGAATGGTGTAAGCAACTCTTGTGAGCACTTATACCACATGTACTGCACTTGTATCCTTGGTAGATGAGACCTTTCAGATACTTCGAACAATGCAAGCACTGTACTGGCTGTGTGAATGTTTGAAGTTCGAAATTATGGCTGCTACGCTGCAAAGCCTTGGGATGGAGATTATCTCTGAAAAATAGTGTAATACACAAGAGAACATCTGAAAGTCATATATATTACTCACAACGCATCATTAATTGCCTTAATAATCTGCTCCTTGAGTTCTAGTGTTCGAACTAGTATTGTGTACACAGTTTGGTTGTCATTTTTAACTAGATAGAACTGATAAGACGTTCTAGCTTCCTTATTCAACAAAGGTCTGTTGTGGATTTCTTCTACATGATAGTCCGCTATATTAATCAAATTTCGAAAAGCAAATTGATTTCCCTGAAAATTTTCAAAGTATTAGAAAGAAGTGAGGTTGAATTTTCACCAATTCGTTATCATCAGAGTGACGGCTGGCAATTTTGATACCTATATCCACATTTAAATTTAGTTAGTAGTTCAACTCATGCATGAAAATATCAACTTTTGTAAAAGCAATGAATCAATCATTAATAAAATTACCTTCAGCTGTTTACAAATCAAAATACATTTGTCAAAAATAAAGACATATCGGCTTCTCGTTTTTTGATCATCGTGAGCTTTTATTTTTAGACTAGCATCAATGACTAATCGGCCATAATCAGAAAGCTTTTGATTCGCAGTTAAATTCCATTCCGTTATTGTTTCTTGTAAATTATTAATGACCTCTAGATGTTCACTGTCTCTAGCAGCCTCATTTATATAACCTGCTACATCTAACATAGCTTCTCTAGCTCTCCTCAACTCGTTGAATTCTTCGTGATTCTGAAAACGATAACTTTAGTAAAATGGCTGGCTGCATATCTCTTGCAAGTTCTTACAGGATCCGTATTTTCAATGAGTTTGTCAAGAAGTAAATGATATTTCAGAATCCTTTGCATAGGAACTGACAGAACATCTCTCAGTTTAAACCTTCCATTATTATCTTCTTTTTCATATTTCTGTAAAATGATATAATGAAACAGATACAAATCAAATGCATGTCAAAGAGAGCTTACAATAATCATCTGATTGAATAAATCATCATTATCACACAGCTCTTGCAATACGGTCGTTGCTTTCGACAGATTAGCACAGTACATACCATACACTAGAAATTTCTCTCTCCACCTCATAAAAATATTGCTTAGTTTTACTGAGGGGTTGGTTCGTACTCCCAGTAACTCTTTGAGAAATTCTGAATGAATGTCTCTCAATTCCTGAAACAAACAATGTTAATCGTAACAACTCAACAAAGAACAAACTTGATGATCAGGAAACTTGAAATGATACTCAGGGCTAGCTAAGCACTGAAAACCATAACAGAAAACTAATGATACCCGGGGAAGTCAAATACACTCCAAGTTTATCTGGAACCAACATACTTCTCTAGCATACTGTAACGAACTGGAGCCTGACCTGTCCATTACTTACACGTGACCGCCGCATTGTTCTCTGCCGTGGCGCCAACTCGCGTTGAAGAAATACATGATGTAATCGTTCTTCGCTCTTCGAGAAATCACCTAGACTACTCTAGACCATTCTGAATGATGATCTGCGGATTTATAAATACGACGCGGTAGCGAAGACGGAAAGTACACAATGCACGATTGGCTTAGCGTTATTTTGACTTGCATACACAGACACAGTACCGGTAAAAATTATTTTGTCAATATAAAATATTGATTTTACTAGTGAAAGTAAATTGGTTTTCGAGTAATAAACAGTCTCGGTGTTGCAAAAAAAACTGATAAACCTTTTTTGCGCTAAATAGACTAGTGACATGTTGAACAAATAAGTGTTCGCGAAGTGGGTGATTTTGCGTATTACGGGAAAATGAACTGATGAACTTTCCTTGTTCGATTATAAGACAAAATGTTTTTGAGGAAAATGCGCCTTGTGGGCTTGAAAGTCGACGAGTTGAAGCAGGAATTGGAGAAAACAACTGTTGAGCAGCCCACACTCCAGAAAAGAATCTCAGAACTGACACAAGAATGAGAAGACCTTTCTTTAAGTTTCTGGAATTGATTGGAGTTCAATAATGAATAAACTCGAACTCGACGAAAATATTTAATCCTTGAAACATAAACTACACCAAAATTCTGTAAAATAAACTTCGGAGAGTTTGAAAAAAGACCTTCAAAGAAAATTAGAAAAAGAATAACTTCAAGAAAATTTAAAGATTAACGGCGATGGTTCTGAAGGCACTCTCTTGGAATACGTGTCTAGTACATCTTGACGAAATAATTGTAGTTGGCAAATCGTTTGAGGAACACGTGGAAAACCTGGAGGAAAATTTTCTGCTCTGAACCTAAACTACGTCCCAAAAAATACCATCATTTCCAAAAGGAAGGACGACGTCTCTGCCACGATGTTTCTGGGCGAAGGAGTAGCAGTAGATTGAAAATAGTTTACCTTCTGAAAAAGGTCAAAGGAAATCTAAGGTATAAAGGGGGAAGTAAGAATTCCGAGTGATGGAGGCGGAGCCTCATAATAAAGGAAATCTAATAGTTTCACTCCAACTCATTTCGGTGTAAAATACTATAACGTTCATAGTATGTTTGACCTTGAACACTTCCAGGCTTCCGAGATTATCTAAATAATCAAACGCTTTTCCGACCCCGGCTGACTTAAAATGATTGAATTGTCCAGTATTCTCTAAAAGGAAAAATTCAAATATGGCTAATACGAATAAAAATTCTTGTTTTCTTCATTAGGATGGATATTTCGTACATTGATTGGTATTGATATAATTCAAGAAAATAGGTGTGGTTTAAGCAAAAACATCAGACATACCTAAAAAAAACGATTCAAAATATGAAAAAAACACCATACGGGTCTTCATTACAGGTATTCCTTGTGTGTAAAAAATAAGTAGAGCAATTAGACGTAAAACGGTTGCATAGAAATGTGTGCCAATTCAGTGAGTACTTTTTTTATCTTGGAAGTCATTTTGTTTAGAACTAGGGCCCAATACCGGAAAAATAGTATATTATATGATGTAGGCGAGTGTCGTTAATCTCGTACCAGTGTCTTAAAAGCCATCACATGATCGCTCCATACACTATTTTTTCTACCACCAATACAAAATTAAGTCAAGAATTTATTTCAATCTAGTTATGTTCAAACTTTTGAATTTCAATACAGACATTGTGCCCACAAAGAAAATTTGAGTTAATGTGTAAGTTCTTGAACATAAAAAAAAGAATTAAATATCTTTTATAATTTAATGGTCCATGATTAATCTTTATATTTTTTCATAGAGATTTTTCGCTTCGCTATAAATTCCTGGTGGTGTGCGAGATAACTCTTTTAATGCAATAGAAATTAAACGCCAAACAAGTATGTCAAAACAACTAACTTGATTAGCACCAAGTACCTGTTTCAATAGGCCAACCTTTCTGCGGTGTTCCAGAGAAGTGAGCAAGCTTCTGAGCATCGCCAACGAGACGAATGGGTCTTTTTTGGAAAGGATCCAAAAGTTTCAATGTGTGTTTGGGTCGGATTTGTGCCTTATAAATCATAATGAGTTGACAGAAAGTGAAATACTTTTTGGTACGAAATATAGCACTGGAGAGGTAGCTCTCAACAAATTATTGATTTGGAGAAGAAACAGTGTTGGCCCCAGAGAAGATTTCTGCAGAATACCAGCATTCATGGTAGAGTGTCTGATGATACTCCATCAACCACCACGTGGAGAGAAAGCTAGATGGCAAGGAACACAACTGGAGACGCAAGCCATAAGATGGAAGTTGGGCAGGGAGTCCCAGGTGCCAAATGTGATCAAAAGCCTTCGATATATCTAATGCAACTGGTAGAGTTTCACTATAGTTTTCGATTGATTGCTTCCAAATATGTGAGAAATAAGCAGGCAGGTCAACAGTTGATCTCTGATGCCGATTATCGACCATTGATAATTCCTGGGCGTTCTAGATATTTCCAACCTTTCCAATCCAGATGGTGAAAAAAAATCTCGAGTTTACTGATTGAGCGAGCTCCAATAGCCACTAATGAGGTTAACCCCCTCTTAACAGAAAATCAAAGAAGTAAAAGATAGACTGCAAACCAGCATAACAAATTGGGGGGGTCATTTGACCCAGCATGAAGCATATTCAGAAAGATGCTGCTATATGAAAAATAACTTAAGGCACTATGCCGTCAATTCTGGGTGGTGCATTTGACTATAATAATAATAATTTTTCATCTGAAGATGTGCTTTTCGGATAAAATATTATTGTACGGCATTCCTCACGATGGGTAGATTATAAAAAACAATGGGACCGGAAGCCAGGATTTTTTTTTTGTTTTGATAATTGGATGAAATTTCAGGAAAATGTCATTTCATCTCATTATTTTTTATTTTTTTTTATTTATCACCAGATTTCGATGAAATCACAGTGAGTGATATTTCGAGACTCCCTGAATCCAGTGGTGTAGTCAAAGTTCTGATAAAAGTTTTGAAATTGAATTGGTGGATTGTTTAAACGGCATATTTTTCAAATTTGAACTACTATCTCAACTTGATTTTCATGTGCCAAGACTCAATGGTAAAAATAAACAATATTTTTACCTTCCAACACCAAGAACCAATATACTACTCAAATCTCCCTTATTTGCAATGTCTCATAAATTAAATCAAGTCTGTTAGAAAGTAGACATATATGGAACACCATTGAATATTTTCAAAAAAGAGATAAAAAACATTATGTTTGCGAATCAACAAACACCTATTTGATATATTTTTACTTTTATTTTTACTGTATTTTTATTCTTAATATTCCATAAATATATTATTATTACAATATTGTTATATCTCATAAATTGAACTTTGTAATTTACTTTTCTTTTTTAATATTCTATGAATGTATTAATATTACGATATATATTTCCTATATTTAACAATTTCACCCGAAAATTGTATACTGTGTCCTGTAATTGGGCCTAGTGCCTGTTTGGACAATAAAAGTTTTTTTTTTAAATTTCATTCCCTTATAACTTTTTAATTGAAGTCGCGAATCCAGTGGTGTAGTTAGAATTTTTCTAAAAAATCGCTAGTAATTTTTTCAATTCCTACCTAGTGAAAAAAAAAATCATTCTAATCGGTTGGAAAATGTAGTTCTTATAAGGGTGCTCCGGACTTAAGTGGGTCACACTTACTGAGGTTCATTAAGAATTTTTTTGTTCTCCTTGATCAATGCCATCAATTCAAGTATACTATAGAAACAGTAGTCAGACAGTACTCATTTTAATAGATATTTGAATTGTTTTAGAAATGTAGGTACTCCTAAACTCTATTACAGAACAAGTCATAAGGATATCCAAAAATGTGTAGAACACGCAATTTTTTCAAATACCTGGAATCTCGATACTCTTTCCACAAACTCTTTGAGGTCGAGGTGAAAATTGAAAATCTACTTATATTTAATAACTATTTGATTATTATTTGAAGGCAGCACTGCAGTATCTCCAATATCGCTTGTACGGAGAGGTCAGTCCTTTTATGAACCTGGATGTCTTCTTCCAGTTTCCTCTTGATAATGGTAAGGGATTCTTCTATGGGAACATTGGTATAAAGACTCTCCACGTCAAAGCTGATAAGATCTTTAGATCCTACTTCAACATCTTTGATAATGTCTACAATTCTTGACGAAAGAACTGCCAAACACACACAGGACAGTATCCCAACTACTGCTCCAATCACCCGAATTCCACGAAGAGGGACATTGTAAAAACGTTGGTGGAGAGAGCGATATGTATTTGCAATAACCAGGAGTCTCTGAATGTGAAAATAAACCACATCAAAAATAACCTTCGCCAAAACGGACACTTCGAGAAAGTTATAGGACAATTCAGAAACAACTCAAAAGGACCAAGACGATCGAAGAACGACCACAAAACTCCGTTCTTGTCTTTCCCTACATTAGGGGTATCTCCGAAAAAATCAGAATGATCAGAAACAAATACAACATCAAGAGTTGCTTTCAATCCGGCAAAACCTGACAAAGCTTTCTCACCAAGACGAAACCAGAGAACATTACAGAATCTAGCAAAAACTGTATTTACGAGGTCCCATGTGAATGTGGAGATTCCTATATTGGATAGAACAAGCCGCCATTATCTGTAAGAATAACCGAACACAAAAAGTGGACTCAATGGGGGGAACATCTTAATCGGGAATACGTGCAAATTTATAAAAACCGCCTATATCGAAGCCAATGGTGCCTTCATCTAACCGTGCGTGGAAATTAAACACGTATGGAGACCGCTAATGGAACCTTTTTGGAGGGAGAAAATGCGCGAAAACACTCGCACCACAAGACCGCGCGTAATAAGACCGTACCGGCAGACCTATAAAACATCGTGCAAATTCTTAATTTGTCAGCATTCACCTGAAGATATTTGCAGATTTAGGCAATTGAAATGTAATGAAAAAATTGCAAGAAGTAGAAATATTTCAACCATTCAGACGATGGAAGTCCGGACTGTAAGTAATCAAGTTACTACATCGTCTACAAGCTTCATTTATAACATTTTTAATGTAGCATTCTTCAATTATTGTAATTTCGGTTTCTTTAACTACAAATATAATGTCTGGATGCAAAAAATAAAGAAAATAGATCTTTAACTCATCGTGATTGCCCAGTCAGTGGCGTAGCCAGAATTTTTTTTGGGAGGGTGGTAGTATAAATAACATATTGCAATAGACGGTCGTGGCAGTTCAACTTGATTTTTCCTCATTCTTCATTGATGGACAAAAATTATCAGGGGTAATATAATAAGTGGTATGAATTATATTATGTTTCTGATGCACATACCTTTATCTTAAAGAATACTGTATTATGATGTTCAGGCTTCATTTGATTCGTCAATGGTTTCATGAAATTCTTTTTCAGTTTACTTAAAACGTCAACATAGTTTTTTTCTGTGTCCAAGAGTTCTTTGATAACAAAATCTCTTTTTTCAACAGTTGGCGGTTGCTGCAAAATACCAGTAGTGATATGAATACGAAATCATAATTTGTTATCCATAAAAAAATAAATAGTAATATATAATACCTCTACTGATGTGCGATCTAGGCATAAATCTTGATAAATTTCTTCTTCAGTTACATCAAAAGCACAGCCTTGATCAACTAATCCTCTTGCTTTAACTGGCATTTCACTAACAAAAAAAGCCATGCAAAATGAAAAACATTTGAAATGTTACTACTGTGTAAAATGGCCAAGAAAATGAATGACCCACAAAAAGCAATTATTATTCAATCAATAAATTATATTTCAGTTCAAGAATAATTCAACATACCCAGACGAGTATAGTAAAATAATGAAGGCAAACGTTTTGTCAAAAAATAAAACTCATCCAAGAGTGGGTTTTTGGGTAGATACATGATAATGAAAAAACCAAATCTCACAAAAAACTGATCTTCAACTGAAACATTTCAATCGACATTCAAAAGAAACATTTTTGAAAGATAAAATATAAAATTATAAAACTTCATGTAGAAAATGAGTTTTTATCCTACCCTGTAAGAAAGTTGAATTTTACCGGCTTTACGTAGAGGAGAAAGTTGCCTTTTCTTCGGCTAGCCGAGAAAATAAATTTTACATCTTCACCTCAGATCAATAATATAAACAAATTATTGATCTGAGATCTTCACGCAAGATGTTAACGCCATTAAATGTCAGTATAAAAATAAATTGTTAGCAGCTGTCAATGTCTGCAAATTCATTGAATCATAAGTTGTCGTATTTGATATTTATTTAAATACGTATAATGTATGAAAAATATTACCAGCAATTATTGTGTAGGATAGAAAAATATGTGTAAACCACGACAGTAAAGTGCTTTTTCAGGCCTCAAGATATGGCCAGGCTCGACTGAGCCTCGCCTGTCGACATCTTCTTTCTGTCTGAAAAATGCCACTTTACCGCCTAGGTATACAATATACTATTTTTCAAAATTGTCATTAGTGGTTACACATTAAAAAAAAATACTAAACATGTGATAAAAATATTACATATCACTTCCATATCTTTCTGCATATTTGAGGCAGATTTATAAACTAACCAAAGAAACATAATATATTTTCCAAGAAAAACTCAGGAACAATACAAATTTCATCAGAACTGGCGATCATGAAAACAAAAGTTTGATACACAGTCAAGGTGGTATGATTAGTCACATTGAATTTTAATAATTCATCTTCAAGAAAAAACTATTCTGACCACCAATTATTTGAGAGATGTTAATACTTGAATTCATCAGAAAAACTTGAAATGATGAGAAAATTTCAAAAATCTTTGAGACAAAATTTCAAATAAAGTATGTGTACAAAGAAAGACCTTGCGAACGCCTCATATCACAAAAAATCGAAACTGATGCTGTGAACTAATTCGAATTCAAAATACTGCAAACAAATGATTCAAAATAAACAATGAAAAAAAAACATATATACTTCCAAATTCTACTTGTGATTCCAATATTTGGGGATGCATAAGAGAGAGTTTCTAAAGGCCCACCTCAGGTAAGCTAGAGGAGAATGTAACATAGCACAAATCATCGTAGACCTCTTCTTCCCAATCTTCCATTTGTGGACAAGGAATCTTGAATTGCAACCACCTGGGTTGTGAGCAATTTGTTCCTGATTGTAGCTGAATATCGCTACCAATGAGAAAGACACTTAGAAAAGCATGCTAAATTTTTGGTAAATATTCAATACCTCTTATTTAATGATGATTATAATGGATATTTGAAAGATAATGATGCTAAGTGATTTTTATCGGTAGACTGTACGATTGTACCTGTTATATACCCATGGGTTTAAACACTGACTTACACAAAAATTACTTACACAGACTTGAGGCTTTGATAAATCATCTCTTCTTCCCTCTTCATTCGTTGGGCTGTGAATCCACTATAATGAAAGAATAATGTCAAACATGCACTATCCAAACAAACTTCCAGAAAGATTATATATAAATGCTTCTCGGCTCCAATGCAGGGTGTTGAAAATAAGCAAAAAACAAATATATTTTATTTATTTTTATTTTATGTGTATACCGTGTGACACAGACTCATGGTACACGCCCTTTTCTCCTTTGTTTCTGTAGCTATATTTCTGAAATTTGGAACATTGAATATGCTCACTATAGGCAGAGCTGTCCCACAGCACAGTGCTTAGTGCTTGTGAAAGTGCACTTTTGTGCTCCTAAGCACTGTGCTCCCGAGCACTTTCCCAATTCAGTGCTTAGTGCTTGGTGCTCCGATGCATTTAACGAAAAGGCTTAGGGCTTAGTAACCCGAAAAGTGCTCGCAAGCACTCCAGTGCTCCGGAGCACTTTTCGGGATTCATCAATGTTTTACATATACCGTACTTTTTTTACGAATTCATATTATAACCACAAAATTGTATGTTATTAAGTTGATATATTTTTTCATCACAACAATTCTAATTGACAGGTTAAGAACTATCTACTCTCTCATGGTTTTTAAACACTGAAATCAAACAGTAAGCCTAGCGATGTACTTAAAACATGGAGTTGCTATGGTAATATTTTAAAAAAAATTCATTAAATATAGATTGTGGAATATGTGATTAATTGATCATTTATCGTGGTATGGTGAATGCCATTTTAGATATTTCAGTGGTTTTTAATTGAATCGGTTGTTACTTGATGGAAATCTATAGCACTTCTTAGACTGTTAGAAACGTGAGTAACTGAAACTTGATTAACACGATAAGATTTCAACAAATGATATTACATCAAGACATGTGTAGTGTAGAGTCGATGTCGGTGTTGTCTCGTGTCGGTGTCGTGTCGGTGTCGTATCGGTCTCGTGTGTCTCGTGTCGTGTCTGTGTCGTGTCGGTGTCGAGTCGGTGTCGAATCGGTGTCGAATCGGTGTCGAGTCGGTGTCGAGTCGGTGTCGAGTCGGTGTCGTGTCGGTATCTTGTCGGTGTTTTGTCGTCTGGTGTCGTGCTTTACATATACCGTACTTATTTTACGAATTCATATTATAACCACAAAATTGTATGTTACTAAGTTGATATCTTTTTTTATCATAACAGTTCCAATTGACAGATCGAGAATTATCTACTCTATAATGGTTTTAAATCACTGAAATCATTGATCATTTATCGTGGTATGCTGAATGCCATTTTAGATATTTGAGTGGTTTTCAATTGAATCGGTTGTTACTTGATGGAAATCTATAGCACTTAGACTGTTAGAAACGTGAGTAACTGAAACTTGATTAACACGATAAGATTTCAACAAATAATATTACATCAAGACATGTGTAGTGTAGTGTCGATGTCGGTGTTGTCTCGTGTCGGTGTCGTATCGGTGTCGTGTCGGTGTCGTAACGGTGTCGTGTCGGTGTCGTATCGGTGTCGTGTCTCGTGCCATGTCTGTGTCGTGTCAGTGTCGAGTCGGTGTCGTGTCGGTGTCGGGTCGGTATCGTGTCGGTGTTGTGTCGTCTGGTATCGTGCTTTACATATACCATACTTATTTTACGAATTCATATTATAACCACAAAATTGTATGTTACTAAGTTGATATCTTTTTTTATCATAACAGTTCCAATTGACAGGTCAAGAATTATTTACTCTCTAATGGTTTTAAATCACTGAAATCATTGATCATTTATCGTGGTATGCTGAATGCCATTTTAGATATTTGAGTGGTTTTTAATTGAATCGGTTGTTACTTGATCGAAATCTATAGCACTTAGACTGTTAGAAACGTGAGTAACTGAAACTTGATTAACACGATAAGATTTCAACAAATGATATTACATCAAGACATGTGTAGTGTAGAGTCGATGTCGGTGTTGTCTCGTGTCGGTGTCGTGTCGGTGTCGTATCGGTCTCGTGTGTCTCGTGTCGTGTCTGTGTCGTGTCGGTGTCGAGTCGGTGTCGAATCGGTGTCGAATCGGTGTCGAGTCGGTGTCGAGTCGGTGTCGAGTCGGTGTCGTGTCGGTGTCGGGTCGGTATCGTGTCGGTGTTGTGTCGTCTGGTATCGTGCTTTACATATACCGTACTTATTTTACGAATTCATATTATAACCACAAAATTGTATGTTACTAAGTTGATATCTTTTTTTATCATAACAGTTCCAATTGACAGGTCAAGAATTATTTACTCTCTAATGGTTTTAAATCACTGAAATAATTGATCATTTATCGTGGTATGCTGAATGCCATTTTAGATATTTGAGTGGTTTTTAATTGAATCGGTTGTTACTTGATCGAAATCTATAGCACTTAGACTGTTAGAAACGTGAGTAACTGAAACTTGATTAACACGATAAGATTTCAACAAATGATATTACATCAAGACATGTGTAGTGTAGAGTCGATGTCGGTGTTGTCTCGTGTCGGTGTCGTGTCGGTGTCGTATCGGTCTCGTGTGTCTCGTGTCGTGTCTGTGTCGTGTCTGTGTCGTGTCTGTGTCGTGTCGGTGTCGAGTCGGTGTCGTGTCGGTGTCGAATCGGTGTCGAGTCGGTGTCGTGTCGGTATCGTGTCGGTGTTGTGTCGTCTGGTGTCGTGCTTTACATATACCGTACTTATTTTACGAATTCATATTATAACCACAAAATTGTATGTTACTAAGTTGATATCTTTTTTTATCATAACAGTTCCAATTGACAGGTCAAGAATTATTTACTCTCTAATGGTTTTAAATCACTGAAATCATTGATCATTTATCGTGGTATGCTGAATGCCATTTTAGATATTTGAGTGGTTTTCAATTGAATCGGTTGTTACTTGATGGAAATCTATAGCACTTAGACTGTTAGAAACGTGAGTAACTGAAACTTGATTAACACGATAAGATTTCAACAAATGATATTACATCAAGACATGTGTAGTGTAGTGTCGATGTCGGTGTTGTCTCGTGTCGGTGTCGTGTCGGTGTCGTATCGGTGTCGTATCGATGTCTCGTGTCGTGTCTGTGTCGAGTCGGTGTCGTGTCGGTGTCGGGTCGGTATCGTGTCGGTGTTGTGTCGTGCTTTACATATACCGTACTTATTTTACGAATTCATATTATAACCACAAAATTGTATGTTACTAAGTTGATATCTTTTTTTATCATAACAGTTCCAATTGACAGGTCAAGAATTATTTACTCTCTAATGGTTTTAAATCACTGAAATCATTGATCATTTATCGTGGTATGCTGAATGCCATTTTAGATATTTGAGTGGTTTTCAATTGAATCGGTTGTTACTTGATGGAAATCTATAGCACTTAGACTGTTAGAAACGTGAGTAACTGAAACTTGATTAACACGATAAGATTTCAACAAATGATATTACATCAAGACATGTGTAGTGTAGTGTCGATGTCGGTGTTGTCTCGTGTCGGTGTCGTATCGGTGTCGTGTCGGTGTCGTATCGGTGTCGTGTGTCTCGTGTCGTATCTGTGTCGGTGTCGAGTCGGTGTCGAGTCGGTGTCGTGTCGGTGTCGGGTCGGTATCGTGTCGGGTTGTGTCGTCTGGTATCGTGCTTTACATATACCGTACCTATTTTACGAATTCATATTATAACCACAAAATTGTATGTTACTAAGTTGATATCTTTTTTTATCATAACAGTTCCAATTGACAGGTCAAGAATTATTTACTCTCTAATGGTTTTAAATCACTGAAATCATTGATCATTTATCGTGGTATGCTGAATGCCATTTTAGATATTTGAGTGGTTTTCAATTGAATCGGTTGTTACTTGATGGAAATCTATAGCACGTAGACTGTTAGAAACGTGAGTAACTGAAACTTGATCAACACGATAAGATTTCAACAAATGATATTACATTACATGTGTAGTGTAGAGTCGATGTCGGTGTTGTCTCGTGTCGGTGTCGTGTCGGTGTCGTATCGGTCTCGTGTGTCTCGTGTCGTGTCTGTGTCGTGTCTGTGTCGTGTCGGTGTCGAGTCGGTGTCGTGTCGGTGTCGAATCGGTGTCGAGTCGGTGTCGAGTCGGTGTCGTGTCGGGTCGGTATCGTGTCGGTGTTGTGTGGTCTGGTGTCGTGCTTTACATATACCGTACTTATTTTACGAATTCATATTATAACCACAAAATTGTATGTTACTAAGTTGATATCTTTTTTTATCATAACAGTTCCAATTGACAGGTCAAGAATTATTTACTCTCTAATGGTTTTAAATCACTGAAATCATTGATCATTTATCGTGGTATGCTGAATGCCATTTTAGATATTTGAGTGGTTTTCAATTGAATCGGTTGTTACTTGATGGAAATCTATAGCAGTTAGACTGTTAAAAAACGTGAGTAACTGAAACTTGATTAACACGATAAGATTTCAACAAATGATATTACATCAAGACATGTGTAGTGTAGAGTCGATGTCGGTGTTGTCTCGTGTCGGTGTCGTGTCGGTGTCGTATCGGTCTCGTGTGTCTCGTGTCGTGTCTGTGTCGTGTCTGTGTCGTGTCTGTGTCGTGTCGGTGTCGAGTCGGTGTCGTGTCGAGTCGGTGTCGTGTCGAAGCGGTGTCGAGTCGGTGTCGTGTCGGGTCGGTATCGTGTCGGTGTTGTGTCGTCTGGTGTCGTGCTTTACATATACCGTACTTATTTTACGAATTCATATTATAACCACAAAATTGTATGTTACTAAGTTGATATCTTTTTTTATCATAACAGTTCCAATTGACAGGTCAAGAATTATTTACTCTCTAATGGTTTTAAATCACTGAAATCATTGATCATTTATCGTGGTATGCTGAATGCCATTTTAGATATTTGCGTGGTTTTCAATTGAATCGGTTGTTACTTGATGGAAATCTATAGCACTTAGACTGTTAGAAACGTGAGTAACTGAAACTTGATTAACACGATAAGATTTCAACAAATGATATTACATCAAGACATGTGTAGTGTAGTGTCGATGTCGGTGTTGTCTCGTGTCGGTGTCGTATCGGTGTCGTGTCGGTGTCGTATCGATGTCGTGTGTCTCGTGTCTGTGTCGTGTCGGTGTCGTTTCGGTGTCGGGTCGGTGTCGGGTCGGTATCGTGTCGGTGTTGTGTCGTCTGGTATCGTGCTTTACATATACCGTACTTATTTTACGAATTCATATTATAACCACAAAATTGTATGTTACTAAGTTGATTTTATCATAACAGTTCCAATTGACAGGTCAAGAATTATTTACTCTCTAATGGTTTTAAATCACTGAAATCATTGATCATTTATCGTGGTATGCTGAATGCCATTTTAGATATTTGAGTGGTTTTCAATTGAATCGGTTGTTACTTGATGGAAATCTATAGCACTTAGACTGTTAGAAATGTGAGTAACTGAAACTTGATTAACACGATAAGATTTCAACAAATGATAAAAGTGAATATGCTGTTAGTGTATGGAGAATGTCGGCAAAATCCAGTTGTTGCTCAACAGCTGTACTCGGAAAGATACCCCAAACGACAATGTCTGCCTCGAAATTAATTCAAGTGTCTTGAAGGGCAGGAGAGAGCCTAATATTGGTAATGACCATAATATTGTTTCTGAAGACATGGAGATAAATGTTCTCATGATAGTGGAAATCAACAAAACAGTATCTCTCAGGGAGATTGCTTCCGAGTTGGATACCAGTCGTAAAAGTGTCAGAAGAATTTTGAAAAAACATAAGTATCGTTCTTATAAATATCAAATACATCAACATTTGTGCGAAGACGATAGTATAAGAAGGATGGAATATTGCAGGTAGGTACTACGCATTAATGTACAGTAAAATAATGAGTTCCTGAAAACAATTGTATTCTCCAATGAGTCAAGATTCACCAATCTTGGATTATTCAACAACAAAATACTCGATATTGGACGCAAGAGAATCAGCATTTATTTAGGCATGGAAATTTCCAAGAACGTTTTAGTTTTAATGTATGGATGGAAGTATTTGGAGACCGAATAATTGGTCCCATAATATTTGATGGACTTTTGAATGGTGGTAGATAACTTAGTTTCCTCAAAAATGAAATTGAAGATTATTTAGAAGATTTATCGCTAAATTTGGAAAATCGACTGTTTTTTCAGGATAGTGCACCTCCGCACAATAGTAGGATCTTGACGGATTACCTTTGTGACCAACTTGGGGAAAAGTAGTAGATTTTTTTATTTGGGGGTCACTTGAAAAACACCGTTTACAAAACCTACCCAACGACCCGCGATGACCTAGATTTACGAGTTAGACAAGTCATTCAAAGTATAACGCCTCAACAATTGAACAATGCTATTCGAAATACCACCAAACAAGCTCGAAAATGTTTGGATGTTGGTGGTGGCCATTTCAAACAGCTATTATAAGATTTCTCTTTTTTTTTTGTTAGTTAATAATTAAATTGTGAGAGAAAACCTAATTGTTATTTATTACTTACTTACATTTCAACCAAGGCTTTGAGCCTTCAAGATATAGGAGCTCTATCGGTTTTATGTAATATTGACTATCCGTGAAATTCGAAATGTCAAATTGTTGACTAATTGTGTTCCATAGTCACCTTGATAAATTATTGTTATTGAACCGAGAACATACTTAAATTTGTCTAAACTCCATTATCGTGTTCGTATTGGTTATACAGAAAAAAGTTAATATGGATGGATACTTCATCGATGGTACTCTCGAAAGACGTCAGAGTACCACTATGGTACCATTTGAAAAAACGGAGTTTCAAGTAAAAATATTTTTTGGTTTACTTTTTTGGCATATATTTCGAACCACGATACTCTTCAAATCGAAATTACGATGGTGTAACATTATTTTGATTATTTGGAATAATTTTAGTGAGTTCATGGCTCTCTATATCGAAATATAAAATGGGTGTTCTGACAAATGAAATATCAACTATGAGGTATCATTGGATTCAGAAAATTATGCAGATTTCAAAAATTCAATAATATACAGGGTGTCCCATTTGAAAACCGAAAGTTGATGTCATTTCCGGAAAAACCAGAAATTGGATTTTTTTCCAAATATGTCAAAAAGTGCCCTATAGTGAGCATATTCAATGTTCCAAATTTCAGAAATATAGCTACAGAAACAAAGGACAAAAGGGTGTGCACCATGAGTCTGTGTCACAAGTTATACAAATGTGTGTGTCTATGTCAATATGAATATTTCTGTCTAAGAACATCCAGTCACATTTTTATTTATTTATCTCATTATCCATGTAAACAATAACATTTGTATATAATATCCAGTAACAAGTATTTTTATAATCATCTCCTATCATAATTAGGATTACTGGGAAAACCAAACCCACCCTATCTTAAGCTCCAAACAAGAAACCAGTCAACCAGGCACATTTTTATACCTGACCTTTTTCAGGTGTCCATACAATTGGGTAGGTTACAAATTCTTAACTTTTGTTGAAAGTTGAAAAAGTTAAATAATATCTTTTGGTAACTAATTTGTATGTCCTCGTCCCTTATATAGAATATCCGCTATTGAGAGGGTTGTTTACACACAAATGGTCATTGCAGCATTCTGGACAAGTGTTTATTGTCCGCTATATAGAGGTGTCCAAAAATAGAGGTTTTACTGTAAATGATTATTTGTTTTGTTTTTACACCATACAATGGTTAGGACAGAGTGACTTATTCTACTTCACAATACATGAAAATATTCCTGGAGGAAAATGGTAATGTCACCTTTTATCACCAAAGACCACAACTATGTTATTTTCATATGTGGTGAGATATCTTTTTCTCTGTGATTTCTCGCCTGGAACTTCTCTGTATTGAAGCCTTACAATCTTTAGGCAATGCTTATAAAGAATAAATATTTCATCAAAGTCAGTGACTTTCCAGAAAATATTACTTTTCACATTGGAGTAATGTTCTGATGCAACAAAATTACACTTAAAGGAACTCTAAGAATTTCAAAAGGATTTTTAGTAAATTTTCAAGAAAGCTTCTTTGATTTCATTACTTACGGAATTCTAGATTTGGCAACCTTGGAACTCAAAGAAAGCTTTGATAAAGTACACAAAACTTTATGGAAATTAGTAAGATCAAAGAGCATTGTATCCTCAAATAGATCAGATTGTTTCAGTCCAAAATGCTCCACACATACTTTTAAAAATAGCCCAATATTCCGTAGACATAAAAACTGAAAAACAAATATTAATTTGTGATTAACGAACATTGTTTTTTCTTACCTGAGCCAAAGTCGGTCTCAGGTTCACATCTTTCATATCGATACATCCTGGATCTATTTTATTGAGCAATTTACATAGGAGCACCCCATCACGGAGAATATTTGCCAGATCAGCAATACCTGCTGTAGGCCAGTTGGCTTTATGATCGTTCCGCAAGATTTCCCATCTCGTAAGCCATGCAGCACATTCCCTCCAGAGCTCATCATTAGTTTCTGGACTGTAAATGTTCATCTGGCGGCCCAGAAGGCTCAGCTAAAAATGCGAATCAAAAGATATTTCTGTGTTGTCCCCACATACCTCATGATAGAATATATTTACGAGGTCTATGGGTGTCTCTATAACAATATTTACCAAATTATCGTTTTCAGCAAAAGCTGCAGCCATATCGAAATAGTACTAGCAATTTCTTGCAAATAAACTTAGGCGATTGATTTCAGCATCAGTCATTAGGCATCTCTCATTCTCATCAGTGTTAGGAATTTTATGGAATTGCAAAAGTTTTCCTTGTCTTTATTATCGATGTTATCATAATCAACTTATCAAGTATTCACAGAATTATCATTCATCAAATTCAAATATCAAATCATCAACACCATAGATCAACATCAACACCACCTCAACACCCGTCACCCACAGCACGTGACAGCCGACAGCTAACAAATTGACAGGGATAAATCATATCATAGTCTAGTTCCTAAGCTCCCAAGTCCCAACCAGTACTGACCAGTATTATTCTGAATCGTTCCGAAACTACTGATCTCTACTGGAAGCAATTTCACGCATTTTGTTCGTGTCTCCTGAGACGCTAAAAATTTAATATTTCCTACTGCCTGAAAGAAGACATATAGCACTGTTACATCTTCTACAGAACTTGTTCTGCTGCTACTTGTTGAAAAAGTTAGAGTGGTTATAAATGAAATATTGATACTTCTCTAATCTCTATTTATTGTTCGTTGTCGGTTGTCGAGAAAATAAATTTGTCAAATATTTCATGTGAACTTGGCAGAACCAACGTCCAAATTTTCTGGTGATTACTCATGTCAATAATATTGCTTGTAGCACTGGGTGTATTGTTTTTTTTTAAGAAATTGAGAAGAATTATTAAGCCCTATACTGTTTAAAAAATTGTTTTTTCCGTCAACCAGCTGTCGTCCCCTTACGAACGGCAGCCCTGAAAAGTCGAAACTCGTACGAGCCAAGGATTAACGAGGTCTTACCTTTTAACGTGCGATTCCTAGCGCTTTCTCGGGCCATCAGATAAAAATATGGACAATTGTTTGTAATAATAATCTTAAAACGTCCCTGTATGTAAGCGAATTATTTTCGTCCCATAAACCCAATAGAGAATATTCTTTCTCGAATTGACGGGTCAGTTAAATTTTTATAATAACAATTTGCTATCGTTAAGCTGGCGAGGAAACGTGCTTGAGTATGGTTTGTTTCTTGAATTACAAACGATGTATGAACTCATTTCAAATATCTATGACGGGTCAGCAGTACTGATAGCCAAGGAACGGGACCGAGTTGGTAATTACGATACGAAAGCTGTCACGATCCGTAGACTAAAACGATGTATGTTCTAGATTCAAAACGAAATCGGGATTATGAAATTTCTTTGAACCTAGATAGAATGGAATTATATCCACCATATAGACAATTGATATCGACTCAAGTTGCAATATATTTTGAATTTTATTGGTTTTCATAATGGCTCAAATCTGACATGTCAAACTCGATCGGATTGAGTGTTCATAATTCCACATATCAGAGTTAAAATTGTTGTTGTTGTTAAAATTGTTTTTCCGTTAACCAGCTGTCGTCCCCTTACGAACCGGCAGCCCTCAAAAGTCGAAACTTGTGCGAGCCAAGGATTAACGAGGTCTTACCTTTTAACGTGCGATTCCTAGCACTTTCTCGGGCCATCAGATAAAATCTGTACTCGCTAGGATTCGAACCTAGTCGACCAGCAGACAATAGTTTCGAACGTGATAGTCTCAACCACTGAGCTACATGACCCATACGTACGTAGACTTTACTCTAAGTAAGTTTCTGAAAGATTGTCATTGCATACTCGTACACTTTAAAGCTAGAGTACGTTTATGAAAGATTCGGATTAAGCAGTATTTACTCTGAGTAAGTTTATGAACGCAGCCTATAGACGTTTCAGCTCCAGGCGACGTCCTTCTAGTGCAAACCTAGGCTCGAATTCAAGAAGGTGATGATTACTTAGGTATTTCCGCGCGGTGCGAGCACATTTGGCGACAGACCCATTGTGAGTATGTCGCTAGACGCATTTAAATAGTACCCGGCATTATGAAATTGTTTAAAACAAACCAATAGGAATGATGTCACGTTTTGTTTGATCAAACCTCAGAGTAATGAAGGACATAGAGTAGAGAGGCCTTTTAATTCCACCCTTGTCTTGAAGTCAACATAACTTTAATTCTTTACAAGCAAGGGCATCAACCATGTTAAGTGATAAGTCCGGATTAAATCGGATATAGTTTCGTGTGTGTATACCCGCTCATTTCATTCGGATCAAGTTGTCACTCTTCGTTTGTATTATGGTCCGACTCATTCTAAGGTCCGGCAAAGTTTGACTGACAGCTAAATTTGACTAATGGTTAGAATGTGAATTCATTCCTTCATTGAGCGAATGTGATATTCATTATAACCACCATTCAAATTTAGCTGTCCGTCAAACTACGCTAACAGGATATTGAAAAACCGGCCCTTAATATCCATAACTCTCACCACCCGTCACCCCTCGCCCATGGATAGTCCATGTTCACTTCAAAACGGGTATTTGTGTAGGTATAGGCATGACATCGCTATGTCTTTTATTACTCTGAGGATCAAACTGTTTGATCGTGAGTCATGCTATATATGCCTTCAGAGTAATAACTTGAAGGTTCATTCGTTTGCTACGAGGTGTAGCATAATGTGGTATGAAATCTACACCTACACCTACATTTTAAATCGAGTGTAGCTGAGTGCAGGGGTGGGACTCTAGCTTTAACTTACAACATACGCGAAACATACGCTATGTGTTTCCAGTACACCAGAAAGTGATAGCCTGTGCTTCCTTAACTTCGTTTCTGTTCGTTTAGCTTTGCGAAACAAGTTACAGAGTTCCACCCCCGGTCACATATAAAGGAATGTATCAAAACAAATGCAAACGAATACTAAAAATCGAGTGTAATATACACCAGGTGTAGGGAAGTGCTACACCTTGATGCAAAGGAATGAACCTTGAGTTTCTGCCTGTCAACACTGGCAACAGAGCAATGTCAACTGTCAACAGTCAACACTGGATCACAGTCAACACTGGAACACTGTCAACACAGAGGTGTCTGTGTGTCTGTGATTTCATTGATATGTGATGTGTATATGAACTACCAAATGAAATTCATAACGTTAATCGTCGTTCGTAAAAGCGGCCTTAATTTTGTGTCTCCATAAAGAACATGTAAAGAACACCAACAAAACCTAAAAAAATTCAAAGTTACTAAAATCAGCTTGTCATTGCACAAATTGCAAATGGCAGATGCAATGGCAGCGAGCAGTGGCGGAGTTGATTGGACTTGTGTTTTGAAACCATTTTTATCGGTAAATTATGAGACTTCTAATAAAGCAGAATTAATAGAATTATGTTCAGCGATTGTTAAAAGGTATAGTTAATTTCAAGTAGTCAATTGTGGTGATGATTTTGAGCTTTGGTTACATTTTAAAACCAGACACAGGATTCTTTCATGAGACATTTTGTTGATAACATTTTTTGTTTCGTTTTCATTGTAGCGAATCTGAGATTTTGCGCCATAAGGAGGGCAACAAAAACTTTTTCAATTCATTTGCAGTATTGGCTTCAGACTATATTAGCAGTGGTACAGTTGGCTGTAAGTATTATTTTTTATTATATTTTGAATTAGGAATGTACTGTTTCTCTTGCCCACTAAAAACCTTGATAATATTATTAATAATTTTTTGATAGATTCACATTTTTCTTAGTTAACTACAAATTCAATCACCTTTCTATTATCTGTTTACATTGAGTGTCCAGTTTTGGGCTTTTTTCAAATGGAAATAAATCATTGAAACTGTCTTGCTCACTAATCTCATAATCTTTAAATATTTATACTTGGCCTAGCCTAGTTCGTGTAAACGTAAGGTAATGTAAAGCAAGAACAAAAGAAATCGATGGCTAAGAGGACAAATATTATATGTCCAATTGAATAAAATATCAGATATTTGACAATGGACATACAATATCTGTTTTCTTAGCCATCGAAATCTAAACTCTTAGAATCCTGTACCTCACCCTGAGTTTAAATTTCTTCTATATCTGTGTTACCTTACCTTAGGTCTACATGAACTAGGCTTTAGGATTTTTCAGCATTGATCAATATATTGGTTGATTCAATCATCCATTAGATCATTTTCGGTAGAATACGAAAGTTTTTTTTTTTTTGGTTTGTTGGTATTGACTGCTATGGTC